>OY757189.1:25984235-26584235 GCA_963583895.1 Melanophora roralis | reverse complement strand
TCTCGTCTTGCTCAGTTTGAACTAAGTTAGATGAGCTTGTACTCATTTTCATATGCATAAAAACAAGCCTTTGCTTTATTTTGTGAGCTCTTGCTCAAATTTTGTTGAGCATGCCTTTTAGTTGACTCGCGAACACTAAAAAGGAATCATGGCTGAATATTTTGTGCCACAAAGAAATACAAAATATTGCCAACAGCGTAAAACAAATTTAGCAAGTGAGGATAAAAAATTATACAGGTTTGTATTTTAAATTATTAATTTTTTTTATATAATTAGGGTCTTATTCATAAACGTACAATAAAGTTTATTAAAGGCTTATTTGACAAGTATATATGGAATAATTGTCAAATAAGCCTTTAATAAACACTATTGTACGTTTATGAATAAGGCCATTAATAATTAAATGATAAATACATAGGTTTGATGGTAGTAGCATCTGCTGGATGGCTAATTACTTTTTTGAGGAGTCAGAAGAAACACGTGGTGGTGTGCTCAGCAACATTGATAAAATTCGACTGTATTTAAGATTTTGTGCAGATCCTGAATTCCAAAATGGTATTGCCACAGATATTGGAGTCCATCAATCAACTGTGTCGCGAACTATTGCGGAAGTTGCAAAGCTTATATCTGTCAAAGCAAGCGAGTGGATAAAATTCCCGAAAATGCAGATGAAATAAAAGATGCTCAAATGAAATGGGAAGCAAATAATTGCTTTCCATTTGCAATTGGAGTGATTGTACGCATATAAAAATAAAAAAACCCACAAATCAAAGCGATGAGTATATTTGTTAAAAAAGGCTTCCACTCTATAAATATTCATGTCTAATTTATTTTTTATGCGACACTTCATGTTAGCTATTTTTGTATTATATTTTTCTTTGTTAATTCAATGCCAAATTTTTCCTTAATTTCTGTTACTCATGTTTCTATTGTTAGTTTTTTTTTTATTTTTAATGCTTGGTAATTGACACTTTTCTAGTAAATATTTGTTTTGTTTTAGCTTTTCTACTAAAAATTTAGAAATGTCGTCAGTTTCTATTTTATTATTATTATATGATTCTACATCACTTTCACTTGACGACATGTTTGCACTTCAATAAGAATTATACGCTTGATCTCAATTTGCTCAAGTAATTGCAATTGGTTTGAACTCATTTTTATGCATACGAAATTGAGCAAGAGCTGTTGCTGTTTGATTGAACTCGACTTACGAGCAATTGCTCACATGCCTCAACTCAGCGCTTTTACTTGTTTTTATGCATGAGACCCACTGTCTCTTTAAATACTTTCATACATTTCACTAACCTGTTTATGGCCTGAACATATAAAGTTATCTGTGTTGCTAATAATCAAAGTTGCTATCAGATGAATAACTTTTGGTGTTGGATTCTTTAAAACCACCTTGAATGTCATTGGCATTTTCACAAACATTTTCTCTTCAATAGAGCAGTAGATATTTAAGGGAGGTTCTACAATTGGCAAACCGTTTATCAAAAATTTTGATTCATTTTCCTCTTTAGCACCCGCACGACGCCATTTTATACAATAGAAACCAAAAATAGTTTGATTTATAGATTGTGTTGCAAAAGATGGCTCATTTTGAAGTGTAAAATCTGTTAGTACTGAAGCCTTAAGGAAACCTCTTAAGTGTCCCGTTGCCTGCAAAGCATCTAAAGTTTTGTTGTAAATTAAACGGGTGTGTAAGTTCGGTTTAGGTGCCTGCGACATATTTTCATTAGAAATATTATTATTATTGTTATTATAAGTGTTGGATATTAGAGAACTATTGGCCGATTTGCCGTCATCGGATATAGTTGATGTATTCATATTGGAATTTTGGCTAGACACCATTAAAACATTTGTCATTGGCAAATTTGTAGGTAATTTACCCAAAAGACTTTTGTTCATGTGATTGGAGGATACAACACTAGAGGCTGCACTGGAATCTCGATTTTTCAGTAAATGTCTTCTCGATGTTCGTAAACTATTAAAAAGGTTTGATTGCACTTCGTTTTTGGCACGCTCATATTCCTTAGCCGTAATCCATTCTTCGCTAGTGTTGTTCGTGCGCAAGACAATAACATCTTCGAGTTTCTCACCCCGCTGGTAGGTGTTGGTGAATTTCTTACGTTTAAAACTGTAAATTGATTGCGCTAAATTATGATCCTATCAAATAAAGGAGGAGAAACAGTTCTCAATATATTTAGCAAATTTTTTAAGTTTTACTTTACTTACACATATAAAATAAGTTTCTAGTATATCTAGTTTCAAATCAGTTTGTACCGACACTCTAGCACGGAAAAGAAAATTTTCGCCTCGATAAATTTTATTTAGGGGCATTCTGTTAAGTGTGTAAAATTGACCTTTAAACTTAAATTCAGCATCACAACGCATGCTTAATAGAGTATCTTGGGTCTTGCGTAAACTGTTCTCATTTATAAACTCAAGATGAATCGGTGTTATTATGGGAAGCGGTGTTAAAATAGATTGATTGGATGTTAAGTTTTTAGCTGCTAATGCCGCATCCGGAGACTCATCTGCACTACTAGGTGTTGTTGCATCATTTATCACAATTGCTGTGGTAACCTTGGGTTTCAATACATCTGTTGTATAACAGATTTTTTGTTGCAACGTTATTGTAGTCTCGATCAAGCTGAACACGTAGAATGAGACAGTATTGGAGCTTTGCATTGCCAATTCTCCAATGTCAATTTGTATACTAGAATGAAGTTTTTGCTTGTTCGAAGATAGATCTGTTGTAAGAAATACTGCAATAAAAAAAGACGAAATAATAATCATTTTTTTAAAAAAACATTAAGAATTTTACTTTTTCGCTGGGTTTACTTTAATTATGCACTTATTATTTAATAACCGCACAAAGTGAAGAAGAATAAATTAGATTTTTTTGTAATTTAATAATAAAAAAAATGCAAAAACAAAACTGATACACGCAGAATGAAACACTTTAAAGTTTCAGTTCTAATACTTGTTTGAAAGTCCTTATCTATTAGGTTTTACGCCTTAACGAACCATGATTTATTGTTATGTCTTTCGGATAACCCTAAGAGGCAAAAGTCTTGGATTCCTAAGGGAACAACGTCAGGTAACGAAGTGCAATGACAAGCAATTCACGTCACTTTTACCCAGAGGCCTATTGTCTTAATGTGAGTCCCTTTAGACAAAGAGAAAGCAGAAAAGAAAAGTCCTTAAATTTAAAAAAAATAGGAATTACTTCGCAGAGAGTATAAAGAAAATACAGTGCCCGTTAAATTGTGCGATGTCGTCAGCCCTTATGTAAAATTGCTTGTTACCTCCCAATCTTCCCATAATCGTCGGTCTGGATGGAAGATCATGTGTTTTTGTGATCAGAGTTAAGGTCTTAGATAATTTTGCAGAGTTTGACACAGAACAGTTTTTTGATACGTGGTCGTGGACCTATAATTATCCATTATAATACTTAGTTTTCACATAAAATATTTGCCACAAAGTTTTGCATAGCTTCAAAGCCTGATTCCACCAATTGGTATACTAAGCCTAGTTGAGAGGTAAACTAATTAATTGACAGAGCCATACACGCATCGATTTGGAACACAACCGACTCAGTTGCCGATTGGGTTAAAACGCGTGGGATGCATTAAAACACGAATTTTTAATTAATAATATGTAAAATAAAAAAAATCTGAAATACAAATAAAAATTTTTGAAATACTATAGAAAGTCTTAAAATTCAACTAAAAATTTCTGGAATTAAATAATAAATTTTTAAATTGAAAAAGAAATTTCTGAAATGCAATAAGAAAGTTCTAAAACACAATTGGAAATAGTGTAGTACTGACAAATTAATTGAATTAACGTAGTATTGCATACGTTAACTTAGGGTACGGTCAGACATGCCAAATATTTGCTTTAAAAAGCGTGACCACTAAAAGTTTTGGTTTTAAACTCTTTTATTTATTGAGACATATTCTTAAACATTATAAAAATATTAATCGAATTTTTTCTTTTGGTTTATTTTACCGCGTCACCTTAAAAAGGGCGAAAAACTTCAAACAATTTTGCTTAACATAGTGCTCACGCTTCTTTGGGCAAATATTTAACACATCTGACCGAAGCCTTTAGTTCTAAAAAAGCTGTTTTTTTTGGCAGTTTAAAAAAAAGAAAAAGGTGAGAGAGGTTAAAACTTTATTTTCCCATTGCTTCGATCTGGGGTCTAATTACTGTAGCCGATCACGATCGAAATTTTGTCGTATTATCGTATTAGGTACTTGGGATTCTGTCTATCGTTATCGAGTAAAGTGTATCGAAATTTCTAATGACGTTAGTCGATAAAGAAAATACATTTGAAAGCAATGCTGCGGACTATACTCGTTAGCAAAATACCAAAATTATCAAAATTATATTAAAAAAAATATTAAAAATAAATAAAATAAATAAAAATCAAAAATTTGTATTAAAAATAAAAATATAATATTTTTATATTTTGTAAATTTAGTAATCCTTATTAATTATTGGGTCTAATATAACAAAAATTAATTTTAAACAATAGCAAGTTCTTGCGGATTTTATGTCGGAATACAGTGATTTGGTCAAAGGAACATTATTTAATTAATACTGAGAAGCATATGACGGCGGCTCTTTGCAAATTACAGCTATGGCTGAATTTTTTTTATTAACTATTAAAAAATAATATAAAATTTTTTTAACCTAATAACTATTAGAATTTTAGTTTGTCAAAAATTTTTTTTAGTTCGAAGCAAACGAAACAGGCGACGGCTTGTATTTGGAAATGAAGCTTGCAACGGCACGAAAAAGGCTTTCAGGCAATCGGCTTGTATTACTTACATACATATCGATAACTTACTCAAACAACGTCATAGTTAAAAAAATTAATTTTAAGAGTTATGCATAATTGTTGGTTATGGTCTGCTTTATCTGTAAAATAGTTTTATCTTTAAGTTTATTTATATTTTTAATGTTTGAAAAGAAATGCTATTATTCTTTTTTAGTAAAAACAGCGAATCGAAAACTTTAAAAGCGTTTTTATCGAAAAGGCTTGTTTTTTTAATTATGACGTTGTTTTAGTAAATGACCGATACGTTTTTTTTATATTTGTTCTTTAATTTTTTAAATTTTTTTCAGTGATGAATTTCTTTAAGGTTTTTTATTTCCAACACTAAAGCCAAATATCGATTTAGTTCATATCGAGTTACATCATAAGAAAATTTCGAGCTATCGAAAAAAATATCGATGCGAAATTTGTTTGGTGCCAACTCCAGTAAATAGCCCTCTGGTGAGCTATTTGACCATGATTGTGTTTGTTTTAATTTTTTTATATGCCTATATGTATGTACATATGTTTGTATGTATATTAAATAACAAATCAATCATAATTTTTAAATAAAAAAAATTAACAATAAACTAACAACTAACTAACAAATTTACAAATAAAAATATTTTAAAATTAAGTTACTAAATTCTTATAATACATATGCTAACAATACCTATATATAACACTTTCGATCCATGGAATTAGAGTAGCAATATTAACATAAACCCCCGGCGAGTTTCGTCGAGCACAAAAAGGACCTCTGCCCCATGTAACAATACCAACTAATTGGTCATCAAACACTACTGGACCACCAGAGTCTCCAATGCAAGCATCTCTAATACCCGGTATTGAGGCACAGAACATACTGTCAGTTACGTTGCGAAAATCACTATATAAATCTTGACACTCCTCATGCGACATAACTTGCACGTAAGTCGATCTTAATTGTTCAGAAACTGTACCATTTTCTTGCGTTAAACCCCAACCGGACACTTTAACCAAATCCCCTTCATCAACAATTTCATTGGATATATCAATAGTATCGATAAATCTGCCAACAAGCGGATTATTTAACTCAAATATGGCGACATCGTTGTCTAAAGTTTTTCTATTAAATGATTTATGTATGAAAATATTTTTTACAGTACGTTCGTTAAAATTGTCATCTAGGTATGTAACACCTCCATGAATGGTGATATCTTTTCTCTTACGAACACAATGAGCAGCTGTAAGAACGCATTTAGGTGTTATTAATGATCCTCCACAGTAAAATGTTCCTTTTTTACGTAGATTAACTATATAGGGAACTTGTTCGACGTGCACTTGCAGACCACCAACTATACGAGCAGATCGCGTCTCAACCATAGTATCGCAAAATTGTAAGACGATTGAGAAAACTTTTAAAAACGTTACTATCATTATTAAAATAATTTTTATTACTGAATAATTATGGGCAAATCAATATTATTTATACATAAATAATCAAGATCTTAGGTATTTTTTCTTAGTTCGAACTTGGTTAGGGTTTTTTTGTCGGAATGTGGCCTTAAAGTGAATAAAGGTTAAAAACTTAAATAAATAATTACTCATATATTAATGATCTTAAGACCACAATAAAAAAACTAATTAAATATGTTTCGATAGCATAAAATTATTTGTAGTAAAGAATATTTTTGATCTAGCTAGATCCGTTGTAATTGACCTTATATACACAATTCTTTAATTCAAACACAATTTTACATGTTTAACTTTAAATGTAGAAGTAGTAAGTACTTATATTGCAAAGAAAAATAACATTGAAAGTCAAAAAAAAAAGGCACAAACGAATTTTTCATTTATTTAGCAGTACCTCGTTTCTATAACTTGCGAATAGTTCTCTCAACGAAAAACTTTTAAACGTTATAATAGCGTTCCAGTCGTTAACAGTGTGATTCATATAATTTTAAAATAATGTTAATTAATATTATACCAAAAAATGTCATCTTTCTTTGATTCATTCTGTCTTTGGCAGGGTAACTAATAATTTCTCGACTAAAGAACTTCTCACATACCATACAGAAACGAGGCACTGATGTGTGGTATATACTTTTGACTCCTCCACAAGTAGTTAGGCAAGAAGTCAAATTAAAAAAAAAAATTATTTGAAGGGAAGTATCCTAACGAACAAAGGAGCAGATAGGGTAAGTAGGTGAAAAATATCAATGGTCGATTATAGATTTGAGTCCTCCATAATAATAATTAAAACTGAAACCTCAAAAGATAAGTTATTTTAATTTTGAACCAATTTTTTAAAAACTGGCTTGCGTTTTTTTTTCTCGGGCAATAAATTTGAAATTTCGTTGATAAAATCCATATTTTCGACCAAAAATATGCTACTAATATATTTTGAAGCCTGCTTTTTCCAAAAACGTTAAGAAAGAAATAATTATTTTTACAAATATTTGCAAAAAAAGTTAATCAATTGTGCTCAATTTTTGTCAAAATTATGCCATTTTTGGGATCACCTTGCAAATTTTGATTTTGAATATTTTTTTACGGCTAGACGAATAAAGACAATTAAATAAATTTTTTTTATAGGCTTAACAAACTTTTTTAAAATACAAAAATATTTTTAAAAATATTTTTAGCATAACTACAATTGCAGACATTTGCAAAAAACCAAATAAAGTCAAAGTCAAAAAAAAAAAACAATTTTAAATTTCAAACCCAAATATCCTTTAAACTGTAACAGGTAACAAGAAAGAGTGAGTATGTTTTCTTTTCAGATTTTAATTTTCATCAAATAAATCCAAAAATCATTGAAATCGGGTGATATTTGCAAAATGTTTTGTAAGCCCGAGGAGGTCAATTTTGGCACCCTGTAGCTCAACGTATGTATATACAGGGTAGTCCAAAATTATATTTTCTAAAACCTTAGGTCCTCCTCTACGACTGCTTCATACATTATTTTATAATTGGACAAATACTTTCGAAGATACAGATTTATTACCATTTTTTTTTGCGTTTGGCCCCACTGTGTGTTGTTTGGCTCTGATTTTTTTCTAAATGAAAAACTTCGATTCTGTTTCTTCATTATGTTTATTTGAACCTTTAAAATTTTATTGGCCAAGTCGGGAAGATGATATCGGTCAAATAGGCGTCGTCACAATTGTTTGCTATACGGGCTTGTTTTATACGGGCATTTTTTAACACTTGGGCGAGAGCTTCGGGTTTCACAAAAATGTTTGGGAGCAAAAATTAATTGGGCCTTTTGGCCTTTGTAGGAGAACCCTGAAAGCTGTGGGAACGATTTTTAGAAAATTAAACTTTATATGGCAACACTGCTAGGGGGCGGAGATAGGGTTTAGGTATGTTTCACAAAAATTTTCGAGAGGAAAAATTAATGGGAGTCGGT
Organism: Melanophora roralis; assembly: GCA_963583895.1. Taxonomy (NCBI): domain Eukaryota; kingdom Metazoa; phylum Arthropoda; class Insecta; order Diptera; family Rhinophoridae; genus Melanophora; species Melanophora roralis. The sequence continues at coordinate 26,576,013 of OY757189.1, read as the reverse complement.
CTTACATTTCCCCGGTGTAGGGGCAACTCCAGGGTAGTTGTAGAGGTTTTCATGTACAAATTTTTGAGAAATAAACAGAGGTAGTCGTGGTTGCTGGCTTATATCTCTGTCAATTATCGGGCGATTTCGCTGGATTTCAATAGCGATTTTCTCGCAGATATTTCTGATAGTTTGATACCACTTACGAGCCTATGCGACATTAAGGGCTTCAAAAACTTGGTTATAACGATAACACGGACTTAAAATAATAATTTGAAACGCACTAAAGATTATAGTTCGGTGCCTGACCGAAGGCTGTAGCGAAGCCTGCGGTTTAAATCGACTAGAGTTTATTTCTTCTTACGCCAGCCCGAAGGCTGGCTATCTATTTACGTCACTTTTTTTAAAACCAAATATTTTTATTATTTGGCACCGAAAGCCGGCTGCCTCGACACCTTTTAGAGCAAAACTTAAAAATATTTACTGAATTACATACTTTCCCTAAGTAAAATGATATAATTCCCAACAAAAATAAAATAACTCCCAAACCAAAAAAAAAAAAAAATATAGCTCCCAACACTAACACGTCATTTAGACTAAGTTACTTGTAACACGTTACTGTAACATGTTACAAATTTTTGAGGGCGAAGGAAGTAGAGAAGGCAGAGACGTTACAAAAGTAACACGATTTCTGTTTTTCATGTTACTTTTATACGTTTCTCTTTTGACGTTTTCGTTTTTTCTTCTATTTTTCTTTATCGTATATGTCATGGTACAATTACCTTTAAGGCAATTGTACATTACAATTAAGGTAATTGTTCCATGGTCAAAACGTTCAAGAAAAAGAATAAACAACTAAACCAAAACAAAAAATAAAAAAGAGACACGTTTGTACTAACATAAAGTAATTGCTTAAAGTTTTTGGAAGTTACTTTAAAACGAAATAAGAAAAGAGTCATGTTAAAAGTAACATAGTCTGAATGCCGTGTAAGATAAAATAACATAACTCCCAACAAAATTTGAGCGGTATTTATTTCATTTCGGAATTAATTCAAATGTAATAACTCCTAATCCAAAATAACGAAATAAATTCCAACGCATTGGGAGTTGTTTAATTTTTTTGTAAAGAGTTATTCCATTTCGGGGTAATTTCATAGTACCCTTACTACCGAATCTAGGGGTCTAAGTTTTATATTTTTTTAAATGTGACATTTTTAAATAAGCCCAATTTATTTTTTTTAATAATGACAAATATCCATTTTCAATTTTATTTTTTAACAACACTCGTATTAATAGCGTGTTTAAATGAATACAGCTGCCCCTCCATATTTGTTGGCACCTTATCGGCCAGAACGTTGCGTATTGTGGGTGGTCACAACACTTCAATAGCGGAACACCCCTACATGGTTAGTATACGATACAAAGAACATTTTATATGTGGCGGAACAATGATATCGCAAAAATGCATGATTACAGCTGCTCATTGTTCAATATTAGAATCACCAGGAGGCTGGGAAATTCATGCTGGAACATCGTATATCAAGTCAAAAGGTATAACACGAAAAGTCCGCAGATGGATGGTGCCTGTAGAGTTTAATTTTTTCACCGTTGATATGGATGTGGCTATTGTGGAATTGGATAGACCTATATATGCCAGAAATGTTCGACCTATAGATTTAGATTTTAATCCTTTAGAAGAAAACGACTCGGTAATTGTTGCTGGTTGGGGTCTTAAGCGTGAATATCCCCTGGCAAAACTTTCAAATGAACTTCAAGCTATAAGTGTTTCATTGACTTCTTTTAAGGAATGTTTAAAAGCTTATCAGCCTTATAATAGTATAACGAGAAATATGTTTTGTGCAATCGGTAGATGGGGTAGTGATGCATGCCAGGGTGACAGTGGAGGGCCTGCTATACGTAACGGCAAACAGGTTGGGATTGTTTCTTGGGGTTACCGCTGTGGCTCTCCAAAATACCCGGGTGTATATACAAGATTAAGTAGTCCAAATATAAGAAAGTTTGTAATGCATTTACTTAAAAATTATTGTTAAGCATTTTAAATAAATGCAAACTTGTTTACAAAATAATCAAATTAAAGTTTCAATTTAAGTGTAATTTCAGTAAAGAAAGTAATATGTAAGAGAAGGCTTTATTATTAAAAACTGGTTCCGCCAAAATCCCAAATCGCTGGCCAATAAATACTTAAAATTGATTCGTTTAATTTTTCTTTATAGCTTTACTTCTTGTTATTATTATTTTCAATTATTTTGAAATTCATTTGCTCATTTGGAAAATTTCACTGCAATTACTTGCTTTAACTGAAAAAAAAACCAGCCGTAGCGTGCAAATATTTTAAAGCCCTAATTATCTTTAATATTAAATTGCAAAAATTTAGTTTTAAATCTATTTATAGTATCAGTTCAAAGCTTGTAATTTAAAGATGATTTCAATACTTGTAGTTATATTGCCCGTGGTAAATTTATACAATTCTGACGAGTCGCGTATAGTTGGTGGTGTTGAAACTACTATTGATCATGTACCATATTTAATAAATCTTCGACGGAATGATCAATTCTCTTGTGCGGAGGTTCGTTCACTGATCACTAGCAAATGTGTTTTAACTACCGCTCATTGTGTTTACGGAGTTCCAGCTTCAAGTCTGACTGTATATGCGGGAAGTTCTAAACTAACAGAGCCCGGAGAAATACGTCAGGTAGATGAATGTTTTCTATCGTTACTTTTTTCAACCAAAACGCTTGATATGAATGTAGCAGTGCTAAATCTAAATAATTCTTTAATGGGTCCTAACATTGATACTATACCACTTGGTTCTAATCGTCCAGGCAATAATGAATTCGTTCGTATTTCCGGTTGGGGGGTGACAAGTGAAGGTAATCCATCATCGCCTAACCAAGTTCGTACAACGGAAGTGCAAGTTTTTTCACAAGCAGACTGCCTAAAATCATATCGTGGGGCTTTGGTTGCAGCCGGCAAGAGTTTTCCCGGTGTCTACACAAATGTGGCCAGTGCAGGGATTTGTAAGGCAGTTGTGATAAAAAATTGTAGGTAGTTTAACTTTGGTACAATAAATGTAAAGTTTGAATAAATGTCATTGAACTTTTTTATATTGCTCCTAGAAAAAATTAGCATATGTTGCTAAAATAACTGTTTAAAAATAAAAATTTGTTTTGGTGAAATATAGGAACGCTTACCATAATTATACCATTTACTATACTTAATTATAGTATATAATAGTTTGTACGATCCTAAAAGTTATAAATATATATCCTGGCCCCCTGTTCTGTAACTGGCGAAAAGTTTTCGCAGCGAGAAAATTGTTTTTATTGTCATAGTCTTCCGATTATTAACAGTGTGACTTAGATAATACATAAACTCTCATTAAACAACGTTAAAAGTTAAAATAATTAGGTTTATCGTGTTCATCCTGTCTTTTACAAGGCGACTATAAACTTTTCGATGCGAGAAGTTTTCACTAAAGTTACAGAACACAGGCACTGGATTCTTTTTAATAGGAAAATCGTTTTAGCTACATCTGTCTGCTAAAATTAAAATTCCGCACTAACGTAAAGTCATACGGACCTGAAATTGGTATCAAACTATCAGAATTATTTTGAAAACAATTGTTATTTATAATAGCAAGATCGGTTTATTAACTACTTAGATAAAACCAAGAATCTGCGTTAACACAATTTTATAAAATTTAAGTAAATTTACGGAACAGTTTTTATTGGTGTGCTTAACAAAGTCATTTTCAAAATGGTTTCTATTGAGTACGGGGTAATGGGAATGGCGCTAAGAGGCTTAGTTAAACTAGATGAGTCGGAACTAGAAAACTAAGACGGACTCCGTGGTTAAAGAGATCAGAAGGAACACTACCGGTTATTACTTCTGAAAGATATTGTTGCTTGAGTCCCGATAATCTGTATAAGGAATGTGCAGCTTTTACTGACGGATCTAAGATGGATGCGGGAACCCGATTGATGGTTGTGGTGTAGTGAAAGTTGTTCCAAGCTAAGACACTAACCTTTTTGAGAACAGCAGACCTTATAGTGTTCTTAGGGATGATAATGTCATTTTATTTGGGGTCAGTCAATCAGCATTTAGTTTTTGAAAGTGCATTGCATCAAATCTAGGTTTGTAAACGATCGTAGAAGGACTTTTGGTAGGATAATGGACATCTTTAACGTCACAATATGTTGGGTTTAAGGGCACGGCAACATAGTTGGATATGAAATTGCTGACAAGCTGGCTTGTAGTGGCTAGTATCTTATTTAAATATATAAGGGAGACCATTAATGTGTTACTATAATGGAAAGTTACTAGTATGAAAAGATAAGGACATTGATGCCTAACATAACGAATTTTCAGTGGAGAAACACGAAGAGTTAATCAATGTGTCTTAGCGTGCACTACAAAACATAATTGGGCTCATAAAAGGAATCAGGTGCCGAAGGTAAAGACAATGGGAAACAGAGGTTTACAAGGGTACTTGAATTGTTTTTTATCGGTTTTAAACTATATCTTTCCTTCTCGTTAGTCCTTTAATTTTTTTTTAATTTTGCTTTATTTATTATTTTAAAAGAATAATTGCAATTAAGAGTATCTGAGTGCAGTTTATACATCTTCTTGTCTTCATCACCCCAATGTAATACAATGTACGTTATATCATACCTTCCAAACTATAATAGCTGTCGACTTAAAATATGACACAAGCTTATTGTATTACAAATTCCACATTTTGAAATACTTTTGTTGGCTCGAAGAACAGGGATAATTTTCCCTCTACAAAAAGGTAAATTTTAGATTCTCAAATATGTTAAAAGATATTAAGTTCAAGCCAGGGATTATATAAAAAGTTTTATGTGTTGTTTATAGAGCACGAAAGGCGAAACGTCTTGACTGTTTTGTATGTGTTTTGTTTTTGTTACAATAACAAAATACACACAAAACGTCCAAGACGTTTCACATATCGTGTTCAATAAACAGCACTTTATACTTTACACAGTTTCACCTTTGAAACCCATTTTCCATGTTAAAGTATGTATGAAATTATTCACAATTGAAATGCTACATATAACAAACAAGGAACGCGAATCAAAACAAAAGTACAATAACATTAAGATATAAGGTATACGATAATGAAAGTTAATCTATTTTGTTTGCAAACAAATACAAAAAATGCCGCACTTCAAAGAAAGGAAAATATAATATTTGTATAAATGATAAAACTAAAATTACTCACTAACACTTAAATTTTTATTCAAAATAATCAAAAAATTTTTAGCTTTTTGATTTAAAAAAATCTACATAGTTTCTCAACAAATTCATTTAAACATTCTTTATCATTTTTCTGGAAAGCACATTGTTATGACGTGCGGCAAATTAGTAATCACCCGACAATATGACAAAAAACATTGAAACGCCTAATATTAAAATATATAAATTGATAAAAAAAAATCATTTAAATAAATTATTACTACAATTTTAATTTGAAGGCTTCTACAAAAAACATACCTTGATCAAAGGTTTTTGTTAAAAAAAACATCTGAAATATTGCAAAAATGCAAATAATTTTGTTTATCTTCAAAATAGTTTACTCGTGGTAACATTTAAATAAAAACATTAATTATTTATACCCTTTTATCTACTCAGTACAAGCCAGTGTTACAACATTAGTAAAACAATCAAAATGTTTACTTTTGCCATTTTAAAGTTATTACTGTCAGTATTTTTCTTGCAACAAACTAAAATTGTAGCTTCACCTTTAAATAAAACCTTAGAGAGTTCTCGTATTGTTGGTGGTACAGTGACTTCAATTGGAAAAGCTAAATTTGTTGTTAATCTGCGAAAAAATGGCATCTTTAGTTGTGGTGGTACATTAGTAACACCAATGTATGTAATTACCGCAGCCCATTGCGTGGAAGGCTTGAAACCATCTGATCTAACGGTAATAGGCGGAGCAACTTACCTCTCTGATAAGGGTGTAAAACGTCAGGTTTTAAAAATTGTGGTACCTAAAAACTACAATCCCAGAAATATTGATATGGATATAGCAGTATTGGAATTATTTAGGCCAATGAAAGGAGTTAACATTTCAACCATTGAATTGTGTAAATCAAAATGGAAGGCAGGTGATTTTATAACAGTTTATGGTTGGGGACAAACATCCGAAAATAATGAAAAAAGTTCAAATCAGTTAAGGACAGTCAGTGTACCTATTATTGCGCACACACAATGTCGTGATATGTACAAAGGACAAGGCAAAATAACTCCTTCAATGTTTTGTGCTGGCAACTTGAGAGGTAAGGATGCTTGTACTGGGGATTCTGGTGGTCCAGCGGTATTCAAAAATCATTTATGTGGTGTTATATCGTGGGCTATTGGTTGTGCTCGTAAAAAATATCCTGGTGTATATACAAATATTATGTTAGTTCGAGATTTTATCCACAAGGCAATGAATAAACAAAATAAGTAAAAGGATTACAAGAAGGATTTTAAAAGAAATTGTAAAGAAATATAGTAAAAATTTTAATAATAAAAAATAAAGTAAAGTTTTCTAACTTTTAAAAAAAGTTATTGGTTCTTTCTTTCATTTTATTGTATTTTATTTTAACTTTTTTTTATTTTATTTTATATTATTTTATTTTATTTTTTTAATTTTATTTTATTTTTTTTTAATTTAATTTAATTTTATTTATTATTGTTTAACTTTATTTCATTTTGTTTTATTTTCATTTAATTTTATTATTTAGCTGAAATTTATTTTATTATTTAAGTTAATTTCATTTTTAAAGTTTTTCTCCTTAGCAGCTAAAAACTATCACAGACTTGTAGAATTAATTAAAAAATAGTTTCAAATGTTGTAACTTTCATTATGCATTACAAAATGGCCAATTAGAAAACCGGGCGCTATTTTGATTGAAATGGAACTTTTTATTCGTTGTTATAAAATAAATGGTAAACAGTTTATTAATAATAAATAAAATTAACCCATTGAGGTCAAATACCATTTAGGACAGAGCTAAGCGTTTTGAAACCTAAATCTTACTTACTTCTCATTTTTACAAGGTTTTGTTATTTTAAACTTCAAGTAGCCGGCTATTGTAAATGAAACTTTGTAGGTGTTGCAAAATTATGAGGAATTAATGGTTGGGCTTGACAAAATGTAACAATTTTGCTGCTTGTTTATGTAAAAAATAAACGAAACATTTTAGTTGAAAAAATAGTTGAATGGGGACAGGAGGAGGAGAAAATGGACAAATAAATAATTTTCATTAAACTTTTGATACACCATATCTCGGAAACTATAACAGCTATCGACTTCACATACCCTACAAGAAGTAATTATACAACAGTGTTTAAGTTTTGGGGGAAAAAGGTGGATAGGGACAGGGGCACCACTCCCCTTGCTTCTATCAAACTATTTATTTGAAAATGTGAATGTTAAAGTGCAACTACTTTGCAGTAAGTTTAAGGCCAAAAACTATTAGTTTCCGAAATAGCAACAGATATACAGCCTCATCACTATGTGAAGAAAGATGTCGTAATAGTAATGATCAGGCAGATAAATTAAAAAATACCCAGTGCAAACTCAATGAAACTCAATAGAAGCAGTATCTTTTATACTAAAACTAAAAAAAAAATGGTGAAATCTTTACAAATGTAGACAGATGTAGAGTAGAAGTGAACAAGCAATGGAGCGATACACTCAACAAGAACGGAATAATCGTGTCTATTTTTTTGCGTAGCAATTCGTCTGTGGTGTTGGTGCAGCGCGAATTTTGTCGCCGATTCCCCGGTCGTCCGAAACCGGCTGCGCAAACACTGCGCCGTTTGGCCACCTACCTTTAAGAGTATGGGGCCACACGAGACGCTGCAGGGTGGCCGGCCCCGGAGCACCAGTTTTGCAAAGAATATCGTCGCTGTTGGCGAACTGTCGCCAGAAACATCGACCAGACGCCGTGCCTCGCAATTAGCCATCAGCAAGCCGTGCCTAAGGCGAATTTCGGTCAAAGACTTGCGCATGTTCCCGTACAAAGTCTAGTCCGTGCATCAGATACTGCCTTTCGGCCACCAAATGCATCGCTAACGATATCGGAGAACTTATTTTGGCACACCTTGTATATTAGTATATTTAGCCCAATTATAAATAAGAATTCCCCGTTTTTCCCTATTCCCTGTTCCCCTTAATTTTACCGAAAATTTCTTCCTTTTTTCATACAGAACAAAGCTCAAAGCAAAAATGCTGACCACGAAAATTTGAAACCCTCTCCCCCCCAACACTATTTCTCTCCGGCTGTTCAGAATGAGGTAGGGAACTTGTTTCCTCGGGAATATTTATAATTGGGCTGATTGTGATTCTTCATTTTTAAGGTGGAAAGTCCAAAAAGTTTTTATTGGCAAAAATATATCATTAAATAAAAATTTGTAAATAAACAAGGGAAGTTAAAGTAAAAATCTGCAATACCCAACAGGTCGATATATTATATTTTTTTATTTGTAATATATGTATATATGTTAAGTAATGGACAACGCACATCTCTTAAAAGCTTAAAAACTCCAGGTAGCCACAAAATGGCAATAAAAGAAACAAAATTTATATCAAAAGAATACAAATTAATTACATAATAATAAAAAAAGACATACAAGTAAATAACAAAACTGGGGAAACAAAAAAATATTTAATTAATTTCCACATGCTCCTCTCTCTTTTCAAATAACTTCCGTAAATACTTTTTTATTTAAAATAAAGATGAATATCTTGAACATTTTATTTGTAATTTTTAAATGCAAGTTTGCACGAGTGTATATATATTGCATACATCGGAAAATCTAGAAATATTTCGATGTTTAAATATTTAATAAAATATAACAGTTCGTTCGTACAATTACGGTTGAAAATTTTAAACGCAACACGTTAAACATTTGCCATACACGATGTAAAAATTTCTAACTAACGAAAAATTAAACAAATAAATCGATAAAAAAAACTATTTGCAATGTTTAATAAGAAGAGTTATTAACAACAAAAAAACGTGTAATAAATGACGAAATATTTACTTGTTACAAGTGCCATTAAACTATTAATCTTTTTTTTAATATTAAGTGATATATCTCAAAAAGTCTTACTGATATATGTAAAAGGAACTGAAAGCAGTGTCCGCATAGTCGGTGGTTCCACAACAACTATAGTCGAAGCAAAATTTATCGTCTATTTGCGCTTAAAGGGAAAATTTATATGTGGTGGTGCTCTAGTGACTCCACGATTTGTAATCACTGCAGCTCACTGTGTTAAAAACGTTAATCCTTCTACTTTGATGGTGATAGGTGGTGCCACTATGCTTTCAGAGCCAGGAGAACGTCGAAGTGTCGAAAAAATTATAACACCCAAAGAGTATAATACGAAGACTTATCATTCAGACATAGCGGTACTTAAGTTATTGGCTGATATGAATGGCAAAAATATACAAACCATTGAACTTTGTAAAGATGATTGGAAACTTGGAGATTACATAACCGTTTACGGTTGGGGTGCAACCAGTGAACACAATAATCGTGAATCGAATCAGTTACGCATGGTAGAAGTCCCGCTTGTTGCACGCAAGAGATGTTCGAATATGTACAGGGCTGAGGGTACTAGAATAACAAATACGATGTTTTGTGCTGGGGATTTAAGAGGGAAAGATGCTTGTTTTGGAGATTCTGGTGGGCCGGCTATATATAATAATCAATTGTGTGGGGTTGTATCGTGGGGTGTTGGCTGTGCTAGAAGTAATTATCCTGGTGTCTATACAAGCATTAAAACTGTACGAAATTTTATTGATCGAGCTATGGCATTGTGAGCGTTTTTTTTTCAGAATTGAACCAAGTTAAACAACAAACGTAGTTAAAAGTCAATTAACGAATTATAATGGCTTGTTGGGAGTGGAAAAAAATTAAAAGAAAGTGTAAAGAAAATAACAATAAATCTATATTAAAAATATAAATAAATGTGTTTTTGCTAATCTTAAAGTCAAAAAAATTTGTTTTAACTTAAATGGAATTTTTGTAAATACAATTTTTTTTTATCTAAACCATCCAAGGTAAAGTTAGGTACTGTACACATGTGCTCATTTCCAAAAGTAAAAGTCCAACACTCACCTTAAATTATACTTATTGAATTTAAATTGCCTTTGGAGTCAATTTAATTATATTATAAATAAATGCCCTCGAATATGCTCTTATGACCATAAATGTCTTAAGTGTTACTTTACTATCGAAAATATTTTGAAAACTTACATTTTACCGATTACTTTTTGCATATTTAATCACACACCCAGCCGGGTTTGACACGAAAACTTTTTCAGTCCGACTTTATTTCATTACGGAAAGTTGATTTTAACAGACGGGCAGACAGACAGGGATTCAGACATGGCAAATAAAGTAACACATACCAGTTATTGGTGTCAAACAATTAGAAATATCTTGGAGACAATTGTTATCTAAAACCAGCGAAAACCCAAAATAACGCATTTTTTAGGACAAAATCTGTGTATATATCCCTATAAATCTCAGTCAATATAGTCACTCTTGCCACAAAACTTGGCACGGATACTCTGAAGATAGGGGCCTGAACAAGGAGAATTTTTTTCAGATAGGATCAGGGGAAGTGGTGTTTCCCTTACAATTGCACAAATTTTGTGAAATATTTCATGCGCTACATCTTAAAAACTATAACAGCTATCGACTTCAAATGTTCAACAAAAACCTACATTTTGGAAAAATATTTTGGGTAGGGGCAGGGAAAGGGGTAGCTTCCATACAAATTAATAATTTTTATGAAATTTTAGATACGCTATATCTCGGAAACTATAACATCTATCGACATCAAGGATTACATTTTGGAAAAAAAAAATATTTGGATAGAAGCAGAGGGAGGGAAGCCCCCAATATAAATGAACAATTTGTAAAAAATTTTTGATACGCTATATCTGGGAAATATAACTGCTATCGACTTCTAATGTTCTACAAAAAGTAATGATCAAATATTTCATACATTTTGGAAAAAAATAGTTGGGAGAGGAGCGGAGGGACTAGAACCCCAATACAAATGAACAACTTATATTAAACTCTTAATACGAATAATGTTAAAAACTTTTAAAACTCTCGACCTCAAACCTTTTACATGGTATTTATATTCTACATATGAACGTTAAAATTTTGTAAAGTTTTCTATTTGGAAAACTAGGATTGCTATGGGCTTTAAGCCCAGCAAAGGTATTTTTATTATAATATTTGCAATTTAAAATAACTTTTCTAGATCAGATGGTTAAGTATATAAAAAGTCCAATGTGAAGAGTATATAAGATTCGGCACAGCCGAATAAAGCGCTCTTACTTGTTAAGTTTCATTTTCGCTCTGTTTCAAACATATGTATGTAAAAAATCTTTCCTTTTGCAGAACATCAAAAATAAAAAAGTATCCTTTTTAGACCCAGAACATGCCTGACACTTTATGTATTTCTCGTTATCGAAAAGTTTTTAAACTAAAACTTTTATTAAAATATAACTACTGTTTCGTGTTTAAAATGTTAAAATTCATAAAGAACGGTTTTGTTTAAATAATGGTTTCTCAAAGTCAAAACTTGTGAACTTGTGATATGAAGTACTGAACCAAATTTTATTTTTTCTAATAATGGTCAGGGTTAAATAACAGTTGTAAATATTGAAATAATTAAAAATAAAATTAAACTAATGATATAGTTAATAAATTTACTTATGTGTATGTGTGTTTGTGTGCCTGCACTTAATATTTCTTTGTCAGGGGCTTATTTAATAAAAATATTTTAATATTGTTTGTTCTATCTAACAGTTGTTTAAATACTGGATTATTTGTATAAAACTAAAGTATGTTTAAAATAACAAGTACAAAGTTATAAGTGAATTCTATAAAACCCACATGTGGTTATAAGCTTACATATGTATTTGTATAAATTTACAGCCCTTTTTCAACATAAATAAATTTTTATAAGTATGGCCGTAAGTCTCATTACCAATAATTTTTAAAAAGTTATAAATGTCAAGATGAGTTCCCAAAGAAGGCCTTGAAAGAAAAATCAACAATAATTTATGATCACAAAATTATAGTAAGGAAGTAGTATTTTTCGTTATAATTATTTCCGCATTTAAAAAGAATTTGGTTTAAAGAGTCGCTGTGGTTTGTGGCTTATTCGCAGACCTGCTACTTAGAAAAAGCCCAACGTGATCAAAGCCTACGTTCTCGGTGGACAGTTCGTATCACCTAGATGTAAGGTGATATCCTTGTTGTAGCACTAAATGCCTGTTGGTGGTGTTCTAAAATAAAATTACAGCCAAAAAGTTGGTAAACATCGACATACAGCAATTGCTGTTAATGGCGGTGGTTTGGCTAACTTCGCTCTTAAACAAAAGACCGAAAAGATAATTTTTTTATCGTCCTAAATTCGACAATTTTGTTAGTAAACAAGCCCATGTATGCAGAAAAAGGCCTTTTCGCTGAAGATAAAATTTTCTGATTAAAATTTGGTTCAGTTTTCTACTACCTAAGGGCCAATTTAGCGAAAATGAGTATTTATCTATGTGGGCTTACCTTTAGCATTTCTTGCTTTTAGTCCTATACATATGTTGGTTTGTTGTTCACCTAAACAGTAGACTTAGATTAATCCACTTCAACTCAAATAGTGCACACACAAACAGTATAACCACTTTAATAAAAACTTTTATAACTTTCCCGAGTTATTAAATGCAACATACTTTCATGGCAGCTTTGCAAAAAAGGCTGAATATGGACGGTCTTATTAAAAGACCCTTTACAAAACTGAATATAAAGGTAAAAATAACCTTTAAACCTAGATGAGGGTTAGGTAAGCCTTTATCCAGCTGACCTTGAAGACCCCTAATAGACCCTCTAACCAGCCAAGAAGAAACGCTCACTCCAGTTAAACTAATTCGATGTAATGAACTTCACTGTGCTCCACACTCGGCAAATATTGTCAGGCTTGTCTTACCAATCCCAGGGAAAGCTAAGACCCTAAACAGTTTGCTCTGAAGCGCATCAGCGCTTGACAGAGACACAAGAAATGCTCAACAGACCTTATTCCCTCTGTGTATCGCAGGTCCAGCAATCATCGCTGACCAGACGTCAGATCTTTTTGCATGAGCCGCTATTCAACAATGACCTGTTATCATCCTCTCTAAGAGTCTGCAATTCTCAAGAATAGAAAAAATCTCGTCGCATCTGGGTCATGACATTCACATAATCGTGAAGAGACCACAAAAAGTCGGATTTGTTTAAACCTCCGTGGTTTTGACTCTTGCAAGAACGGAAGTTAAGCAGGTACGTCCATTGCCTTTTTATATGCAAATGGGCCTTTTGCCCGCCATTATCTTACATTATAATATCCATGTATCTACGAATCCAGTAAATAAATATGTCCCTGTCTTCCGGCACACAGTTACCAAATGAGTTTCTTCCACAATTAAACAATATCAATAAACATGTTCACTTGAGAACTCTAAGTTTAAGAGGACAGATCAATGTCAGTGGTTAATTTGGCTGCCAGAATGTCTTCCTGAAAGACATTGCAGCTACCAGAAAGCTTTTGGGCTCCCTGATACCCAGTTTTCAACAGAAGACCAAAGATTTAATCCCCCTGTCCCTACATATTAAACCCATTTGCAAAGAAGTTGTAGGTCCTGTTGTCTGGCGGAGGTCCGCTGACTACTCCTTCGTAGTCATATTGGGCTATCTAATAAAACTTAGTTTAGGGATTAATATTATCTACCAAGACGAGTAAAAAATTGTTCCGTTAAGACTTATCGTGGCAGATCTCTTTGCAGCACCCCCCCCTATACTACCAAATTAATTGGTTTCAAATCCAAGTTAACATCCAGCGATGACGTATGGATGCTGCTTAAGCGCTAGTTATGTAAAGTCCTGCAAATTTATTTGCGCTCTCTAGGAGCCCACTGTTAACTTGCTTTTCCAGTGCAGGTCACCACACAATTGTGTTTTCTCAAAAACACGTTTTAGAAACCCTAAAATTTTTTAATTATGAATTCGGAAGTAAATCATAAAAAAGGTTAAAATTTAAAACAGTTGTTTCAATAAGGTTTACCTTAGAGCAAAGTCAATAGCAAGTAGGAATGCATTTTGTGATAAATTCAAATTCGTATAAAAAGCTCCCTAAAATAAAGATTTTTTAGTTGTAATTTAAAATTCAGATAAAATTATTTTTACTAGAACTAATCTAAAGCAATATGGCTCGCTTCCTTATAATCTGTTTAAATATTTTAGCAGTTTTAATACTTCGACAAATCCTTATCACAAACGCCTTGTTTCCTTCTATTTTAGAGGGAAAATCAGGCGGTTCTTACACTAATGCAGCCAGATATTTGGTGGCACTGCGTTCAAGGAATGGTAGATTCATATGCAGTGGATCCTTGGTCAGACAAATTTATGTAGTGACAGCGGCTAGTTGTGTAAGAAGGAGGATGGCTCAAAATATTATAGTACATGGCGGTAACACTTATATGCGCCAACCAGGCAACAGACGTACTGTAACAAGCATAAGGACACCGATGCGATCTAGTCGCATGAATATTGCCGTTTTAACGTTAGGTAGACCGTTTACTGGAGGATATATTACCTCAATACCGTTGTGTTCTTCTCGTGTACCCGTTAAAAGTTTGGTGCAGGTTTCCGGTTGGGGCACTTCTAATGAAAATACAATGCAGGCACGAACAGTAAGTGTTCTTGCCATAAGTCATAATCAGTGCGCAAGTGATTATCGTTCGGTATTTAGAATAACTAGGACAATGATATGTACTACCGGACGGCTAACGCGAGATTCATGTAATGGCAATCTTGGTGGACCATTAGTTTATCGAAATCAGCTGTGCGGCGTTGCATCACGAAATGTTGGTTGTGGAAAGAGACAATTGCCTGAAGTTTATACGTCTATCAATATGGCCAAAAGATTTTTGTTGAGAACAATGATCAACGGCAGAAATAATCTTTATGGGAACTTTAACCAATTTGGTGGAATTGGCGGTTAAAAAAAATAAAATTTTGTTAAATATAGAGATATAAAATTAATTAACTTTTTATTTAATAAATTATTTATCGAAGATTAATTAAAATAAAAAAAAAACTTATAAAGTAGATCAGCCGGTGCGTACACTGCACCTTCTCTATATAGAGTCAATCATTCTAGGTGGCCATTCGAAAATAATGGTCCTTAAAAGATTTGTGGGAGTCGTCAACATTAGGGGTATCCATTAATATTCTTCTTTGTTTTTTCATAGGAGACAAGCTTTTACAAGGGTGGGTTACTAACCCGACGCCTCAACCCAATTTAATCGTTCTTGTAAATTAACACGCGGCACTCCCTAGCTCATTATCTTTAATAGGCATTAAAGGCCGCTGCCTTAGGTGAAATCCAGGGGAGGTGAGAGTCTACAATTGAGATGAAGGGGGGAACAATATTGATCTGGGCTTATACTTGGTTTCCAAATTCTCTTTCGTCAGGGAGTCATAAAATCTTTTACAATTTTGTAGTTGGTGTAATGTATGTACTTCAATATACTTATGTACACAAAAAATATGAACATAAAATTATTTAAAAGGCGCGTGAAACGTTTACCTGTTTACTTACAGCATAAAAAAACTCTACCTTACATAGACATGATACGATTTTTTTTTGGCAATTGCCAAATTTATGCCTCAACAAGTGTTGCTTTAGGTGTAGTACAAGCTTAATATTTCTATAACATTGAATTTTTTTAAAAAGGGGATTTTAAGGGCTTTTAGGACTGAATACCAGGATTGGCTTCTGAAGTATATGGTATATATTGATGCATTAGTAGCAGGTTTGAAGTCGACAATCGTTAAAGGTTTTGAGATTTAGTGTATCGAACATTCCCTTCCTCCAATCCAAATAACTTTTTTCCAAAATGCGCACATCATACTAAGTACTATAACCACTCTGAAGTAGATTAAAAATTTTAAAATTAAAAGCTGTTATCTAGCGTCTTCTAAAGAATCCGTGCCAAGTTTCGGGGCAACAGTGCTCATGTTTAATGAGAATTATATAATAAAGGGATATATGAATGGATTTTATGCTAAAAATTTTTAGGGTCTTTCTTAAATCTCTTAAAATAATTATCTTGCTATAAATATTTCTGAGAGTTTGACATCAAAACGTATTTCGGCGGATTTAACTTGGCTCCGGAAACTTGATTTTAAAAGACGGACATCGGACCAACGGATATTAGTCTTATCCGTTGGCCCTAATCCCTATCTATAAGGATCCAAAATTTATGCACTTCAAAGTTAGTCACAACATCAAACTAGTATCTTTCTGCCTAAAAAATCAAGCCGTAACAGCGCCACTAGCATCTAGCGGCCTATTAATTTCTTTAATCAAACCGCCGTCAAAAAGCCAATTTTTATTTTTAGCGTTTTTCTGTCGTTTTTTTTTATTTGTTTAGCAACGGTTAAGCAAAAAACAATATCATATTATTGCGATTTAAAGCAACAGTGATTTTAATAGTTCTATATTTCAGTCCCTTTTCCCATAGTATTAAGGGTATACATATGTATATCAGTTTGTTATTTCACTTTAATATCCGTTTGCGACCCAATAAAGTATATATATTCTGGATTCTTATAGATAGGGAAGCCGACACAATTGTTTAAATGTTGTGAGTTTTCTATTTCAAAAACTATGATAGCTATCTACTTTAAAGGTGGTTTGATACGAGATGTATTTTAGATATGACCTGTAAAATTTTTCACTGCAAAATTGATACAGGTCGTGTAAACGCGTAGAAACATTGCTTGTGTAAAAAACATATGTAAAAGTCATATGACAAATTTTTAATTAGAGCGCGTTCTATTTTCATTTGACAAAGCATGTGTCATCACCTGTTTTTAGAACAACAACAAGGAAAAGTAAGTTGTTTATTTTGGTTTGGACGTTATGTCAGATGTAATAACATACGTACGTGTGAAAGCAAAAATTATAAACCATCTGACAACTTTGACAGACATACGCAATTGAATGTGAATTGCAAAAGTGACAAGCCATGTGCTAAATACATCTCCTAAAAAAACAACTTAGACCAACTTCAAATAATTATAATATTTACGGTTCGAAAATAACTTGACTAGATGAGGTGACTGGGTAAACAGAAAGACCAATGTGAAGGGTATATAAGATTCGGCACAGCGCTCTAACTTGTTTTTATTTAATCTCTAAACTTCTAAAGAATCCGTGCCAAGTTTCGGGGCAACAGTGCTCATGTTTAATGAGAATTATATAATAAAGGGATATATGAATGGATTTTATGCTAAAAATTTTTAGGGTCTTTCTTAAATCTCTTAAAATAATTATCTTGCTATACATATTTCTGAGAGTTTGACATCAAAACGTATTTCGGCGGATTTAACTTGGCTCCGGAAACTTGATTTTAAAAGACGGACATCGGACCAACGGATATTAGTCTTATCCGTTGGCCCTAATCCCTATCTATAAGGATCCAAAATTTATGCACTTCAAAGTTAGTCACAACATCAAACTAGTATCTTTCTGCCTAAAAAATCAAGCCGTAACAGCGCCACTAGCATCTAGCGGCCTATTAATTTCTTTAATCAAACCGCCGTCAAAAAGCCAATTTTTATTTTTAGCGTTTTTCTGTCGTTTTTTTTTATTTGTTTAGCAACGGTTAAGCAAAAAACAATATCATATTATTGCGATTTAAAGCAACAGTGATTTTAATAGTTCTATATTTCAGTCCCTTTTCCCATAGTATTAAGGGTATACATATGTATATCAGTTTGTTATTTCACTTTAATATCCGTTTGCGACCCAATAAAGTATATATATTCTGGATTCTTATAGATAGGGAAGCCGACACAATTGTTTAAATGTTGTGAGTTTTCTATTTCAAAAACTATGATAGCTATCTACTTTAAAGGTGGTTTGATACGAGATGTATTTTAGATATGACCTGTAAAATTTTTCACTGCAAAATTGATACAGGTCGTGTAAACGCGTAGAAACATTGCTTGTGTAAAAAACATATGTAAAAGTCATATGACAAATTTTTAATTAGAGCGCGTTCTATTTTCATTTGACAAAGCATGTGTCATCACCTGTTTTTAGAACAACAACAAGGAAAAGTAAGTTGTTTATTTTGGTTTGGACGTTATGTCAGATGTAATAACATACGTACGTGTGAAAGCAAAAATTATAAACCATCTGACAACTTTGACAGACATACGCAATTGAATGTGAATTGCAAAAGTGACAAGCCATGTGCTAAATACATCTCCTAAAAAAACAACTTAGACCAACTTCAAATAATTATAATATTTACGGTTCGAAAATAACTTGACTAGATGAGGTGACTGGGTAAACAGAAAGACCAATGTGAAGGGTATATAAGATTCGGCACAGCGCTCTAACTTGTTTTTATTTAATCTCTAAACTTAACGGATTTTTACGATTATATACATATTTAAAAAATTTAAGTGTTCTATTTATGCCCTAAACACAACTGGAACGAACGCCGAATTTTTCGTTGCGAATATTCGTCTTAAAAAATAAAACACATTTGTGTATATGAAAATGCACACAAACAGTGCGTCGACTAAAATTCGTCATGCGTAACAAACTCTGCGATAGGTTTATTTCTATTTCTTACGCAGACAAACGACGAATAATTTGGCACGGAGTGACCATTTTTCTTTTATTTTGTTATAAAATAATGTTGTTTTATACTTTAAGAATAATTTTCACTTTTTATTTGTTGCATTAAATACAATTAGTGTATTTTAAGTGTTGTATTTATATATTTTTTTAATAGTTTTTTTTAATTATTATTTTTTTCAAATAGTGCTTCTTTTTTAAGAAATATGGTCTCTCTATCACAGCTGTTTTATTCGTTCTAAATGTGTTTCACTTAACGAATTAACGCAACGAATTTTAACAGACGAATTCGTCGTGTAGTGCGAAATTCGCCGTTCGTCCCAATTGTGTTTAGAGCATTAATCGTTTTTTAGTCGTGAAAAAAGCGTTTAGAAAATACTTAAGGGCAAATACTCAATGAGGACTTCGACGTACCTCAACTTTTCTTGCCTTTAAGTATATAAAAACAACAAAATACTTAAAAATATACATATATCAAGTTTTATTTTTATGTAAAAAAATCGGCGCAAAGTTTAGCCGTCGCCGTCGAAATTTTTTTTGTTCTACAGTCGCCGTTACTTTTGTTGATCCGCTTGTGCCAGTTTTTATCTTTAAAAATTTAAAAATTAAAAAATTAGTAAACAAATATGTATGTATGTATGTATGCATTTTCGGATATTGACAGATTTTAAACCCCCGGTAAATCCCAAGTTATAGTCATGGTTATCGAATGTTTAAAAAATTTATAATTTTATACTTTAAATCATTTGCCACTTCGGAAGTAAATTATTAAAAGGTTAAAATCTAAAACAGTTGTTTAATTGGATGCAACCTTAAAATATTAACAATGAGCAGCATCAATGAATTTTAAAATTGAGTTCGAATATGTATGTATATAAGGCCCAGTGCAGCACATCTGTTTAGTTATGAACTAAAATTCTAACAATTGGCATCAGAACTTTTGAGGAATATGTCTACTCCTTTATTTAAAGTTTGTTTAAATATTTTAATAGTTTTAATACTTCAACAAACTCCTACAACAAATGGTGTACCAACATCACCAAATGATGCCAGGTATGTGGTTTCATTGCGTGATAAAGAAGGAAAATTTCTTTGTGCCGGATCTTTGGTTATGAGTAATTTTGTGGTGACAACAGCTCGTTGTGTGCAATTAACGAGGCCTGATGAAATAGTTGTGCATGGTGGTGTAAACTCCTTAAGCGAACCGGGGGTCACATCTACAGTTTCGTCAATAAGAATACCTCAATTCGGCTATGGAAGTCAAAATTGGGATATTGCTCTTTTAAAATTAAGTACACCATTAAATGGAAATAACGTTGGACTCATTCCTTTGTGTTCTTGTCCGATACCACCAAACACTTTTGTAAAAGTAACCGGCTGGAGCTATTCAAATAGAGTTTCAAATAGTATATCAAATGTACTAGACACAAAATTTGTTCGTATGATAGGCCATAGAAGCTGTCAGCGAACGTATAACCAGTGGCCAGTGATTCAAATAACTGATACCATGATATGCAGTGTAAACAACAATTGGTGGGATGTATGTGGTGGCGGCTTTGGTGGACCGTTAGTTTATCGAGGTCAGCTTTGTGGCGTTGTGTCATTTAATATTGGTTGCAAGCACCCAACTATTCCTGAAGTTTACACATCTATTAATGTAGTTAAAAGATTTTTGCTAGAGCAGATGGGACAGTAAATTATATTTAGCTTGGTTTAATTTTAAAACAATAAAATTTAAATATTTATGTAAACAATATTGATAGTTTTGTAAATCGTTTGCAAAATTATCGAAATTTTTGTTGAGTTTCTTAGAAAAAAATATGTGAAAAAATTGATAAAAGTTTTATTTTCGCCCTCTGCTTTTTAAACTAATAAGAACGTAGAAATGCCAAAAAAAAAAAATTTCATACAAAATTCAATAATTGTAAAAGTGAATGTCAAATTTATTATAGTTATATTAGCTCTTGATATAATCTGTATGAGTGTATCCTGTGTAGGCGAATAATCAATTACTCGAATAATATTTTTTTAACTTTAACGCCCCTACAAGAATAAATTATTATTTAACTGAATCATACTGTGCAAAAAATTGATCAATTACATTATCTAAAGAGTAAGTTTAGTGACCGCTTGTAAATCTAAGGTAATGCTTTGTATTTGCATTTGAAGAATTGTAGAAGTCGTTCAAATAATTTGAATTCGAGTTATTTTAAAACCTTAATCGATTATTATGTAAAAGTCAAAATTATAAAATCGACTAATTTTTTGCTTGACGAAACCAGAAACCGACAGAAGCTTCCATACAAATGAACAATTTTTATGAAATATATGATACGCTATATCTTGGAAACTATAAAAGCTATCGACATTAAATGTTCTTCAAAAAGTAATTGGACAATAAGACCTCCACTCGAAAAAAATTAGATAGGAGCAGGAAAAGGAAAAGCTCCAATACAAATTAACAATTTTTATGAAATATTCGATACGCTATATCTTATAAACTATAAAAGCTATCGATATCAAATGTTCAACAAAAACTAATTGGACAATAAGACCTTAATTTTGAAAAATACATTTTTGGGCAGGGGCAGGGGATGGGGTAGCTTCCATTCATATTAACAATTTTTATGAAATATTCGATACGCTATATCTCGGAAACTATAACAGCTATCGACTTCAACTGTTCAACAAAAGCTAATTGGACAGTAAAACCTATATTTTGGAAATAAATTTTTTGGGCAGGGGCAGGGGATGGGGTAGCTCCCATTCATATTAACAATTTTTATGAAATTTCCGATACGCTATATCTCGGAAACTATAACAGCTATCGACTTCAACTGTTCAACAAAAAGTTATGATCTAATAATTCATATATTTTGGAAAAAATAGTTTGAGAGGAGCAGGGGGACAAGAACTCCCCATCCAATTTAACAACTTTTATTACCTGTTTTTAGAACAACAACAAGGAAAAGTAAGTTGTTTATTTTGGTTTGGACGTTATGTCAGATGTAATAACATACGTACGTGTGAAAGCAAAAATTATAAACCATCTGACAACTTTGACAGACATACGCAATTGAATGTGAATTGCAAAAGTGACAAGCCATGTGCTAAATACATCTCCTAAAAAAACAACTTAGACCAACTTCAAATAATTATAATATTTACGGTTCGAAAATAACTTGACTAGATGAGGTGACTGGGTAAACAGAAAGACCAATGTGAAGGGTATATAAGATTCGGCACAGCGCTCTAACTTGTTTTTATTTAATCTCTAAACTTCTAAAGAATCCGTGCCAAGTTTCGGGGCAACAGTGCTCATGTTTAATGAGAATTATATAATAAAGGGATATATGAATGGATTTTATGCTAAAAATTTTTAGGGTCTTTCTTAAATCTCTTAAAATAATTATCTTGCTATACATATTTCTGAGAGTTTGACATCAAAACGTATTTCGGCGGATTTAACTTGGCTCCGGAAACTTGATTTTAAAAGACGGACATCGGACCAACGGATATTAGTCTTATCCGTTGGCCCTAATCCCTATCTATAAGGATCCAAAATTTATGCACTTCAAAGTTAGTCACAACATCAAACTAGTATCTTTCTGCCTAAAAAATCAAGCCGTAACAGCGCCACTAGCATCTAGCGGCCTATTAATTTCTTTAATCAAACCGCCGTCAAAAAGCCAATTTTTATTTTTAGCGTTTTTCTGTCGTTTTTTTTTATTTGTTTAGCAACGGTTAAGCAAAAAACAATATCATATTATTGCGATTTAAAGCAACAGTGATTTTAATAGTTCTATATTTCAGTCCCTTTTCCCATAGTATTAAGGGTATACATATGTATATCAGTTTGTTATTTCACTTTAATATCCGTTTGCGACCCAATAAAGTATATATATTCTGGATTCTTATAGATAGGGAAGCCGACACAATTGTTTAAATGTTGTGAGTTTTCTATTTCAAAAACTATGATAGCTATCTACTTTAAAGGTGGTTTGATACGAGATGTATTTTAGATATGACCTGTAAAATTTTTCACTGCAAAATTGATACAGGTCGTGTAAACGCGTAGAAACATTGCTTGTGTAAAAAACATATGTAAAAGTCATATGACAAATTTTTAATTAGAGCGCGTTCTATTTTCATTTGACAAAGCATGTGTCATCACCTGTTTTTAGAACAACAACAAGGAAAAGTAAGTTGTTTATTTTGGTTTGGACGTTATGTCAGATGTAATAACATACGTACGTGTGAAAGCAAAAATTATAAACCATCTGACAACTTTGACAGACATACGCAATTGAATGTGAATTGCAAAAGTGACAAGCCATGTGCTAAATACATCTCCTAAAAAAACAACTTAGACCAACTTCAAATAATTATAATATTTACGGTTCGAAAATAACTTGACTAGATGAGGTGACTGGGTAAACAGAAAGACCAATGTGAAGGGTATATAAGATTCGGCACAGCGCTCTAACTTGTTTTTATTTAATCTCTAAACTTAACGGATTTTTACGATTATATACATATTTAAAAAATTTAAGTGTTCTATTTATGCCCTAAACACAACTGGAACGAACGCCGAATTTTTCGTTGCGAATATTCGTCTTAAAAAATAAAACACATTTGTGTATATGAAAATGCACACAAACAGTGCGTCGACTAAAATTCGTCATGCGTAACAAACTCTGCGATAGGTTTATTTCTATTTCTTACGCAGACAAACGACGAATAATTTGGCACGGAGTGACCATTTTTCTTTTATTTTGTTATAAAATAATGTTGTTTTATACTTTAAGAATAATTTTCACTTTTTATTTGTTGCATTAAATACAATTAGTGTATTTTAAGTGTTGTATTTATATATTTTTTTAATAGTTTTTTTTAATTATTATTTTTTTCAAATAGTGCTTCTTTTTTAAGAAATATGGTCTCTCTATCACAGCTGTTTTATTCGTTCTAAATGTGTTTCACTTAACGAATTAACGCAACGAATTTTAACAGACGAATTCGTCGTGTAGTGCGAAATTCGCCGTTCGTCCCAATTGTGTTTAGAGCATTAATCGTTTTTTAGTCGTGAAAAAAGCGTTTAGAAAATACTTAAGGGCAAATACTCAATGAGGACTTCGACGTACCTCAACTTTTCTTGCCTTTAAGTATATAAAAACAACAAAATACTTAAAAATATACATA
This sequence comes from Melanophora roralis, assembly GCA_963583895.1. NCBI lineage: Eukaryota > Metazoa > Arthropoda > Insecta > Diptera > Rhinophoridae > Melanophora > Melanophora roralis. The sequence goes on along the minus strand of OY757189.1, from coordinate 26,552,081 downwards.
TATCAAGTTTTATTTTTATGTAAAAAAATCGGCGCAAAGTTTAGCCGTCGCCGTCGAAATTTTTTTTGTTCTACAGTCGCCGTTACTTTTGTTGATCCGCTTGTGCCAGTTTTTATCTTTAAAAATTTAAAAATTAAAAAATTAGTAAACAAATATGTATGTATGTATGTATGCATTTTCGGATATTGACAGATTTTAAACCCCCGGTAAATCCCAAGTTATAGTCATGGTTATCGAATGTTTAAAAAATTTATAATTTTATACTTTAAATCATTTGCCACTTCGGAAGTAAATTATTAAAAGGTTAAAATCTAAAACAGTTGTTTAATTGGATGCAACCTTAAAATATTAACAATGAGCAGCATCAATGAATTTTAAAATTGAGTTCGAATATGTATGTATATAAGGCCCAGTGCAGCACATCTGTTTAGTTATGAACTAAAATTCTAACAATTGGCATCAGAACTTTTGAGGAATATGTCTACTCCTTTATTTAAAGTTTGTTTAAATATTTTAATAGTTTTAATACTTCAACAAACTCCTACAACAAATGGTGTACCAACATCACCAAATGATGCCAGGTATGTGGTTTCATTGCGTGATAAAGAAGGAAAATTTCTTTGTGCCGGATCTTTGGTTATGAGTAATTTTGTGGTGACAACAGCTCGTTGTGTGCAATTAACGAGGCCTGATGAAATAGTTGTGCATGGTGGTGTAAACTCCTTAAGCGAACCGGGGGTCACATCTACAGTTTCGTCAATAAGAATACCTCAATTCGGCTATGGAAGTCAAAATTGGGATATTGCTCTTTTAAAATTAAGTACACCATTAAATGGAAATAACGTTGGACTCATTCCTTTGTGTTCTTGTCCGATACCACCAAACACTTTTGTAAAAGTAACCGGCTGGAGCTATTCAAATAGAGTTTCAAATAGTATATCAAATGTACTAGACACAAAATTTGTTCGTATGATAGGCCATAGAAGCTGTCAGCGAACGTATAACCAGTGGCCAGTGATTCAAATAACTGATACCATGATATGCAGTGTAAACAACAATTGGTGGGATGTATGTGGTGGCGGCTTTGGTGGACCGTTAGTTTATCGAGGTCAGCTTTGTGGCGTTGTGTCATTTAATATTGGTTGCAAGCACCCAACTATTCCTGAAGTTTACACATCTATTAATGTAGTTAAAAGATTTTTGCTAGAGCAGATGGGACAGTAAATTATATTTAGCTTGGTTTAATTTTAAAACAATAAAATTTAAATATTTATGTAAACAATATTGATAGTTTTGTAAATCGTTTGCAAAATTATCGAAATTTTTGTTGAGTTTCTTAGAAAAAAATATGTGAAAAAATTGATAAAAGTTTTATTTTCGCCCTCTGCTTTTTAAACTAATAAGAACGTAGAAATGCCAAAAAAAAAAAATTTCATACAAAATTCAATAATTGTAAAAGTGAATGTCAAATTTATTATAGTTATATTAGCTCTTGATATAATCTGTATGAGTGTATCCTGTGTAGGCGAATAATCAATTACTCGAATAATATTTTTTTAACTTTAACGCCCCTACAAGAATAAATTATTATTTAACTGAATCATACTGTGCAAAAAATTGATCAATTACATTATCTAAAGAGTAAGTTTAGTGACCGCTTGTAAATCTAAGGTAATGCTTTGTATTTGCATTTGAAGAATTGTAGAAGTCGTTCAAATAATTTGAATTCGAGTTATTTTAAAACCTTAATCGATTATTATGTAAAAGTCAAAATTATAAAATCGACTAATTTTTTGCTTGACGAAACCAGAAACCGACAGAAGCTTCCATACAAATGAACAATTTTTATGAAATATATGATACGCTATATCTTGGAAACTATAAAAGCTATCGACATTAAATGTTCTTCAAAAAGTAATTGGACAATAAGACCTCCACTCGAAAAAAATTAGATAGGAGCAGGAAAAGGAAAAGCTCCAATACAAATTAACAATTTTTATGAAATATTCGATACGCTATATCTTATAAACTATAAAAGCTATCGATATCAAATGTTCAACAAAAACTAATTGGACAATAAGACCTTAATTTTGAAAAATACATTTTTGGGCAGGGGCAGGGGATGGGGTAGCTTCCATTCATATTAACAATTTTTATGAAATATTCGATACGCTATATCTCGGAAACTATAACAGCTATCGACTTCAACTGTTCAACAAAAGCTAATTGGACAGTAAAACCTATATTTTGGAAATAAATTTTTTGGGCAGGGGCAGGGGATGGGGTAGCTCCCATTCATATTAACAATTTTTATGAAATTTCCGATACGCTATATCTCGGAAACTATAACAGCTATCGACTTCAACTGTTCAACAAAAAGTTATGATCTAATAATTCATATATTTTGGAAAAAATAGTTTGAGAGGAGCAGGGGGACAAGAACTCCCCATCCAATTTAACAACTTTTATTAAACTTTTAATTCGAATAATGCCGAAAACTTTTAAAACTCTTGACCTCAAACCTTCTACATGATATTTCTATTATACATACAAACGTTAAAATTTTGTAAAATTTTCTATTGCGAAAACTAGGGTTGCTATGGACTTTAAACCTAGCAAAAGGTGTTTTTGTTATAATATTTGCAATTTAAAATAACTCGGCTAAAAAATATGGCTGAGTATATATATACGACCAACGTGAAGGGTATATAAGATTCGGCACAGCCGAATATAGCGCTCTTACTTGTTTAGTTATATCTTTTTTAAATCTGGCATTAAATCGCCGAAACAACGGTAAATTATTTATTTGCAAATAAATAGCTGTCGCATAATGTATTTGAAATTTTAAAAGCATGTAAAAAAATTTTATTTTAAAAATGTTTTTGCAAAGAAAATGTTTTTTTAGCGCGCAATTTAATATTTTTAGTTAAGTAAACCCTCGTTTCTGAAATAAGTAACATTCCAACGTTTAAAATTTTCATGTATGTAAATATACTTTACAAACCATAATTATTTTTTAAACGTTTATAAAATCACATAACTATAGTATTTATTATCTTTGTTAAACAAAAAATAAAAAAGAAACACAAAAAGTTTTAGTTTGCAAATAAAAATAAAATTGTTTTTCATTACTTACCCTTATTTCTCAAATTATTAGGTACATTTATATTTAAGGCAATACCAGTTAAAAACACATTATAGGGATTATTAATAGTCGTTGTAACGGGATAATATTCATTAACAAGCATAGTTTCGCTGCCTAAATTGCATTGCGTGACTAAATGGAATCTGTAATGAAAATGAATAATAAAATTAAATAAAATAATTATACGAAAAAAAACATTAAATTACTATTTATAAAAAAAAAAACAGTTAAAACTTCTATCGAAGAATAGCTATTTTAATAAAAACAGTAACACTTCCTTAAACAGTTATATACATACGTATATATGTATGTACAACAAGGAAACTATACAAAGCAATTATATACAAATTATTTCGTAAACATATTAATATTGATGACGTACGTGGGAGTTATATAACAAATTGGATTAATAGTGATATTGTCATCTAAATCACGAACACGATTGTGATATCGAAAGGCCTTATTCATTAGTGGTGAGCTTTTAGAAAGCATTATTGATAGTTTGTCAGTACCAACTAACGCTTCAATGCGCACAACGCATAGTTGAGTATTTTCCAAAAATTGTTGGGCCTCTGTAGTAAATAAAAAGCGATAGTAGAAATTAGGTTCTAATCTAAAATTCTGCTCAAAATGCTGTAGAGGAATTTTTGACGCCTTTACATCATTATTAAAGTGTTCTCTAAGCTCTAAGAGATTACTAAGTTTGATGTATTGTGTAGCTTGTAGTTTATAGTTATTAGACCCATCGGTAATAATGACTTGTAAGTTGCGTATTTTAAGAGGGACATCAGTTTGAAGTCTAAAAAGAGGATGTGTAGAGTTTCAAACAAAAAAGTACAAATTATAAAAAATATTTTCAATCTTACCTCATCACCAGATTTAATTTTATAACATCAGAATTTTTCAATTCGAACTTTTCAAAAGTGGTACAAAATTCAATTAAGTCTGTTAGTTTATCTAAATTAACTTGAAGCGGCGACTTGACATTGACCAAAGCATCTTCCCAGTGTGAATAGATCTCGGGAGCGTTTTGACTTTGAGACATTGGCGGTTGGCACTGTAATAAGGTTTTAAGAGAAAATAATAAAATATTTATTCAATGTAAACATAAATTCTATAGTTATCTAGAAAAGGAGTGAGAAATTTAATTAAAAATTCATAAATAATAATAAATGTAGCAAAAATATAGATAATTTTTACAAGTGTTCTTTAAAATTTCGACGCTTAAAATAGAATCCAAAGTAGTTATGTTATATTATGTTCTGTTATCGTCATGTTTATCATAATTGGATCCAGTCGACTTAGCCACGTTCGTCTGTCCGTTTATTAAAATCAAGTTTCGAAATCAACGCAAGTCATACAAAGCCCATGTTTGTGTCATACTACAAAAAATTCCTGAGATTTTTTAAAGCAGTAGGATCAGTTACCTGAGGATATATCTGAGTCCAACAAACGAAAACTTGAGATAACCAATTATTAAAGACAAAATCCATGCAAAAATTGTCAGGGAGACTTAAAAGCGTAAAGCTGTTTTCGAGAATTTTTTTGAGAATCAAAGAGAGAGGTAGCCCCCTTACAAATACGTAGTTTTTTAAAATTTTTCAGAATCTATTCGTGATTGGGAAACTGCCGATTTAAAGCGAGGGGTTTTTTTATTACAATGTCCAAAAGGGGAATAGGAAGTAATAGCCCCCATACAAAAGAGCCAATTTTTTGAATGTTTAATGCGCTTTATCTCAAAAATTATATAGTTGTCGGCTTTAAAGGTGCTACAAACTAATTCTTTTAAGGTGTCGGCATAAAAAAATGTTGTTCGTAAGTTGTAACCCCTTAAGGGGTCCCTTTTGCGTCCATTCAAAGAAAGATTATGAATAAACAGTGACCAAGTGACAACAAGAAAAAATAGATCGAAACAAATAAAAAATTATTCAAGTACCCGTGAAAAACCCTGCACTGACTATCCCTTAACCCGCTGATTTCCACTACGAGTCCAATTATGCGGTTCAGTGGAGTCTATTGCCCAACAACTTGACCTTATGGTTCTGTAATCTTGAATAGTGAAAGACAGCATTTTTCCAATTTTTGTTCAATTCCTGCTTACCTGACACATTTCATAATAATCCGGAGGGCCGGGGCCCCTTCTGCTGGTAATAACCCTAACTGATAGTGTCTAGTTATAACCCCAATCGTAGTCCTTTAACTCAATCACCCCAAGTCAATGAGTAACTTAGTGCCCTACAGTCACTTTTTTACCCCACTGAAGATTCGTCATGTTAAGCATCCATGTCCAATTCTACCATATTATTTCTGGTTGGGCTCAAAGTTTCCTTATTATATGTCAACTTTAGGGCCGAACCACTACGAGAGAACTCATCGGCAATTTTATTGCCAACTATGCCACATTGCCACGGAACCCAACATTCTGCCAAGGGTCTTTCTACAGTCCTTTACAAACCTAGAATTGGGAGAATGCGTCTTCAAGGTTCTAAAGGCCTACTTGAGAACAAGATCCACTATAAGCTATTTTGTCCTTAAATTGACCATTATCTCCACCTGGAACACACTACACTTATCAGATAGTCTATTGGACAATCTGATGTTTTCTTCTAAGAAAATGATAAAAGATCCGTCAGTGAAAACAGCACACTTCTCATACAGTCTAGGGATCCCAACTTAAAATTCCCTCTAAAGGATGATTATCGATGATACACTTTTAAAACTGACCTTCAGGACATTATAGCCAGTTTTTACCGCACGGCCTGTACTAAGATCCTTCAGACCAATTTCCCAGAATATTCTTACGTGGCCAGTATGAAAAAAAGTTCCTTGTACAGACTCGCCTAGTCTGATGAAACTTTTTGCCGCCATTTCCATCCATCAGTATTCAGTAAGAACTGCTTGGAGAATGACATTTAGCTTCGCATATAATGTGGTTTTTATGTCATAAGTTAAATCAAGTGAAGCGCATTTTTGGACCTTAATAAGAAGCCCCATACAAGCAGACCAATTTGTTTATATTTTCGACACGTTTTATTTCATAAAGCTATTTTAAATGTCGGCTTTAAGCCTGGCACAAGGCAATTTGGTTTTAATATCTTTATTTTGAAAACAATTTAGCTTAAGATCAGATCACTGGGGATACAAAAAACCCAATGTTTTTTTTTGTAAAAATTTATGCAAAGACAGTATATGCATTAAACTTTTAAAATGAAAATATTTTTCAAAAAGAAATTTTGATTTACCTGCAAAACCTTCCATAAATTTTCCAAAACCATTATTCTTTCATTTGGCGTATAATTTATCTTTAAGGATAAAGCTTCCAAACTGCAGGAGATAAAGTCGCCAACAGATGCGGACAGTAAAGCACAACGCATAGTTTTCAACAAAATATCAGAGAATAGAGTAGGCCATTGATCGCGACGATAATCAGGTAACATCAGAGAATAAAAACTTGAAAGAAAAAAATGTTTTTTTGAAACAATATTAAAAACCTATTGAAAAATTCTAAAATACTAACGTTAAGGCGTTGTTAAGATCACCACTTTTAAAATATTCATCAGCCATATCTATGGTTAATTTTTTACGAAACCTTAAACATTTATAAGTTTTAAATTGAGCTCTAGCCAAACTAAGTAAACTTATTATGGCGGCCTATAACAGAAAAGAGAGAATAAGAATAAAAAGCTAATGACAAACACATTTAACCTACCGAATGATTAAACAGTTTTTCGTTTTCTTTTATCATTAAACTGATTTGTTGCTCAGTCATGGGCTCACCCGATGTTGACGCTATAATGCCAAAATGTTCGGTGTACAAAGATGAGATTTTATTCGTTTGGCCATTTTGAGACTCTGTGGGACTTGAAGTTTCTGAAATAATATGTATTTAAAACATTAAAACAGTTAGAAGTTCTTTTCAATTTTAAACTGGCTGTTACTATTGCTCTGCATAAAGGATTCTTTCCGTTTCTGCATATATTCTGCAGCCTTATGAAAATATATACCAGGATGTTGAGTTTGTAGGGCAGGTAAACCATTCTTAATTGCCTCACAAAATAAATCGGCAAAAACGCTGTGTCTGTAGATTAAAATAAAATTAAAATTTTTTTTGTTTAATAACAATTTTTGGTTACTTATCTATAATAATTTATATAATAATTTTTAAACAAGTTTAATATAAGAGAATTGCCAGAAAAACTGGAAAGGTTTTATTCAGCTCTTTAACTTACTGCTTACTCAGCCAGGCATAATGTTCAAATACCAATTCCTTATAACCCTCTCGATTTTTATACTTTTCTATATGACTAATAAACTGATTAATTGAATCTCGGGGAGCTTTTAGCTTAAACATTAAACGGCACATTTTATAGTTCACAAATCCAGCAACGGTTTTAATTTCCAAACAATTTGTATCATTTACACGCAATTCGTCCAAAGTTGTATAGGATTGTGTGTAATGTCTACCAAAAGAAAAAAAAAGAGTTAAATATGTGTTAAAACATTTTTAAAGAAAATTACTTTAACGCGGTGCTAAAGTCCTGTCGAATTTCAGCCACAAAAGCTAATTTAAACTGATGGCGTATCTTTAAATTGGTATGAGCAGCTGTTAGTTGATCTCTATGGCTTCGAATACGTTTCGACATAAGAGCGTAGTAAGATTGAGCCATATCTAGGAAAGCTGATTCCAAACGGAATGCGTTACCTAATATAAGACAAAATGTAAGAATCTATGTATCTTTTTTTGAACATGTTTTCAACTCACCCATTAAATGTTCAGTATGTGGTAATACAAACAACATTTTACTGTTAATACCACAAGCCGTAGTGAGGCTGGCAGATCTTTCTGAGGCTAACATGTCTTCACCAGCTGGCAGCGGAGCAGCTTCCTGATGTAGTACCAAACATATGCGAGTGTTACGTCCTTGCAGTGAATTTTTTAGAGATTGTATACCGGCAGCACATTGCATTTGTTTCTCTGTCCAATCGGCATCGTTCCATTCAAGGTCTTGAAATAAAACAACTACAGCCGGCAGGACATGTAAATGTTTGAGCATCCAATTTCGCTTTAAAATTCCTTTAGGATAATACCATTCATAGGAATTTCTTTTCGGTTTGGCAACAGGAAAATCATAATTATTTGGTATAAGCTTAAATTGCACAGCAGCTCTGAAAGATATGGCTGATTTAGAAACCAAAATTCAAACTTGTTAAGCACAAATTTACCTGTCTGCTTTCCGATTATTGCTAAATGCATCCCACACAGATTTGTGAATTGGATTTTTGTTGACATCCAGACCACAAAAGCCAATTAGGGGCTGTGGTATATCCAGCAGATCTGAGGGCAAGGTTGAAGAATCTATGCACATTTTTAGGCATAAACCAGTCTGAGTGAAATTTTTCCTAACTGTTTTCGTTACCAGCGAAATAAAACTATAGGTATTTTGATACGTCCTTAAACACCTCTAGGAGTAATCAAAAAAAAGACAACAGTAACACCAAGAAAAAGTAATAAAATTATATTGAGAAGTACGTAGTCGATAACGGCACAGCCTTTAATTTTCGAAGAGTAAAAACCAATAAACTTTTTAGTTTCTTCTTCCCTGTACTTTTCAGCATATAATTTACACTTTTACTTATCGTTTTTATTTATTTAGCAAAATATTAAACAAAAAGTTGATAAACTTTTGTGATTATTCCTGTATTTAAATAAACTACAACCAGTGTGACCAGATTTTCATGCAAAGTTAAAGCTAAATCACGTTTAAAAAACAGCTAAAAAGAGCTAAAAACAAAAACTTAAAGCCAAAAAATAAAGCTAAATTTTTTAATTCTTTTTTAAAAAATTTCTTCGTTATTTAGATATTTCTCATAATATGAACGAAACGTTTGTGTGCTAAAAATATTTAAAAAGAAAATTTGTTTTAAAAATTTTGATTTTATTTACAAAAACTTGGTAGATCCATTCCTTAAGTAAGAAGAAAAACAATATGTGTTCATATACACATGCATATACAAGAGCTTTTTAAAAAATTTTTAGAAGCAGGTTAATTTGCTGCCTGTTTTGGTAAAAAAAAAAACTAATTTGTAAGATATACATATGTATATTAAAAAAAAAAAACAAAAAACGAAAATTTGTTTTATATATAAATTACTCACACACAATTCGTTCATTTTTTTACAAAAACACGTAAAATTTTGTAATTTTATTACAAACTTTTTTTCATAAATACAAGCACATGAAAATAATAAAAAATCGAAACTATAAAACTGCATTTTCACAATGCAAATTTTTTAATATTCCTTCAATGAAATTTTTGTTTGTTGGCAAAACGAGTATAAAGAGACTACTTTTCTACACAGTTCGTTAAAAATCGAAAATTTTTATTCAAGTTACATAAGTACATACATATATCATGAAAAATGCTTTGATGTAAATTTCGTTTAAGAAAAGAAAAAAAGGTAATGTTTAATGTAAAAAGTTACATTGTAAGAAAGCATTTTTAAAAGTATTTTTTTGTACATGTGTGCCTCAATAAGTAAAAATGAAAAAATTAAAATCAAAAAATAAAAAATATAATAATTATCGTTATTATCCGTTTTTATTCAAATTAAAAAAATTACCGTCCTGCTAAATAAACGAAATTTACAAAGAACATGATTTTCAGCAAATATAGTTTAATACTATCAAAATGGTGCCTGCTTTTTTCTTTTAAAAATTATTTCGCTCCTGTTTGATTTGATTTTTTGACAAAAATATACTTCGAAATTCTTATTAAATAAAAATATTAATATAATAATTTGTTTCAACGAAAGACATAAGTGTTTTTACATTTTTGAGCAATATATTAAAATATTTTATAATATAACCAAAAAACGGAAAAAGTTTTGTGTCGCATTTGGATTTTTTTTAAATTGCCGCATTTAAAAGTATTTGTTTTGGAAAAACAAATTCTTACGTTTTTTTTTTTTTTTGTAATACCATACCTTCTTTATATCTTTGTTTTATTGAAGTTTTGTGCTGTTTCACGTTTTTTAAATGTCGCTAAGAAGTAAATTATTAAACAAAACAATGGTTTGGAAACTGTAATGTTGTAGATTCGAAGAAAATTTGGAGCTTGATACCTTTCAATATAATTGAGATAAATACCAAAAAATATAATACGACAAATTTTTGACCTTTTATCTAGCTCCAAAAATTAGTAAAAAAGCTAAATTCAATTTTGAAAAAAGCCAAAAAAAATGCTAAAGGCTAAATGTAAATATTTCGGACTAAATGAAGAAAAATAAAGCTAAATTTAGCTCTAAAAAAGCTAATATGGCCACACTGACTACAACTATTATCGTAATGATTGTAACAAATTTTCTGTTTAATTTTTATTTGACAACAAGTAAGCAATCAGCTGTTTTCATAAATAGGGAAAAGTGAAAGAAATAATAAAAAAGAGTGCTGCCACACCAATAGATAAAAAAATTGATATCAGTGATGATAATGAAAAGTTCATTTTAGTGATAAAATAATTTTATTATGATCATATATCATAAAATGTTTCAAAACAGTAAGTGCATGCACTTTTTTAGCTCTACATCCTTTTAATAAGTTTTGATTGAAAGTTTGGCTATAGTTAAGTAATATTAATCGTTTAAATGAAATTTCAATAAAAAAAAATTTACTTTAACACTTGTTGAAAAGTGTCACATTTATAGAATCATTTTTTAATCTAAAAAATAAGGAGAAGTAAAAACATTTTCTTAACTACGAAGGCAGTGCTTGTAAATTGTTTCTTTTTTCCAGTACTCGGTTTCAAGTTTTGTGTGTTACATAAAATAAATTTATTGGCATGTGTCTTTTAAAAAAAATTTACTTAAATGTTTTAAAATATCGTTTTGGGAATTTTCGTTAGTTACTTGATTTTGTATTTCCGCTAACCGTATACTCCATACTTTTTATTCAAACATAATCATGCCATTTTTTGCAATGGTCGATATATGTTGTAAATTTTTTAATCATAATATTTGATCAGATATCTATGTATATAAGTGGATCTACACAGGTAGCTCTGCAAAAAAAGTTGATCCTCAGTTAATTGTGCACAAATGCTTCTCCTCAGCAAAACTTTTTAATAATTTTAAATAATTTTTTAATAAAAAGTTAAACATAATTTTCAAAAAATATGTACTAGTTTCTATTTTTCATACAGTTTTGATAAATACTAATTTCATGCTCACGACAAATAGCCTAGGATTTGGACTGAAAAAATAAGAAGGGAGCAGATATAACAATATAAAACAAATTATTTCTTGTGTTTTAGTACTTGTAGGCATAACGATATTCTTGATGAAAACAAACATAGAAGGAATTATCGTAAGAATGCCTCACACCGGTTATATCAAATTTAAAAAACGTATACGAAAAATTTACGTGGGCTCGTATTCTAGGATTAATTCCCTTTAAAATGTTCATATATGTCGACTTTCAGAAGGTTTGTGTCTGTGATTGTATTTAATCGCACTGTAGCACTGACAGATTCCGACATGTTTTATAATAAAACCAGTATTTTTATCTGTTTTACCCATGTTAAAAATGTATAGTGGATTAGGCTTACCATTTATGTACTTTTAGTGCTATACATATAAAGCATTTTTTCTTTTTGCTTAGCACTAGAGGCCTCCAAAAAAGTGCGAAGAGTTAGTTAGCATTTTTTCTTCATATATGAATGCTTAAAAAAGTATGTTACAAAAGCCATTTATTTCAATCTTTATTGCTGCTTAACAATAAATTTAATCAGAATTATGTATCATCAACATAAAATAAGTAATATTTTAAGCGCTTATTGTTCTTAAAATCTAGCTCTATATATGTATTTAATTGAAGTAGTTTGTGTTTAACCATTTATAACTTTATTTTATGGCAGCACTGTAGTGAATCATGTTTAGTGTTGTTAAGTAAATCAGCATAATTAAGCGCAGTCAAAACCAACATAGCATTAACGGGATTTCTAAGTTTAAGCTGGGAGTGGCATCACTATTGTTGGCAACTTTCCGACTATTACATTAACAAGAAAAATCTTTGTGTCTTTGCTAACTAGAAAGAAAACACAGCATAAATATTCGACGTATAGGTGGCAGCAAACAGAAAAAACGGATGTATTTAATAACGTTATAATGCAGATATGTATATAAGAAGTTTAAGTGGGTTTTTTGCAACGTAAGCTAGTTTAGGTGGAATAGGCAGTCGTTAAAGGATATGGCTCACTTGGGCCCGCTTAATTCGGTCCCTTTGTGTTTCTTGAAGAGGCAGATAGAAAAAGTGTAGATGAAACGAAAGAAGAAATTTAGAGAAGGATAAGAAAGAAAGAAAAAAAGAATAGAGCAGTCTTACCAGGGTTTTTGCTCGGAATTAAACCCACAACCCACAGACTGGTATGCTCGTGCACTTACCATTGATCTACTTGCATATGTAAGCCCTATTTATAAAAATTAAATGAATTATTGGGCATGCAAAATTTTAATCATTGTGACAATAATTTTACAACAACTTAAACATTGCAATACAAAATAAGTTCCCCCTCTTAAAAGCTAAGGAGGCAAGCATACAGTAACAAACATCTGACAAAATCTAAAGCTTATTAAATTTGGTAAGAAGTGGGCATACAAATCATTAAATGGTCTAGTTTGAGACGAGTGTGACCTAATTGACAGATAACTGGCTGACTCACTGATTTAAATTCGTACAATCTCAGCGCGTAAAGCTAGAGACTTGAAACTTGGACTTGGGTACCTCTTCCGATGTTTGGGTCCACAAAAATTTTTCCGGAAATTTGAGCCCTTACCCCCTTGGGAACAAGCCAGTAATTTGCTGTCTCCTTAACTATACACAATAGAATCAATATTTTAAAAGCTTCGTTATCTACTTATAAAAAGCAGAGTTCGAAATTGCTCACTCACTTCTCATTCGTGAGAACGAGTGTGAGCGCTGTGTTTAATACAGCAATTTTTCATTAATGAATGAGTTTTTAAAAAACATTTTGTGCCTTCTCACTCTCGAGTGAGAAAAAAAAATTTTTTTTTTCACCAGTCATAAGTGAGAAGTGAAAAGAAAAATTTACTTTTTTTTTCACGAACATAAATGAAAAGCATCAAATTCGAGTACTTCTCATAAGTGAGAAATCATAAATGAATTTTTTTCGCGAAGCATTCATAAATGTGTACACATAAAATTTTTTGGTCATGTTACTGGTGCTGCCATATGTAAAATTTTGTCGCATAATTTTTGAAATGCTTAAAAAAAGTAGGAATAATTTTTTTTTTAAACATGTTTTTAATAAATTAAAAACTGTTATACGTTGTGGTTCTTAACTACTTTTTTTAATTTTCTTGCTTTCATAATAAAATATTTGCATTTATTTAACTTCATTTCATTTAAATTTTTCAATGAATTCGATTTAATGATTTTAGTAATAAAAATATGCGGTTAAGGTTTTACAAAAATGGGAAGCATTACTCCAGTGACAAACAAAAGAATCGTCACCATCACTTTCATCATTACTTTGTATATCTTGTTTGTGAAGTAGTTTGTAATGTCTTTCACTAAGTTCCTTTTTGCACGATTCTATTAAGCAAATACTTTTTTTGAAGATGCATCGTACAACACATATTTTTCAAAATTAAATTGTCTTTTAGGCACTGATTGTTATTCACTTCACGCTATTTAAAATCCAAATAAGGTTCTTTTACAAATATTTAATGTTTATATTGCAAAAAACATAGAGCTGTTACACACACTCATGCAAATTTTAAAAGGATTGGAAAAAATTGCATTCGGCTTTACCACCATTAGAGATAATTGTTCATCATTTAATTTTGTTTGGGATTTCCCACTAATTTGGAAAGTATTTAGTACCTGCCTGTCTGTCATCCTTTTAGGTATTGGGTATATTGTTACAAAAAATTGTGGTGGTTATTATACAATACACACGCAAATCTTTTTATGTACAACAATTTGAAACTTTATCTTTCAGGTCAATTAAATAGAACCTAAGAGTTTGAAGGAGTTCTATTTGCAAAAGTAAGGTAATTTAAAAAAAGAGCAGTTACGACCTTGAACACAATACACAAGAAATACTTTTTATTTATCAGAAAACGTCAATTAAAAATTTAGGAAAATAGTTCAAAAATATTTTTAAGGATTGCTATGAAAATTTGTGTCAGTGAAGACTATAAAATTTCTAAAAAATCACAACATAAAATATAATGTATTATTTAAGTTTCTTAGCAAAAACAATTTTTTTATAAATATGACTTTTTCACAATAAATACTGCTAAAAGTAATCCTTTATATTAATATTTATTTATTATATTAGCAAAATAAAAAAAATTTATGTAAATGCAAGAATTTTTTTACTCCCATTGGGAGTACAAATTTCACACGCTTTAAAAATTATTTTCCGGCAACTCTGTTACAAAGCGTGAAAAATATTAAAGCAACACTCGCGCTCATAAAAGAATGAATCGAAAGTGAAAAGAAGAAATTTCTCATTCATTTGTGAGTGAGAAATAAAATTTGGTTTTTATTTTTCATTTGTGATTTGTGAGCGTGAAAAAAAAACGACAAACTTCTCATAAGTGAGTGAGGGTTGGCAAAAATTTTTTCACGCTCTTTTATGAACGTGAGAAGAAAAATTTTTTTTTAGGATTTTTCGCTCTCGAAATTTTTCATGAATGGTGTTTTTTTATCGCTCACTCTTGAGAAAATTTGTACTCTGATAAAAAGGCAATTCAAGTTGCGTCTGGTAGCCCAGTTGAGGTTAAAACAACTATATGCAGGCAAAGTGTACTTTGACAAACTTTTACATCGCTACTTTTGACCCTTTGAGGCCGAAATCAACGAAAATACTTATTGTAAACTTCTAGAATTTTTTTTTGGCATATTTTGAGATTATTAGTCTGTATAGGTATATATAAACAAACAACTATTGATCCATATATGACATGACAAAATTGGCTAAAAGCACTTCTTAGAATTATGATTCTAGATACATATAAAAATTTAAGAACTTTTGACAAAGATTCAAGTCAAATGTCAACTAAGGGGACAAAGGTCAATTTTTGTTGATCCCGATTAAGGCTTAAAGTCAACTTAGTGGAGTTTTGTTTTTTCTCTAAAACATAATTTGCATGACCCTTAGATATATTTTTTAGATTTTAATTCAAACGTAATAAAAAATTTGCGTTGCAGCACCTTTTTCTATTGAGTAAAAGTTATCTATAGATTTTTTTTGATGTCATCATTTAGTCAATCTTAAAAGCGTTTTATCTAAAATAATACTTAAAAGAAACCAATTAATATCAGTTCTTAAGAAACAAGAAAATTAAAATCCAAACATATTAACATTCATGTTACTAATTTACCATAAAACCACCATTCTTATAAAAAAAAACTGGAAAATTTTTTCAACAAAATGGAATAAAAAATTTAACAGACCGAATTTTTATTCATTGTTTAGCAAAATTTGTATATAAATATTCTCAATCCTACATAGCTACATACATACATACATACACATATACATATGTATATGTAGAGAGTTATAGAAACCATCATGAGGAGTAACGAAATACAAATATCATAGTTATGTCATACTTAAAAAAAACCTACAGTGGCATGCAGATCTACCCTCCCATACACTAAAACCCAATTTCACCCTCATCATACCACCCTGTCCAATAGTATATGACGCCCTCTCAAGCCAGCAAAAAAAAATCGCTCATTTTTTTTTGTTGTTTTGCAAGTGAAATTGAAAAAAATTTTTATAAAAAAATGGCGGTTTCCGGCGGTTTGAAGAGTAACGAATAAGACCAAATAAAAAGAACGAATAATGATTACCAAAGGGCAGGGGTTAGCAATGACAGCTAAATTATAAAAAAATGTATTTGTATTAGTATACAATTTATTTGTGAGTGTGTGCTTGTGCATTACTACAGCACGCAAATCACCCTCCTACTAAAACAAATTTACCCTCATTCAGGACATTGTATTTAAAATATATGGGCAAAAAAAAAAATGAAAAAAATCCACCCCTCATCATTGCAAAAAAATTTTAAGGGCAAAAAATAAGAGGAAAAAATAAAAAAAAAAATCTCTTACTAACGAGCATTATAAACAGTACGTAATTACCAACACTAAAGCAAAGCAAAACTGGTAATATGTTCGTCCTTCTTTGTACTTGTTACCTCCTCTATAGTCTAAAAGAAAAATTTTTGGTATGTTGTTTGATATGATTCTTATACATATTGAAAACAGTGTTTATATATTTTTAACTTAGTGGGTTTAAAAGATGTCAAATCAGAATCAAATTTTATTTTTCTAAACGTTTGGTTTAGTTCATAACAATCATATTATGATCATGCGGCCACCCTATTACACGATCTTTATAGTCAGTTCTCATACCAAACTTTATATAAACTCTGTAAAAAATATTTGTAAGTTTTTTTAAATGGATCTGATATGATATCTTCACGTGTATTTGCCCGTTAAGATTTCTTTACCAGCCTATTTAGCCCTATTTATGTACCCTTCACATAGCGGTAGATGTATATACCAGGTTATCATTTTTACACTATAGATTTTCGACTCCATAAACTCTATACTCTGTTGAAATCAATTTTTCGAAGCCAAGTAAAGTCCTACCGACAGCGTTTTGGTGTCAAACTATCAGATATATTCCTTAACTAATACTTCCCTACGGACTGAAATATACGAAAACAGCCTTAAGTAGCCCAAGTTTAAAAAAAAAATCCGAAACTTTGCATTGAGACTTTGAAGACAGTAAGCTAATTGGTGGTGATATTTTTTTGAAAAGAAGCAAGGGGAGTAGTAATCACCTTAGAGTTGCATATATTTTATGAAAGACTGTATACTGCATTTGACCTTAAACCTGCTACAAGTAATTATTGTGTAATTTGTACACCTTGAAAAAAAAATAAGTTGGAGAAGAGCGAGGGGAGTGGAATCATCTAATAAGTACCAAATTTTTCCTACTTTATGAAGTTGTGACTCTGTTTATCTCAAAAACGATTACAGTTCACACCTGCTACTCACTAATTCAAGTGTGACTTGCACATTTTGGGAAAAATTAGTTGGGAAGGAGCAAGGGGAATGGTAGACCCCATGCGAACGGAAAATTTTATAAAACTTTTAATACCTTATACTGAAAAAACTCGTATAGTTATCAATACCAATTAGAAACCTGCCTCAAGTCCTATTTCAAGCTAATTCAAGAACCGCATAATTTTCTAATTTTTGTGTTGTTGTGCATTTGAACTATTTAAGTGCTGTAATGTAGTGTAGCTGTCACAGTTTCCTTGATGCAATGTAGTGTAGTTAAGAAGAAAGAGTGGTGTCAGCACTGTTGTTGATACAACTTAAATACTGTCATGATGTGTGGTCGATAAAAAAAATTACTGTGAGGATGTTTGGTCAACAACAACAAAACTGTGTGTATTACACACAATGTTGAATAGGTACATAAACAAACATATATACGAGCAGGCAAACCAATATAAAATTCATACGTAATTACATTACATTACATACATACATTAAAAATCAACCCCCGTTTTTAAAACTAACACACCAGGAACATCCCGTCAACAGTAAAGTTTCGAGATGAATTGAAATTAAAGTGTGTGATCATGATGAATTGATGTGCCGTTGTTGTTTACTTAAGTGTGCTTAAGTGTGAATATATTTTTCATTAAAGTTATGTTAAGTAAACAAAAGAGAGGGCGAACAATACAACGCAGCACTTATTGTTGTGTGTGCACACGTAAGGTATGTATATGAAATGAATTAAAAATTCGAGATGATGCCTTATTTAGTGTCGTCTTGAGTTGGGACCAAATCGTCGCATTCGATTCGAATCGAAATTTAAAAATTCTTATTAGAATTCCTATATTAAAAGCATTGACAACTCAATCAATCGAGTGAAATTTCGATTCGAATCGAATGCGACGATTCGGCCCCTAGCCTCTAATACCAACCTTGCTACAAGGTTATTCTAGTGTGATTACAAAATTTGTTGGAAAAATAGTTGGGGAGGGTGCAAGGGAATTGTTGTCCCCATATACGTATACAATTTCATATTATTTCCCCTAAATAAAATTCTTAATAAAAATTTTCTGATATCTTTTAAAAACAATGGTTTTGTAGTTGTCGATCCTAACTTGTCGTTAAAAAAAAATCTTTAAAACTTCACGCTTTGAATGTATATAACGTAAGGCATTCAATGTGTGTGTGTGTATCTATGAGTGCACACCTTGAAGTTAAGAAAAAATGTTTCCTTTTACATTTTTTTCTTCCGCTTCATACAATTTGACTAACTACCAATCTCATCCCTCTTTCGAAATCTTTGTAGAAATATGTTTAATTTTTTTTTTAGTACTTTATTTCCATTCTCTATTCATTTGCAGTACTTTTGTACTATTTACGTATACACGTCTGTTCATTGGAGTTTTAACGTATTTTTCATGTTTCCGATTTATTTCTGCGATTTTTTTGTCGATTTAAATTTTTTTTCGTTTTTAAATTGAAACTTTTTGTTTAATTTGAAAATGCTAATATTGTAGATGATGGTTTCATTCTTTTTTTTATTTGTTTTTGTTTTGCAGCTGCGTACTGCTAGAATTTAATTAGTACTTTTTAATTTTCTGTACCAACTTTTTAAAGTATTTTACAACTACATATAAACATTTGTATTTAAGTGTGTGTGTCTGCATATCCTTTTTTATTTCTTGTTGTTTGTTTGAGACTCCTATTTGAAACCAAACTTTTTCTTGGAAATTGTAATAATATTTTTTTAATTTTCGTGAATTACTAAATGTAAAAAGTTTTCGAGATTTGTTGACATTTAATTGGCCAGTTGGACAAAGAAGTTTTTAAATTGAAAAGACTGACGAATACCTTAAATGGTAGGGGATAAAGGGTCCGTGAATGTTATTTTGAACAAGAAAAAGTTATTTAAATGCTAATTTCTTATACCCATATTAATAAACAATTTTATTAGAAAAACTTTTTTAAGCATAACTTTTAACAAAATAATTGAAAAAAAAAAAAATAAAAATACATGGACATACTTAATGCACAGTCTAATAACGTCCTTGGCTAGCGGGGGATATAATCGAGCGTTTTACGCTGACGAGTTGTGCATAGTCCTGCAACAGATCCCCCAAATCAGGGGCAAGTTACGGCAAGTAATTCGAACCGAAATTGTACTCGACCAATTGATTGTCAATGCTTTTAATATGGGAACTCTTAAAAGAATTATCTAACTTCTAATCGAATATTGCCCCCAACTGTGTAATTGGGCAGTGCCCTTAACTGGGTTCAGTTTCTTAAAATGCTAAGTGTATACCTGGGCAATAAAATGTTGGGCTACACAGATGGCTTTAGAGAAGTGCTATATACTTCACCCCGCCTGGCTGCAAATTACGACATTCCCATAATAAAAGCGCTGATAACTCAACCGATCGAGTAAAATTTGGATTGAAATTAATCCAGATGACTGCACAGCCCTACAGGCAGGTGCAACCATCACAAAATATTTATTCTGGCTCAGAGTACATGCGGATTAAAGTTAGGTTAGGAAGGCAAAACAGGCAGCCGTAAAAGTGATAGAATAACAAGGTACGATATCTGCGGAAGAGGGTAAAATTGCAAATAAAGAAAATTAAATTACATTTGGAAAAGAGTCAATTTAAATGGTCAACAACAGTCGCCTGTCATTGTCCCAATTGCGGAACCAGCCGCTATTCCTTGTAAAGGATGATAGAATAAATAAGCAAATGATAGCCACGACCGAGGGGCTATCCACCAAAGTGCCTGATGCAAAAATTGCTCAGTGCCGGACAGAAACACAAGAGGTGCTCCTCTTCATAAATGTTTGGAAGGAAGTCCCAATCTGCTGGCATAGGTACCAAATCGACAGTGATCCGTGATTGCGGCCATGTTTTATTTCAGTGTCTGTTTGCCCAAATAATGAAAACCTTAAGAGCATTTAGGATCGATACTTGGCAAGGTTATTCTAGTTGTTTCACATCTAGGCTCGTTGACTATATGGTTCCTATGATTTATGCAGCGTATTTATCCACGCGGAGTTGAAAGGAAGGGAAGAGAGTGCCACAGAAGTGGTTATTCGCCCTATCATGAAGTCTCGCGTTAACCTTTGTCAGTGTATCAGCACCACAGTACCACAGACAGTAAGCCCCTTTTTCAATCGCTGACAGTTCAGCCGGCAGCACTGCATCCATCGGGAAGTCTAAATGCAACTAATATGCCATCAACAATATCAATTCTCTTCTTATATCCTCCCCTATAATTTTTCAGATTCACAGGTTCTAAGGGGTTAATTCATCCCTTGCTCTCTCTGAAATAATGAAGTAGTATTTGCTGCAAAAAATTTTCCGGGGTCCAGTAGTCAACTAACTTGAGAGCAAAATCGAGAGTTTTAACAATACTTGCGTGAGCGTTGAGTAAGGTCAAAAGAACCTGGTTAAAATTGATTCTATTGCGTCTGTTATCAGAGTCATCACATTGCACATTGTCTTCTTAAAATCCACCAGACTATATCTCCATAGAAAAGAATTAAATTGTATCATCATTTTACAAGCAGGTTTATATGTTAAAGCAATCTGGAAATTAAAACAAATTAACTGCAGGACACTGACCTGAGGGGGTGGTGTAAGCTGTGTTGGGTACCCAGCAACGGCTTTAATTGGTTTTAATATGGCAAAGCCCAGTACTGATCTTCGTAATTTTTTTCCTGAAGTAGATTGATATCTGATCAAGTTATCATCTGCATAGCTCCCTGCAACACCCGTTGCAGAAGTGAGCTAACTTGTGCCATTCCATGAACTTTAAGAAATGGACCATAAAAGGGGAATTGGAATCCTCCAGAAAATAACTTTTACAATGTAAAAGATACATAAATATGATAATGTTAAAATATACCAGCAAACAAAGCATTCAAATTTGTTCTTAAGCTAAGATGATAAAGAAGACGATTAAAACTCCGTTAAAACCAAGTTCAGGAATGCCTTTCTAAAATAAACAGAATAAAAAACTGGAGAAAAAGCGCAGAAGACAAAGGCGCGACTGGTCAATTTTGCTAAACACCCGGAAACCTAGATTTACTTCCGCCTACCTGACGACAATACTGTCCTACAAGCGAAGGTCCAGGCAATTACCGAATCTCTGCCCTGGTCCAGGGTACCCGCAGTTCAAACGGATATAAACAGATAGCCAAGCGTCTATGCGGGCAGTTACTTCTGCAAACACAAGATCTATGTGTTGCGGTTCAAGAAGATAATAAATGACTACTGGCAATACGGACAGGTTAGCACAATATGGGTACCTGGTCATAAAGGGGTGGTCGAAAATGAACGGGTGAGTTGAGGGACAGCGGAAAGTTGACCTGGTGAACCCGAAACCCTTTACTGTGACGAAAGCCGAGTTAAAAAAGTGGATATTAAGTCCCCAAAGGGTACAATTAAACAACGAGATAGTAAGAAGACTGACGAGAAATCTGTAGGGTGACTCAAATGGGGCCAGAGCTAGGCGGAGGATAGCGATTGCAGGCCATGCAGGGAGGATATCAAAATAGTGCAGCATTTTCTGTGCCACTGCTTAGCTTTAATGTTTGTTGTTTAATGATTTATGTCTGATGATTTGTCGAATGTGGCTTAAGGTACCTTTACATGGTAATACATATATTATGACTTGTCAAAATATGTTGTAGAATAATACAAAATCTCATCATGTAAAAGTACAATGTATTGAGTGGGAGCAAATACGGATACAAAATTTGACAAGTGTTCGGTAAATGTTTATTTTCTAAACCATTTTAGAAACTTGTGTATTCTCATCACATCAGAGGTGTGAAAGATTGGCAGTACTTACAGCATCTAATGAAGGTGGCTACACTTAATTAAACAATACACAAACAATCAAAATCAAAGCAGATTTTCTTCATGTTGTTTTTGTTAATATTGTAGAACCTTAACCATATGGCGTTACCCCAAAAGGAAACTGGCAAGAAACAACCGATTTTGATTTTACCAACCTCATCCGTGTAAACATGAAAAATAGTTAGAACAGATTTTTATTCTCTTTTTTTAAACACGGAGAGAATTTCATAATATTTTGATTCTACAAAATCTAATTACTTTGTATTACCGTGTAAAGGTACCTTTACTTTGGATATGCAGATTAGGAGGTGTAGAGAAAATTCGTACACATCATTGAACTTCTGCGAACTTCTCCCGCGAGACTTTTATCTTTGCTAAGAGAGCACAAAAATCCAATCACTGGCTTAGATGTTTGTCCTATGGGACTTAAGTCCTTTAGGGCCTCTTACTTTTGACCTAACCCTAACCTCACATAAGTTGAGCTGTGAAACACAAAGCTTTTTTTTTTTGTGGCAAAGGCAAGAAGGCAAGAAGTACTATAGAAGAACAAAACAGGTCGAAAAATGGCAATAATCCCTTGGGGTGACCTAAAAGAGAATAGAACTAATGAAAAAAATCCTGGATCAAGTAAGGGGATAACTAAAATATCGAGTACTGCAAACCTAATAGCGCACCTTAATCCAATGGGGATTGCGCAGAATGTCGACTGCAGGGTACGCATAGACAATATCGAATCGATGATGCTTTTCCTGTGTTACCACCTGACTATTAAATGGGCCAGGGTTTGATGTTTAATGTCCCATGTTTTTCCACATGTGACTCATTAAGAATATGTAAGATAAGAAACTTTGAGGAAATTCGTTCGTCTGTGAACTAATATGTGAATCAAACTGTTGCATAATTTTTTAATTCAAAATATTTTTAAGCAAAAATTTTGTTAAAATTTTCTTTAATGCATCAAAAACTGCAATAGTTTCTCTACATAAGTAAGTCACTCACACATCTTCAATTCCACTAAGTAATATGGCAGGTGCTTAACGTTTTTATTGTCATGTTTTTTGACATCTAAAACAACATTTTTCTAACGGTACGATAAACAAGTGACTGGGCGACTGACATTAGCATCAAAATTCATTTTCATGTATGGAATGCTGCCAAAATAAAAACAAACGACCCCTCTTTTATATTTGGGTTTAAATTTATGACCGTCTATCCAACTAATATTCAAACGGGGTCATAAATCAAGTTTATTTTCGATTTAAACACAAAACGACAACAAGCGCCAAAACACAACTCGTGCTGGTGATTTTAACAAGTAAAAAGGTTAAAAATAAAATGTTTAGAACGTACCACAAATTCGTTTGCATATTTATTGCTTTTGGCCTTGTTTTGAATGCCTTAGCTTTTGATGAAGATGCATATGAACGAAAATACATTTATTGGATACGATCGTGAGAGGCAACTGGAAAACATCTGCTGCATTCATTGAGGATGGCAATGACGATGATGATGACGATGATCATTCAATGATAAAGGTGACATTTTTCGATTAGCGATTAGAAAATATTTAGAGCTTTTTAACATTTGTTTTGTCGGTCTGTCCATCCGTTTATTATCTGCCTTTTAATTTGTCTGTTTCAAAGTTTTTTTTGCGGTTTATTTTGCCGTCTCTGCTGATTCTTTTGTTTTGTTGCAGACACGCGCTATGACCGATTTTTTTTTCTGACAATAATTTGTTGTTTAGCAAAAAGAGCCTAGAGGCTTACTGATAATCGGTGTTGCAAAAACATTTTTGGTAGTTAATAAACATGTGTTTAAATGCTACTTTAAGAATAGCAGTGGGATTCAATATACTGTACATATACGTAAATAAATTTTTGATATTTTTGTGGCTTCGGGTTTTATAGGAAAATTAATTTTAACACAAAAAAAAAAATTAAGAATATTATAAATAAATGTTTGCCTGAAATTATCAGGTAAGGCTCATCTGGCTAGCCCTAAGGGCTCCGAATACCCCTCTAAGGTCTCATGTTCTCAAACAAAATACAACGATTACACGGTGGTTCCAGTTAAACTTGTTTGGTTTATTAAGCTTCAAAATGATCCACACTCTCTTAGCAAATGTTAAAAAACTTTAACACCCAAAAGAAAAGAAGTAATTGAAAATTTTGGTGGGTGATTCAGTCATGTTCAATTTGTGGTTTTTATTAAAATTATGTCAGAAAATTTACTAAAACTGGAAAAATCACACAATTTTCAGGCATAGCCATTGGATCGAACTTTCTATTAGTATATTTTGACGTTACGCCGTTGACGGAGGTATTTACCCTGAGAACCTTATTATAAAAAATCGCGATAATACGCTAGAGTGAGTAACTTTTTAATTAAAGATTAATACCAATACTTTACACTTATATTAAGCGTAATCATGTTGTGCATTCCAGTGGGAGATGTGTCTCTAAATTTACATAAGAATCTACCCAATAATCTCACGGTGTTTTATCCACTGGGTGATACCTATTACGTAAGACCAGTGCCCCGGTATTGTGCTTTTAGTCGCCCTAATATCAATTTAATGGAAAAACCCTTATTTCGTCTCCTTGCTATGATTTACACTGCTGGTATGAGAAACAGAACAGTTCCGGCAAACGCACACATGCCTTGGCGGAATGACCACAATTGTCCTCGCCTACAATCCCTAGAAGACTAAACTCAATTTTCGACTTCCGTTGTCCCGCCTGGGGATAACCACAGCCACCACATGCCCACCCGGAGAAGTCCTAAATTTCAATTACAACGTAATTGAACAGAACTCTGATTAACATCAAATTATTATGGGTAATATTATATGTGGGCCATATATATATTTATTCCAACCAAAATTGGTTATAGAATTTACCAGGTATTGGGTTTTTTGTTTCTTGAAGTGAACCAGATGACAAGGTAAAGCAGCGCTGCATCTTTACCGAAATATGTGACAAGCCCTACGATTATTTAAGTATAGTAACAGCTTTAATTTAAGTTTCTACCCACAGCGTTAAAAAAAAAGGTGAGGCAAGACCTTCTACGAGCTAAAGATGGAGGGCAAAGATTTTCTCACATCATGTCTATCAGCCTTCCAGATAAACCGAAACTTGCTATATACGCTTGCTTTGCTTCTAATGGAAGGTATTTTCGAACATCCCCTTCCTCATCAGCACTTATAAACTTTAGTAATAGTAACAGATAAAAATTTTACTCGGTAGGGATACCACCTGTATCTGGAATACACGGCCATGTTTGTAGACAGTCAAGATACTTGGAGCTCTTCAATCCAACTTAGTAAGATCAAGAGTGGAAGAAGACTAAAAGTGGGCGCTTAAAGAACTTTAGGGTATCAAGCTGTGTTCAGTTTTAGAACACAGTGAAATATCCTTAAAAGAGGTTACGAAAAAGCTTACACGAATCAGATTAGAATGATCCAGTCCACTGTGTGAGTTCTGTAAAAATATTTAGAAATGCCCTAAAGATAAAGCAAGTTGAAATTGAATTGAGTTATAAGGTTATTGTCGGCGACATGAAAATCAGGCAAACAGCTGACAATTGTCACTTTTGCAGAAGATTATGAGACGATTGAGTACATTTTTGCCTCCAATAGGTTGACTATTTATTGACTTTCTTAGATGACGAAATTTTTGAAATTCGAGAGTACGTTATGTATTTGACACAGCTGGACATAACTATCTCTGGGAGTTGTGGTGAACCTTTTCCTAATCAAGCAAGCTGCAGTTGTGTCTTTTGTTTAAGCTCTCACTTCTTAAAATGTAAAGATAAAAACTTCCTTACCGCTGGCATGATTAACGGCTACACTAAAACTTTTTCTGTTCGTTTTTGTTGTTTTCAAATACCCATGTAAATGATTTTTAAATAAATAGTCCAGATTTAAAACCGATTAAAAAAACACATAAACATTAAACAACGCAAAGAAATGACGCTCTTATCATTTGCGGTTAAGGACGAATATAATTAAAATTCAGGTATCACATATTGAGAATGTTAGGGGAGAATATTGAAGAGCACTGCAGTCAACATTGAGTCCTGACAAAATGAAAGTAGTTTTCGTTACTTGAATCGGGGCTGTTTTAAATCATAAAACCCAAAAAAGTACCTTAGGGAATTCCTTGATAGTGAGCTCTAATAAAGGAGACGTACACAGAAAAGACAGGCCATACGAGAAACAGCCAGAGCTTGCAATCACAGGTGGAAAACATGTGGATGAACTGTGGGGTAGTATGTGGTAAAAAAGTGATGCGATGAAAAGACAAGCTTAACTTGGCATCACTGATGTTATAAAAAATACACGTGAAACAACAATAAACATCATTCACAGCCCGGTACATAATGATTAATTGATGATGAAAACGGCCGGAGGACACTAAGTCAAATTTTGGTAGTCAGGATTAGAAAAGTTTTAAAGCACTGCACTAGGATATTTTGAAAAATTGGTCTTGAGTGTTTTGGAATAGGCCAGAAATCTAAGACTGACTGTTAGGCCTTAGGAGCCAGTCTTAAGAGAAATCATCAATAATCTCTTAAAAATATTATTGGTTGGGATCTGAGAAAAACATGGGTACCGAAGCAAGAGTCTTAATAGTCGGAAAAAACATCAGATTATCTTTTAGACTTTGTGATAAGTGTAGTGTGCTCTAGGCGAAGATACTGGCGACTTTAAGGGCTATAAATCTTATAGTGGAGCAAGTATTACGGAACAGTGAGGTCACCATTTATGTTGGAAGTCAGGCGGACCTTCGGATCTTGAAGGCACCTTGCGTCAAGCCTAGGTTAGCAAAGGGCATTAAAAGGGCTCTTCTTCTTTAATGCTGGGATTTTTTGGGCTCCGTAGCGCATCGGCAAAGTTGGCAATTTAATTTTCAGTGAACTCGATCGTAGTTCCTCGGCCAGTGAAATTACATATTTTAGGGGAAACGGCTCAACTACCAAAAGGTCACTATAATGGAAAGGTTGGGAAAGGGTATAGAGACTATAGTTTTAGCTGTCTGTCAATGCCCGGAACCATAGAGATAAAAACCAGGGAGTGCTAAGTGAATTTTCGAGGCATAAACTATAACCAGGTGACTTAATACCAAGAGGTCACTATTATGAAAAGGTTGGATCTGAAAGCCAATACTAGAATCATTTCTGAATACTGCCTGGTTACAGCTAGGACGAGAAAAGGGGCTCATGACACTTTGGATTATTGAAGAAGGATAAGGAGGGTATAGATACCATAGTTTAAGCTGTCTGTCAATGCCCGGAACCATAGAGTTAAAAACCAGGGAGTGCTAATTGAATTTTCGAGGCATATTGATGTTAAGCCATCTTGCATTGCAGGCGACGAACCAGTGGGCAAACTGCTTGGTGGACAAGAGAGCTTGATCATAAGGGCTATGCTCATTCTCAGAGAAAAAAATTGTTACAGCTTTGTAGAAATTTCTATTAAAAGTTGTTGTCGCAGTGAAGTGCTTTTTGATTGCTTAGTTTCCCAACAGACTAGAGAGTGTCAAAGATAAAGATTTATAAATGGTTGGGAAGAGAATGGTTACATACTACATACATACACACATATGTGTATGCAGTCTCTAGATATTACATGTGACACAATTTAAAAAAAAAAACCAAAAAGCAATTGCAGTGAACAGCAATAACGTTTTACAACGTTATAAATATTCATTAAAACAAATCAGAAATATTATTTGGTTTAAAAGAGCGGCTTTTACAGTTGGATGTTGGTTGATGTTGGCTAGCAAAAGTGCATTAAACTGTGTCAATGTGAAGGACAATAACGCCATCATCATTGCAATCATCGTCACCGTTTCCTGACCATCCTTGTAAGCAACAGTCAACAACAACAACCGAAATGGTCAATCTATAGCAACTAAACAAAAAGTGGCTTTTATCTACCCATTCTTCAATATAACTGCAATACAGGTACATCTTTGTTCATATGCAATATATTCTTCTATGTGAATTGCTGCAAAACACGTTGGCCCAAAAACATCTGCTAAATTTAACCAGTTTAAACCTTTTTAAACAAGAGTGTGGGAATATCCTTTTATTTTTAATGTAAAAGATCTTGGGAAGGGTCATGATTTTGTCTCTTTGTTAAATTTTTTTTTGTGTGCCAGTTTTTTTCTCAATACAACTGTGTCCTTTAAAAAATATCGAATTTGTTTGTATTTCTTATACTCTTCGTGCGAAAAGAGGTCAGTTAGTTGGCAGTCGTTTTTAATTAAAAACCAGAAATCTTTAGAAAAGGTCAGGGTCATTAACAAAGACTTTTCAAGTGTTTTATGGAAAATAATTAGTGCCATAACACCCTTCTTTTGTTTCCCATGTTCACAAACTTAGGAAATATTACGTTTGGTTGAGTATAAAAAGTTCGTTACCCCTTCCAACAACCACACACAAACATCCACGTATATACATACATAAAAATCCTTTTAAAACATTTTGTGTACAAGTCTTACAACTTGTGTCCTTTTAATTATAAAAAAATTCACACTTTTGATAATCGTACCATTTAACAGTATTAAACAATTACACATACATATGAATAGTGTGTGTGTGTATGCGTAGCGAAATTTGTATGTGTAAGTTTCTTCTGCTGGAAAAATTGGGTCATACTACCCTTCTGCAAGTTAACTGAACAAAAAGAAAGACAGAAAAAGGGTTAAAATTTTAATGAGTTTTTCGTTATAAAAATCATTTTCCGTCGGTTTTTCTATTACATTTTCTGGCGTTACTGCTGTCTGTGTGTTAAATTTTTTTTCTTAAGTTTTTAATTACCAAAATTTCATTGACCTTTTTAAAACAAAGCGAAAATTACGCAGTTTTCGGTCTTTTATGCGAGCAAATACATTTTAAACAAGTAAGAGCGTTATATTCGGCTGTGCCGAATCTTATATACCCTTCACATTGGTCTTTAAATATACCCAGCCGAGTAATTTTGTACTGCAAATAATATAATAAAAATCCTTGTGTGAGTTTTAAAGTCCATAGAAAACTTTACAAAATTTTAACGTTCGTATGAATAATAGAAATAGATGAGGAACGTTTGAGGTCGACAGTAATGCAAGTTTTTGTCATTATTTATATTAAAAGGTAAATAAAAGTTGTTAATTTTTATGGAATGTTCCCTGCTGAATTATTTGATTATTACTTTTTGTAGAATATTCAAAGTCGATAGCTGTTATAGTTTCACAGATGTAGCGTATCGAAAATTTCATAAAATTTGTTAATTTGTATGGGAGATCCCAAAAAATTTTTTCTTCAAATTGTAGGCTTTGTTGTCGAATTACTTTTTGTAGAACATTTGACTTCGATATCTGTTATAGTTTCCGAGATATAGCGTATCGAAAATTGCATAAAAATTGTTAATTTGTATGGGACCTACTCCTTGTTCACCCCCCACCCGAAAAATTTTTTTCTTAAAACATAGCCCTTGATGTACAATTACTTTTAGTAGAACATTTGATGTCGATAGCTGTTATAGTTTCTAAGATATAGCGTATCGAATATTTCATAAAAATCGTTAATTTGTATGGGAGCTACCCCTTTTTTTGCCCCCACCCAAACATTTTTTCCTTTAAAGCGTAGCCCTTATTGCCCAATTACTTTTTATAGAACATTTGATTTCGATATCTGTTATAGTTTCCCAGATATAGCGTATAGAATATTTCATAAAAATCGTTAATTTGTATGGGAGCTACCCCCTGTTTTGTCCCCACTCAAAAAATTTTTTTCTTTGAAGCGTAGGCCTTGTTGCCCAATTACTTTTTGTAGAACATTTCATTTCGATATCTGTTATAGTTTCCGATATATAGCATATCGAATATTTCATAAAAGTCGTTAATTTGTATGGGAGCTACCCCTTGTTTTGCCCCCTATCAAAAAATTTTTTCTCAAGAGCGTAGCCCTTGATGTCCAATCACTTTCTGTAGAACACTTGGTTTCGATATCTGTTATAGTTTCTGAGATATAGCGTATCGAATATTTCATAAAAATCGTTAATTTGTATGGGAGCTACCCCTTGTTTTGCCCCCACTCAAAAAATTATTTCTCAAGAGCGTAGCCCTTGATGTCCAATCACTTTCTGTAGAACACTTGTTTTCGATATCTGTTATAGTTTCCGAGATAAAGCGTATCGAATATTTCATAAAAATCGTTAATTTGTATGGGAGCTACCCCTTGTTTTGCCCCCACTCAAAAAACTATTTATTAAGGGCGTAACCCTTATGGCCCAATTACTTTTTGTAGAACATTTCATTTCGATTTTTGTTATAGTTTGCGAGATATAGCGTATCGAATATTCCATCAAAATCGTTAATATGTATGGGAGCTACCCCTTTTTTTGCCCCCACCCAAAAATATTTTTCTTTAAAGCGTAGCCCTTATTGCCCAATTACTTTATGTTGAATATTTCATTTCGATATCTGTTATAGTTTCCGAGATATAGCGTATCGAAAATTTCATAAAAGTCGTTAATTTGTATGGGAGCTACCCCTTTTCTTGCCCCCACCAAAAAAATTTTTTCTTAACAGCGTAGCCCTTATTGCCCAATTACTTTTTGTAAAACATTTGATTTCGATATATGTTTTAGTTTCCGAGATAAAGCGTATCGAATATTTCATAAAAATCGTTAATTTGTATGGGAGCTACCCCTTGTTTTGCCCCCACTCAAAAGATTATTTATTTAGGGCCTAGCCCTTATGGCCCAATTACTTTTTGTAGAACATTTCATTTCGATTTTTGTTATAGTTTCCGAGATATAGCGTATCGAATATTTCATCATAATTGTTAATTTGTATGGGATCTACCCCTTTTTTTGCCCCCACCCAAAAAATTTTTTCTTTAAAGCGTAGCCCTTATTGCCCAATTACTTTATGTTGAACATTTCATTTCGATATCTGTTATAGTTTCCGAGATATATCGTATCGAAAATTTCATACAAATCATTAATTTGTATGGGAGCTACCCCTTTTTTTGCCCTCATTAAAAAAATTTTTTCTTTAAAGTGTAGCCCTTAGCGTACAATTACTTTTTGTAGAACATTTTAAGTCGATAGCTGTTATAGTTTACGAGATATAGCGTATAAAATATTTCCCAAAATTTGTGCAATTGTAGGAAAAATACCCCTTTCCCTGGTCCTATCTGAAAAAAATTTTTCCGTTATTTAGGTCCCTTCTTTAGGAGTAACCGTGCCAAGTTTTGTGGCAAGAGTGACTATACTTACTGAGATATATAGGGATATATGCACAGATTTTGTCCTAAAAAAAATGGGTTACTTTGGGTTTTCGCCTATATTTCGGTCAATAGTAAACCGATTTTGCTGATTTTAAATAGCGATTGTTAGCGGGATATTTCCAATAGTTTGACACCATTAACTGGTCTGTATCTTTTTATTTGACTCCGGAAACTTGATTTCAACAGACGGTCAGACAGACACACAGACAGACGGACAGACGGACATGGCTATATCAACTTTCCTATCTATAAGGATCCAGAATATATATACTTTATGGGGTCGCAAATGGATAATAAAGAAATTACAAACGGAATGACAAACTGATATAAACCCTTATCACTATGTGAAGGGTATAATAAAGTTTGGTTGTAAAGATTTTTTTCTTTGGGCAAATTTATACTGGCATTTACTCTAGGTTTTTAACTGTGTCAATTTATCTGGAGCCTGGTTTTCAGGCATCCCCAGTGTCCCCGAGCCTGGTATAGCTTAATGCCCCTAAGTCTATGCAGTCTCGGATCACTTTCGACTTCACTTAGTTAGGTACCTAGTGACTAAGGAACAACCTGGTTGTCCATACAGGTTGTACATTTCTTCTCCAGGCCGTAGTCTTATTGCAAATATCTCCTGCGATTTTAAGCGTTTTACTGAAGATACCTGCTCTTGTTAAAGCCGTTATTATTGACTTATTGGCGTATATAGGAGTATGGATATTTTCCTGCATTAAAATTTTCAAGATTGGAATCTTTATTTCCGTTGGGAAGTCTAGATATGGCAACAAATGCTTAGAGCAGTGGTTTCCAGCAAGAGAAGATAAATAATGAAAATGTATGGGTGCTTTTTCACTGTGTGTTGAGATATTTTTTTCCTTAACAGAGCTTTAACTTTTTGGCATTAAGAATATGTTGGAAAATATCCTCATTCTTTGCTTCTGGGTAAATAGTTTTGGCCCAATCTGATAGTTTTCCAAACGCTCTCTGTGTAAAATATGTACGTCAAAGTAAACAAAAATTTGCCTCACCACGTCGTCTGAGTAGTCTATTTCTCAGTTTCCCTGATCTTCCGACTTATTTGGAATCCAAAAAGAAGCCACAGTAGCGGCAAAAGGACTCTTCCAATATGCCCTGATTACAACATTTCCATGAAGCCCTCGCCTAGGTCCGCGTTAATTTTACTGCTTGCAGCATAATATTAGTCCAGTACACTAAGACATCCAGCCTGACGGACGAACAGAAGGACATGCTAAAGAAAGACTCAGAAATTGATGTTGAGTCGATCAGTGTACTTGAAGAAAAGCCTCAGATCATTACTTTTGGGCGTTTCAAACATCTGCACGAACGCGTAATACGTAAGTGTGTGGTGTGGATAAAAGAATAAAACTTAAAAATATGTATATTAAAGGGTTTTAAATACACTTTTTTGTTGTAGTGTTTTTTACCAAATAGGACAGAAAAATTGTCCGTCGTTGGGTCAACAATAAAATAAACATCCATCAAATTTCAAGCAAACGAACATCTGCTCGAATGGATAAATGGATGGATTGATGCTGTGATATTTTTATTCAAGCATACATATACATATACATACATACTTACATACATACATACATACATATGTATGTATATGCAATATATTGCATTAAACGAATGTAAACTCCTGCATATAAGCCGTTTTGTTTAAAATAAAAAAAAACTAGTATAAGTAGTGGCAAAAATCCGTTGTTTTCTCTGTTTGTTATCCTTGTCTACTTATTTGCTGTACGCACGTGTGTGTGTATATTAAGTATGAGAAACCAATTTAACCCTTTTTCCAGCTTTTATTTGCATACGATTTTCGGTCTTTTTTAAATAATTACAGACAATGAACAATTTTTTATAATTCTTTGTTTTGTTGTCCGTTTCAGATTTTTTTAAAATTGTTGTTGTAGTTCCTTAGTTTAATATTTTGTTGTGATTTTTGTTGTTGTTGTCGTTGTCAATTTCATTTAATATTATCCCGAAAAGGAACAAACGTACGCGCTTAAATAAGCAATTATCGACCACATTATTGTTGTTTTTTATTTAAACGAGAGTCGGTCAAATAAGTTTTTTTATACTTATAAACAATGTAAGCCAAGAGTGACTCCAGGGGACGAACACTAATCTGGTTATACATATATGTACACATTACGAGTTCCTACAAAAAACCATCACAAAGGGAGCAAAACAAAAAAAAAGGGAACAACAACAGCATGGGGATATTTCATTAATTTTTTTTTAAAACAAACAGAGTGAAAGAGAATCAGTGATGCCAACCGTTACATCATCAAAATCACTGTGAGCACATAGAAATAGAGTAAAAAAGGGTTAAAATATAACAAAACTGCGGGTAAAAAAGCACCAATCCAAATATTCCTTATTGTTGAAATATACCATTAACTGTGCAAAAGTGAAAAAATAAACAGAAGAGATTGTATAGGTCCGATTCTAGTAACAAAGGGTAGTACAACTTTATACTCAGTTTGGCGAGATTGTAAAGAAATTTTTAATGGCCTTTTAAAAGTTTCGGAAATAAATGGGCCCCTCGAAAAACGATATCATCATTTTTTGTTCAACAGCTGATTTAGGGTTGATTATAACGCCAAACTAAGTATATTCAGTAATATTATTTATAATCCTCCATTTAAAAAATATTTTTAAATGCATATTATAAAGGGTTGGATTTTTATATATATTGGGATTATAGAAGAAAAACGAATAGTAATCATCGAAAATCACTTTATTGTTTTTCAAAATATTTTCCATGAAGATCTATACACTTTTGCATGCGTTCGCAGCAATTGTCGGAGCACTTTTGCCACTCTGATTGAGGTATCTCCAAAACATGCATTCTGAATACAGCAACCGCTTCTTCAGGTGTCGAAAAACGTTTACCTCTAAGTTTGTTTTTTGCGAATGGGAATAAAAAAAAGTCATTCGATGCTAAGTCAGGACTATACGGCGGATGACTCATCAAATCGATGTTTTTGGTGCTTAAAAATGCAGTTGCTTGAGCGTGAGAGTGATCCATCTTCGGCGGTTGGTTTTCCTGATTTCTTGGAAGACAACTGACAAACAAATGGTTTTGTACAACTCATAATTGACTGTTCTGCGTAATTATAATGATACGGTTGTGACATGTCCAGTTTTTCTGGAAAAACTGGCGATCATTTGCTTAGAAGTTCTTCGTGCTCGAACAGCTTTTGTTGGATTTGACTTATCTTGAAACACCCATACAGTCGACAGCTGTTTACTTTCGGGCTCATACGCGTAAATTCAGGATTTATCACCAGTCATGATATCTTAGACGTGTTTCGAAGCACCGCAATCGTATTTTCTGAGCATTTCCTTCCACGAATCGACACGAGCCTTTTTTTGAGCGATTGAAAAATTGTGTGGAATCCAACACGAAAAACTTGTTTTGACAGTCAAATGTTCATGCATTATTGAATGCATGCTGGTCTAACTAATGCCTAAGGTTGTCTCAATCTCACGTTAGGTCACATGATGACCTTTCAATATTAGTTCATGCACAGCATCAATGGTTTTCGGAACAACAACTGATTTTGGACGACCTTCACGAAATTCGCCATTAAGTGAACTACGACCACGATTGAATTCACCATACCATCGATAAACACTGGTGCTTGATGGAGCTTCATTGCCAAAAACAGAATCTAGTTCATCCATTCACTGTTGCTGAGTTAATCCACGTCGAAAATTGTAAAAAATAATCCCACGAAAACGTTCACGATTTAATTTCATTTTTGGTCGAGTTGAATCTTTTAAGTTACTGTAAACAACATAAATAGCGCTCGTATGTGAAAATGTTCTGAGTACGTATAACTTAGAAAATGTCAAACTTTACGATAGCGTTGTTAGTTGTCAGATTAAAACACTAGTGTTGCCAAATCCCGAAACATAAAAGGCAACTCTCGTATGAAAAAATTTTTTTCTGGAATTTTTAATTTAAAAATTCATTATTCCCAAAACAAAGTAAAAAAAATAATTTGTGCAAATATATGAAAAGAAGTCCAGAAAAAAATTTTTTAT
Organism: Melanophora roralis; assembly: GCA_963583895.1. Classification (NCBI taxonomy): domain Eukaryota; kingdom Metazoa; phylum Arthropoda; class Insecta; order Diptera; family Rhinophoridae; genus Melanophora; species Melanophora roralis. The sequence continues at coordinate 26,516,626 of OY757189.1, read as the reverse complement.
TTTGTTTTAGAAAACGCACTTTAAAGCACTGTGAAAATCCGTTAATCCCTGAAAAGCTTCAAAACGGCAACGCTAAATTGCACCTTTGCATTCCCATAAATAATCGTCTCTCATTAAGCAACGCTGCCTATGAAGGAATTATTATATTAGAGTCGTTTACAAAAACATATTAAAATGTGACTTAATATTGTGACGCCTTTATTTTGATACTTAAATATGGTTTGACAAGTTTGTAGTTTATCTATGTGTGTAAGAAAATTTGTCATTTGGTTTATAGTTTTATAGTCCAAATAGCATGTTAATTTTACTCGAATTTCCAGTCAAAATTAAATTTGCCACATTTTAATTTAAACAAACCCTTTGTAAATAACTCTATTATTTATTTAACTGGTCCTGCTGAATTTAGGAATATTTCAGGGATATTTCTATTAGTTTTTTACTTAAAACCGGTCCGTTAAACTTGGTTTGGCCCTGGAAAATAAACTTCAACAAACAGACAATTATGTCTTCATTGACTTCCATACTTATTAGGATAAAAAATGAATATCGTAGACATTGCAATCGGAATGATAAGCTGGTATATTTTTGTTCGATCCTCGTATTTTTAATTATTTAGTAAAAAAGTGTTTGTTATAGCTGCTGCTTTGCTTGCTTAATATAAAAACTAAAAAATTTAATCAATAAAAAAAAAGAGATTAAAACGGACAAAAAACAGTCAATCATTGTACACATTCTTGCTATAGCAACACCAGTCCTCTTACTACCCTTTAAAAAACAAATTCATGCAACATTGGCATCATCATTAACATTTCTAACGTTGGTTTATTTTAAGTTTATGAATAAAGTTTTGAAAAGGGTTAAATTTATAGATTTTTTTTATATAAAACGAATACGTTCCCTTTTACAGTCTGTTTGCAGATACTTAATCCTTTTTCCAAAGCTCTGGTTAACTGTCTCATTAAATTAGTGTCCAGATTTTTACCAGCATCGTCATTATATTTTTTGTTATTTGATAGGGAATGTAGGTTTTTTAAAATAATATTTAGTTTACATTAGTTTAACAAAGTGATTTTCAATATATTTAAGAAGGAAGTTAAAACATTTGTAATTATTTTATTACATTAAATGACAGTTTTCATAATATTTATGTATAACCCTTGTGTGTCCTGAAAATTAAGCCAGATTTTAAATTAAGAAAAATCATCCATAAAAATGGACAATTGAATGTGAATCCTTTGTCACATGTAAAACTTCATTTATTCTCATTTGGGTCGCCCAGAGGATTATTGTAATACTTCCAACTATCTCGTTGCTTCACAGCGGTCTCTGTACAGTTTTTGATTTTTTCAGGTTTCCTAAGTCAACTATTCTCTGTTCCGCTATTTGCCAGATTATTCACCCGTTCAAAACCAACCAACCAATAATGCCCAGCCACTCGTTTAACGCGAACTTGGCCATATTCCGAGTAATTATGCTTTTACATTGCAACACCGTCCTAGATTTGGTGCACCCGGATATAACTGCTCTTAATGATGCTTGGTTATCTGTACTGATAGGCACAGCCGCTCATCCACTGTAATTGCGTGTACTATGAGCCAAGACAGACATTTTGTGATTGCCTGGACCTTCGATTGTAGGACAGTGCTACAGTCCGGGAGAAACAGAAGAACAGAGTTTTCCTTTTGAATGGCGGCTATCTCTCATTGTGTTTTGTCTTACCAAATGTTTCTTTCAAAATAAAAAAAAAATTTTAATAAAACTACAGATTTGTAGTTTATAGCTGCTCCTAGATAAAGCGAATCAAAAAATTAATAAAAATGGTAGATTGTAAAAAAACTGAATAATATTTTTAACGCCAGGAGTTAACAACATAAAACATTGTGGAAAAATTAGTACAAGTAGTTTTTTTTGAATAATATGAATTGTAACTCTATATATTTCGTTATTGCGAGTTTTCATTGGAAGTACGGCCAAAAGTAAAATTGCTTTATATAAAAACATCGATAAAGGAATTTGTTTCAAACAACAGTTTAATTCTTATACATTTTTACACAATAAATTCAAAGGTTTTTATATTTAACCAAAGAAGGTTAAAAAATTTTTGTGCCTCATATAATAGTTTTGAGCACTCATATATTTTTTCCTTTTTTTGAAATAAGGCAAAATGTGCACTTGTAAACAAATTAATTAATAACGCAAATGTGTTCAATCCTTCTTCAACATCATTATTAAAAACTGTTATATTTAAAATTTTCTATAAAAAACTTTGCCTTTTAAGCAACTGATAGACGGAAGAGGTACATGTATTTATTAGCTTTATTTTAAATCAACTGAGTAGTTATGAGTTTTAACTACATCCTTTAATCAATTAAAAAAACACACACACAAGTATTGTTTTCATGTTTTCATTATTATGTTTAAATATTGTGTACAAAAGTATTATTCAATTTGGCGGAAAATACTTGAAAAGAAAATAAAACATATTTCGAACCAGACATTAATATGATGGAAATAAAGTTGCATATTGTTATTAATTAAATGCAAATGTAATGAAATAATCATAATTATAATGATGATGTAGATGCTGATACTGGTGCTGATGATGAAAATGGTAATGGTGATGATGCTGCCCATTATGCTTTTACAATAAGGACGAACTTAAAAAAAGAACACTGAAATGGTGATTGCAAAGAATTTGTAAAAAAAAACTAATAACAAAAACAAGTAAGAGCGCTATATTCGGCTGTGCCGAATCTTATATACCCTTCACATTGGTCTTTAAATATACCCAGCCGAGTAATTTTGTACTGCAAATAATATAATAAAAAACCTTGTGCGAGTTTTAAAGCCCATAGAAAAAATAACAAAATTTTAACGTTCGTATGAATAATAGAAATAGATGAAGAAGATTTGAGGTCGAAAGTTTTAAAAGTTTTCGACATTATCCATATTTAAAGGTTAATAAAACTTATTAAATGTTCTAGTCCCGCTGCTCTTCTCCAACTTTTTTTCCAAAATGTATAAATTATTTGGTTATTACTTTTTGTAGAATATTCGAAGTCGATAGCTGTAAAAGTTTTCCAGAAAAAGCGTAACGAAAATTTTATAAAAATTGTTAATTTGTATGGGAGCTACCCCTTCTTCATCCCCCACCCGAAAATTTTTTTCTTTAAAGCGTAGGCCTTGTGTTCCAATTACTTTTTGTAGAACATTTGATGTTGATATCTGTTATAGTTTCCGAGATATAGCGTATCGAATATTTTATAATAATTGTCGATTTGTATGGGAGCTACCCCTTTTTTTGCCCCTACTCAATAAAATTTTTCTTCAAAGCGTAGGCATTCTTGCCTAATTACTTTTTGTAGAACATTTCATTTCGATATCTTTTATAGTTTCCGAGATATAGCGTATCGAATATTTTATAATAATTGTCGATTTGTATGGGAGCTACCCCTTTTTTTGCCCCCACTCAAAAAATTTTTTCTTTAAAGTGTAGGCAATCTTGCCCAATTACTTTTTGTAGAACATTTCATTTCGATATCTTTTATAGTTTCCGAGATATAGCGTATCGAATATTTTATAATAATTGTCGATTTGTATGGGAGCTACCCCTTTTTTTGCCCCCACTCAATAAAATTTTTCTTCAAAGCGTAGGCATTCTTGCCTAATTACTTTTTGTAGAACATTTCATTTCGATATCTTTTATAGTTTCCGAGATATAGCGTATCGAATATTTTATAATAATTGTCGATTTGTATGGGAGCTACCCCTTTTTTTGCCCCCACTCAATAAAATTTTTCTTCAAAGCGTAGGCATTCTTGCGCAATTACTTTTTGTAGAACATTCCATTTCGATATCTGGTTAAGTTTCCGAGATATAGCGTATCGAATATTTTATAACAACTGTCGATTTGTATGGGAGCTACCCCTTTTTTTGCCCCGGCTCAAAAAAATTTTTCTTTAAAGTGCAGAACTTTGCGTACAATTACTTTTTGTGGAACATTTTAAGTCGATATCTGTTACAGTTTCCAAAATATAGCGTATCGAATATTTTATAACAATTGTCGATTTGTATGGGAGCTACCCCATTTTCTGCCCCCACTCAAAAAAATTTTTCTTTAAAGTGTAGATCTTTGCGTACAATCACTTTTTGTACAACATTTTAAGTCAATATCTGTTATAGTTTCCGAGATATAGCGTATCGAATATTTTATAATAATTGTCGATTTGTATGGGAGCTACCCCATTTTTTGCCCCCACTCAAAAAATTTTTTCTTTAAAGTGTAGATCTTTGCGTACAATCACTTTTTGTACAACATTTTAAGTCGATATCTGTTATAGTTTCCGAGATATAGCGTATCGAATATTTTATAATAATTGTCGATTTGTATGGGAGCTACCCCATTTTTTGCCCCCACTCAAAAAATTTTTTCTTTAAAGTGTAGATCTTTGCGTACAATCACTTTTTGTACAACATTTTAAGTCAATATCTGTTATAGTTTCCGAGATATAGCGTATCGAATATTTTATAACAATTGTCGATTTGTATGGGAGCTACCCCATTTTTTGCCCCCACTCAAAAAATTTTTTCTTTAAAGTGTAGATCTTTGCGTACAATCACTTTTTGTAGAACATTTTAGGTCGATATCTGTTACAGTTTCCGAGATATAGCGTATCGAATATTTTATAACAATTGTCGATTTGTATGGGAGCTACCCCATTTTTTGCCCCCACTCAAAAAATTTTTTCTTTAAAGTGTAGATCTTTGCGTACAATCACTTTTTGTAGAACATTTTAGGTCGATATCTGTTACAGTTTCCGAGATATAGCGTATCGAATATTTTATAACAATTGTCGATTTGTATGGGAGCTACCCCATTTTTTGCCCCCACTCAAAAAATTTTTTCTTTAAAGTGTAGATCTTTGCGTACAATCACTTTCTGTAGAACATTTTAAGTCGATATCTGTTACAGTTTCCGAGATATAGCGTATCGAATATTTTATAACAATTGTCGATTTGTATGGGAGCTACCTCTTTTTTTGCCCCCGCTCAAAAAATTTTTTCTTTAAAGTGTAGATCTTTGCGTACAATCACTTTTTGTAGAACATTTTAAGTCGATATCTGTTACAGTTTCCGAGATATAGCGTATCGAATATTTTATAACAATTGTCGATTTGTATGGGAGCTACCTCTTTTTTTGCCCCCGCTCAAAAAAATTTTTCTTTAAAGTGTAGATGTTTGCGTACAATTACTTTTTGTAGAACATTTTATGTCGATAGCTGTGATAGTTTCCGAGATATAGCGCATAAAATATTTCACCAAATTTCTGCAATTGTAGGAAAAATACCCCTTCCCCTGGTCCAATCTGAAAAAACTTTTTATATTATTTAGGCTCCTTCTTTAGGAGTATCCGTGCCAAGTTTTGTGGAAAGAGTGACTATACTTACTGAGATATATAGGGATATATGCACGGATTTTGTCCTAAAAAAAATGGGTTACTCTGGGTTTTCGCTTATATCTCGGTCAATAGTGAACCGATTTTGCTGATTTTAAATAGCGATTGTTAGCGGGATATTTGTAATCGTTTGACACCATTTACTGATCTGTATCTTTTTATCTGACTCCGGAAACTTGATTTCAACAGACGGACAGACGGACAGACAGACAGACAGACAGACGGACAGACGGACAGACGGACAGACGGACATGGCTATTTCAACTTCCCTATCTATAAGGATCCAGAATATATATACTTTATGGGGTCGCAAATGAATAATAAAGAAATTACAAACGGAATGACAAAGTGATATATACCCTATCACTATGTGAAGGGTATAATAATAAGAAAAATGTCTGTACTTGGTTAGGTTTAATACATGAATAGATGCCATACTTACTTCCTTACTTAGGTGTCTATTATAAAACGTTTTTTCCATTAGCCGAACGTATAATCGATTTAAAGGCACTTCGACCTTATGCGCTTCTTCTCCAATTTCTGACGCCTGGTTTTGAGATGTCTTTTTCTATCTGATCCTTTCATCCTTTGATCTTCTATTTCTACGTGATCCGTCGCCGGTTTTGCATTCCAATGATTTCTAGCTGGAACATCTTCTTTCATTCTCACGACACCGGTACTTTTGTGGGCCGGGAGGTGCTTTTGCTTTGAAACTGCTTACTTAGTCTAAAGAAGCATCTACTGGCCAATATTGTTTTTCTTTTTATCTTAAAACAGATGTTGTTTGTTTTGTTTATGGCGTTGCCGGCGTAAATAAAGTCGTTGACTAATTCAAAGTTGTAATTTTCAACTTCCACTGTCTGCCTAAGTCTATTGGACGTCTTGTGCGTTGGTACTATCAACTTGGTTCTATCTGAATTTACTGCCAGACCCACTTTGGCTGATTCTTTCTCGACTTTTTTAAAGGTGGTAGTTACTGCTCGCAGTGTTTGCCCCATGATGTCGATATCGTTGGCGTAAACGAGTATCACGTGCTGTTTTGTGTATAGTGCCAGTTCTATTCACATTTGCGTTTCGTATAAGCTTTTCTAAGAGAAAGTTAAAAACATCATACGAAAAACGTTCTCCTTGCTTGGTTTTGGGGCTAAAAGATATTCTTGCCTATCTTATCTGAGGGCTGCGTATCATAAAAGGTCATCCTGTTGAGTCTTATTAGTTTTGCAGCGATACCAAACTTAGACGTGGCTTAAAACAATTTCGAATTTTTTGTGCTCCAGACAAAAAAACACTGATGATCCATCCAATCCTAGGATGCATTCATTGGCCAGATTATACAAACAAACTACATAGATCTTATCAACGTTTTTCCACCGGTCTTAAGCAGTAAAGCTGGAAAACATCCGCTTCTGCTGCCTTGTTATTCTTAGGCTAGGCGGTTTGCACTTAATGCTTTCTGTTGGAGTTGGTTCTGGAGTTTTTTTTTATCATCTTTATCTCGGATACCAACAGGGATGTAAAATGCTTATTTTATATCTACAGCACACTTTCTGTTCCAGTCACTAAATACTCTTCATCTTTGCAGAAGAATTTGCCTATGCCAAAGCCTCTAGTTAGGTGTTTGCTCATTGGTAGAATTTCCGGACTTCATTTTGACTTTCGAACGCTCACAACCCGCCTTTTTATTATTTTCTTTTTTCTGAGGAACAGACGTGTTTTTCCTCCTTTCCTTCCGATACCTTTCATTCACAAAACATGTTGCTACTGACTGGCCCTGTACGCCGCATTTTTGGATCTAGTAGAATGAAGCTGCGACTGGTCGTATCGTGTGCTCCTTGGGAAAGATTTTCGTTACCCAAGTATGGATATTGTGGCTTCTACCATGGAGTTGGCAATATTTTGCCATTGCGCTGCAACGTTATTTGTACAAGGTGTGCTTTCTTTAAGCTGCTGTTGTGCCTGTTTATTGCGCTGTTTGTTGTGTCTGCAGCTTGCCGACTTCAAACTTTTGTGCTGTGTCAGATCATGTGGTTCTCGGTACACTTAGACCCTTTTAATGTCATGGTTGGGGTGCTCGTAAAATACATCCTTTTTCTGATTGTCTTTGTCTTCGGTAACGGTATAGGCACAGATAAAGCTAATATTTACTTAGCTTTTGTACGATTTGTTACTAGTCTCTAATACAGCCATGATATCCCCAGTCAAACTGTTCCATGGCAGCTATAATACAGTGCATAGCTTCTCGCTTTTAAGTGTGGTTGTGACGCGTTTCCCATTCCTTCGCACTTCTTTTAAGGTAGTAATATCAAGTACATCAGCCTGTGCCTAAAATGCACCTCTTTTTACAAGATGGGCTAAAAAAAAATTCCCCTATTGGAAGATACTCTTATTTTTGCAAATGGCGGCCAATGCCAAATCGGTTTTTACATTTCTGAACTAGACAGATGTAGAATTCAAGTAAACAAACGAACACCCCTCAAGAACGTCGTCGATTTCTTGGTCATTTGGCACCAACTGCGCGAACACTGCGCCGTTTAACCACCTACCTTAAAGCGTATGGGACCAGAAGAGACGCTGTCAAAAAGGGCCGGCCTAGAGCGCCCGTTCTGTCGAGACTATCGCCGTTGTTGGATGTCAAGCTGCCATCAGAAACATCGACCAGACGCCGTGCTTGGCAATTAGCCGCCAGCCGGTTGCCCCTAAGGCGAACATCGAATGAGACCTTTTAGCTCACCTTGTAGAATTTAAAAATTCTAGGCGCACATTTACAAATTTATTAATCTTCCTCTTCGTTTTTTATAGTAGGACAGGGTGGATTACTTACCTGATGCCTAAAACCAACTTCATCATTATTTTGGGTGGACCCGGGGTACTCCTTAGCTCACTATAAAAGTCAGCTACCCCTGGTGTCACCACAGGGAGTTGAGTTCCCATAGTTGAGATGAAAGGAGGATCAAGATTAATTTGGATTTTGCTAAGTTAAACCCAATCAGAACCGTTACTTGTTATCCAATTTTTCCTACGTCACCCAAAAAAGACGTGCTCAAATAAAAAATTTAATGCAACAGTTCCTGAAATTATTTAATATTTTTGATTTATATTAACATTTTAATAATTAAACCGGATCTCCCCTTGGGCCCATCTCAAACATGTTTTTTTACAGCAATAATAATAGTCCTACGATGAAGTGCCATGCACTTGTAAAATTGTTAAATAAAACTTTGTTTTTAAAAAAAGTAAACAAAAACAGGAGTAAAAAGTTAAAATTGTTAAACCAAATGAGCTATAGTTTAACCAACGAAGCGGAAGTTAAGAAAAATTTTTATTAAGAGCAAAAAAACACAACTATTGGAAAATGAAATTAAATAAAACTGAATGAACAGAATAAAAACGGTAAAGCAAACTGTTTAAAACGGTAGAATAAAACTACAATAACAACCCAGCAAGAAATATTAGAAGTTATTCTTAAATCACAGCATTTTAATTTTTTTGAAAGTATAATCGACTTTCAGAAAATGACAGAAATGTATTTAGCACGTAAACACGACACTGGACTTTTATACCCATAATATTTTAGAGCTTATAATATTCCAATAATACAAAAGATGGATCATAATCAAGTGTGCTCTTATGTGCCAGCAGTCTGAAGCAGCAATTTGCGCAGCTTCATTTGAAAATTACTATTAGATTTTGGTTAAGTGTGCAACTCATACTCTGTTTCATAACTACAAGGTTCAGAGAGCTAGTCGTGAAGCCAAATTAGCATAAATGGTATATGCTACTGCCGTCTTAGAAAAGTTTAAAGTCATTAAGATCTTTAAGTGCAAAACGACATAAAAAGCCACCAACTCAAATAGAAAGTATAATACGAGACTTGATCGAATGCCTTCGAAATATCTAGAGTCACCAATTTAGAAAGACTGGTAGGTTCCCCGTAGAATGTCCCTTACGAAAGCTATACTGGTAGGAGCTCAATAAATCACTGGACTCCAGATTGTAACAAAGAGGTAGTAAATCATACATGGAGAGTGCTAAGCAAATAGCTATTGGCTGGTTATCTTTAGGGATTTCAGTCTTTTCCGTTTTAGGAATCGGTGTTACCTTAACTGCTTTTCAGCACATGGGGAATACTCTGATACGGTATACATTGATTAAGGGGTTGGTTCATGAAAGCGCTTCCATCGAAGAGCATTGTTTTAATACCAGTGCTGGTATTCTATCAGGCACAAGAGATATATTAAGGTTGAGATCTAATAAAAACCTTTAAACTGCATTATCTCAAAACAATTTGTCTGGCATAGCCCTAGGAAACTTTTAAAATCTTAGCTGTGGTTGGTTGCCTTCTTGCAAATATTCCGGTCAAAAGGTAAGCTGAGAGCATCCTCTCTGAACCTGACTGCGGTTGTGAACGCCTGATTAAGCCATGATTTCTGTCTAGGTGAAGATTATTGTACCAGAATAAAGAGTTCCTTACCCAGTAAAAAAAGTTACAACCATTTTCACCATGACATGAACGTTATTATTAAGGAACCAAAGTTTTGAGTTGAATTGACAAAACCATTGTAAAAACCTGTCTTCAAAGTTTAAAGAATGAAAACAACGCAAAAATTGTGTAACCGTCCAGAAATTTACATTCATAAATTTTATAATAATTAGCCTGCATTTTTTGCTGGGAAAAAATGCAAAACTTTAATGGCGGAGGACAGAAAGAAAGAGAAACAAATATTTCTATAATAATAGGCTTCCATTTTGTATTTTAACCGAAAGCATTTTGTTAAGAATTCAACGTTTTTGCCTCATTTTCTTCATTTAAGCCCACGACAACTACCACAACCACAGTAACAATAGCAGCAACAACTTATGCCGTGAGGAACGAATTTTTTTCGCTTGTATTTCTGTTGCAAAAACCTACAAACAATTAGGCTTAGTGTGAGCAGGAAGAAGAAAAATATTTGAAATGAATGAGAATATGAATGAATTCATTTGATAAAAATGGTAAATTACATTTCCTTGATTTTCAAACATATTTTCCATAATACTTCTTAATTATAACGGTTCTTAGTTATTGCAAAAGGAATTTATTAACGGTAAAATATTTAAAAAAAAACAGGAAAAAGGTAACAGGAAACATATTTTCAGCTTGGCAACAATATTTTGATAAATGTTTGTACGTTTCATTTTAAAACTTTTTCGGCCAAACATTAGGGAGGGAAAGAAAATTGTTTTGGTTATGAAAACAGAAATTTACATTTAAACATATGTATAAGTACGGAGTTTAAAAATTCAAATGCTATCTTGTTTGCGTGCCGGAAAAAGCTTTCTGCTCATCCCTTTTTAAAGTTTTTTTTTTGATCCTTATAATTGAATTACATTGCCAGCGAAAATTTCTAAATTTACACCAAGCTTTCTTAGAAATGACACCGTTTTTTTTAGTTATAGATATTTCTTCCCTTAAAATTAATTTTGATCCTAAATTTTAAAATGTTTTTCAAACAAATTTTTTGGTTCCCGCACTTCAAAAAAATTTGTAGCTACGTATTGGTTCTAGATGGGATCTCTTTCAACGAGTTAGGTTAGCTTCGGTTGAACTGGCTGGTCCTGAAGACCATACATATACTATTTGAGTCCTTATTGCTGCGGGCAAAGAAACCCAATTTAACTATTTAGATATTATGAAATCCAGGGTGCGTCGCAATCTCTTCGCAAATGCCAGCAGCTTCTCCTTACAAACGCCGGAAATATCCTCCATATTCTGAAAGAAATAAGCTCCTCGACAGCACTAGCGCTAGAGAATTATACAAAATATGCTAAACAGACTCCCTATCATCCCATACTTCACAGAATCTGCAATCATCGGTGGCCAGTCGTCCTGCTCTAGAAGTCTACAATCGGTACTTTGCTTCCGGGACATAAGGTCCCTATATTATTTGGCCCCTTACCACAAAGTTAACCCTTATTGTAGAACTGAAAAGAAGCCATCTCGTCTGTCATCCTGCTTCCCAAAATATTTGCACAGGATCCTCTAATCGATTCTTTGCACTCCTAAAGAGTTTAGTAGCAGGTATGGTTTGCGGAGGCTGCGTTGATCGCCGTCTTACTATCAATAAATATCTTTACCTGTGAATTCTCTATTTGAGAGGAGAGGGCAAGCCCGGCAGGCAATTCTGCTGCAGTAATTAAGAAATCTTATAGGGCTCTAATATCCAGCTCTAATCCGAAAACTGCAGCTCCTACTCGCCCTTTATCTAGGACCCATCCCTGAGGAAATTATAGGTCCTGGCCTTTGAGTAAAAGCCTGTCTATCAGCCGTATTTCTCCTTAGTTACCAACGGTCTCATAATGAAGTCAATCTTAGTCTTGCTGGTAAAAAAACCAAACTCGTTTTAATGGAGTTCACACTCAGCATTACTATCCCCAACCTCTGGCCTATCCTTGACAGTTTAGCCTCTATTGAAGTGGTTTTGCCCTTAAATTCCAATTAATTCAAAATCAATTTAGGGATTACCCCCTTCCTTTTACTTTGTTCGTTATTTTCTTTACGACCTTATACGTCCAACTTGAAATTTTATCTATTTCTTTGCAGATGATAAAAGCAGTTGCCATTCATAGTTATTTGATTACAGACCAAGCTTTTTGAAAATTGAGGGAATGAGGCAGAATGTGAACGACACACTTAGCAGTGATTAAAGAGTGATCATCGATTGGAGGCGCGTAAATAGGGTTGATTTCAATGCTTTTAGAACACGAAGTAGCTTGTTGACATATTTTTTTGCCCCATGTTTTTGCCCGAAATCAAAAAGTATTGTGCTTACTGGCAAAAAAAATAATTTTATCTCTTTCTCAATTAATGTATGTCTCTTCCTTAAAATAAAAATCACTAGGAACCATTTTTTTGGGCAAGCAAACTTTTGTGCAATAGCGAACTATAACAGTTTTTTTTTATTCTGGTAGCCCTGTTCAAAAGCTCCTTAATATAATGGCAGACAAACCGCTTTATCGCCCACCTCATTTGTCATTCAGGGATTTTTGATAACCGACTGATATTAACGGTTGTCAGTCTATCCCAGGTTACTTGGTACCCTTAACTCTTACTCGAGGCTTGATCGATGGGGGATAGTTGACTTGTAGTTATCAAACTCTCTTCACATCGCAGAGTCCTTCATGATTGTCCTCTTTTGCCTTGGAATAAGGTTTCTCTTTTCCTCTCCGTCAAGAGTGTGCATTTCCGTGATCCTTACTGGCCAGAGCATCGTATTCGTATAAAATTTGTGCTGACATCACAGGCTTCTCCAGACACAGTCTTCAAACATCATCTTCGATTTTTATTGTGGTCTGATCGTATATAAACTCACCGTAACCAGTCACTAATATTATCAACTAACTTTTGTTTCCTCTTTGTCTTTCGTCTTAAGCACCATACAAGAGGTGGTTTTCCAACGACGGAAATAACTTTATAAAATTCATATCATGGAAAAAAGGGGAGCTGTTAGTTTCACAGCGGATACCAATTTATTTAAGCCACCACGGTTGTGATGTAAATAATGAAATCTTTGAAACAACTTAAAGCTCGACTTAAAATTTCTAACAAAAAATTTTTTTTAATTGGTCCACGTTTAAAAAAAATTTTAGTTCGATGACTCATCAAATCAATGATTTTGGTGCTTAAAAATGCAGTTGTTTGAGCCAATGTGTGAGAGCTCGCATTGTCGTGGTGAAGAGTGATCCATCTTCGGCGGTTGGTTTTCCTGATTTCTTCGAAGACAACTGACAAACAAATGGTTGTGTACCACTCAGAATTGACTGTTCTGCGTAATTACAGTGATACGGTTGCGACATGTCCAGTTTTTCTGGAAAAACTGGCGATCTTTTCGCGCGAACAGCTTTTTTTGGATTTAAATCATCTTGAAACAACCATACAGTCGACTGCTGTTTACTTACGGGCTCATACGGGTAAATCTAGGATCTATCACCTGTCACAATATCATAGACGTGATTCGAAGCACCGCGATCATATTTTCTGAGCATTTGGGATCCAACGTGAAAAACTTGTTTTGACAGTCAATTGTTCAATATTGAGTGCATGCTGGTCCTACTAATGCCTAAGGTTGTCTCAATCTCATGATAGGTCACGTGATGACCTTCCAATATCAGTTCATGCACAGCATCAATGGTTTTCGGAACAACAACTGATTTTGGACGACCTTCATGAAATTCGCCATTAAGTGAACTACGACCACGATTAAATTCACAGTACCATCGATTTACAGAAAAACAGAATTTAGTTCATCCATGCACTGTTGCTGAGTTAATCCACGTCGAAAGTTGAAAAAAATAATTGTACGAAAACGTTTACGATTTAATTTCATTTTTGGGTCGAGTTGAATCTTTTAGGTTTCTGTAAACAACACAAATAGCGCTCGTATGTCAAAATGTTCTGAGTACGTATAACTTAGAAAATGTCAAGCTTTACGATAGAGTTGTTAGTTGTCAGATTGAAACACTAGTACTGCCAAATCCCGAAACATAAAAGGCAACCCTCGTACTAAGGACCCGTGGAGGAAAAGGCAGTTAATACCTCTCACAAAAAAGAATAAATTTTATGATATTTATGTAATGTCGAACATCGAAAATAACAACAAATTTCAGACTTGGTACAATGAAAACAATTTGTAAAATTTGCAAATCAAAACATTTCCAATAGCTGTTAGCTTTTAAACTTATAATACTCCTGCACTCTTTTTCTTGCAACCAAAATGTCGAACTTAAAATTAAAACCCCGCATAACGATTTGCGTTGTGTAGGCCTTGTTAAATTTGGCACAATCGAATATACCACTTTTTTAATTTAATAAAGGTTTATCTAATAACTTCAAATTGATTACAGTCCTGAAAATTGTAAATTTTTAAAATAACAAAAATTTTACATCATATAAGCTGCTTGTTATAACTAAAATTTAGAAAAAAAAAAACATTATTTATATTCCATTTAAAATTATTTTTAAACCACTAGGGTTTCCTTATTATTAAATTATTTTTTTTTACCCTAAAAGCTTTCTATTAATAGTGTTTTATTTTCTTCCTTCCTGTTTTCAAAGCTCGTGCTGCGGCGTCTCCATGCATTTGTGTGGCTTAAACGCTAGTGATCCTTTGTGAATAATTTTGGTGTGTACGTGTGTAAAGTTACTTCTTATTCTAAATATCCTTCATATTCTTTTGTCAATACATACATATGTTTATGTGTGATTCATTTTTCCTTTTTTGCCCGTATTTGTGTTCCATACAAAATCACAATTCTAATATTTCATTTGCTGTTAAGTTTATACCTGCAAGGAAAAATCTTTTCAATTATATCTTTCGTGCAAAATTCCTTTTATACAAGTCTTATTACATTAAGACTCACCATAAATACAGACAAAATTTTGTTTGGTTTGTTGTTCAATTTAGTTTTCTTTAGTTATTTTTTTCATGTTAAAGTGAAGAATGTTTGTCTTTCATAGGAAAAAATCTTTTTGTTGATTTTGGTTTTGAAGTTTTTTCCCCGTTTTGATTATGTTTTCTTCCCATAATTCCTCTAACGTTGACAAACTGTGCACAATTTCTTTGTAACTGTGGAAAATTTAAGGAAAAGGTTATTGGTGTTGGGAACTATATGTGTTAAATACAGTGAATGATATAAGTAGTTGAAAAATACTTAAAAAAAAACTTATATAAAAAATTTTTAAGCAATTTTGGCTTTTATAAACAATGAAAAATTTACAGGGTTTGCTTTATGTTAAATATGTTTATATGCATTTCATTGGTTCCTACACCTAATCGTCAGCAGACTTTAATCAAATTCTTGAAAAAACTTATAAATATTTTCTGCTTTTATAAATTAACATCAATAAACTAATTGAGAATTATTATTAACAAACTTAAACATTCAAGAGTCCTTGCATAAAACTCAACAAACCATTTTTCGTTGTTCAAGATCAGGATCAAGTCCTGAGTAATATTTAAAAGTTGTTGTAAAACCAAAAAAGGTTTTTTTCTCGGTAGCCCTTATAAAACATTTAGTGGTAACCAATGGTTATCCAGATGTAAAAGGGGAAAACAATTGAATAACGAAAAATAATTTGTTGTGGTTTTGTGCTTTGCACAAAAAAGTTTAAAGTCTGATCGAGGTTATGTAAGGTTGTGAAAGATGATGAAAGCAAGCACACCCTCTCATATATCGGATACTTCCTAGGCCCACTGTCCGTCCTTTCAATTAAGTGATAGTGCTATATTCGGCTGTACCAAACCTTATATGTATAGGCATCGCATTTGTTTTATTTTATTCCACACCATCTGATCGAGCCAAGTTGTTTTCAAACCGAAAATATTATTAAAAAATCTGTGTTAGGTTTGAGGTCGATAGCTCTAACAGTTTCCAATTTTTCTAAAAAAATGTAGACATTGTAATCCAATTCGTTTGAAGTGAATTTAAAGTAAATAGCGTATCAAAAATTTCATAAAAATAGTTTGTTTAAATAAGGCCTAATGCACACCTAGCTCCTTTCGGGTTTGTTTTTTTCCCGCAATGCACACATTATACTGGGAGTAATCTGTAGCAGGCTTAAAGTTGATACCTGTAACAGTTTTCTAGATGAAGCGCCTAAGAGATTTAATAAATTTTATGTAATAGTAGGTTGACAACCATTTCCCCTACTCTTATCCTAAAAAAATTTAGCTTCCCGTCAGGCAGTAATCCGTGAAAATTTCGTTGCAACAATTTCCGTGTTTGGTCAGATATATTGGGATGTATGCATTGATTTTGTCTAAAAAAAAAAAAAAAAAACCAATTGGCAACCACAGTGTTTTGGATATATCTCGGTCAGTGGTAAGCCGACCTTGCTGATTTAAAATAGCGATTGTCTCAGGGATATTTTTGATAATTTGCATACTCTGGGAACTTGATTTTAGCAGACACTCAAACGCACTGTTGGACATGGCTATATCGACTTTCCTATCTATAAGGATCCCAGGATCACTACATTATCAAACCTGTAAAAATTCTCATTTGGGTAACAACTAGTTTCGGATAAAAGCAACAATTTGTTTAAGTCCGAACTCATATCGCTACTTGTTCCCAAAGCACGTGTCCTGCGGAAAGTTAATAGTTTTAACTCGCATTTTAGTTGTAGCCAAATACAAGGCTCTTCGGATTTTTTTCCCTTCGATCGAGATCTTATGTTTTGGAACCGAATACCTTGTCTCTCCTTTTTACCTGATAATTGTTTTTATTATTCGTTTAATTATCACTTCTCTCTTGTTTCGAATCTCCTCCCTACTAAGCGGTAGCAGACCGTTAAACAACTTTAGATGGACCGAGCCATCCCTTAGCCCTAAAATATAAATGCATTTCAGTTTAATTATTTAAAGCACTACTATTTTCTGGTAAATTAATTTCTTACACATTGAAAATCGCATCGTTTATTAAGGGCTACTTCTATATCTCCAGTTTTTTTGATAAAACCCCCTTCTATGTACCAAGTTTTGTGCAGCACTGTAGAATTGTTGCTCTATCATTTTTGAATTACTTTATTCACTATAAAACTAAAGAATTATTTGTAGAAAAAATTCAGTTTTTTTTATAAAACTTTCTTGAAATTGTTAGTGTTTGGTTGCTTGTGCTGCCACACCAGTCACAGTTAATTACGTAAAATCTTCTGGTTTTAAGGGTACTTTACTGGATTTTTTATTATTTCTTTTAAGGTTAGCCTTGCTTTTGTTCTTCGTGGTCTGTTGGACATCAAAAAATTTATGAACAAAGGGAATATTAAAAGAAACGATATATATTTGGAAGAAGTTGAAAAAAATTTTAGCGGGTGTTAAGGACAAGAGGAAACAAAATTGAAAGATGTATAATGTGAAAAGAAGAACTATTTGAATACAATTTTTTCAAAAATGCTAATGTTAAGATGACCGTAAATTCTGTAATTTCTGCTAGAATTAAAATTTTGCCCTTTAAAAGCACTTGCTACGAGCAAATCTTGGATTTCGGTGAAAGTGAGTATTTACTTCCAACGCAAATTTTTAATAAGGGATCGTTACCAATGCTAAACCTTTTGAACATAGTTAAAATAAAAAATTGCTTCTACTAACCTTACTAGATGTTACCAAAGAGTTCACCAACTTTGGTGCTCAAGACTCTCTTGGAAAATGATAGCAGTATCGTATAGCAAATCCAAATTTTTCGCCAAAGAGTTCACCTACTTTGGTGCTCAAGACTCTCTTGTAAAATGACAGCAGTATCGTATGGCAAATCCAGATATTTCGCTCAAGTTTTGGGAACTCTAGACAGCTTTCCCTAGAGCTCACAAGCGCAACAGTCTCATTATCTTTCGGTACATCATCGTCAATCGTGCTGCTATCAAACAATGAACTGTTATGATCTCTTTTGAAATCTCGTCATAATCATGGAGACTTTATATGAATTAGAATTTATCCCGACTTTCGAGGCTCCTTACACTAAAGTCTATCCCCCTATTATAAAACTAAAAAGGAGCACAAACGCCTATTTCCTTTTGCAAACGGCAACTAACTCCATGTTTTACTAGTTCATCCGCCATCTCATTCCCCTGAAAACCTCTGCATTCATCCAGCTCAGTAATTGTGTACTTGTCCTACGGCGCACACCTTGACAATAGATTTCTTGTAAGCTTAAACAGGTGACTAGTAGGCGAGGTTTACGCTTTAGGAAAAAAGATATCCAGTTTATAGTTGGCAGTTTTCGTTTGTATCATGCCTCAATTTTTATGAGGAATCCTGTCGGTTATCTGGGGGTCTAAGTGTCACTTCTTTTTTGTGTGTTGATGCAGATGAAATCTGTGTCTGAATTGACTGAATCTATTTGTAAAAGTTTGCTAGTAGCGTCTCTGGTACGTGCTGCAGTTTTTTCTGCTGAGACCCGACTCAGTCTGCCAAAGTTTGTTCATCGATCTGTTTACGTTGAATGAAGTGGAAAGGAGATTAAACATTCAAGCGGGGGTAAAGATACATGTGATAAAAGGGAATGCCGGGGAAAGTCGAGAAATCTGGTATTCTGTTTCAACAAAATAAGGTCTGGTATTGTTACGGTTACAAAGCAGATGTCCCTCGCGTATATATTTTCCTACAAATTAAATACTCAAATAAAATTTCGTATTATTAATAGTTATAACCTAAATATGAGAGGCCTTGTATTCGGTTATTACAAAATAATATCTTGTGTTGCCAACTGTTAAAAATAAATGCGAAAATAAAAACACAATTTGTTATTGTTGAGGATAGTAAGCAAAATGCGAGGAGCTTTGTATTCGGCTTCAGCTTAAAATTTGATCCGGTTTTTCTTTGCGATAATAAGGAAAATGCAGGGGTCTTGTACTCGACTGTAACTAAAATACGATCTGATGTTGTTAAGGATTGCAAAAAAAAATCTGTAGGACTTTTTAATCGGCTAAAAGTAAAAACACGACCCAATAATTTCTGCTGGACATATTTATAGGAAACGGTTCAAGTGCAAGCAAGTTACTTGCTTTTGTTTTTACAAATTTTTGAATTCATATAAAAGCAGCTGAAAAACAAATAATAGTTACTAAATGTATTCTAATTCAATGATTGTTTGTAGCGGTAGATTGCAAATTTAATAAAAATGCTTAAGATGTAGTATTTTGTTAAAAATGCAAGACGATGTACTTCTACATCCGCCAAAGGACCCCACAACGGCATAAGCATCATAAACGTCAAACCAGTAGACTGGCTAAATTTGGTTAAAATAGTGAAAAATCATATATATATTTTAGCTTTATATCTTAAACTGAAGTGAGTGATTCTGTTTGTAATTTCTTTATTATCCATTTGCGAGCCCATAAGGTTTATATATTCTAGATCCTTATAGATAGGGAAGCCGATTGGTTTAATTCCCCTTTCTGAAGCCTCCCGATGTCAAATAGACCCGTAAGTGGTATTAACTTGTCAGAAATATCTGCGAAAAGTCCGATATTGAAATTCAGCAAAATTGCCTTATAACTGACCGAGATATAAGCCAAAAACCAAGACTACATCCTATTTTTTATTAAAAAAAAATAAATAAAAAAAGATACACATATACTTAGGTAATAAAGTGTAATCAAAATAAATCATGATCTGTTGTTCATTTCCTACCTAAAAAAACTAAATAAAACAGAAAAAACAAAACCATAACCCAGCCACCTAATGGGGCTGCCATACAAAATTTAAAAATATAATATGAAAATGCCCACATATTTTTCAGAATAAATCTAAGAGTAATAAAGTGTACGATCGATCCTCCCTATTTTGCCGTCCCAAACATATTCCCAGAATATACTTACCCCCTATCGCCCCGCCTTAAGGGGGTTGCCATACCAAACTTGCAAAAATGATATGAAAATCCCCACAACTTTTTTAGAGTCGACTTTAAAGCAATAAAGTGTACGACCGACCCGCATTAGTTTTTTCTCCCAAACATATTCCTAGAACATACTAACCATACAGAGTAGACCTTAGAGTAATAAAGTGTACCACCGATCCCCCCCAGTTTGCCCTCCCAAACATTTTCCCAGAATATACTTACCCCCTATCTCCACCCCTTACAAAATTTGAAAAAATTAGAATAAAACCCCTACAACTTTCCCGTAGTCATCCGTGGAGCAAAAAAAAACGACACCGACCCCTATTTAATGGATAAAAAAAAATTCGGGGTTTCGAAAGGCCAATGTAATGGGCTTTTAAGATTCGGCACAGCCGAATATAGCACTGTTACTTGTTTAAGACAAATTTTCTTTCATTTTTTTTATCTTTAGTTTATTTAATTTAATTTCTTTTTACTAAGAATTAATTATAAATTAATAGTTTATTTAGCACCGTCTTGTTAACAAATTGAAAAATTATGCAGTGGCTTTGTACAATAAAAATAATCATTTTTAAACCGAAATGTTAAGGAAAAAAATTGCCAACACTTTAGACACTCCCCTTTGCATGTCAAAATCACTTTTAATAAATGAATTAAAAAAGTGAAAAAGTAAATTTAAATTATTCAAAATAAGTAGAGAAATAACAAGTTAATAAAACTGACAAGCCCAATAAAAAAAGATCAAATAAAAAAGAGATTAATAATATTAATTGCATCAAAATAAAAAAACTTCATACATTGAGATACTTATATGGACTTAAATGCAAAAAAAAAATGAGGACACACATTCATTTTTTAACAACTTAAGCCTATTAACCTTTACAAAAATGTTAAAAAATCATTTTTCAAAAAGTCTTTAACAAAAACATAATAAAAAAGAACAGTCCCTGTTTAATATACTTTCACTCTCTTTAATTCACCCCTGAAATATCCTTTACCCTCTGCCATAAATACATTTCATTTAAAGTTGGAAAAGAAAAAATCGTACCCTCAATTGAATCTATTCAGCGTTCAAGGTATTTAATAACCCTCAATTGAAACTTCTATTGAATAGATCAATTTGTTGATCATTTTGTGGTGTGAACATAATGAATTGTGTGTATTTTATTGATTGATGCTTTGAACTTTGATTTTATTCTTTTATTAGAATTTTAAACAAACCAAATTCTCATTATTATTTATAGACAAACAATGAAAGTGTAAGAGATCAATTGCTGTTAATACTTTGTATAAATTAGGGGAATTATTTGGGGTCGAAACAAATAATCAATAAAGTGTGTTTGTTTTGATTGAATCAATCATGTAATTAATAGAAGTTATTATATTAAACGCTTATTGTAAAGTGGTTGCATGTAACATTGTGATTAGAATAATTATGGATATTAGGAAAGGTTTTCAATTTTATTGATATGCAAATTTTAGATATTAAAGGTAAAAATAGTTATTAGATATAAGAAGTTTTACAGGAAATATGAAAATAGTTTTAAATATATTTTATAGACACAAAATACAGGTTTTAAAAATATAAAAAACGACATGGAAGTATTTTAAATATTAGCCTTGTGAAATTTATTTAATATCAATCTGCAGACAAAACAGCTTTATTTATCTGATATATCATCTTTTAGGATAATTCACACATGCGATGGGCTTAACTTTTTGTTGTCCATGTAAACCGCAGCACAGTGGGGCCAAATGCATGAAAAGTGGCGATTAATTCATAGAAGTCGTAATTTAAAAAAAAAAATATTTTTTATTAATGGATATTTATAAATACATAAAAAACCAACACTTAAAAAAAAACGGAGTGAAAAAACACATTTTTTAACCCTTTATGGGCCATTTTGTGTTCTGTAAAAAATCCTCTTTTTTCACATTTTTTGCTGTAATTAAATTGCAAATTAAAGCATACTAAATGTACTTTAAGAAAAATAAGTAATATTTTTAAAATTAATAAGGAATAAATATTTTATATGTATTTCTATTAGAAAATTTTTAAATTAAAATCATACCTTTTTTCTCGAAATTTTAAAATTTTGCTCAAAAATGAAACATTTGAAAATCTAATTGTTTTTTTTATTGATAAATAACCATAAACACACTATTTAAAAAAAATTTAATTAAATTCGGTTATTCAATTTTTTTTTTTTTTTTTGAAAACAACAATTTTTTATTATAATCATTATTACCTTCAATGTTAGTATTTACTTCACATTCAATTTCATAATCATAAATTAATTCGTTACAATAATCTTAATCTTCATCTTCATCTCCATCTTCATCATTGCTATTTTGATTGCTGGGAAGTACAAGCAACTCCAATGCAGATTTTGGCATTAGCTCTTTTTTCTTTTTAGAACTATTGTTCATGCTTGTTATAAACGGATCTGAACTTAAGAGAAATCTATTAAAGATATCTTCCATTTTTTTTTCTCGACTGCATTTACGGGCAAAATTCTCCCTATAACTTTTAAAATCTTTATTTCTGGCTTCCTGAGACTCTTCGGTTAGCTGACCAATTGGCAATGGCGATAATGATATAATTTCAGGCCCATGAATAAAATATTTGTGAAGAGTAGGAGGCATATAGTACCATGGATATTTTTCACAAATAGCCTGGCAGTGTTATTAGCGAAGTTTGTAAATTTTTCAATGTTGACCTCAATACCACTAGAAACTACAATTAATATTGTGTGCATATTTTTGATCAACTCTAAATCAATATTAGTAATTTCAGCAGATACTTCTGCATTCTTAAAAAAACGTCTTGCAGTATTCCCGTCATTAGAGTTACCAAAACCAGGTTTTGGTTGATCAATGATCAATCCCGTTCTCTTTTTAAATTCGCGTTGAATACGACTTTTAGTTTGATGCATGTATATGACCAACAGTTATTATGTAGGACTCATATAAATGACAATAATAAATAGGGATGGGAGCGTGACCTCCTTCAATTTTTCAAAATAGTGCACTTGTGCCATATACAATTTTCTAATAATTTAAAATTAACAAATGTTTAAGTAAAATTCATTGAAATATCATAAGCACATGTAAAATAATTTAATTAGTTTTATTCATAGTAAATAAACCAAACATACGCAATCACGTGAGCATGCGTGAATTAAAGTTACTCACGCCCCCATCTCTAATTAACAACACATTTTTTAGCTACAATAACAACTACTCGTTATAGTATAGTGACAAAACAAAGTAAAAACAACTTGATGTTTTTTTTTGTTTTTTTTTTCATATTTGTGGATTTTTAGCATCTTGAGTTATTTCACAAAAACAAGCATAACTCAAAAATCGCAAAAAATCGCAAAAAAATATTTTGGGGTTTATTAGTTGAGATTTGATATTATAACACTATATAGACGATTTTACGCAAGCTCACGAACAAAGTTGTTGAAACTCCATATATAAATCAAAAATAGCCCATTTTTGGGCTAATTTTATTTTATTAACATTTAATATTTTTAAAACATTTATTTAAACAAAAAAACATGTACTATATAGTAAACTACCTGAAGTTGACGGTTCCATTATAAAAATTTAACTTTTTGAAGTATTAATAGAAAAAATTATCAATTGAAATATCAAAATTTTCACTTTTTTTGAATATGCACAAAAAAATAACAATTATTCAACTTTAAGTGCTCACTTCAACTAAAGCAAACAACTTAAAAGTATAATTTTTGCAATTAGGGATGCAGAATTTTATCCACTTTCACCCGGTACCAAACACGATCATAAATTTTAAAGTTCATATTTTGAATTAATCGCCATTTTTCATTCATTTGGCCCCAATGTGCGCAGGAGTGATATCATAAGAAGGAGCATTAAATGCTGATCGCTCTTTACCTAACGATCGTAGATAGCGAGAAAGTTTTTTACATCTGGAATTACATAGAACTGCCGTATTCTAAAATAGTTAGTAAAGAATTAGACGAATGTCCAAATAAGCAGCATCATGCGTTGATCTGAAAGTATATAAATAAAATATGTGCTTGAATCATGGCTGTCTTTTCAGTATCAAGTCCTAGGGTATTGTAATAATTAGCTACTTGATAGCATAATAGACAAAGCAAAGCATTATTAAAGCTAAAGTTTTTTTTAAACTTTATTTTTATACCCACAGATATTTGTAGCACCCAAAAATAATGACAGGAAACCCACCTTCAAGTATACCGATCGACTCATAATTACTTCCTTAGTCCTTCCGGCTGGTCGCGTTTTTAAATATATTTTGATGAAATTTGGAACAGATAAACTTTTTGGTGCTGGCACGAAGTCTGTTGTTTGTGATGATGATCGGTTTTTTAGACATAACCCTCACACAAATGTCCTCCCGGAAAAAGCATTTTAAGCTATAAACACTTTGAAAACAATTGACACGAAATAAAATCCATATAGCAATGTTGTTAAAAATATTTGATTTCTAACGGAATTTTTTTATGATTCAACAAAATTTCTTTTAATACTGGCTTAAAAAAACTTTTGAATGTGTTTTGTTTGTTTATAGTAATTCTCAATAAGTTTATTGAAGTTGTTATATAAATGCAGAAAATGAGGTTTTTCAAAAATTAAGTTAAAGTCTACAGATGATGAAATGTATATGGATAAACTTAAACATACAACAAACCCTATAAATAAAGTAATATGCTTATGTAAAAAATGTAAATAGTAATTTTCTTTACGGCATGACAAATTTAAAAAAGCTACTTATTTGAATTCATAAAAATTCAACAACAGTTTTTTTTGATTTTTTTTAATAAAAAGAGAACAGATTTGATTTAGTACAAATACTTTTTTGCTTTTTTTAAAATTTAAATTTAAAATATTTTTAGAAGTTTATTGAAAAAGGTGAATATATATCAGAAAAGTAACGTTGTTTCAATAAAAAGTTTAGCGAAATCTATTAAGATCAGCGTTGCCACTGAAAAATGTTTATCCGACCAAAACTGTATGAAAAATCTACCGACCAATTTTTTAGTATTTAAAATCAAATCAATTCATATAAATTTCTGATAAAGAGTGTAATTTTACCTACATCATATACGTAGCAGAGGTGCAATTTGATTAGTTTTAGCATCCGCCTCCTCCCCGCCCCCACCACCCCACAATTGTTATACCGGTTAACTCAGAATCATTTTCAGGGTCAATTAAATGATGTCCGCTCGTTGGGCCGTCAATTTTTTTATGATCAAAGGTCAGGTGTCATTTTTGCCAATAAAATTTTACAAAAATAAGGACCCCAAACAACAGTCTTCCAAAAAAAACTTTATCGATTATAATTGGCATAAATATTAATAAATAAATGCATTAACGTCGTTTCTTTTAAGGAAAATCTCATCTTGCAAAATGCGCTCATTTTTATCATGTTCTACCTTTTGCAACAGAAATATTTAAAATTTGGTCCTGTTAGTTTTTAGTCTATTAAAAAGTAAAAGAGGTTACCGGGAATTCAAAAATTTTATAGCAACCAGTGTTATGATTTTTTTTAAAATATAACTTCAGTAGGTTTTCTTAAGCAGACCCAAAATGAGGTTTAGTCGACCATCCGACTAAACTAAAACATATCCGACCAATTTGATCGGAAAAGACCAACGTTGGCAACACTAATTCAGATACCAATAAATAGTTTTTAAAATTAAAAAAAAAAAAAACAATTAATTAAAATATGTTTTAATAATATTATTTTCTAAGTGAAAAATTTGTGTTATTTAACAACTTTAATTTAATTTAATTTAATTAAATTTAATATAATTTAATTAAATTTTAATTTAAAATTTAACAAAAAACCTTTAACACAGAAAATTTGGAAAAATTAAAGTATGTGGCTAACAGGATTTTTGTTACTAATAATGAAAACCATTTTTTCTGTGTTGGTAATGCTGTTTCTGTTAACGGGAAA
Source organism: Melanophora roralis (assembly GCA_963583895.1). Lineage (NCBI taxonomy): Eukaryota > Metazoa > Arthropoda > Insecta > Diptera > Rhinophoridae > Melanophora > Melanophora roralis. The sequence continues at coordinate 26,490,827 of OY757189.1, read as the reverse complement.
TCCTTTAAAAAGGTAATAACAGATTAAATCATTTTTAGGTAGTAACTTGCCAAACATTTTGATAAAATAATAATGATATTTTTCTTTTATCAAATTTTATTCTTCTTCATTTTTAATGAAGCTGCAATTTTATTTAATTAAAAATGAACTTTAATATAAAATACACATGCCAGAATCCATTGTTATGCTTATAAATTTTTTTGATATAAACAAAAAACTATTTTAAGGTCTCTAAACAAGTTTATTTTTTTTAAGGAAAACATAATTGTAACATAAATCCTTTTGACTTTATCTAACAATTAAAATCAAGCAGTTGTTATTTTAGTTAAAAAAAAATGTTAACTAAAAAAAACAAATTTTAATAATAAAAGTATATATGAAAATAAATAAAAGAAATATTTTCACAGCTTAAATTTTTTGTTAAGGATTTTGCTGAAAAAAAAACTCATGGTGATAATCAGCACGAGGGGTGGGCTCAAATAATAGGCAGACAGAAAAAACTAAATAAAAAAAAAACACATAAAACACCCCTGAATTATTCACAAAACGACCCCAAATGTAACATTAAAAATTAAAAAAAATTTAAAATTTTTTACGCATAAAAATATCAATTGTTACACAAAAAGTACAAAATTTTTTTTTCTTTTTCATCCGTGAATGAGGATATTTTTTTAGCCTAAAAGTGCTGACGGGTTGTTAGATTTTTTTTTATTTGACACGCTCATAATTTCCAAGTTAATTTTATTGAATCTTTTTTCAACAAGCATCTCTTTAAAAAAATCCTGCTGATTTGAATAAAACTGAATTTTTTATCATCTTTTTTTTAAAAAAAAAAAATTTAAAAAACGTAATAATCCATTTAAATTGTAACATTTCTTTTGTGAGTTGTTATTTTTTGTAATTCAAATTTTAAAGTTTGAGAGGAAACAAAACAACCGGAAGCTCTATAAATTTTAATAAAAATTGGTTTTTATGTTTTGAAAAGTTAAGAAAAAAATGCACAAAACAACTCTGAAAACATGTCAGTTACATTCAGTGACATAAATTTTGACTTTTTTCTGGTTGAATGTTTATTGAAAAGAAAATTATTTTTACAGCCATTAGAACACTATAATAAATAAGATCCAAACTGTCTCATTTGAATGCTTTAAAATTTTAATTAAAAATAGGTTGCTTCAAGTGGTGGATTATATATCTACATATGTAACTATGTATGAACATATAAAAGTATTTATGAACTATGTACTTATATTTATAATGTATTAAATAATAATTAATTTGAATTGAAAACAAAATTTCTTATTTTCAATAAAATATTTTTGTTTTGTAATAAGTAAATATTTTTGAATACTAATTCTATCAAAATCTGGAAGATCTGTTCTGCATTTGATTGCAACACATGCTTTCAAAAATGAACATGAAGTTATTGTATATCATTTTGTAATCTTAATTCAAAAGTTGTAGATATTTGCGCACTGCATGCAACGTTGTATGTATTTACATACATATGTATGTATAGATGTATGTATGTATGTATATATTTTAATGTGCATACATACAAGCATACGCATAAAAAGCATTTTTATTATAATATGTAATTGTAATACGAAAGAGCACGGCTGGATTAGATGGCTGGGCTTATAAAAAGATCAATGTGAAGGGTATTTAAGACTCGGCATAGCCGAATACAACGCTCTTACTTGTTTTTTCGGCGTTATAGCTAATATAACGCTCTTACGATGTTTTAAAAACGTCGATGTATCGGTCATAAACATTGTGCAAAGCAAGAAGGCTAAATCTTTTAGTACCATTAGAAACAATTTGTTTAAGTGCTTTAACCAATTTAATTATCGCACAAAAATAATTTCAAAATAAAATTAAGTCAACAATTACCCATCACCCAAATATGAACATATTTGAAATGTAAATTAAGCAAATAAGTTTTTGATGACTAAATAACTTCTGACTTCATATTTAATCATTCATTCAATTATAAGAAAATAAAAACATCGGTTGACATCGATGTATCATTTCAATTAACAATGTTTTTTGACATCGATGCCCTTATGAAAACCTCGATACTTGAAAACATCGAAGAATCCCTACAGGTGATGGTGGCCAGGCTTATCAGTTTAAGACAGAAAGCGTTGAGTTGAAGATTGGAGCTTAAGTTTGCTATGCCCGCCCACAAAAAGGACCGCTAAAATATTTGAGCCAGCCAGCCACTTTGCAGTTGGGTAGTTGTGCAGTCGGTAGCAGTGCAGTCCACATTGTGTTTGCAGTTTTGTAGTTGTGCAGTCAGTAGCTATGCAGTCGACATTGTGTTTGAACTTTAGTAGTTGTGCAGTCGGTAGCTGTGCAGTCGACATTGTGTTTGCAGTTTTGTAGTTATGCAGTCAGTCGCTGTGCAGTCGGTAGCTGTGCAGTCGGAATTGTGTCTGCAGTTTTGTAGTTATGCAATCGGTCACTGTGCAGTCGGAATTGTGTTTGCAGTTATGCAGTATGTAGCTGTGCAGTCGACATTGTGTTTGCAGTTTTGTAGCTATGCAGTCGGTCGCTGTGCAGTCGGTAGCTGTGCAGTCGGCATTGTGTTTGCAGTTTTGTAGTTATGCAGTCGGTCACTGTGCAGTCGGAATTGTGTTTGCAGTTATGCAGTATGTAGCTGTGCAGTCGGCATTGTGTTTGCAGTTTTGTAGTTATGCAGTCGGTCACTGTGCAGTCGGAATTGTGTTTGCAGTTATGCGGTATGTAGCTGTGCAGTCGACATTGTGTTTGCAGTTTTGTAGTTATGCAGTCGGTCGCTGTGCAGTCGGTAGCTGTACAGTCGGCATTGTGTTTGCAGTTTTGTAGTTATGCAGTCGGTAGCTGTGCAGTCGGAATTGTGTTTGCAGTTACGCAGTATGTAGCTGTGCAGTCGGCATTGTGTTTGCAGTTTTGTGGTTGTGCAGTCGGTCGCTGTGCAGTCGACATTGTGTTTAAAGTTTTGTAGTTATGCAGTCGGCAGCTGTGCAGTCGGTAGCCGCGCAGTCGGCATTGTGTTTGCAGTTATGTTGTTGTGCAGTCGGTCGCTGGGAAGTCGACATTGTGTTTGCAGTTTTGTAGTTTTGCAGTCGGTCGCAGTGCAGTCGGTAGCTGTGCAGTTGCATTGTTTTTGCAGTTTTGTCGGTCGCAGTGCAGGTCGGGTAATGTGTGACACAGTAGTAAATAGAAACAGTCCAAGTTTTGCCACTCGCATATGGTGATGATATTGGCACCATGACACAAACATTTCAAGATTATGTTTATGCCACTACTGTTAATCGGAAAATCGAAGAATATTGGTTTGAATGCAACTGAAGACTTAGTCTGGTTTGATGGTTTTAATGAACAGAGAATGTTAAGTATTGGGACAATCTGTAAATATCGGTAACATGAACATTGAGATTGTAAAAACGACCAAGTCCAGACAAAACGTGAAAAATTGGAGAGAAGCGCCGAAGAACGAAGGGCCTGGAAATCCACCCTTAGTTTGGTCAACTACCAACATGGGTTTCTCTAAATCGACATGAAGTAGTTAACTAAGTATTTAAAAAAATACGACCTTAAATTTGATTAGAAGAATACACAGAATCCCAACTAGGCGAGGACCGATGGATGTATGCTTTTATTGACTTAGAAAGTTGCCCCTACAATTATAGAAGTCACGATAGGATCTTGTTGCCAAAGGTTTGAGTTTTTTGTTAACAAACCAAATAAATTCTACTTAAGGACGGATCCGGCAAAAGTAACGGTGTATGCTGGTGATGCAAGAATCTTTAATGCAATAAACGCTACACTATTTGGAATAAGTCAGTGGGTATGACAAGTTGAGTAGGGGAAGATTTTAAGAAGAAAGACTTGATTTTCTTTTCCAAAAAAAAGGGAAGATTGGTTCATTGACAACACCAAGTTTAGATAAAATAAACAAAGTACCTAGGAATGATACTGAGTAGTAAGCTTTCATGGAGGCACGATGTGTAAACAAGTTCCAACAAACGATCAATGCCACTTATACACGCACAAAATGCTAGAAAAACCATTGTTACACATTTTATGCAATTGGTCTTTACTTCAGCGTCTAAGCCTTCTACAATTAAAAGAATAGTTTATTGGTAAATATGATGGCTTGTTTTATTAGCAAGCTGACAAGTAGAGTAAGCTGACATGAGCATATGACTTATTAGATGCATCGTCCTTTACTAAAGACTTGAAGTACTAGATCCAACCTGTTGCCGAAATAATCCCCAATAAAGTCTTCTAGAAAATCCATTAGAGATGTAAAATAGTCATAAGGTTAGTGATGCAGTCAGTAGCAATGCAGTTGACATTGTGTTTGCCGTTTTGTAGTTCTGCAGTCGGTAGCTGTGCAGTCGACATTGTGTTTGCAGTTTTGTAGTTCTGCAGTCGGTAGCTGTGCAGTCGACATTGTGTTTGCAGTTTGGTAGTTGTGATGTCGGTAGCTGTGCAGTCGATATTGTGTTTGCAGTTTTGTAGTTGTGCAGTCGACATCGTGTTTGCAGTTTTGTAGTTGTGCTGTCGGTCGTTGTGCAGTCGGTAGCTGTGCAGTCGACATTGAGTTTGCAGTTTTGTAATTATGCGGTCGGTAGCTGTGCAGTCGTCATTGTGTTTGCAGTTTTGTAGTTGTGCAGTCGGTAGCTGTGCAGTCGTAATTGTGTTTGCAGTTTTGTAGTGGTGCAGTCGGTTGTTGTGCAGTCGACACTGTTTTTGAAGTTTTTTGGTTATGCAGTCGGTCGCTGTGCAGGCGGTAGCAATTTAAAAAATAGTTTATTGAAAAATATGATGGCTTGTTTTATTAGCAAGCTGACAACAAGAGTAAGCTGACATGAGCATATATATGACTTATTAGATGCATCGTCCTTTACTCAATACTTGAAGTACTAGATCCAACCTGTTGCCGAAATATTTCCCAATAAAGTCTTCTAGAACAGTCCTTATCAAAATCCATTAAGGATGTAACATAGTCATAAGGTTATGTAGTGATGCAGTCGGTAGCAGTGCAGTGGACATTGTGTTTGCCGTTTTGTAGTTGTTCATTCGGTCGCTGTGCAGTCGACATTGTGTTTTCAGTGTTGTAGTTTTGCAGTCGATCGTTGTGCAGTCAACATTGTGTTTGCAGTTTTGTAGTTATGCAGCCGGTAGCTGTGCCGTTGACATTGTGTTTGCAGTTTTGTAGCTGAGCAGTCGGAAGCTGTGCATTCGACATTGTGTTTGAAGCTTTGTAGTTGTGCAGTCGGTCGCTGTGCAGTCGGTAGCAATTGGTCTTTACTTCAGCGGCTAACCCTTCTACAATTTAAAGAATAGTTTATTGCAAAATATGATGGCTTGTTTTATTAGCAAGCTGACAAGTAGAGTAAGCTGACATGAGCATATGACTTATTAGGTGCATCGTCCTTTACTTAAAACTTGAAGTACTAGATCCAACATGTTGCCGTAATAATCCCCAATTAAGTCTTCTAGAACAGTCCATATCAAAATCCATTAAGGATGTAACATAGTCATAAGGTTGTTACTAGATTGAGGGCAATGTGCTCACCCATAGCCATACTTACTTGATCGCCAACATTTCAATACCCTAAGCCTCACTGGCTACTATCAAAAATATCCACTTTATGAAGATCAATGGGAACTAGGTGCAGTATGACATATAAGGTTTCTTGCTAGCATTGCAGCTGCTGATATAGCCCTATCTTTCTGAACTAAAATTTCTCAGGAGAACAGAATGCGGTAGCTTATGCCACTCCAGAAAAATTAAATTCACGCTAGAGTTTCAAAGTAAGAATTAATAAGAAATTAAGCCCATTACTTGTAAGTTGCGTAGCTACGCCGGTGTTAGTACGCTTACTGAGAGTCAGGCGTCGCTAATAATAGTCTTCAAAAGTTTTAATTGTTCAAGCATGCAAGAAGACTTTTAAACCCGTATACCACAGCACTTTCACTAAATTCAGGGTCACAGCGGTATTCATGAAAACGAGGTGGCTAACGGCATTCGTGATCTTCTTCAGTTCTTTAAAATAGGTGTTGGTTCTTCTGTTAGGATCAGGAGTACGATAATTTTGATAATCACAACTTCGTGTTAAGTCCTGAAAATTATGTCAAGATTTTTTTGACCCGAAGTTTTCACTACCTTAACGGCAGAGTGACAGGATAAAAACATGTAGTTGTTGAAGGGCGGTTGTAACATATCGCAAGGCCCTATAAAAGGGGAGGTGTTAAAACAGACGATTAGGTGCACCGGCATTAGCTCAACTGTATGATATCTTATTTTCACCTAAAATTTGCCTTGTTACAAAAAAAAAATATATATAGAAAAAAATAACACGGAGAAAAAAAAACAAAACTTCACTTTACTTCTTCCTTTGGTTCAAACGACTAGCGAGCGGGTGTTAAACTCTCACTGACAAGCCTATAATTGCCTTCCTAATAAAATAGGGATATTCCCTGAAAACAATAATTCCTAAGTTCTCTCTACCCAATTTAATGAACTCTTTACCACACCTTAATTAGAAACCCCATTATTTTAAATTAAATTTAATCTGATTTTTTTCTCTTTTATTCAAAGCAATACTATCAAATCACAAAGGAGATAATACGAAAACCTAAAAAAAATCAAAAAATTAAAACAAGACTAAAGTACTTTAATCTTTTTTATTTATCGTTAGCTTAAACGCAAACGGCGCTAACTAACAACAAATCCAAAATCGGGTTTTGATTGATTCTGATGTAAAGTATCGAAATACACATCCACAAAAACATTTGGACATATCTGACCCAAAATACCAATTTTTTTAACTAAAAACAAACGGTTCTATCTACAAAAGCATTTATTTCATAAACGCAAAAAGACTTAACTGATTGTTTGTATAGACAACATTGTAAGTTGACAAAAAGATTTATAGATTTGACCGTTAAACAATTTATTTTTTATAGAAAAATAAATATGTAAGAGCTAAATAAATAAAAAAAAAATACAATTAATCTACTTTGTATTAATGTGCAGATAGTGCTTTTGGTTTCATAAAATAAGAATACCAAAGGACCTGATTAACAAGTATTTTTTAATATTTTAAAATTTTATTTTATTTTGCATGAATTCCATTTTTACACACCTCTTTTATAAAACTGGTAAAAATAACGCTGATCGAAACTATACCATTAGTTTAAAACATTTCTTTGGTTCTCCTGTAAAATTTTCAAACTGTTAGATAGGGCCGTTTGCGTTTTAGCTAACGATATGTAAAAATATGTATAACTGTTTTCATGAATATAGAAACATATGTATATATATATATATCTATTTATCTTGAGAAAGACAGTTAAAACAAAAATATTACGATTACTTCTATAAACTAAATAAATTCTGCCTTCTATGCGCTTCTCAAAATTTCAAAGGACTTTCGTATTGCAGTTACAGACATAGAAATTTTTAAAGAACTAAAATATGTTTTTCAAATGATGCGCACAAACTTACTCAAAATTATGCAAAGCTACCTAAAAAGCGTTCCAGGCAGTAATGAAAAATTGAATTTTCATTTGGGTATCAAAAAACTTTTTAGAAGTACTTTTTTGACCCTAATAGTATCTTCCGTTCACAGAAAATATTTGAAAGGAATCGTATAGATATTTAAGTGGATTTAGTAGAACAGATATACCAGATTCTTTAATGTAATTCAATGCTTTTAATGAATTTTTAAAATTTTACGTTTCATAAATTACCAGGAAACTCTTTAGAATAGACGAGTTTTTAACCCACGTTATCATATATTTTCTTTTTTTAATAATTAATTAAAAAGCTACGTTCGTATGTAGTGCACAAGTTAAAAAGTTTTCAAAGTAAAAGCCTTCTTCATTTTTTTTTGTAACTTTTCAAATATGTCAATATAACTCCAGTATGGCGGAATCTAAATCAACTGATTAAATTTCTATTTTAAATATATTTATGTTGATCAAAAAATCACGATTATTAAACCTTTATTTTTTTAAGCCACTTAATCTTTTTCGAAACATTTTATTGCAAAATAATATTGCAAGGCTGCTACTAGTCTAAAATTTGATTTACAACCTTCCTCAAAGCCATGTTGAAGTGCTAAAGAAACCAAATAAAAAGAATAACGATATTGATTAGATATCATAATAAAACCATTAATATGCTAATTATATTATATTTATGAGAGTATCAAATAAGCCAGAAGAGTAGCACAGTGCTTTCCATTATCCAATAGTACCAAAAAAAGTAGGATGGTATCAAGTTTTTAGTTACTGGTTCCGGATAAAAAAAAATTGTGCATGAGAGAGCGCTCATGCGAAAGTAATTTCAGTTCTCTTTAGGCACAAAGTTACACAAACTTTTTCTTTGGGAAGTTTGTGCATGAAAATTATTATTATTTTTTTCTTTCATATTTTTATTATTGAATCTTCGCCTTTAGCGAACTAACAATAAGTATTCAAATCTTAAAACTATTTAATTTATATTCGTCCAGCCAGCGCCAGACTAAAATTTTAGTCCTCATAGTAAACTTAATTAATTTCAGTAGTTTCATCTAAGCGCAGTAGTATCGCTTCTTTTCAGACGAGTGTGTCCACTATTTTGCCAAATGTCTCGAGCGAGCGGATTTGGATGTGTTTCCAGCTTGTTTAAATACTTGTCCACATAATTTAGGATTTCGCATTTAACTAGTGGAACTTGTAGATCCTTATGAGCCCCAGTTGTCATTCTTAGGATTTCATTTTGACGTCGTTGAATTTTTTCAATGTTGGAGGCGGAAGCAGTGCCCCATAACTGTATCCCGTAGCACCAAATTGGTTTCAAAATTGAGTTGTAAAGTAAAAGTTTACAATCAAGACGTAGCACAGAGTTTCTACCAATTAGCCGTTTTAAGTTTCATCTGTGTCAACTTCGCATCTATATGTGACTTCCATGTGAGGCGGCAATCCAGATGAATGCCAAGATATTTCGTCTCAATTAGTTGAGGCACCGCATGGTTGTTAATAAGAATTGGGGGCACGTTTCCTTGCGTAACGTAAAAGTAACGTGGGAGCATTTTTGTTCATTTATTTTAATACCCCATAACTTTGCCCATTTCTCTACTTGGGATACGTGATATTAATGTTGTTTTGATGCCTCTTTAGGGTCTTTATGAATACTGAGAAAGGCGGTGTTTGTTGCGACGGCTCGTTTGCCTCGCTTTTGTAAATGGGATTATTCTGGTGGTACACCAGAATAACTCAATGCTTTGAAATTTCTGTATATTATTATCCTGGTAGTTCACCAGAATAAGGTTATAGAAATTCTAAAGGAGTTCTCAAGGTGGTACACCAAGAGAAGCCGATCACTAAGTTAATTAACAAGAACAGTCGTAAACGTAATGATCGCATTTATTAAAAATGTTCATGCTTATATACTAAATAATTTACAAAAACAAATAATTAAAATAAAATTAAAAAATAAAAGAAATTATATGTAAAGAATTTATGTGAGCCGGAATTGCTTACATTTCATTAAAATGTTTTCCCACAGATAGCCAGGGAAAGCGTTGGATTTCATACTGTCTGGCTGGTAATTTGAATAGCACCTGCAAAATAAATATTTTATGTTTGCATGTGCAGTCAAAACGAAAAGCTGACACATCAATTCTCACGCTTTGGCTGACTAGACTGTGGGAGAATCAAAACAGATTTAAAGAACAAAAATTAAGGGAGTTTATTAAATTTCAATTCTATTAAGATTTGTTTTATTTTGTTGCAAAATAAAAAAAATCATACAGAATTAACATACTGCCCCCCTTAGGAGGACCGGGAAGAATAGTTAAACAGCTCACATAAATCAATACCGGGAACCTAATCTAAGCAGTGTCAAGCTGATGAATCCACTGAAATGTCCCATGAGGACCTTGGAGCAGGCTGCGGCACTGCACGGTGAGCGTTGACCTTCTTCTTTCGTATGTAGTTTCTTAGTAGGATGATGAATATAATTAAAATGAGCGCCAATCCAAAGTAACTGGCTGTCAAACTATGTATTTCATGATGGCTTGTCGTTACTGGGATATCGCGTAGCTGTGCTTTCACTTCTGCCTGTAATCGGTTCATTTCCTCAATACTTGAACGGTATATCAAAGATTGCGTCAGGTTGTCCACATCATGCAATGAATTGAAAAATGACATCCCGTTGGATGTATTGGATTGATGGAGAGTTGATGTGATGGTTTGATAACTGCTAACCGTGATCATCTCGTTTTTTATAGTACACCCTGCTGGGAGTGTTATTAACCCCGTACCTTGCACAAGCTGATAGCTGCTCTTTCCATTGCAAACTGTACTTAATTTGAGTTGTTGATGGGTTGCGACGAGCCATTGATTCCTTTCAAACAGTTGATGCCATACGTTGTTGTTAGCTATTACTTCTATATTGCAGCTTGAATCAGATTCATTATTGAATAAATGTATCTCGCAGCTGCATAGTGGTGCACCCTTGTGGTAAGTAGCTTGGACATTTGGGCACAAAAGGGTATTGCGCTCCAGTGTATTGCAGCCAAGAAGTTTGCTGTCATCTGTTGGGAAATATATATCACGATGAGCATTAAGGGCTATCATTTTTGATGTCGGTATGATAGCTACTAATGAATTGTTTATTATTTGTGGGACTGGTGTAAGGTAGAATAAATCATATTCATTTTGATTTGACAAGGGAATAAACAAGGTGCAGATGATGTGCTCATTGGAGATTGATGCATGAGCTGCCGCGATGCCATATATATGAATGATATCAACTACTGGTAATGTTAAATCTGTTGGAAGATTAGCCTTTATGTTACCCACTTCAGTAGCAAATTGTTGTGGGGTTAGCAGAATAGGGCTGATCCGGCCATGATAAGTATCAGCCAACAAGTTAATCATAGAGGTGTGCATTTTTTGAACCTTGTCCGCTATTATAACTAACTGGATGCTTAGGGATAAAATGAGCTGCGAGCGTTGGTCATTGTCTGTGCGGTTCATGAGTTTGATGATTTTAAAGTTGATTTTTTCAAAACCATTTTGAGTCTGAGCATCAGTCTGCTTCATTAGGTTAACGGTAGAGTCCAAGAATGAAGTTTGATTCCGCAGGAGCTCTTGTAGACGGGCTTCATCGTTTTTGATACCGTTGATGGTGTCGGACATTTGCTCAGCATATTTTGAATCCAGAACACCGAATAAGGAGTTTGCTACGTTGCCGACAATATCTATTGCGCCTCGTTTTTTTCGTTTAGCAAGATTTTCTAGACCAGCATGCATGTCGTTCTGGATGTTGCGAAAATGGTTTATCAGTCCGGTACATTGAGTGTGGATATATGAGTAATTACAGGCCTTCGTCAAGGCATTGGTCCCGTTAATCAAAAGCTGTAATTCATTATGAAATGGTGCCAGCTCAAAATATATCAGAAGTTTCCACTCTGAAAGAACTGGTTTGATTTTACCAATATGTTCGAAGTGTATACCAGGGTTGCCTTTAATCTGAGTATAAGTGATTTGTTGGCACGTCACTAGTGGAAGAAACAATGCTAGGATCACGAGCATGCCTGTTGTGGTCAAGTGGCCACGTTTTGGAGGTGGAGAATTTTTGTTAAAGTCGCTGGGCGCGCCGCTTCGTTTGAGGGGTTGTGAATTATCTCTTCCTTCATCGTCATCTGGTTCTATCGGAAGAGGAGCGAGTAAGTGGATGGCTCGCTTAATGACCCCAGTTGATGTTTTTACCGCCGCTGTCCTGACCAAGCCATCGGGTCCAGGAAATGTTTCAACTACTTTTCCGAGTCGCCAGTTCATGACAGGTAAATTATCTTTAATTACGACAATGGTGCCGAGCTGTAGATTTTGTGATTTAGTTTGCCACTTGCTACGCTGTTGGAGCTCATTGAGATACTCCTGTGACCACCTTTTCCAAAACTGATGTTTTATTCGGGAGACTAATTCCCAACGTTTTGCCAAGGTTGAGGATGTTGTTTGTGCAGTCGCGTCAACCTGGGCCGTGAGAGGCTCCCCAATCAAGAAATGGCCCGGTGTCAATGCAGCGTCATCATTCGGATTACTTGGTAATGGTGCAATTGGCCTTGAATTCAGGATTGCTTCAACCTCTATGACCACGGTTTCCATTTCCTCATAAGTCAGGGATGCGCTTGATATTTCTTTGACCAAAAGACCCTTGGCGGATTTTACAGCAGCTTCCCATAATCCACCGAAATGCGGAGATCGCGGAGGGATAAAATGGAAATTAATGTTTTTAGTCGCGCATTCTCGCTGGATATTTTCCTGAGCTGTTGTAGAAAATACAGCAGTTGACAATTCTGCAAGTTGATTTCGCGCTCCTATGAAGTTGGTAGCGTTATCGCAATAAAGGTTTTGACAATGCCCTCTTCGACTTATAAATCTCTTGAGGGCTCCAATGAATGCATCGGTTGTGAGATCCGTTACTAGCTCTAGATGAACTGCCTTTGAAGAAAAGCAACAAAAAACCGCAATATACGCCTTCTGAGGTCGTTTTCCTCTAGTCTTGAAGTGTACCCATATTGGGCCGCAATAGTCAACTCCTGCGTTGATAAAAGGCCTTGCGGGTGTCACCCTCGTCTCTGGCAAATTTCCCATGATTTGTTGAAGAAGCCTTGGTTTTGATCTTGCGCACTGTATACATTTATGGACAGCTTCCCGAGCCAAGTGCTTTCCCTTAATGGGCCAGAAGCGTTGTCTTACGGTTGCAAGAAGCGCAGTAGGACCGCAGTGTTTATTCTCCCTGTGTATGGATTCGAAGATTAATCGGCTGATTATGTCATTGAACGGCAAAAGCATGGGGTGTTTGGCATTATAACTCAATGCGGATTCTTCTAGCCGACCTCCGACTCTTATGATATTATTCTCATCTAGGAATGGTGATAAGCTTTTAATCTGACTCGATTTTTTCAGTTCCTTCTGCCTTTGCAAATCTTGGATGTCTTCCTTGAAGTTCGAATGTTGTGTAGTTCGAACGATGATAACAAGAGCATCGTGAAGCTCAAAAGGGGTAAGAGTAGGCCTGTTTTGTCTTTCTTCCTTGCTACTTTTGGCGTTTTTGACAAATCTAAGAACATATCCGATAATTCGTTGAAGCGTTTTCAATGAATTCCTGTGGTTTATTCTGTGTAGCAAGTTTTCACTATCAATCGATGCTAGTAAGTTGTGAGGGATTTGTTTCCTTTCAATAACGGCTGAGTCAGAAGTTGGACTAAAGGCTGAAGGCCAATGTTTTTCGTCTCCGTGAAGGAAAAATGGCCCGTACAACCAGTGGGGTGTCTGTTGTAGTTGTTGTGGGCCTAAACCTCTAGATATGATGTCCGCTGGGTTGTCCTTGGAACTCACATGTCTCCATTGTTCAGGTTTCGTGCTCTCCTGAATAGAAGCTATTCGATTTGCAACGAATGTATGAAGGGAGGATGATCTCGAGTTTATCCAGTTCAACACTATTGTTGAATCAGTCCAGTAGAATGTTGGTGTTGTAATCATGTCCAATTCGTGTTTAACTTTTACCGCCAAATTAGCTCCTAACTGGGCAGCACATAATTCTAGCCTTGGAAGCGTTTGTTGCTTAAGAGGCGCTACCCGAGATTTTGCACATAACAAGTATACCACTATCGTTTTGTTTGGTAAAAATGTTCTAATGTATATTGCTGCCCCATATGCCTTTTCTGACGCATCGCAGAAGACATGAAGTTGTGGTTTGTGTGAAATATTACCCTTATATACATGTCGCTGGACTTGAAAGTTTTCGAGTTCTTTGAGATTGTTCCGAAAGTTTCGCCACCGAGAGTCAAATTCGGAAGGCACGGCTTCATCCCATGAAAGATTCAGGCTCCACAGCTCTTGAACAAACATTTTCGCTCTGACAACGACAGGAGATAGGAGACCCAGTGGGTCAAAAATGCGTGCCAAATCTGAAGTGACTGTCCTTTTGGTTACAGCTTTGATTGGTTGTACGTTGACCTTGATTTTAAGTTGGTCACCTTTGGGTAACCAGGCCAATCCTAATGTTTTAGTGTAGTTGGTTTCCTCTGCGGAGAAATCGAGGCTGACTTCTTGATCACATTCTGGGATATTACAAAGTAGTTGAACGTGATTGGCGCTCCATTTTCTCAAGTTAAATCCATACCGCGCCATGACTTGCTGCAGTTGGCGTTGGGTGTCCAAGGCTATACTTAAGCTGTCAGCTCCACCCAGCCCATCATCAACGTAAAAGTTCTTCTCCAAAAAATTGGCTGCTAAGGGAAACTGGAGTTGGTTCTCCCGGCTTATTTCTTTCAAACATCTGATTGCTAGATAGGGTGCTGGCCTAGTTCCATAAGTAACGGTATTTAATGTGAAATAGTTGATGGGCTCGGTGATATCCGGTCGCCATAGGATTATCTGGTATGGCCTATCCTTGGGATGGATCGAGATTTGGCGAAACATTTTTTCTATGTCTGTTGTGAATACGAAGCGCGGTAATCGAAAGCGCAGCAAAATAGTGAATAAGTCATTTTGTAGAGGTGGTCCAGTATGCAGAATATCGTTTAACGATTTTCCGGATGACGTTTTAGAAGAGGCGTCAAACACAACTCTAATTTTAGTGGTACTGCTTTCGGGTCGTAATATGCAGTGGTGGGGAATAAAGTATTTTGCCCCTTCCACCTTGTCTATGTCGACCTTGGTCATGTGGCCTAATGCTTCATATTCCTTCATGAATTGTGTGTATTGATGCTTTAACACAGTGTCTTTGGATAATCGTCGTTCCAATGACAGGAATCGATTGAAGGCGATACTATGTGACTCTCCTAAAGAACTTGGTTCAATACAAAATGGGAGTCTTACTATGAATCTTCCTTCCTTGTCACGTGCAGAGTGCTGGTTAAAATGCGCTTCACACTGTGCATTTTGCGCTGATAATTGACGGTGTGTGCTATCGACTTCTTCCAGTTTCCAAAATCTCTCGATTGCCTGGCTCATCTTGTCTTCTTCAGTCAGGACCCCACATAAAGCTGTTGGTAGATGCTGGCCAGCCACTCTTCCGGATACCAGCCAGCCTAATATTGTATTTTGCAAGACTGGGAGGTTATCGGAAAGTTTAATCTGTCCAATAGCAAGTAGTTGATGATAATATTCTGCTCCTAAAAGAATATCGACTTTGTCTGGACGATTGAAGTTTGGGTCTGCCAGTGCTATATTGTTGGGAATAGGCCACCTGTCAATATTAATATGCTGCGAAGGTTGAGGAGCAATTATTTGTGGCAACACAAATGCCTCCAAACGTGCTGAAAAATTGTTGAGTCGAGATTGAAGTGTAATGTTGACTCGGTTTTGAACATTGGTCTGGTTTTTTCCGATGCCATTTATGGAGATAGATGCAGGCCTAGCAGGGAGTCCAAGCCGGGTAACTAATCTTTCTGTAACTAGGTTGACTTGCGATCCTGAGTCGAGAATCGCCTTGCATTCGGTTTCCAGACCATTTGCCTTAACTTTTACCAATGCTGTTCCCAGTAAAACATAGGGCCTGGGAGTTGCAGAATTCACAGCCCTGCCTTCTACTACAACTGCTGGTGTAGTGACGAGGGAAGCCGCTTGTTCCGATAATTGATTACTAGTCGTGGCTGGCTCAGTACAAGGTTTACGTTCGTCTTTGGTTGATTTAATTGGCAGATTAGAGGAATTTCCTTGTTCTGCTGATTTCGCAATCTGTCGTGAGTTAGGTTCAAGGTGAACCAGCGTATGGTGCTTTTTCCCACATTTTTGGCAGCGGCCTGCGATCGCGCATTGTTTGGTGGAATGACTATTGCTAAAGCAGTTTACACATAACCTTTGCTTCTGTACCAGGTTAAGTCGCGTATTTGGGCTAAGCGATAGGAATTCCTTGCATCGATATAATGGATGATTATCTTTCTTGCAATTAATGCATTGCCTGCTTTCGAGTTGGGGTTGTGTAGTAAGCGCGCAAGTTTTAGGAAGGTTGACGGCAGCTTTCTCCTTATATCCCATTGCTTCAAGAGTATGGAAGTAGTTCTCGATGAAGCTTAAAAAATCGCTGATTTTTTGTAGCTCCTTAGGCCTGGCAATTGTTTGTTCATATTGACTGTGTACGGGTTTGTCCACCTTTTTAACTAAAAGGTGGATTAGAAGTGGATCCCATGACGTAGTCTCGAGACCCATGTTGGATAGAGCTGCTAAGCACTGCTTTGTTGTATCATGTAGTCGCTTAAGAGCGTTCAAAGAGCCAGCACCAGATGGCTGATCTAGTAACCTTTGAATTGCTGTAGCCACCATAACCCTTTTGTTATTATAGCGGTTTTCCAGCAGTAGCCATGCCGCTTGGTAATTTTCTCCCGTAATCGCGAAATGAGCAATGATATTAGCTGCTTCACCGATTACGTTATTCTTTAAATACCACATTTTGTGAGCGTCGGATATGGGTTGCTCATGGATAATTCTGGTAAATAGATCAGAGAAGGAGGTCCACTTCATATAATCACCATCAAATTTGGTGATGTCGATTGTGGGTAAGGGCAATGACGGTGATCTAGCTACAATGCCCGAGGTGGCGGAGTGGAGGTGCTTAGTAGCACTTGTGAGCTGGATGATTGCTGTTTGGGCTTCTTTTTCGAGGTGCACATATTTCGTTGAATTATAACCAACTTGATCTGGATCAGGATATTTGTCCAGTACCTCGTCGTTAAGCTGTTCCACTTGCTGCCACAGGTGGGTAATTGTGGCCTTTTTTATCTCGTAGTAGGTCATTTCTTGGTCGCTCATTTGAAGCCCTTCTAGTTGACGGGTTAGAGCCGCCATTTTTCCCAGAGACCGGCTAATGAGGCCATCATGACCCTCAGTTGCACCACCACTTGATCGTTCAGTGTTTGAGGTTGAGGGACCCTGAGGTTGCTTGGTGTCTGATGCTCGACCTTGAGTCTCAAGCTCACGTTCTATCAGTGTGATATACTTTGTTGCCATAGACCTTACTTTGGTGTAGTAGTCAGAAACAAAGTATTCGTCAGCTGTGTCTACATCCTTCGAACTTCGTAGATTGTTGTCCGCATCCTCGAACTCTGCCCAAGCAACCTTGAGCCTGGCCAGTCGTTCTTCATAGTAAGCAGTCGTCTTGCGACTACTGGAATCCTTGTTGAGGTTCCTTATTATGATGGCGATGCTTTCGCCGATTTCCTTCAGCTTCTGGAGAAGCTTTTCTGAGGGTTCCATGGTATGGAAATATTGCAGGTTGGGTTCCTGTCAAATGTTGAGTAAATGAACCGAAGGTTGCAGGTCCTGTCACGGTCGCCAATGTTTGTTGCGACGGCTCGTTTGCCTCGCTTTTGTAAATGGGATTATTCTGGTGGTACACCAGAATAACTCAATGCTTTGAAATTTCTGTATATTATTATCCTGGTAGTTCACCAGAATAAGGTTATAGAAATTCTAAAGGAGTTCTCAAGGTGGTACACCAAGAGAAGCCGATCACTAAGTTAATTAACAAGAACAGTCGTAAACGTAATGATCGCATTTATTAAAAATGTTCATGCTTATATACTAAATAATTTACAAAAACAAATAATTAAAATAAAATTAAAAAATAAAAGAAATTATATGTAAAGAATTTATGTGAGCCGGAATTGCTTACATTTCATTAAAATGTTTTCCCACAGATAGCCAGGGAAAGCGTTGGATTTCATACTGTCTGGCTGGTAATTTGAATAGCACCTGCAAAATAAATATTTTATGTTTGCATGTGCAGTCAAAACGAAAAGCTGACACATCAATTCTCACGCTTTGGCTGACTAGACTGTGGGAGAATCAAAACAGATTTAAAGAACAAAAATTAAGGGAGTTTATTAAATTTCAATTCTATTAAGATTTGTTTTATTTTGTTGCAAAATAAAAAAAATCATACAGAATTAACAGGCGGTATAATCTGCAAATGTCAACGTATGAGTAAGATTGTTTGTGGGCAAAGCAAATACAGGATTGGACCTAATGTACTCCCTTGAGGTACCCCCGCCCCTATTAGTTTAAGACAGCTTAAGCAGTTTCCTTTTTTATCATACATACATTGTTGGCCAGTTATGCACTTTTTCAAAAGATTAAAGATATTAATTGAAAAAACTCAGCTTTAACTTGTTTAAAAAAAAATTTTTAATCAGAAAAATTTAAAAGTTGCTTAAAATTTATTTAAAATAAAGAATAATGGAAAGTTTTTCCAAATTTTTTGAAAACATAAATATTAGTGTTGCGTTTCTATAATGAATTTGTACAGCCAAAATATTTTGTACTTATTTTATTTACCATATGTTCTTGCCAGTGATATATGTACATATGTTTTGGTTATGACTTTAAACGACTTGAATCTGTTTAATAGTTGAAGAGAGACAATTCTGTTTTTTTCTCATGTGCACAAGCATGCCCAACGTTACTTGGAACACACCTAAAACTTAAAATTTAAATTTCCGCCAAGAACTTACACCACGGCCTGCTAATGACCAAATCAAAAAATTGAAAAAAATAAAAAAATTCAAATTTGTATTCAAAAATTAAAGAAACCAAAGGGTAGTTACAACTTTTAATGAAAATAGTGCAAAGAAGTAAACCAACACCAAAAAATTTCTCTTCTTTTTTTTCTCGGGCGTCAAATCAAAAGAGCAACATATTTGTTTAGCGCTGATCGCAGGTACTGTATTATACCGAGGGAATATACGACTGAAAAAAGAGCATACTCTACGTTACTATCTAACATTTATGAGCTCCAAGGAAAACTATCAGGGATCTCATCATTATCATTTGCTGAAGGAGCTATCTGGGTTCGTCGGGTGATTATTTATTCTTGCTTGGTAGCACTCAGACTTAAGGAGTCTAGAAGGGGCTTTCAGGAATAACGAATTCTACCTAAGTAAACATAAGCTTAGAAAATGGTATTTAATATAAAATTTTAGAACAATTTGACAAAGTAATACTAAGAGTAATTTTCGTTGTAGATGACAACATGTTCTACACTAAGAAGTTGGTGTAATGAGTATTTGTTATAATTTTCTTTACTTGTTGTTGTTGTTTTTCTGTTTTGTTGCCTTTACGTCCAAGATGTGTTTTAGTACAGAGAGTTGACGGCTATTCAAAAAGTCTTAAATTATTTAATATTTTACTAAGTCAGCGTTATACAGGGTGTCTGGTGGCAATTTTTTTTTAAATACGATAATTTCAAAAAGTAATAAACAGTGCAGAGGGAGGGTACTGCTGTTGGAATTATCGGTTATGCGGATTTGTCAGTCACGATGTCGCAGTGGTCGAGTGAGCATTGCGCGGTTGCTGTGGAGGCATTTTTTAAGAGTAATAGTTCTTATGTAATTGCTAGTCGAAAATTTCGTTCAAAACTTAGGATTCGGCAATACATGATGGGCCGAGTGTAAATTTAATTCGTTCGTGGGTGCAGATATTTCGCGGAACTGCTTCGGCTATGAATGTCCCATGGCCAGCGCATATCTAATCTTCAAGGACTCTAGAAAACATTGAACTGGTTGATAGCGGCTTACGTGAAAGCCCGTGACTTTCAATACAGAAAAGAGCAGCCTTACTGGGACTTCCAAGGCCGATTATTCATAAAGTTTGAGAAAAGCCATCTGAAGTTCCATTCTTTTAAAATTCAAATCGTTTAAGAACTCAAAGAAAGTGGCTTTAATTTACGCAAAAATTTTTGCGAAACTATGTATATTGGAGTGTTTTCGCACTGTAAATTCCATTGTTAGAAGCAACGACGCTCATTTTTACTTAAACAGCCACGTCAAAAACTGCCTTTACTGGTCTCCAAGAACCCGCAGCCCACGATTGAATCATTTAAGGCCATTGCATTGCCTCAGGGTAACTGTTTGGTGTGCCTTATCCACGCATTAGATAATTGGATAATTTTTTCGAAAATTCTCAAGGCCAGGTGACGAATGTCAACTATGAGAACTATGGACGCATGATTACAGAATTAAAACCTGCGAGCCATCCATCGTACTCTTGACACGTGGTTTCAATGGGATGGGGCAAATGAACACACAGCCAGAGCTTCGATGAATTTGCTTCGGGCAAATTTCCCCCAGAAACTGATCAGTCGCTTTGTGGATATCCCATGCCCACAGAGGTCCCCCGATCTAACTCCCATGGATTTTTGTTTATGGGGCTACCTTAAAGAGAGAGGTGTTGAAATGTAAATCCCCAATATCTTGTGGAAAGTTTTCATCGAAAAATCAGCTTAATTGAACCAAGTAAGCTGCAGTGTGTGGTGCAGAACACAAGGCTACGTTTTGAACAGTGTGCTCAACTCCACGGAAGTCATCTTGATGACATTTTCTTTTAAAAATAAAGTCCGCTTTTCCATTCTATCGTTCAACGCTCTTAATTAAAATTTAAGTTAATGATTAGGTTTTTTATTTAAGTTCGAAAATATAAATCTGCCACCAGACACCCTTTATCTATTCTCCGTCTTCAGAGTTATTAAACACAGAGTTGCAAAATTTCTAAATCTGTAGCAGAGTGCATGCGTTTGACTTGAAAGCTGAAATAGGGATGTCGATTAAAAGTTATGGGGAAGGCATTAGCGATAACGGAAAAAATATGTATTCAGGTTGTTAAAGCTTTTTCGATCAAACATTTTGTTAATCGCAATATAAGTTAATTTGATATAAAATTCAAAAAAGTTTTAACTTCAAATTATTTTATAAAAAAAAAATTTGTTTGCTTTTTTACTTAAATACTGTTCGCATTTCGGACATCACATTTACCGGCATATAAGAATTTCTTTGCAGAATAATTACAACTTTTGTGATTGGCATTCCCTAAAGTGCTATGCAATGCGATGATGTGATTTTACAAAGAGTGCACTTTTAATTACATACATGAAACCAAAGATGATGTTAAATAATGTTGCCGTTACCATTTAAGATTGAAATAATAATAAAAATAATGATGATGATGATGATGATGGAACAGATAATGTAGATGATGTTTGATACTGTCTGCTTTTGGCTGACAATGATAGGTTATGATGTTGCTGTTGCTGATGATGATGGTGGTGGTCTTGAAATCAGTTTTTCAGTTCCTTGAAAATTTTTCAATACAAGAGATGATAAAATATGTTATGAGGATCCAAAAGGAGCTCATAAACATTAACGCTGTCTTTGTCATGTTGAATTTCAGTCGTTTGTCATTATCCGCATCGCGTTCACATTCACATTCCCGTTCTCATTCCACATTGAAATGCCTCTTATTCTTTTATTGCAACTTTTCTGTTTTTTGTTTGTTGTATATCTGTTTAAATATTTTGTTTAAATAACACTCCAAGTTATGTAGTATTTCAACATAGTAAAAGTTGAACGAGCTAATATTTTGTTTTCAGCATTTTTTTTCATTTCATTTTCAAGATTTTTACTTGTTCATAACTCTGACAAATTATAATGTAACACTTGAGAAATGGTAAATGAGAGATGTCTCAATGGGATTATAAATTCAAATAATTATTCCCTCTTCAGATAATATTAAAAAAAAAATTTAAATTAATAAGAAGATTTTTATTAAGTTGCAAATTTTGAAAAGATTAAATAGATTTAGTTTTTCTCCTTCTTTAAGTGCGGCAGCAAAGGTGTATTTCATTTAAATGTCGTAAAATGTTGTAATAAAATGCAACAGTCAAACAACAGTTATCAGACACTCTTTTAGGTAATTCAGAGAGGTATAATGTGTATGTGCGATTCTCCCTCTCATTAATATAGCAGTGGCATTAATCGTTTATTCCCCGCGATCTTGTCAAACAATTGACGACAATATTAGCAGGTGCAATTACAGATACGTGTTACTTAGCTCGACGGACCCAAATGCTTGAAAAAAAGCCCTCGCTGCCCCAAAAATTTTGCAGCGCAATGACAAAGCATTGGAAACTTAATGAAAGAAGTCTTCTACAAGAAACAAATGGTACGACCAAGAGTGTCGTAATGCTACTGAAGGTAAGACTGTGGCAGTGCGTCGCAATACGTTTTGTGAAATAAAAGTACTGGGAAGAAGGAAGATTGGGAAATCATCTATTAAGCACAAGAAAGAAAGAAGTGAAAACGCGTGAGTGTGAGCGTATCGAGATGCTCAGAGGTCCAAAACAGTACTGAATGCATACTGAATGCCAGGATGAGGCCAAAATAGCGGTTACCCAGATTAAGTATAGCAAAGCAGTAAAAATTGATTGGTTGTCAGCTAAACTATTCAAGACCGGAGACGACACGCTGATAATTCGTATGCATTAACTTGACTAAAAGTACGCTTCCTGATGATAGAAGCATCAGTGTTTTATGCCATTTGCACAAGAAAGGAGGCAAAACTGTATGTGCCATTTACAGAAGAACAAGACTCCATCATTGGTTACAAGACACAGCCTAGCGTCTTGCATAAAGATTAAAATTTAGAGTCGATGAGATAACTGTGCAATTTTAATGCGACTTCAAAACTAATAAATTCACCATCGATTAGGTATACACACTACGAAAAACTCTGGAAAAGACCCAAGAGGGACAAGCCGACCATACATAAGGCCGCTTTCGACAGCCCCATAGATTTACAGGCTTTTTAAACTATGTCTAAGTTTGGAATCCTGGCAAAACTTGCAGGATAACATAAATTGTTACACAATTCTCAGTGAGGATCGGCTGCAATATATTTGAGCTTTAGTACAACCTGCTGTGTGATCTTTTAAATATCCTTTTGAAAGAGGTTAAAAGAGACGCAAATGTGAATAAAGCTTCCAAACTATACACAGCGCATGTTAATCGCTGACAATATCGTCTTAACTGGGTCTGGGTTCTGGATCTGCAAGTTAATAGAGATATAATCAAATAAATAGTATCAATGAAAAAACTTTCTGCAGTCTTGGAGACACCTTGGAAGTTGAAACCTACAACTTTGAAATAGTCAACGATTTTATCTTCCTCGATCGCTCTATAAACAAAGCAAGCAACATCAGTTTTGAGATATAAAAAACAATATTGAAAAATAGATGCTACTTTGGACTAAGTACATACTCAGTTTCAAAATAAAGCCATCTCCTGACAAACACAAATTACTCTCTACAAGACACTGGTTCCGTTATTTTATATGGTTCTGAAACTTGCGAAAGCAGACGAGGCAGTGCCTAAAGTGTTCTAGGAGAAAATTCCTCCAAAAATCTATGGACCAGTTTTCTTCGACAGAGAATACTGGTGTCGTATGAACCATAAGCTGCATAAGCTGTTTGCCGACATTGAAATAGTAAAGCGTATCAAAATTTTTCGACTACGCTGAACCTTGGGAAAATGGATGAAGATGCTTCAGCTATAGAGTCATTTTAACGCGAATCTAGGAACGAATCCTTAAGAACGGGAAGACCTGAACTGTAATAAAAGGATCAAGTGGAAAAAGACATCTCGAATCTTGGTGTAAGAAATAAAAGAAGAAGCGCAAAAGATCGAAGTGTCTGGAAATTGATTCTACGTTCGGCGTTATGTCATAAGATGAGTTGTGAGTGATCTTGGTGAGACGCATACAAATACTGGTGAACTATAATGTAATGTTCCCATAATAAAAAAAAAATATTTTTGGCACATCTAATGGCCAGTTACTTGAATTGTATGTTTACATATAGCATTGAATCTTAATACTTAAACTGCTCGCTACACAGAAAAAAATATTCACAATTTTTTACAATTAATTTATTGATTAAAAAAATTTTTGATTTTTATTTGAATATTTAATTGTCTCAAAATTTTAATTGTTTTTGAGAAGTAAATGCCGACAATAAAGGTTGTTTGCAACTACTTTAAAAAAAGCTGCAGTTTTGCCTAAAACTTTTGTTGTTTTGCCTTTGCTAATGCAAAGCTCACCTTAAGTTCAGTTGCTAGAGTTGGCTGAGCGGATAGAGCGTACGCCTCGCATTCATATGTCCCACAGAGTCGTTGTTGAGACTTGTAATGTAACCTAAAATGTAAATTAAACATAACACATACATATATAATCAAATTAAATTAACATAAATAAAAATACACAATTATGAACAATTAAAAAAACAAAAAAAAATATTTGCTTTATCTTATAATAATTCAAGTAATACTTTATATATTAATATTCAATTTTAAATTTGTTTCTGTTTTGGTTAAATCGATTAATTAATATTTTATTTGAAAGTTTTTAAAAAATTTAAATTAAATTATTTAATTGAATATGCCAATTCCTTGATTTGAGGTTGTAATGTTAATATTTTTTTAGTCACATCAACAAATTTTTTAATTGAAAATGATTTTCATTTTTTCTGTGTAGCAGAATTATATTGACGTCAGCGATGACTATCTGTGTACCGCTATATAGTTGACTTTGTTGATCACAGCAAAAACATCGCTATCATTTTAAAAACATTGATCAAAAAAAGTTTTCTACCAAAAATTTTGGAGAAATTATATTTCACTCTTTTCTTAGCATCAACCATTATAAATATGATGCATAAATCTTATGAAATAAAAAAACTAGTTTAATTAGTAAACAGGACATGCTGTTTTTACTCTTGCTGAGAAAAGCACTTACTTAAAAATAAAATTTAATCTAATTAAAAAAAATTACAATTCTAAAATGCTGAGCAATGGCTTTAGTTCATTTTTAATTGTTGTTGTTGCTGCAAGAAGAACCTGTTTATATTTAGTAAAGATTTTACAATTAACAAAGCAAATCATTCAAATTTTAAAAAATTCTCTATTTCGATTTACATATATAAAGTGAGTAAAAATACAATTAAGAACAAATTAGCATAAGAAAGGGATATGAAATAAAAAAAGTTGAATTAAAGTGTGACATTGTACAAATGTAGAGCAAACAGAATTCTTATATTAAAAAAAATCACAAAACCATAAACGTGGGAATTTTTTGAAAGGATAAGAAAAGTTTTAAGAATAATCAAAAACCAACCTAAATGCGTTAAAAAATTTATTTGATAAAAATTTTAATAAATGTGAGATTCTTAAAAAAAACTCTTGAAGTGAAGGACTTTGTAAGCAAAATGTATAGAAAATAAAGAAAGCAGTGACATTATTTAATTCATTAAAGTATTGAGAAAAAAAATCAGTTGTCATATTCCTACATATCCTTTTGCTCTGTCTCAAGAAAAAGGTGACTGTTGTAACCCTTTTCTTTTCCCTTTTTAATTTCACAAAAATAGTCACTGATAATACAATTGTTTGTAGTTTTTGTTTGCATCCCAGTTCGAAAAAAAGGAAACAAAAAACCCAAAGCAGCATCCTTTAGAATTATAACACAACAACAATAAATAGCAATAATTTACATATGAGCCTATACATTATATTCTATGTGTTATACACAGGACATCTTTTTAAGATTTGTATGTAAAATTTGTATGTGTACGTCTTTTCCTGCTTATTTAAATATAATTGTTTTTATTCTATTTTAAATCCCGCAAATAAGTTACCCCTTTTTTCCAACAAAGAAAAAAAATAATTTAAAGCTGTGAAAAAGTGCTTTAAATATTCTAAATTTTTTGTCGAATTTAAATTTAGTAGTTTTTCCCATTAAAAAATGTGGATGAATTTTTTTTAAATAAATATTTACCTGAATCTGTTTGCATTTTAAAGGAAAAATATTTTATGGAAACTTATGAGATTTTTTTAAACTAACAGATGTCAAAGAAATAAATTAAAATCGAAATTTTTACAACTGATACACATCAGCCTGTTGTATTGGTGTTGCTTTCCCAAAAACCTTATCTGTACGAAATGTCATCAACTTTTTTGAATTTTATCTATTGGAAGGATGAACATGGGTGACTCATTCTTCATCGTGCACCCCAAACGGACTGAGCTAGAGACTTGAAATTTAAACTGTGGATGCCTCTTCATATAAATAAATTCACTTAAACTGGAACTTTCCGGAAAGGAAATGCAGATTCAAGAAGGGTAAAAATGGACCAAATATAAAAAAGCAGGATGTTTTATCTTTAAAACTATACACAATCAAATTTTTAAGAGCCTAACAATTTGCTAAACGGACCCGCGCCTAGTCGTTTTTTGAAATTTGGGACCCTAAAGGGATAAAACAGGGAAAAAAACTAAATTTTCATAGTACCTAAGTTCACTTTGTAGCTTTTTTACGTGTTACGATAGAAATATAATTTAAATTGTATTCGACAGATCTTAAAACAATCTAAAAATATTTTTCCCACTTTTTTAAATTTTGTTCTTAAGGAATAATAATGGATTCAAAAAAGCGGGAAAATTGAAACTTGCTAATTTATAGTAACTTTTAGTAACTTCTGACCCAATATAGATAAAAAACAAAATTCATACTGCGTTAGGCTGGTTTTAAAAATGTTAGAATATGTTTTTGGTACTTTTTGAAATATTGAACCCTAAGGGGCTAGACAGGCAATTTCGATACTGCTTATTTCCATTCTGTAACAAATGAACCAGTATATGTAGATACAAAATTCCAATGGCGTTTGAGAGGCTTATAGAAAAATAATATAAAAAAGTTGTTGCTATCTCTTTGTCCCCAAAGGAGGAAAAAAAGGTAAAAACTGTAATTTGGTGCTAAGGTGCATGTGAACCAATAACGGTAGAAATTTAATTTAAATTGCGTTTAAATGGTCTTGAAAAAAAATATAAACGTGTTTTTGGCATTTTTAAAAATACAAAAAATACTTTTTTACATATTTGGTACTTTTTTGATTTTCTTGAGGTTATGACTCTGAAATATAAAATTAAAGTCTGACAAATGCACTTTTTTCACCTTTTTTATTATTTTATTAAATCGTATGTCGACATATGTATATAAAAATGATGACTACTCGTATAAGCCAAAATTAAGGTTGAAAGATAATTAGGTGGTCAAAACCTATTTCACATTTTTGGTTGCTAAGCATTGTTTGATATTTATGGTGAATGGTGCGATTGGCTTTGCAAAAAAGGCGACCAAGCTGCCATTTAAATAGCTACTTGAGTGCAACAAGATCTAAATACATTTGGTATCTTAAATTAGCACCAGCATACAAAGTGCTGGAATAGCTGGCATTCTATCTAACCTTGAAACGACTCCCCTTGTAATAGCAATATAAAGTAAAGTAAGTAGTTTTGTGAAGTTTGTCCCATTATTTTTGCTACCTCCCCCCCCTGAAATGATTTTAATCCCAATAATACACAGAAAAAAATAAACCAAGCAATTTTTTCTTAAATTAAGTTCTAGCAGTGTCAAAAGTGCGGTGATTACGGATTTTCTTAAACAAAGTACGATTTATGTAATTCGAATATTTCTTAGCAATATTTAAGCCAAAAAGGACTGATTTAATTTCAAAACCGTACTTGATGTAAGCTTAAACAGACTGACTTAAGCGTAAGTGGAATTAATCAAAAAATGAAAAGGCATTTTCTTGCCTACGGAGCTTTAAAAAAATTATTTTTTATTTTTAATTTCATTATTTATTATTTTTTTAGATGAATTTTAATACAAAATCCGTGTATGAAATTTGTTTTTTAATTTATAAACTGCTTACGAATATACCCCTTAGAAATTATTATATGAAACCTTTTTTTCTGTACTTGCCGTATCTGGGAGTTCAACCTCGGACTTCCCGAACTGCAGCACCAGGGCGCTACCATCTCGGCCGCCGAGACACTTTGTTCTGCTTGACTTAATGTAATCCTTGAATAGACTTGATTAAAAAATTTAAGTACGGATTGTACTTAAGAATTTGAAGTAAGATTTTGGATAAACTAAAAAACTAAATTCTTGATTTAAGTACATATTTTCTTTCTGTGTTCATACTAAACAAATTAAATTTTGGTTTCGGGTATAATACAGTCAGATTTCTTTTAACATATTTTTTTTAAATGTTTTTTTCAAAGCCTATAGCTTTTTAAAAGGCTAAAAAACCCATTAGTCCTTTAGTAGTCTTGTTAAAAATATTTTTAAATTTCTGTTGTCTAGCATTTGCTTAAAAGTAACAATGATTTCCAAACAGTTTTTTTTTATTCTAAACTTTTTTTTCCCAAAACCCGCTTTGCTTTCTTTACGATTTGTTAGTAAGAAATTTATTTAAATTTTTTTATTTAATGGCACACAAAATCAAACTATCGATTGATGAGTCAGTGTCTAATGTGGATTTCTCTTTTTAATGCAAATTTAACAACCAACCCCTCCTCGCACTACTTTTTTTACGTTACGGGATACAAAAACGCACACGTTAAAAAGAAGGAATCATTGAATTTTACAATAAATGTTGCAATATGAGAATGCATTAAAAAATGCAATTACATTTTCTAAGTACATACTTAAATAGACACAAGCACACATACATTTACATGATTAAACTTAAGTGTGCATTATAGATATCTGCACAATTATACACACTTTTTGAACAGATAGATATATTTACTGGTAAGCATAATAGTGCAGATTACACTGTGCTACATGAAATTATTTAGTGGTTCCCGTTGAACCCATAGAGAACGAAAGAACCTTTAACTTTCTGGGGCACATGATTTTAAAAGGGTAAATGAACTTTAAGATTACAGCTAGATTTTTTAAATAAAAAATAAATCATAAAAATCAGTTTTTATATGAGCTCATGAAATATTATTTTCTTAATTTCTGCAGCACAGTGTTATATGTCATATTTTGCATTGGTAATATCTTAATTTTAGTGTAGAAAAAAATACTTGAAATTTTGCATATAAAATGTTTAACAATAGGAAAAATTGATGGCTGGGTAAATCCATAAATGAATGAATGGATTTAAAGTAAATAATATGCAAATCAAAATGGTATGATAACACTTTTACACACTTGAAATGTATTAATGAATGCATTGCATTTCGAAAACTGCATAAAAATAATTTTAAACAAAAGCGAAAAAAAAGATTCTTACTTGAAATTTAGGGTCTCTTAAAATATACAGAAACTTAAAGTTTCAACGCTTCAAGCTACAAAACTAGAAAAAAATTATTGACAGCTAAATACAGGGTGTCTGGTGGCATATTTATATTTTCGGACTTAAATGAAAAACGTCATAATTGCCACAAGGTTTTATTAATAGCCCTGGCAGTGGTAGATTCATAGATGAGACAGTTTCGCGGAATCTCTGCACCCACGAATGATTTAAATTTACGCTTGGTCCATCACGTATTCCACGAATACCGAACTTTGAACAAAGTTTTCAATGAGCAATTATGTAAGAATCATTACTCTTAAAAATGTCTCCACAGCGAAAGCGCAATGCTGACGCAACCACTGCGACATCGTGACTGACAAATCCGCACAATCAATAATTCCAACGGTTCCGCCCTCCCTCCGCACTGTTTATAAATTTTTTAAAAAAATGCTTTGGAAAATGTAAATTTGCCACCAGATATCCTGTAGTGATGTTTCTTTTTTTTTGAACATTTTTGGAAGCACTATACACTTTTTTAATTTACAACCTATTCTAGAGGTACGTGTTTTAAATCTTAGAAATTACGAGTTTTTTTCGTAAAGCTTTCAAAAAGAAGAAAAATTTAAGTGATAACTTTTAATCGAAAACAAAACACAAGAAAAAACATTACACGACTCCAACAACCTAGAAGACATACAAGAGGTTGTAAATTGATTAAATGACTAAATTTAAAAAAAGTGTATATTTTTCAAATCTGTTAGTAGAATCTTTAATTTTTTTAAACAAATTGTGGAACTCCAAAATTATATGGTAAATATAGAAGTTATTTGAAATCATTTGTTAACACATTTTATTTATTTTGAACGTTCCTAAATCTTATAATAACTTATTTTTAATCGGCTTTCCTTTTGCCTTTCTGGATTACATGAAAGGTAAATATTTAATGCTCGTACAATGAAGATCTGTAGCTGATCTCGAAAATGCAATCTAATTGGCTAATATTGGTAGAAAACTTGCTTTTTTAAAAAAAGTTTCTTTGAAAATATTAATTTTTCTTATTAAAAGAAATTAAAAAATAAACTTCAGCCAAAGCAAAAACAAAAAATCAGAAAACTTTTATGCAAAACATGTTTAATGGATTGTGCAAAAGGGGAAATCCTCTATTATAAAATAACTGAGAAATTCCCTAAACGTTTAAACCTAAAAAGAAAAGTAATATTTAAATAGTTTCAATACTAGCCGAGTCTAATGCATTTTCCAAATCAGCTTCGATTTTTCTTCCAGCACTCTTGCTATTCGGTACTACTGTAAACTGAGTGTCAATTTGTTCTATTTAAAAAAAATTACTTATTTTAATTAAAAAAAATTCACTCTTAGCTATAACAATTTTAGTAATGAACTCAAAGCCGAATAAATAGAAAATTAATATTTTTTTCAAAAAATTTTAGATGTTTGGAAAATTCTTCGATTATTTTTAGATAAAGAATTTGTGAAACTTGTGGTACAACTTAAAATATTAAAAAAAATTATCTCCACTACACAATCAATGCTAAATTTTTTGCATAGAACTTTTCCGCCTTTTTTATTTTTCGTTTAATTTCTTGTTTATAGACAAATTTTTGCTTTTAATTTGGTTTAAATTCATATTTTAATTTTTTTTAATTAAAAGAAATTAATATTTCCAATTAATGCTAAAAGAAACTCTATTAGAAAAAGCAAATTCTACCAATATTAGCCAAGTAAAATGCATTTTCAAAACCAGCTACGGATATTCATCATTAGTACTCTATAAACGGTAGCAGTGCTTTTGGCTGTAAACATCACCTATTTAACTTACATGTTATCCAGGAAGGCAAACGGAAACATTATAAAATATTTGGTATAAAAGCAAAATTCTTTAAATTTGTTACATATAAATTCTAGAACAAAACCTGCCAGACAAGTTTTCTGAGGATCAGACACGCCTTTCACCCACCGCTTACCTTTCATACAATCCAAGTAAATTTTTTAGCCTAAAATTTTTCCAAGAAAGCAAGTCCTTAAATAATGAGCATACGCTTTCTAATGTAAAACAAATTAATTTTTTTTTCTCAGAGTATCTTAAGAAAACCCTTTTTTTTGAGAATTTAAGTAAGTGTTCGGCAACCATTAGAAGGGGCAAATTCGTGATTAAATATGCAAATCTACTCTTTAAAGAGTCACAGTGTCGAATCCCTCAGCCACACTCTAGTTAGGGCTCCTTATCTTTTTTTATTTTTTTAGGTTTTTTTTAATTCTGTAAAACTTTAATCTCCGCCGTTTTTATCTTTTTTATAGGCACAACAAAGGGACCAAGCTAGCAACCCCCGCGAGCGGCATCATTTTATTTATAAGGTCTGCAGCCTGTTGATTGCAAAGATCAAAAGATTTAATAAAAAGTACTTCAGAAAATTGTTTCGGTTTTTTTTATTATTAATATTTTCAAAAACAACGAACAATAACTTTTTTGGTATAGTTGAACGTATCGCTTAATCAGTTAACTTGTCCTTCTAATTTGGCATCAGTGACTGATATAATAATATGTATATAAGTAGGGTGACCATTCGTACTGATTTCATCAGTATATGTATTTGGTGTACTGATAAAAAATGATTGTACTGATATGTACTGATTGTACGGATTTTTCAACTTAATCATTCCAATTTTGAATAAAAATTTTCCCGGAAGTAATTTCCGTATTCCATTTTTCCTTATTTTAAATGAATTCTCCCTAGGATTTTTTTCCTTTTCCCACTCAAAATACAGCCTAAAACAAATCAGATGACCGGGAGAACTTGAAATCCTCTTTCCGGCCACACTATTCTCCCTGCCTGTTTAGAATAAGGGAGTTTTATTCCCTGGGAAATAAGTTTCCGGAGAATTCATTTAATATTTATTATTTGCCTGAATTTAATATTTAATTTTTTTTTAATTTTTACATTATAGCAAAACTAGATATTCAAGTATTTTTAGCAGCAGGAAGTGTATTAAAATTATTTTATTCTCTCAAACCTAGTTTTTTATCTAAAATAAATATCTCTAAAAAATACGACCTGATTTTTAATTACAAAAATGCATAGAAACCTAGACAGCCGGACGGATGAGTATGTTTTAACGACTCAGGAAGTCATTTTAAGTTCATCACCACAACTGAGGGTGGTACTAAGACTATAAAAACTAAAGAGCGAACTGATTTTGAACCAGAAGAAAACGGTCACCCTAAATAAAAGACAGACCACAGAAAAATAGCACTGGCTTAATTGTCCGCCATCGCTTATTTATATATTTGCAGCAAAAAATCTTAAAATGAAGAGATATCGAATATGTTGTATATAAAAAAATATAATTTATATAAATGTATTAAAATTTTTGCATCAAAACTTTTTTCATGATTCAATTGAACACAAACCCCTAATTTAACGTGAAGTCGTTGCTATTGTAATTCTGCTCGCCTCTACTGCTCTTGGCCAATGTCTACTGTAAATTTAAAAAAAGGCATATTTTGTAAAAAGTCTACTCAAATCAACAATAAAATCCCAAAATAAAGGTTGTTAATTAAAAGTTTTAAACTTAATGGAAAAGAGAAAATAAACAAAAAAAAAATAATCAATGAAATTCAATGAAAAAGTTTTGTGTACAGGAGCACACGCATAGCAATACAAAGTTTTTGTATTTTTTAAAAGTATGAGTGTATGTGCTTATCAATACAATTAATGAATTTTTTTTGTAGTTTTAATACAAAAAGTTTTACTCATAATTTACAGGATGTATTTGAAGTCATCATCCAGATATTTTTATGCGTATACAAGGTGGGTCAAAAGAAGTCATTCGATGTTGTTCTGCTCTCATTTTTTTTTCCAAATGAAAAACTTCGATTCTGTTTTTTGATTATTTTTATTTAAACCTTTAGAATTTTATTGGTTAAGCCAAGAAGATGATATCGGGCAAATAGGCGCCGTCACAATTGATTGCTATACGGGCTCGTTTTATGGCATTTTTCATCACTTCGGCGAGAGCTTCCGTTGACACTTTCTCGCACTCGTGTCGAATGTTGTCCTTAAGAGCTTTAAGGGTCTTGGGCTTGCTCACGTAAACACGGGACTTGAAAAACATCCCACCAAGAAAGTCTGGAAGGGTTTAATCGAACGATCTTGTGGGCCAATATAAATTGCCAAAATGAAACATGAGGCGACCGGGGAACGCCGCCTACAGAATATCGGTTATGGCTCGTGCAGTGTGTGCCACTGCTCCGTCCTCTTGGAATCACATGTTCTCCAGTCCAAATTCGTTCATTTGTGCAATTGAAAACTCGGCTAACATGGTTCTATAGCGCGCACCGTCCACAATTGTCGTGTGACTAGCGGCGTTCTTGAAAAAAGATGGCCCGATGACTCCTCCAGCGTAAACAGCCCACCATGCAGTCACTTTGAGCAGATGTAATGGCTCCCCGTGCATCACTTGTAAATTGTTCAAGCCCCAGAAGCGATAGTTTTGCTTGTTCATGTACCGGCTGAGGTCGAAATGAGCCTCATTGCTTATTATGGTTTCGGTCTAAAAATCATCCACTTCGGCCTCGAGATCGAGTATGGCTTAGGCGTATTTTACACGCGTCTGGCGGTTGACACGCAGCAGCTGATGCACGGACTGGACTTTGTACGCAGGTCTTTGACCAAATTCGCCTTAGGGACGACCGGCTGATAGGATATTGCGAACCACGGCACGCCGCGACGTCTGGCTAATGTTTCTGGCCACAGCTGGATATCCTCGCCATCAGCTGCAAAATTTTCGGCAGAAGGGTCGCTCCGAGGCCGGCCACTCTTGGTAGCGTCTCGTGTGGTCCCATACTCTTCAATGTTGGTGGTTAAACGGTGCAGTTTTTGAGCAGTCGGTTCCGGACGACCGGGGAATCGGCAACGGCATTCGCGCTGCGCCAATACCACAGACGAAATTGTTACGCAAAAAAATATAAACACAATTTTAGCGCGTTCTTGGGAAGTGTATCGCTCCATGGCTTGTTTTCTTGTATCCTACGTCTGTCTAGTTCACAAATGTCAAAACAGAAATGACATTGGGAACCATTTGCATAAATAACAGAATCTTCAAAAAGGCCCAGCTTGTACATAATCCCACAATTTTCTAAGTAATTTCTGGAAGATATAAAGCATCTTTACATAAAGGATACTGGGATATATCAGACTTGTTTTGCCAAAACCCATCTTTCCGCTTGGCTTAAAAGTTTTCTGCCAAAGCCTTGGAGCATTATTGACTGATTTTCTTGGTTTGTTTTTTCAAAAACTCTTAATATCTTTTGTTCACAAAACTTGTTAATAACTGATAAAGCTATACCTGTCAGAACTTAAAGGCTACAAAAAAACTTGCTGTGGAAGTTTTTGCTTTAGTATCTTATATCTCATTTAAAAAGTTTTTTGCCATTACAGTACGGCAGGTTCTCCATTTTATATTTATTTTCTATTAAAGGAAATTACATTAATGAAGAAAGGGAGGGCAACTGCAAAGAGAAAAAAACTTATTAGAAAAGCATTCTCACGTCAGTCTAGTGTCCTCCTTTAAAACTTGTAAAAGTATTGAAAGTTGTTTGAAACAAACATTCAAACACGTAAAGGACCACACTGAATAAGTAACATCCTTGTCATCATCATCCATCGTTCGTTAATGTAATTTCCATTAAAACATTTTGTTACTTATTTATCTTAATTAAAATAAATTTACATTTTTCTAATTTAACACAAACGCAAAATATCAAAAACACACACACACCACACATAGATGTAAGCATTAAACCATAAGGACACTTTGCCCGCGCGCTCATTTTCTTAGCTTTTTTTATAAAAAAAAATTTATTTCTATTTTGTTTTTGTGTATATGTGTGTGTGTATTCGTTACATGTTTGTTGTAGTTGTTAGGCATTAGTTGCGCCTCAGCGAAGTTGCGGACATGTCAGCCACTTGGAGTTTAACGCCACATTAAAAAGTAGGATTGGGGAGGGCTATGCGGCGTTAAAGAAAGTTTAGTTAATGTTGTTGCTACATTTATTGTGGACAAACACGTCGTACCTAAAATCTTTTTAGCTCTTAAGGAACATAATTTTAATGTCGAATTGGAAAATAAATGGAAATTAAAAAGAAAACCAAATGAAATGACAACTATAACGTTTATAAAACAAAATCTACAAAAAATAAAGCTTCTTTAGCCATGGCTTGTTTAGTTTGAGTAGATCTCATTAGCAATTCGTAAAGGGCAGGAATACTTTTTATATCTTTTTATACGTTGCTTTTGTTGTTTTTTTAATAAGATTTTTTTCGTTTAGCTCAGGTCCTATGGCAAAAGGAATAATGCATAATAGTCACGAAAATGCGCAAAAAAACTTTGTAATAAGAGAATGAAATTAAATGAAAAATAAAACTTTAAGGAATAAAATTAAAATGCAATGAGTGGAAATAAAGAAAAAAAGACATTGGTCGTGGCAATAAAAACACAACAGAAATTGAAAAACATGGGTAGAAGAAGAAGAATATAAATGTTGAGAAAAATCATGTTTATGAATTTTGTATAAAAAAATGTTAATGAAATATACATTAACAATATGCACTTAAAGAAACTAAACGTTGTAGTTCAAAACTTTGATTTAGTTAGAAGACGTGTATATACTTAGTACTAAATTTATTGACAAAAAAGAAACTAGAGAAAAACTTAAATGCTATAAACTATGAAATTTCTGCTGATCTAATTGGAAAACTTGCTCCCCGATCTTTTCCAAAGGCAGGAAGAAACCATATTGGCGGTCATCCCCCATAAACGGGACTCGCAGGATATGCAGAAAGCAAATTGTCCACCATCCCAAGCTGCATTTAAATGGATGATGACACTTGGATCCAAAACGGCCAAGAAACACTTGAGGTGTTGATGGACTCTTTTTTATATAGGATTCCCTACTATCTGATACAATGTGTAAAAATGCAGTACCTTCAACCAAATATCCGTACCTGTTCAAGTGTATGATCATATGCTGACAGTCAACAGATTTAAATTGTTTTTGTCACCAGGAGCAGATAAACAGACCTGCATCATAACATCAAGCTAGCGACCCAGCAGCTGCTCAGCTTTTTTGAGGCTTGTCTTTCCTAGTCATATATTTCCACACAGTGAACAGAATCTAACCTTGTTTTTATTCCTCTGTTCTTTTTCCATGGGCGTCAGGGAATAGGTTGGTCCTGATAAGGCGGAACTTATTTTTTTCACCAGGATGTATAGGGTCGGGGCTTTTAGAAGCCTGACACTGAATGGGCGGAGTTAAAACTGGCAAGTAAGGCTTATATCATGGGGTAGTCCTTAATAGTAAGCTATCGTGGAAGAAGAATGCTTAGGAAACGGTCAAAAGGACCATTATGCTTACAAATTATACATGCAAAAGTTCCAAAGAAAAGAGCTGTCTCTGGCAATAAAATGTAGGTAAACTGGATTTACACAGTGGATGTAAGACCTATTCTGACGTATGGCTGTACTGTATGGTGGTGGAAACAGGCTGCTATATAAAGCTTTTTACCAAGAAACAAAGGTGTGCTTCACTTGGCATTACTGGTACCATTAGAAGTTAATCTAAAATGGCACTAGACATCATTCTCCCTACATTACCCATTGAGTGCTAGGTGATGGGAAATGACACCAAGAAGTTTAGTGAAACTAGGCAAGTCAAGGTTGGGAAAATTTCTGAACGTTAGCAATACTAGGATATTATGAGAAAATGGTCTGGAAGGTCTAAGCTTAGTCCAGTGATTTAGGTTGGCCTACATATATATGGCCACGGCGGTGAACTTTGAGAGAACACCATGGATAATAATCCCTTAAAGATATTATTGGTTGGGATCCGATAGCATGTATGAGGGGTGTGACATTTTTACTAATAGATCTTAGATGGATATATGCACCACATTTAATGTCAATATAGAGGGCATAAGATATCCCTACAGACTATTAGGCGAGTGAAGCTTGTTCCGGGCGAAGATACTGACCATTGCAAAAGAAAAGGATGTTATAGTGGAAAATGTTCAAAGGAATAATAAGGTCACTATTTATGTTCAAAGTCTGCTGTTAGGACCTTGAGACCGTATAGCGTCAAGTCTAGGCTTTTGAAGGGCTGTGGGAAGGCACTTGGTGGAATTCTGGACACCTGCAACGTTAGACTTTTTTGAGCTCTAGGACACAGCGACATAGTTAGCCATTAAATTTCCAACGAGCTCGCTCATAGTGGTTTGGCCCTTGATGTCACTTTTAAGAAGGAAGCTGTAAGCCAAGCAATGAGTCATTATTATGGGAAGATTGGGACATGGATGCTTGACGTGACAAATCTTTACAAAAGCAAAGTTGTCGTCCCCATGCCTTTTTTTGCTTTAAACTCTACCTAAGGGAAGTAATCGATATCAGTCTCCTATTAGATTAACATTCTTTAACAACACGGCAAGCATTACAAAATTGGATAATGGGAAGATCGACCACTTAAGTGGCGTTCCCCCCTCTTCTTATAAACTTTGCGTGTAAACGACCACTGTTTTTTTATCTTATTTGCCAATGTCCTGCACGATCTGTCAAAAAGCACAAATTTCTGGGAATTAAGGCACAGAAGTAATGACATGCTAAGATAAATTTCAGCCATCTGCTGGATCTAATACTTCAAATGCAGGTAAAGATTCTAAACGACAACACAACTGACGAGTGAAATGGTTGTACCAAAACGAGGTCAATTGAGAGAGCTTCCGCTCAAGGTAAGCTACCATGTAAACCAACTAGCCATCATCCTTTCGGTAGTCACGTCACATCAACCGGCGTACAACATTAACAGTTTTTAATAGTAGCGTAAAACTAAATTAAGTATGGGAAAGGGTAAAGTAGCAGTTGTTTCTTATAAATTTTTTTATATTTTAATAAACCTGCAAGGAATTAAAATTTCTAAATCAGTAGATGTAGTAATATTCTGGGGCAGAAGTTGAGGGATGTTAAACAAATAAAGAGCGTTCTTTGAGAAACCTGTTTTTAAGTCTTGTAAAACAGGTTCAAATAAGGCTATGTAGCCCTCGATGCGGTAGTATATTTCGATATCTTCATATTATTTTTTCTTTCAAATTTAGGCTTTTCAACTAAAATTCCCATAACAAGGCAATTATT
Source organism: Melanophora roralis (assembly GCA_963583895.1). Lineage (NCBI taxonomy): Eukaryota > Metazoa > Arthropoda > Insecta > Diptera > Rhinophoridae > Melanophora > Melanophora roralis. The sequence continues at coordinate 26,452,663 of OY757189.1, read as the reverse complement.
TTTTTGTCTTTTCAAAAATAGTTTTAAATTGTGTGTGGACTTCATTCCTTTTAGTCTCTTGTAAATCTGCTTTTGTAAAATTACACTAAGCGGCTGTGTGACAGGAGGTATACCATTTAGAATATATTATCCGCAAATAAATTTGAAAGTGCTCAAAGAAGTTCTTAATAATAAGGCTTTGGAAGACGTATCCCTATCTTTTCACTCGGATATTTTTTCAAATGACTCTATTGTATGCTTTATTTTTTTGAAAATGGTAAAATTGAATCATCCATCCATCGAGTTTCACATAAAGGAGACAACTTCGTTCCATAACTCGACGTCATCGCCGAAAAATACCTTTCGAGCTTGTATTTTCAGAAGATAGCAAAGGACCATCATCTTGATGCCTATTGAGAGGCATATTATGTCTTCTGAGGAAAATTATAGGCTTAATAACAAACAAAAAACGTTCTCGACTTTTAGTTTTTTTTGTTAAACATTTTTTCAAAATCAACAGCATCTTTGAATACGCAATACATTTGTTCAATAAAATATATGAAACGTTTGTCTAAGGCTTCCAATATTTTTATTTATTAAATTAAACATGAAGCTTTAAATGTTTTTTTTATTTCCTTTCCCCCCTGAATGCGCGTTTGGTATAGCTTTTAACATTTCCTACTTAATATAAAAAATTTAAATATTTATAAAGAAAATTAAGTTTGGGTATTTTTACTTGTTTCTTAAAGGATATTCGCAATTGAAGCTTCCTTTATGTTAATCGTTTCACCTTAGCAAATTGCCTAAAGTTGTTACATTCTGAAAATTTTCTTCTTAAAATAAAGTTTTTAATTTTTTTTTACAAAATTTTTTTACAGTGTATTTTAGAAGCCATAACCAATACAAAGTCATAAATAACTAAATACATGCAAATACACCGATTCTAGTCAAAGTAATATATTTTTTTCTTTACGTTTGAAATTAAAAAAATCTTGCTTAAACCAATAAAAAAATGTTAAATAAAGAACAAAAAAAATGTATCCTTCCTTATATCGAATGTCAAATGAGAACAACATGGTTGCTAACAACGTGAAATGAAGGCAATAAAAGCAAAATGATTTGAGTAAAAAAGACTGAAGCATAAAAATTATAACTAGGTGATTCACAAGGTGTTCTATTTGCCCTATTGTCATAAAATTTCACAATGGTTTAAAAGCCTTTACCAACTATTTGACACTCGGCGCAGATGTATGTGGAGTTGTTGTGACAACATGTTAAACGACGTAGTGTTTTTAAGAACTATTTTTGTATAAAAGACAACAAAACCATTTTGAAATTTTTTAACAATATGGCAATAGGACATAATAGGACACCTTGTGAATCCCCTAAATGTTTTATTTGTCAATCAATACAACGGTATATATTAACATAAGTATGTATATATTTATGTATGTATATGTGCACTTAGGCACAATACACAATACATATGTACAATGTTCAGGTATATACATAAACAAGCTTATTCACATCCCTACACATAAAGCAATATATTCCGATACGGGACATGCAAAATAACAATAACAACACCCATACACACATATATATTTCACATGCAAATACATTTGAAATACATCAACATACATACAATAAGGCAGGACTTCTTAAATGAAAACCTAATTTCGGGAATGTTGTTGTTGAATAGGAGCAAGGGAAGTGAAAGTCCCTTTACAAGGGTATAAATTTTATGAAATTTTTTAGGTTTTTCTATTTAAGAATCTGAATTTTAGAAACAAATGTAAAGGACATGAGTATGGTTAGTGCTCGCTTTCATACAGTCGAACCCATTTCATGAAATTTTTGATGTGCTACATTTCGGAAATTATTACTACTTCTCACACCAAACTTGGTACAAATAAGTTTTACCAGGGTGTTTACATTAAAAAAATTATATAAAATTATAAAAATTATTTAATTGCAAGAAAGTAGCAGGGGGAATGGTAGCACCCATACAAAGGCTAAAATATATAAAATTTAAAACTATTGCGTTGTATCTAATACCAGACTTACACGATAAAATTTTTCACGAAATTACTTCCATGAAATTTTATGTTTCTAGACAAGGGGTGTAGAAGAGTAGGGTCTTCTATACCCTTTTTGCCAACAAACAAATATTTTATGAAAGTAGTTTCATAGAAAAATTCATCGTGTAACTTTGGTATAAGAAACTAAAAGAGACTTAAACTTTAAACCAACTATAAAGTGATTCCAGTATGGTGTCTACGTTTTGGAAAAAAAAATAAGTTCGAAAGGGGTTGTAGTGACTACCAACACTTGTATCAGTAATGTACCCTTGTGTACCACTCTTAATATAATTAGTTCTATAGTTGTTGGTTTGTTCGTTTGGCGTGCTGTCTTTTTCATCTTGCCTGTGCTATTAAAATTATAAATCTTATTTCGTATTTTATCTTAAAATATTGTTGATTTACAATTATCTCTTAAAGTGGTGACCCCACAATACATCAAAATCTAACACTGTTGATGCAGTTATAGGGTCAAATATTCTGGGGTAAATATTAGACGCTGTCTTAAATCCACCAGAGAATGACAAACATGTCAATCCATAGCTAAATGCTTTTGCGAAAGTGAACAAAAAAAGATGCACAAAATGCTATCAGAAATCAAGCGATAAGCGGCCAACTCAGCTCTCTAGTAAGCAAAGTAGCAGTAAAACATTGTCTAACGACAAGGTAACAAAAGATTTTTTAATATTACTGTGGTTGCAGAGCTGGCCAGCACCAGTCAGAAGAATTCTACATGTGTCCGATGCTTATTTAAACGAATAAACAAAGCTTGCTGACAAAGTTATAAAAATGGCGGTTTTCAACATTTGGCTGCTCTATAAACAATAACAGTCTAGAGAAGATCTTTATGATTTTACCATATCGAGCGACAGATAAATAGTCGTTGCAGCAGAAACAAGAAAAAAAAAAGGAAATACGAATCAAACGTCAAAACACTAAATTAATATTCCAAATTCAGGATCGCATTTCAAGATTACTGCTATCTAGTCCAAAACGAAAATTTTTGATTGACAACAGCGCGGACGTTTTAGTGTTACCAATATGTAGCGTTAAATACTTGAGTTTAAAAATCGGGATGAAAGCAGACTGAGCCTTTAAGTGGCGAATGTTAATTGAACATTATGATCTGTTGGTTGATGCAGGAAGAGGCAAGCTTAATGACTGTTCAACATCAATTAGGGCAAACGCTGTTTTTGCTCGCACCTTATGTATTTGAATTTCGTCTAGATAGGGATAAGCTACCGGCTGCGAAGAAGGAGTTTGAGTATTTGACAGAAATGAGTATATGAAGGCCCACTTCCCTATACCTAATTAGAAAAACAAACGGCGATTGGATCCCATATGGCGATCATCGTGCGGTTAACAACATCACTGTCTCCGATTAGTATTTGATACCATTTTTGCGCAACGTAAAAAGTATATTGCATGAAAAGAAATTTTTTTTAAGAGCCTACCATCAAATACCCATTGCACCATGCGATCAATGAAAGAGGACGATCATGCAAAACATCTTCAAATCATATTTAAACGCATTCGCCGATCTCTTTTATCCGTCTACTTTGACAAATGTCAATTCGCATATGTGAACTTGTTTTTTTTGGCCATAAAATATGTCCAAGTGGACTTGCGCATCCTTAAGTAAAGTCAAGGCAATCCGAAATTCCAAGAAATCTAGAATTAAAAAAGTATTTGAGTATCCTGAACTTATAACCTATTCATGCCAAATGCGATTAAACATCAAAGCACTAAGTTTAACTTGATTTAAGGAAGCAGAAAGAATGATACTATCGTAGTGGAATGGACAACTGAAGCAGTTGCCGCTTTTGAAGTTTTTAGAAATGATATTGCGGAAGCAACCCTATTGAACTATGCGGCAATAAATGCATGGTTAACACTGACCACGGATGCTTCAGACGATGCCGTAGGAGCTGTACTTCCCCAGAAAGTTGAAGATCATGTTTAGCAACTTGGTTTTTACTTTAAAAACTAAAACCATCACAACAAAAATACATCTCATATGACCAAACTATCCAGCATTTTAAGTATACACTCAAAGAAGGAAAGCTCAAGGGTTTTATGGATCATACCACTTTTTTTTGCTTTAAAGCAAAAAAGTGAAAATGCGTCGCAACGAAGAGCCAGGCAATAACACTTCATCAGCCATTATACTACAGATATTCGTCACTTACTTGGGACAAACAACAACATAGCCTACTTTCATTCGCGCATGAACGTTATTAGTAATCCTTTAATGACCAGAAATCGCAAGAAATATTATTAAACAAAAATCTAGAACAATCCACAATATTGTAAGCTACATTTCAATTCCACATTCTACGAAATAGCTGCTTCGGGTGTTTCGTAAATTGGGGTAAGACCTTATGATCAAAAAAAAAAACTTTAGTCAATCCGTCATTCAGAAACTGCATTTACTATCGCATCCAGGCATAAGGGCAGCAAATCAATTGGGTTCTAACCATTTCGTTTGGTGGGTAAGGTCAAAAGATATTGCTGCGTATGTTTGCTCGTGCATTCCGTGTAAAAGAACAAAGGCTCAGTGCCATACAAAGTCATCCTTGGCCGACTATACATCTACCAGTGCCCGCTTGGACACATAAATAAAGACATTGTCGGACCACTGCCTTCATTAAATGGTTTTCCCTACTGCCTGATCGGCTTACACGATGACCTACAGCAGTACCCTTAATTGATATTACAGATCAAAGTGTTGCCACTACGCTTATAATCGGCCTGAAAGCTGTGTACGTTGTCCCTTTGTGTATTATCGCAGATTATGACGACGGTTTGAGTCACCAGCTTTCAAGGTACTGACGAAAATGTTGGGAATGAAGCACCTCCAAACAATCTTTTACATCCTCAGGCCAAAAGTGCTAACGAAAAATCGTCGTTGTTAAGTTATTCTGTTCTATAAGTATGCGATTTGTGTGTTCGATAGAACACAATAACTTAACAACGACGAAATGTCCTCGCGCTTTAAAGGCCGATATTAAATGTGCGGGGACAAATAATTGGAGCTCTACACTAACGTGATTTTTTGTTAAAGTTTAGGAAGCTCTGTTAATAAAACACATAAATTAAAGTAGTATGAGGGTGTTTATATGTTTTTTTTTGAATTAAGTTCATTGTATACCAATATACATATACATACATATATGTGTGTTTGTACCCTGTGTATTAATACATACTTTTTTATTCAAATAAGAGTCATAAGTATAATGGAAAATGCATAAATAGAAATGGGGAAGAATCGTAAATGTAAAGAGGGAATATGATGAATAAGCACAAATGCTAAGCCAGAGCTGATTTTTTCACAAAGCTTTTATGTGCAGGAGGTATGCCTGTCAGTTTTTTTATTTTAATTTTACTTCTGCTTTTATTGTTCCCTGGAAGCCCTCAGCGTCAATGGACCAAAATAATATGGGGTGGTTATGGTGGATGATTGTGAAATTAAAAGCAAAAAAAAAATATATAAAAAAAGTCGTATACACTCATGTTTTTGTGGGTTGCAGTTTAAAATGCAAAATACGTTTCTCCTTGTTTCTTTATATTTCATTTTTTTTAAATGGTCTTTCATTTGATATTTAACAGCGCCAAGGAATGAGTTGGTAGTTGGCTAAATGGATAGAATGGTGGCATCATAATTAAAATCAACATCGTCATGAGGGTCATCATACCGACTATGAACTTGATGACTACTAATGGGACACAACGTTGCTGCAAACATAGAACTCTATACGCAAAACCACTGCCTTTATGTAGGAAAAAACTTTACTGGGCCGAAGGTTATTCAAAGAGGTGGTGGGGGCGTTGGTTGATGTAGTGGTGGTTGTTTTGTATCTTTGCTACAACTCTGGCTACTAGCTGCCATTATAATTTTTTAAAAAGCCATTTCACTTCTTTTTTGCAGGTTTGTTTTCTTTACTTTCTTTTTCGTCTTGTATTTTAAATTTGTATTTATTTTTTAACAAATCGTAAATTTCTATAATAAGCATTTTTTCCAGGTCTTGTTTGTAAGCTATTCTATTAAGGCACGCATACATACATAAACATATAATACCACTTAAACCAATACTACGTTCAGTGCTATTTCAATACAACGACATTTATGTATTTTAATTTTGTATCCTTGTTGTTTTTATTTTATTTCCTCAGAGTAAGTCAGTCATTGGCAAAGATTGAAGTTTTATTAAATGTATTTTTAAAATTTTTATTTCTTGTTTCTTTTTTTTATTTTAAAAAAAAAAAATATTTTACTAAGTTTTTATGGCATAAAAATTATTAAAATAGTATAAAGCAAAGTTGTATCCTTAAACAAAATTACAGCCATAAGTAACTTTAAGATTGCACATTCTTATTACTTGTACAGAATAATTGAAATCAGCGTTAATATATTTATGAGATGTTTATAGAACACGGCACATTAAACTTTTTTGGTGCAAAAGGATCACGAGAGGTATTAACTTAGTTAGCGTTAATGCAAAATTTTTATAGTGCCGATGAATCGGCCAGGAGGGGATCGACCGGAAAATCGAGCTGGGCTGTGCGCCTATAAGGCCACTAATGGGTTTCTATTAAAAATCGATAGGAACTTAGATATCGGCAAAGTGTGCTAAACATAGAGAGACAGGGCTGACTCCGTGATCTCCAGGCCTCTGTGGGGCAAAGGTATTCGAAAGGTGTGTAGTTAGGACTCTCACAAAGCACTGCGATGTGAGTTATATGACGAGTAAATGCAATAGAAACTCTCCGGAATATTGCAGGTAACGCAATGAGCAGGAGATAGAGACTGTAGAATACCTTGTCTACCACTGTCCGAAGCTGCAGATTTTCCAGTAGAGGTTGCTGAGAGGACGCCTCCTAGATGGACTACGTAATGACTCTGGCTGTGGGCTGGGAAACATCACAGGGTTCACCAAAGGAATAGGCAAATAGGTGGTTTTAAGCGGTTGCGCTTGCGAACACTGATTTCTTTTGGTTTTTTGCTGACGGCGTTCTTGTCTTCTTATTCTTTTATCGTTTTATCTATAATTTTCTTTGCATATTTTATTTCTGCGTAAAATTTGTCTTAAGGATCTTAGTAAGTAGAGGCCTGTGGGCAAAGAAAGACTATATTGTCAAGCATTCTGATTCTGACAATTTGGTCATAATAAATATGTAACCCAATTATTATTACTTTTTTGCAACTTTATTCTGCTGGAAACCAATAAAACGAAATTCAACAAAGGTGTTAAAATAATTGACGATTAATTTGTATTTTTAGGGTTTGTTGTAGGTTAAGTTTATCTTCTTGCATTTCATTGGTTCTTAATCCAAATCATCAGTAGACTTCAACCAAATTCTTGAAAAACCTCATGAATATTTTTTGTCTTTATATAATAACCTCAACAAACAAACTGAGAATTACTATATGCAATCAGATAGTCTATGTAAAGTATGTGTAACCATATGAGGAATCTGCAATATGTCAATTTTATATTTTAAAGAATAAGGCCATAAAAGTAAATATGAAGAATTTCTGCTGGGAAATAGGTGTGACTGTTGAATAAGCCAGTCCTTTAAATCTGGGGCTGAGCTTACCAGGCACTAGGTTCCTTATGGAAGATTAAGTCTAAGAACCTTTCCGAGGATCCTAACTAGATACTTCCCAGTTAAAAGATAGATGGGTTAGCAGCACTTTGGATAATGGTGGGATGTGTGACGATAAAAAGGAGTTGGAAACGATAAATAACACTGTGTGTAATTTTTTAAGTCATGGAAAAATAACCATATACGGACATCACTACGTGAAAGAAGACCAAAAAAGAAAAGACCCGTGTCTCCCAGTTTTGCCCAAAGTCATGCACTTTTTTTGTTATGGGCCCCCAAAGATTTGGGGCCTTGGTACCATTTTTACAAAAAGTGATAATTTTCTCAGGCTCATATCTTGCAAACCATTCCGAATTTTAGTTTACTTTTTGAGGCAAAGTTGTAGCCCTTTTTATAAAGAACAAAAATTATGAACATAAAAAATTAAAAAAACAATAATTTTAAATCAAAATCGCAAAAAACTTTAAAAAATTCAAATTTTTTTTTACCTTTTTCCCCCTGTTCAGGTCCATAGGTAGCAAACCGTTCAAAATTCAAGGAAACAGTCGACTAGAAAAATTTACCTAACATCCCAATTAACAACTTTTTAGAACATATAAACTTCCTAGGAATGATTCTTAACACCGTTTAGGTAGCGCTTAGGTAGCCGCAAAAGTTAAAAATTTCCCCAAAATATATGTACATACATGTAGTTATGAAGCTATCTCTTCCTTACGTTTAATCAAATTGCCTTAATTACATATATTTTATCTGTCTTTCGTGTAATAGAAAACTCTTGTGCATATAAATATGTGTATATGCATGTGAGATAGCCGCGAAAAGTCTTGGAACTTAAACAGGTAGGCAAACATTAAAATTGCTGAACACCCTAAACAACAAAATACATCATACACAAATCGCAATAATGATCGTTAACGGCCTTTAATTAAATTATGTACATACTTTTTTATTGCTTTGTTATTACTTTTTAATAATTATTGTTTATACCAACAATAAATTACCTACATATGTACCTACTACCAATTTTTGTAATAAGAACGGACAATTCAAAATAAAATAGCAATTGGATAAATTTAAAAAGAAGAAATTATTGCACCCAAACTTATCAAGAAATCAACTACAAAAATTTACCTAAGATTTCAGTAAACAGCTCACGCGATCACGCACCGATCGCACACGCATCAAGGAACGCAGATCACAATATAAAAGCGACGCGACTCTCACATCGAGGCATTACACAGCGCGACGTCAACGAAATCTCAGCGGTGAAAGTTATAGAGAAAGTTCTACAGCATAATACGCATACAACATTGGCAACTGACAATTTCAATATGCAGTGTAAAAATATTTATTTCTTTTGCTACATTTGCGGTCATCAAATCAGAAAAAATAATTCTACAAGATTTCAAAAGGAAAAGAATCTTTTAACTAGTGAATTTAAAAGAGCATATGAGTCATTTTTCGACGAAATAGATTTGATCAGTGAAAATTACACACCTAACGCAGTTTGTCGCCAATGTTATAATAATCTCATAGCATGGTTGAATGGAGGTAAACATAGTATGAAATATTGTAAGCCGGTAAACTGGATAAATCGCCTAGGTGATCATGGGGGAACCAGTTCTTATGCATGCGTTAATTACCCAAATAGACGGGATGAGAAGAACAAAATTTATAAAGCAACTGTAACAGCTACACTACCAGTGCTTGCCCCTGAAAATTTTGTATTCCCAAGGCCACAAACTCCAGATCGTAGGACAGAATTTACAGAAATGACTACAGCAAGTGGTGTTACTAATCGAGATCGATTTGATACCGACTATTAGCCCCAACAGGGAAGAGATGGACCAAAACTAATAACTAATAAAAAATCAAATGGAAAAACGGTACAAAGGCAAAAAGTTCGACGCATTGCTTGCAGAGGTAATATCAATTTTATTATTGCATGGTTTGCATTATGTTTGATTTCTTTTCTAATTCATTTCAGGTATGTTGGTGGAGTCACAAGATAAGCTTTTATGATGTTAATAAGATATGTTTAAAAGAAGAAGCTAATGATGGAAACATTCTGGAAGCAACGTGCCTGTGGACACCGTAAGTTCTGAATCAGAATCAGATTCGGACGACGATTTAGATACTCAACTTAAGAGAGCGCGATATGCAAGTCCAAGGCCATCAACTTTATAAAAATAATACGAATATTTTTTTACTATTTTTTTGTAATAGACAGCACAGTATCTCAATGTTGAAGAAAATAAAAAACAAATGAAATTCAAAAATTTTCGTAAAACTTTTAACTTTTGCGGCTACCTAAGCGCTGTTAAGAATTATTCCTAAGAAGTTTATATGTTCTAAAAAGTTGTTTATTGGGATGTTAGGTAAATTTTTGTAGTTGACTGTTTCATTGAATTTTGAACGGTTTGCTACCTATGGACCTGAACAGGGGAAAAAGGTAAAAAAAAATTTAATTTTTTAAAGTTTTTTGCAATTTTGATCTAAAATTATTTTTTTTTAATTTTTTGTGTTCATTATTTTTGTTCTTTATAAAAAGGGCTACAAATTTGCCTCAAAGAGTAAATTGAAATTCCGAACGGTTTACAAGATATGAGCCTAAGAAAATTATCACTTTTTGCAAAAATGGCATCAAGGCCCCAAATCTTTTAGGGGCCCATAACAAAAAAAGTGCATGACTTTGGGCAAAGCTGGGAGACACGGGTCTTTTCTTTTTTGGTCTTCTTTCACGTAGTGATGTCCGAATATGGTTATTTTTTTTCGTGTTGCACTGTGTAATATTGTCTGTCACTGTTCGAGATTAAAGACCTGTATGGTCAAGTGGTTAGGTAAAAGATTCTAATATGAACCACACAATATTTCGAGGTGTTAGCTGAAAAACATTATTTAACTTATTATGTTCATAAGGTGGCTAGAGTATGGGCAAGAAAGTTGAAATTATACATAGGTACGTTAGCTTATTCTTCTTTTTCTCGATCTTAGAGTATATATATTTTTTCTAGTCCTAAAACTTATATTTTTTTAAACTTGGTGTTTTCATTTTGCTATTTTGAACAATATTTATCATCCCCTCAACGAAACCCAACTTAACCTATGGGCTCCTACAAAACTTAAAAGACGATACTAGGGGGAAAATTAAGGCATTCGATTCGAATCGCAATTCTTGTCGATCGATCGAGTTGTCAAGGCTTTTAATATAGGAATTCTAATAAGAATTTTAAAATACAAACTGGATTTTCTTAGACAGTTGGGCTTATAAGCAGTGATGGTTAAATGGAAATGATTTTAAAAGGAGATAACGTCCCGTTGGACATAAACGTTAAACTGTGATCGGTTGGCTGTGAAGAATTATTTGGGAGACAAAGCTTTTTACTTCTAAAGTTAGTCAAATCTGATATAACAGCAGACTCTGCGTTGTGAAAAAGCTGGGCAGTGACCCAGGAAAGGATTCTTCACTTGTTGTTCTCCCTGCATGCCCTGGAGTGAATAGAATAAGGGGTTTCTTAATATCTGAAATTTCTTAGTCTCACTTTTATCCAGACCGCTTTAAGTTATTAGCATAATTTTACTACGCAGTACTCTGAATATTATTTCTGTTTACCCTTTTAACTCTATGTTTGGTGCAGCAGAAGGCTTCGGCATCCTAGTTCTAGTGCCTAGCTTCAAACGCTTTTCCCGATTACCCACAATGTGCAGACAGCCGTTTAATACGCACTTGGTTTTATTGTGAGTAATGGATAACTACACTCTTGCATTGCAGAAATGTCTTAGATTTAGAACTTTTGGACATTATGTATTGCTCTTATAGACGATTAGCTACATACATACATATACATACGCCTCTATATGCATTTGTTGGATCTTTATGTGCTCTGCGCGAAGAAAAAAATTAACGGTTGTTTGGACCTTGTACGCTTGTCTGAAACGCGAAAATAGGTTTCGGTCCGGATCTTGTTTTTTTTTATGTAAAAATTTCCTAAACTGTTAAGTGAAGATGTTAAAAGTATTTCTTAAAAAATCTATTTGGAGAGATACGATAAACTGCAGACAGCCAGAGGAAGACTAAGTTGGCAATAAAGTACTCTATAGGTAAAGGTAGGTTAGATCTGAAAATTTCAGTTTCGGCTTTAAATAAACTGTAAGATAAGGGGTAGGGTTATCATATAAATAGCTCTACTTATAGTTTTGAGCATTTGAGCTTAGCGATATTTAAAATTTTGTACTGAAAACTAAAGTCGAAATCTTGGGGTTAGGTGGTAAAAACACAGGAAATACAAGGGGAGGCTCTTGTGACTATTTTATTTTTGGAAAATTTTTTAAGTCTATTTCTTTACATCTACTTTGAAAAAAGACATAATCGAAGCAGGGGTTTTCGAGATTAATATTGTAATTTTTTTTCTACCTTTAAAAATCTTTATTTATTAAAATACATGGACGCTTACAAATGCCGAACAGGTCAACATGGCTTGATCTAGGCAGATAGCGGCTTGTATTTTATAGCGCTGCAAACATCCACATTAATGCAATTGCCTTGTACCGCTTCCATGTATATGTTTTGGGTACAAAAAGCGGAAACTTTTATATCTCATACCTTATAAGTTTGAGGAGAAAATCTGTTATGGCATCTAAAGTTTCACTTTACGATCTCTTTTTCATTAAAGGGTTTTCAACAACTACTTTTTAACCATAATATACAACCATTTTTATTTCTTTATTGAGTAGCTTTCCATTATATACTTTTCATTCTCTATTGTCGATTAAAGTAAAGTTAATAATAAACAACTAACGATTTTGCAAATGTTTTTCTCAAATGGCTCAAGGCGCTTATGCACTTAAATCGAAAATTAAAGCAAAATAAAATGTAAATTGTTGCCGTAATAAAGTCGTTAATACATGAATGAACTTTGTATTTGTTGTGTGTGTATGATTGTACGTACAAGTAAACATATTTATCCCTGTCGGACTTTAAGTTAACTTTAAATTGACTTTCGAAACTAGTGGTGACTGACATCTAAATTACTTTTAATTAACTATTAATTAACTATTTTAACATTTTAATGCCTACTGAGGTAGTCAGTGTCCGATTCACTACTTTTAACTTACATTTATTTAAAATATACTATTATTAAGGTCACCCAATTTTAAGCTGTTCCGGGGTTAAATCACACACTGGAAATATTTTATATCTAAATAATAATTTTTTAATGTTTTGCTTTTTTTTTAACAATCATGAATTTAAAAACAAGCATAGCTTTTTTAGAAAGGGCACGGCACATACATATGTATGTTCTCTTGGGCTAGAATTAATTGCTTCATTTAATTTTGTCTGCTAAGAAAAGAAAAACAAAACAATGAGTATTAAGTACTTAGATGTAAGTATTAGAAATAAAATTTAAATTACTTACCTTACCATACCATACCATACGCGTCGATGGTGGGATTCGATCCCATTCCCACAAAGTGTTTAGGCTTGTAGCCTTACCATTCGCCCACAACAATGTATATATAAAAACTGTTTAAAATAACGACGACTGATTATGCGACAGGGATGCTATTAAAAACATTTACTTCTAAATTAATTAACTTTAAACGTATTGGTTGAGAATTTGTTGAGGAACATAATTGGTATTTGATACTAATGCTGGCTTCAGTTGAAAATTGTTAACTGGTTGAGAGTTTAATTCTTAATTTAATGTAAAATATAATAAATAAATTAGTTTTCAATGTTATGAATATAAATGAACCAATTTATATATGAATTAACAAATACAGCTAGGACAAACTGCTTAGGCAGTTTTTTATGGATCACTTTCCTATAATCTGAAGACTGTATGATGGGCATAATTTACATTGAGGAAAATTGTAGAAACAAGGGATCTCCTAAATATATATTTTTAAGGAATATCTGGCAAAACATTAAATATAAATGTCTTTTGAATGTTGCCGAAAACTGTTATCAAATTTTTTTTTAGTCGAAAAACGTCAAAATAGCTATATTCCAATAGGAAACGAACCCACAAACAAAAAGTGAAAATAAAAAAAACAACTCCGAAACGAACAAAAATCCAGAGCCAGGTACTGGGTGACGTAGGCATGGTAATAGAGGTCCGTAAGCTATTGAACTGATGTTTTGCTTTCATAGACAAGATAAAATTAACTAAAAAAACCAGGGACTTTGAATAATAGTTATTTTTGAACTTTCAACAAAAAAGTAATGAGCAAAGAAACACCGGAAAGTCAAGTAAAGTACACCATCTTGATGGTTATCAACTAGATAAGGTGCTTTTTTATTTTTAATTTTTTCTTAAAATTTTTGTTTGATTTTTTTTTGTCTTGAAATAATTTTTTTTGATTTTTATTTATTTTTTGCAGGCACAATTGGAATGTTAATTAAAAATCAAAAAATAACGAATTTTGTTTATTATGTCTGCCAAAAACCTAAAAATTAAAAAATTATTACTTATTGACCAAAAACAAAAACATTATTATTTTTTTGCAAGAACTATAAAAACCAAATAAAAACTTTTATTATTTTATTAATTACTTTTTTTTTGGCACGACTATTACGGTCCCTTAAGACAACTTCCTTGTCATATAAAGTGTTACCTTAAACCAGAATATGGTAGTCAGCTCGCTGGTGGCAATTTTTCAGCCCCATATTTAGAAGCCTAAAGCACTGACAAGAAGACCGAAACTCCGATGGATTGATCGAGTGCAGAAAGAAATCTCGAAACGTGGTGTAAAAAATTGGAGAAGAAGCACAGAAAGTCGAAGCGCCTGAAAACAGTTGAGTATAGCAGCACAAATCTACACTTGTAGAAGGTTATACAAGGTGGGCCAAAAGAAATCATCCTATTAGAAGATGATATTATTTTTGCAAATGTCGGCCATTGGAAAATTTGTTTTGAGATTTGCAAGCTAGACAAACAAAAAATACATGTGAACAAGCCATGGAGTGATACACTTCCAAAGAAAGCGCAATAATCGTGTCGATTTTTTTGCGTAACGATTCGTATGTGGTGTTGGCGCAGCGTAAAATCCGTCGCCGATTCCCTGAATATGGGACCGCACGAATGGCTGCCAAGAGTGACTAGCCCCGAAGCACCCATTCTGCCAAGAATATCACTGCTGTTGGCGAGGATGTCGAGCTGTCGCCAAAAACATCAACCGTTCATCCCAAAGGCGAATTTGGGTCAAAAACCTGCTCATGTTCCCTTACAAAGCCCAGTCCGTGCATCAGCTGCTGCCAATCGACCACCAAACGCATCGCAAACAATATGAAGTCATCCGATTTTGGCCCACCTTATATTTTCTTGGTCATTATAGATAGGAAAATCGACTAACGGTGTCCATCTGTCCGTGTTATGGTTAAAATCAACTTTTTAAAGCCCCATGATTTCGCATTGACCCGTCAGCCGTACCAAACTATCAGAAATATCTGCCAACAAATTGAAATTGAAGTCCAGCAAAATTGGCCGATAACTTACCGAGATATGTATAAGAAAAAAATCAAGACTACCTCTGTTTATTTTTCTAAAATTTTAACATAAAAACCTTTACAACTACCGCGAAGTTGCCCCTACATGGGTGCAATTCAAGACCGACTTCCATTTATTTTTCCTCCAAAAAATTTTTGCAAAACATACTTACCCCCTATCTCCAGCCCCCAATATGGTTGCGAAACATTATTTAATTATTATTTAATTTTGTTTGAGTCGCTCCCACAGCTTTCAGGGTGCTCCTACAAAGCTAAAATGTAAGACCGATTCTGATAAATTTTTCCTCCAGCCTCTCCAGCCTCTAACATAGTTGCCATACAAAATTATAAAAAAAATTGGGTTTAAGCCCCCACAACTTCCCCGGAGTCGCACCTAAAGGGATAAAATGTATCACAGGTCCCCATTAGTTTTCCCTTTCAAATATATTCCTAGAACATACTTACCTCTTATTTCCATCACTTTAGCGGGTTGCCATACAAAATTTACAAAAAGTATGTTAAAACGCCCACTACTTCCCCAGAGTTGACCTCAGAGAAATAAAGTGTACGACCGAGCCCCACTAGTTTCCCCTCCCCAACATATTTCCAGAAAATACTTATCCCCTATTTGCATCGTCTTAAGGGGATTCCATACAAGATTTTGTAAAATTGAAATAAATCCCCCCTACAGCTATTAGGATAGATAAATTTAAATTGGAAAAATTTTCCTTAAGCATATGTACCTATTCCCATATCTCCACTCCTAAAAAAGTCGCCATACAAAAAAAAAGGATAAAAACCCCTATAACTTCCCTAGTCACCCAAAGAGGGTTAAAATATGACACCGACCGCTATTTAAAAACTAGAAATATGTATTTCGTTAATAAAAAAATATGGATAATAATAAAAAAAGTTCGGGGTTTGAAAACGCCAATGGGAGAGATTCGGCACAGCTGAAAATGGCGCTCTTACTAGTTTTTTCGTCTGTTGGCCATGTACTCTTAGCGGCAGTTATACGAATGCAAACAAGATAAGAAAGTCCAACCTAAGATTCGATGCAAGAATCGCGTATGTAGTTGATAAAGAGGCTATCAAACGGTTCAAAATGGCGTGGTAGAGCATTTTTGGTCTGAAACCTCTTGACAAAATCTTACAGGAGTAAATTTTTGTTTAAAATACTTTTTAATAAACTTTTTTAAAACAAACCCTAGATATTTATCACTTTAATAAAAATATGACTGTTTCTCTATCCTTTTATGCTTATTTCTTACTTAAGACTAAGAAATCAACGCCAGTAGTACTAAAATCAAATTATAAATTGAAATAATAATTACCTTAGAGAAATTTATTTCTCGTATCCACCTCAACACATTGTTTCCCTCCTCCTTTTTGCCATTCATTAACTTAGTGGCCATTATAACTTAAATCCCTTTGAAATTCCATTTAAATTTTGTCTAAGCCATTGTCGTCATTTTCAGCATCAGCAATTATTAAGGTATTTTTCTGCTCAATTTGTGCCAGTGGCAAAATAGCTATTGGACAGGAAATATTTAAAAAAAAGAATCAGAAATATTAAGATGTTTAAAAGAAAATTAATAAGAATATTTTTTTCCTTTTACTTTTCATTAATTTTGTTCAAACAATGCAGTAAAATGTAAAGAAAATTATTTAAAGTTTAGTTTTTATTTGGAGAGTACTTCTTTTTGTAATTACTTTAATGATGTCAAAAATAAAAGGCAACAATTACGAATATTAAAAAATGTAGAAAATTATATGAAAAGTTTCTCTTATTGCTTTCTTCATTATTTTTTTTCTACATATTTTTATTACTGAATCTTCGCTTATGCGAACTCGCAATAAGTAAATCTTAAATCTAAGTATAATTGACATTAGTCCAACCAGTTCCACCTTTAATTTAAGTTCTCAAAATAAAGTTAATTAAATTCAATGGTTTTATCTAAGTGCCGTAGTATCTCTTCCTTTGAGAGAAATGTGTCCCCTATGTTGCAAAATGTTTCAAGCGAGCGGATTTGAATGTGTTTCCAACTTATTTAAATACTTGTCCACATAGTTAAGGATTTCGTTTTTAACTTGTAGATCTGTGTGGATGTTGAAGTTTTTAATATGCCAAGGAGCACCAGTTATCAATCATGAGATTTCGTTTTGACGTCGTTGAATTTTCTCTATTTCGGAGGTGGAGGCAAAACCCCATAATTGTATCCCGTATTACCAAATTGGTTTCAAAATTAAGTTTTAGAACAAAAGTTTACAATTAAGACGTAGCATAGAGTTTCTCCCAATTATCCAATGATTTTGAGCCATTTTAAGTTTAATTTGTGTCAGGTGCAAATGTTTTGCATATTCAAAGATGCTGTTGCTTTTGGAAAAATATTTTTGAACATTCAAGAAAACTTTTGTTTTGAAATACAAATATCTGTACTTTAACAAGAAATCGGAAATCGAGAACGTTTATTGTCTATTATAAAAACTATAATTCCCCTCCGAAGGCAGCATATACCTCTCCATGGACACCTTCTGAAAATACAAGCTCGGAGGGTATTTGTCCTTCACTTCTGTCATTTCATATAGATGCTGGAAATAAAATTTTAGGCAACCATTTCCAAATTTCCCCTTTAGATGCTTTATAAATATCGAAAACAGTTAAAAATAAAAAAAACAAAAGTTTCCATAAACTTGATTCAAAAGTTATATTAAAAAAATTTATGACGCTAAATACTATTCGATTTATAACTGATTTATCAGGAAAAAGACAAACTTCTTAAGCTTTAGGGTATTTAAACGTAAACGAAAAGTTAGTAAAAGAATAATTTATCGGCTTTATGAACGCATTTAAAGAGGCTTTAAATGATATTGCCGATGACGTCGAAGTGCCAATTAATGCGAACACCATCATGTCGTTTTAACAGCTTTAAAAAACGTTGGTCTTAATTTTGAGAATTGTGTAGGGATTGGAACTGACGGGTGTTGTTCGATGTAGACAGAAAATGGAGCAGTAAAAAATATACAAGAAACCGCAAAAAATGATAAACAGACGCCTTGTTATTCCCATAAACTTAGCAACTCGATAGTGAAGGGCAACAAGGTACACTCAAAAAATTATTACAGTAACTGACTGTAAGTTATTTAGGAAGTATTCATTAAAGTTGTTTTTAAATGAAAAAACAGTTAAATTTTAATACAATATTTTTTTAACTGATTTAGAGGGTTATTCAAAGCTTCAATTAAATAAAAAAAAACTGATTTTCAGTTAGAGTTATTTTTGCCAGTTATTTTTTAGTAATATTTGACTTTGTTGTTATTTTTCCGATACTTTGTGTTTAGCTGTAAATAACAGAAAATCTAGTTAATTTTAAACGAATATGTAAATTAATTTTTTGATGTCTGAATTTAAATGAAATATTTTATTAATTTTAATGAATATTTTGTTGGACGATTTTTAAATGGATTTTAAATAGGTTTCCAGTTGATTTTACCTTAATAATTTTTTGAGTGTACTAATAATACAAAAAGTTGTATCGTTTGCTTAGAAACCAGCAAATAAAAAAAACGTCATCTTTAGCGTAATGTTGATTACCTATAATTGATATACTTACTGTTAAACAACTGCTTAGTGTAATTTAACAACAGCAGGATATAGGATCGTCTCTTATAAAAACCCTGATAATGTGTCGTCAGACTTAAAGGAATGAAGGCTCACACAATTTAAAACTATTTTTGAAAAGGCAAAAATTATTTGCGTTCATATGGGTATTTTAGTTCAAAAGCCTAGATTTGAAAAGAAAAATCGTTTTGATGATATCGAGGTATACTACGTCATCGAGAACTACAAACCCTTTAGTGAATCTGTTTTACAGGACTTAAGAACACGTTTCTCAAAGAACGTCCTTTATTTGTTTAACATCATTCAACTTCTGCCTCAGAATACAACTACACTTATTTTTTAATTGAACAATTTGCAGATGAATTAATAAAATTTGAAAAAAGTTGATAAGAAAAACTCCTTATATCG
Organism: Melanophora roralis; assembly: GCA_963583895.1. NCBI lineage: Eukaryota > Metazoa > Arthropoda > Insecta > Diptera > Rhinophoridae > Melanophora > Melanophora roralis. Next base: position 26,433,477 of record OY757189.1, on the reverse strand, counting down.
AAATTAAAGGCTGAGATTTTGCATTTTAAATAAAAATGGAGAATTTAGAAAGACCGCCTAGAATATTTTATTAAGATGTTTTAGGAAGGTGCGACCCAGTTATTTACAAAAATATGCGAAAAATATGCATAATTTTTATTTCAATGCCGGACAGTAATGCTACGACCGAAAGGTTATTCTCCTTTCATCGGCGGGAATGCTCATGTTACATCCAAGAATTTAAAACTGAATTATGAGTCTTATGGGTTGCTCAACATGTTGAGAAAATTCAGAACTTTTAATATTTTAAAAACAGTTTTAAACGAGACAAACAAATTCATTCCATAGCGTTTTTTAATATTTGTCATAGGCTCCGTAAAATGTGAGTGTTTAATTGTTGATCTTATATGTGGCCCGTCAAAAATTTCTGATTTTATCTTTTCTGCACTCAGCTTTTCCTAATTAATTGTTTTTAAATAAAAAAAAAATATTTCTTACTTTAGTGCCGTTTTGCATAAAATACCCATATGATTACTTATGTGTAAGCATGTAATAAAAAAATGTTGTTTAAATTTAGTTGAATGTTGTTTATATTAAGTTGAAAATCATTTACAAGTACATTGTAATGTGCAAAAAAATTTAAACGTCTTTTCATTATCCTAATCCATTTTTTTGCTTCTGCACCGGTAGTTTAACATTGAGTGCTAAAATGCAACTCAAAGCACCATTTGTTTTCAACAAAAAAGGAGAATGTTCTGTAAACTGCTATAGTTCTCCTGTTTTCTATGTTTCTCCTTTTCAAAGAGATTGGCATGAACACACTCATTTATTCTCCTTTGCCCATAATGAGTGTAACATATTTCGATGTTTTTTTTTTATAAATGAGTATAAATTATTTTCTGCAAAGGAGTTAGAATTCTCCTGCTTAATTATTTTAACTCTACTACTAGCTAATAGAGGTCGTTTTTGTTCTCATCAATGTAAGCGGGTTGAAGTCCTGGCTGCTGTTACCTATAATTCCTGCCAGGATACTTGAGAACAGGTTAATCATTTCTCTATGTTTTTTATAACAGTCATGATTGTATGTGTAATAGGTTAAACTGTAAAAATTTGATGAGTCTATTTATAACACTTATTAGTAGAAAGTTGTTTTTTCTATTAGGGGTGGTTTTTATTATAACATATTCTTCAAAAAGCCTGTTTAGTCGTTATGGAAACCAGTTTTTCTTTAATACTTAAATTTATATATCCACCACCAGAGTTAAAGGATACAAGAAAAGAATAATGTTGAGAGCAAACACTTATAAAAAGTGGTAAAAGAGGAGATTGATTACAATTCCATTGCAAATCGTGCGTAGGTTAAGAATTTAAATTTGATGTAATAAATATACAGTATGGGTATGCATGGGTTTCGTTATTTGTGAAAATCTTCAAGTCTCATTCCTCAAAAAGTTAAGACTTCGAAAAATTCACGCCTCTGGGATCATACCGTCTCGTGCCGACTAACATTTAAATTCCATCCATCCACCTGTTACAATTCCGATATTTCCTAAGGTAAATATATCTTAAAGTCTTAAAAGTTGAGGCTTAATGCAATGGCCCTCTCGTGTCAACTTACTTACCTGGCAATAAGAAGCTTAGTCAAACTAGGCGAGTCAAGATAGGGAATATTACTTAATACTGGCCACACTAGAATATAATTGAAGATTGGTCTAACAGACAATCAGATGGATGTTTTGTGTTTGCGGCGGAAATACTAGTCATTTTAAGGCAATAGGGAAGTCAGTATTTATGTTGGCAGTCGGATGGCCTTTTGAGCCTTAAAGGTGCATTTCGTCAGGTCTGGACTGGAAAGATTGCCAATGGAGTTGAAAAAAATATACCACTAGCCGGTTGAGGTAGGATATGTAGAATATGTGAGAATGAAGAAAAATAAGAGACGGTCTTTATATTTCCGACCATTAGAGTCAAGTGGCATGGTAAAAGATTTCACATAGAATTGGGCAATGTTTTGCAGTGTTAACCGGAAAATTTCATTGGGGTTATGTGTCAGACTAAAATCTAAGTTCTCAAATTAAATTATAAAAAAGTTCTAAAGGTGTTATCTGAGGGCAACAGTATCCTTTCTCTTCAAACAAGTGTGTCCACTATGTTTTAAAGGAGCGGACTTGGATGCGTTTTCAGCTTATTTAAATACTTGTCCACATAGTTAAGAATTTCGCATTTAACTAGTGAAACTTGTAGATCCTTGTGAATCCTCCGAATTATTTCCGTAGCTCTAAATATGTTTAAAAATTGAGTTGTCAAGCTGTCAAACTGTTCAAAATAACATATATTTGAAAATAACGTTTACTATTTACAGTGTTTTTAAAAACTTTGGGATCGCTTATCTCTAGTGCCTATAAGCCTTAACTGTCAAACATATTAGTATTAGGAACTAGATACCAATATATAAACCTTTTTTCAAAAGTCGTTCTATCAAAATATGTTTAGATCAACCCATTGTGCCTTTAGCCGAAAATCACGTTTACCCTCATAAAAACCTTATAAGGGCAAAATTTTGCTTAAATTGTCATACCCGCCACATAGTGATAAAGGTATATATATTAGTTGGTCATTCATATTCACTTAAACCCCATATATTCTGAATCCTTATAGATGGGAAAGTTGATATAGCCATGTTCGTATGTGTGTCTGTTGGAATAAAGTTTCTGAACTCAAATAAAGCCGCACATAAAACGTTTTGGTAGCGCTATTTAAAATCAGTAAAATCGGTTTACTATTGACCGAGATATAAGCAAAAACCCAAAATAACCTATTTTTTTAGGGAAAAATCCGTGCATATGTATATCCCTATATATCTTAGTAAACATAGTCACACTTGCCACAAAACTTGGCACGGCTATATTGAAGATAGGAACCTAAATTCAGATAAGATCAGGGGAAGTGTTATTCCCCCGACACTTGTACAAATTTTGTGAAATGTTTAATGCAATAAATCTGAAAAACTATAACAGCTATAGAATTCAATTGTTCTGCAAGAAGTAATTGGACAATAAGACCTACATTTTGGAAAAAAAATTTTAGGGTAAAAGCAGGCGAAATACAAACAAACAATTTTTATGAAATTTTCTATACGCTATTTCTTGGAAACTATAACAGCTGCTTATCTACTTCGAATGTTTTACAAAAAATAATGATACAATAATTCTAACATTTTGAAAAAAAAAATAGTCGGATAGGAGCAAGGGAAGGAAAGCCAACATCTTTTTTAAAACTTTCATTACGAATAATGTCGAAAACCTTTCAAACTCTCGACCTCAAACCCTATTACCCCCCCCCCCCCCCCCCCCTGAAAAATGCATGCTATAAGTCCCATATAAGACCTTTTCTTTTTTTTATGATATAATACGGTAAAATTGGATATAAAGTATTAGGGAAAATTTTAAAGTAATTATAATTGCCTGAAGATATAGGACAATATAAAAAGTGTCGTAATAATATTTTAAACTCCAACTAACTATCCGACATCAAACCTTCTATTTAAAAGTGCACTTTTTCGTTGTGATTATATCGTTATTGAAAAAAATCTAAACATATAAACATATGTGGGTCTGTATCAGTACCAGCTGCAATTAATGAACATTTAAGTCAATTTGAGAACACTTGCTTCTGTATATGTTGCATCCTTTAAACACTTTATTGTTGCTTCATGTACTTTTGCCAAGTCTTTATTAGAAGTGATTTTAAATAATAAAACTTTCTTAAATTACATATGTGCCGCCAGTAAGTCGGTTATTTTGGAAAATTATAGTGGAAAAAAAATAAAAAGGATTTGAAAATAAATATGATGACAATAAAAAACAAGACGCCAAACATTTAAATGCCAACATATATGTACATACATACATGTGTACATAATAACCTGTAAACAGGGCTACAAAAAAAAGAAAAAATGTTTTAAAATAATTTCTTTGCTTGTTGTTGACAATTTCGTCCCAACCTTTTGCTCCTTTTATTTAGAAAAATGTTAAAATAAAAAATCCTTGTTATATATATGTATATCATCATTTTTGCATTCGAAAGACATGAGAAACTGCTTCATATCAAACACTCTTTTGAGAAACAGCAACAAGACGTGATGAGGCAATAAAAAACGACAAATTTTTTACTTGTTTTCTTGAAAAATTTTTTTCTCTATTTTATACTGAATTGAAATTGAATTGTGTTTTTTGTTTAAAAAAAAAAAAACTTAAATAAAAGGAATAATTTACATCCTTTTTACATATTTGTATTTGCATGACAGAAACAACTGCATACATTGCAAACATTTTTTTATATTCTTTGAAATAAAACTGCTTAAAACAGTGGATTCTTATTCTAAAAAATTTCGGATTTTTATACTTACACCATAACATCATTAAAAAAAGAGTAGTCTAAGACACATCCTCAATTATACCAATCGATTCAAACTCTCTTCCTGGAAAGAAGTTAAAGTATTTTAAAAATCTTCTACTGATGACCGTCTTCCCTACTTACATAGCAGGACCCTAAGAGGAATGGTGACAAGGCGGGGGATTAAATCAAAATGGGCCTATGAAATGGTTAATGCAACAATATAAAGATTTATCCAACTTAAGGCAGCAGGTTTTCTTACTATTCTCAAAAATTGCCCCATTTTCACAAATGCCACTTATGACTGGTGGAGCGCCAGACAAGGGCAGTCCTTTAGGCTTTTCGATTTATTAGGGTATTTTCCTTTCTGATTAAAACAATTAAGGGGATAGCGGATGAGATGGGTAAAAGCAAGACATCACAAAATAGGCTGGGATTTGAATTTCATGCCTACATTATAGAAAGTTAACAGTAAACAGCTCTACAGGATGCAACATACTTAATACACGCATACTTTGTTTTATGCATTGACATTAAGGGAGCTATTAAACACGTGTTTTCCACAACACTAATTCAATCTTTGGACCAGTTTTACATTGATGAGTATAATTTTCAGCCTATTGAAACCCGAGGTAGCAATTGTAGGAATACGGCTACAGTTAACGGCGGAACTGATTGATTGGAGTTCCTAATTTAACCATTTATACGCTTTGGTGACACTGGAGGATTATACAAAGATAGCGAAATTTTTCTATCGTACATATACATCAGGTAATGGCTAAGGCTACCTGCAATGCGCTGATACCAGATTTACATATATTCCTGGTTTGACGAAACTCTGGCACAAATGCCCCAAGAGACGTGTTGTTTTTAAAGTGGATAGTTCTTGGAGCGGAACTATGCATCTTTGCTGAAACCCATGAGACTAAAATTTACTTCCGACTCCAAAACCACAAAGCTGTCATCAAAACAGAGTTTCGAACCATTACAGGATAGTGGCACTGGCTCAGGGCACATGCAGGTACAACGGACGTGAGAATCTGTACGAATATTTAAGGGTCGATTAAAGCAATTTAACCGAAATAACAAAGCAAGGGAAATGTTGCAGGGCAAGGATATGGTGAATGATTTCTTGGAGTATGGTCAGGTGAAGAACTTGAGGGAAATTTCCGCTCCTTATTAAGGCAACAATTGAAGCACCGAATGATGTGTTTTGCCAAATTTAGCTTACTTTTGAGGCATAGAATAAGAAATATTAAGTTAGTTGGTCGGCATCCCCGAGTTTATATGAATTTTGCCCTACAAATTCTTTGTCAATTGCTATAGGCCAATAACAAGCTTTTCACTGTCTTAAGTGTATGTCCTGTGGGCTCGAAAAATTTTGCTCTAATGAGATTTCAGTGTGAGATAGTTTAAGATTCAGATTAGATGGAAGGAGCGGTGCGGAAAGGCACACCCTCTCAAAAATTAGCTCTGGGAGACCCTGCTAGGTCTATTGTGCGTCACTTCAAAGAAAAATAACATAAATAAGATATAAAGTAAAGGCGAAAAGGAGTTTAAAGACTAAGAGGAAGAAAAGATATAGTTTAAGACCTCAAGTATACAAGTTAATCCAATCTTCCCCAGCCACCTAATTCCTATGATAATCCTTAAAGTACTTTTTTGGATTCACCTCGCCATCGCTAAGTTTTTCCTAGAATTGTTTTCCAACCACTTGACTACCTGACTTTCATGTTTTTGTCCAATTCGTTCTCATCCTTACACATCCTTCAATAATCCATATTGCCATCATTCTTATTTCTAACCGGACAGTGCCCAGTTGTGACCCCAATTGTGGGCAACCTTGCGTCTGCTGAGAACAGCCCCGATCCAGGTCATCAGTGGCACCAAACCATTACGAGCGAGCTCTCAAGTAATTTCATTGCCAATTTTATCGGATTGCTCCGTAACCCAAATGATCTAATGTTAAAGATGTCTACAATCCCACCAAAGGTTTTCCAATAATCTCTTACCAACCTAGGTTTGTCACAATGGGCCTTTAAAGCCCTTACTGCCGACACACACCGTAGATCCTATAAGAAGCAAAGGTCTACGACATAAGTGGTCCAAACACTCCTTGACATTTTTGCCACTATAAGATCTGTTGCTTTTAAAGTGCCCAGCATTTCCCCTGGGAACACACGGCACTCATAAAATATTCTAAAAGACAATCTGATGCCTTTTCTCGTGATAAAGACTTCAGTTTCGGTGTTTACTTTCTCCTTAAATCCCTCTCTGAAAACACCGCAGATAACCACCCGACTTTTGGATCCTCACCAATAATTCTTCTGAAAGATTATAATCGGAAGTGCTCCTCTTAAACCAACTTCTGTAACCATACAGTAGGCATCGTATCGTACAGTCGACATATACTAAGATAAGATCCTCATAACAAATTTTACTGGTGTGACCAGCTTAAACCAGTTTATCCTGACTTGCCAAGCCTGACTAAGCTTCCTTCCGTCATTTTCATCACTCAGTACTTATTAGGAACAGTGTAACGAATGACGTCTGGTTCCACTTGAGGCTGCTTCTCAAGCAGCAGTAACTCCAAGTTAAGCTTTGTTAGAGGTCTCAAATAACATCCATTGCTGGTTGCAAGCCCCAGCTGTTTCCTGCGGATTTTTTCATACAAATTACATCTTGACTCTTTCCTATGTATTTCTTTTCAATATGATTAAGTCTCTTTAAGCTAAAAACAATACTTGACCATATCATTTTGAATGATTCGGAATTAATCTGTTACGCCTATGTGCAACTTAAAATGGTTTTATGGTCCTTCCGCCAAACTTTGCATAGAAAAACATATTTCTCTTTTGAGAAAAATTATTTATATTAAAATACTACTGAAACAGTGTGCGTTTTTACAAAAAAATATCAACAACAATTATAGCAGTAATAATAATGATATTAAAAGCAACATAAAAATGAAAAAGCTGAACGAAAATCAACAACAAAAAGAGTAAAACAAGGGCTTATATGAGCCTTAAACAAAAAGGATGTGTCATTGTTTATGAACAAGTGCATTTAGTATGAAATTATATACACATGTATGTGTGTTTTTGTTATAGATTGACACATTTGCATGTACATAGGTTTGCAATGCCTAAAGAGGGTGTAAATTACATACACATGTGCCCTTACAAACACATGAACCATTTGTAATTTCTTCAAGTGTCAATGGCTAAAGATGTTGGGTATGTAGATATTATGGTGGTTTTGTCTGCAGCAGTTACTCAAATGCTATTTCATATGTGGGATTGTTAGTGTGTGTTTGTCTGTGCGTTTTTTGTTAACTTCTGTTGCTGCCATCCATACATGGAGAAGGAGGAGTTGTGCTTAAGTGGTTGCAGACGTTTATTGTTTACTGGCTTTTATTCACTACTTTTTTAATGTTTAAGCTTTTTTCTGTTCCTTCCATATCTTATTGCTTGTTTGCTTGTCTTCGGATGTTTGTTGTTAAATTTTTGTTTGTACATCTTGTTTTAATGGTTTATTTGATGGGCTTTAATAATAAATGCATCATTCGTGACACATGTTGTGCTGTAGGCTTGAATAAGGAAACAATTTTCACAAAACTGTTAAAACATTGTGGAACACTACCATATTAAAAGAAGTAAGAGCCCTATATTCGGTTGTGTAAAATCGTATATACCCTTAACAACGTATAGGGGTAATCCTCTAATCAGGTGGTGAAAGGGGGTAAGCATGTTTAAGAGAAGCGTTTGCAAGGAAAATTGAGTTGAGGTCAGTCCTGAATTTGAGCTATCCACGGGCACCCTGAAAACTGTAGGGGGATTTGTTACAATATTCCAAACTTAGCATGGAAGCACCGTAACCCTGTTAGGGGCTGGAAAAAGGGTATAGGTATGTTCCACAAAAATTTTTGGGAAAAAAACTTAATGGGAGTCGCTTTTCAGTTGCACCCGTATAGGGGCAACTCCAAAGCCGTCGTAAAGGTTTTTATGTACAAATTTTATGTCTCGGTCCGTTATCAAGCGATTTTTCTGGATTTCGAAAGAGATTTTTTTGCAGGTATTTCTAATAATTTAATACCACTTGCAGGTCTATGCCATATCGGGGGCTTTAGATGCAAATTAAGCATGATTTTAATATATGGCGCCTACCCAAATCAAAAACAAATTTCTGGTATTATTTTATCAGTTAAAAATTGTGCACAATTACATAAGAATCTCTATTTTTTACTTTTTCGAAAAAGGATATTTTTGGTACAGACATATCCCCGCTAGTTAATGGGAAGGAAACGAATTCTTGAAATTAAAGCGGTAAAATTTTATTATTTGATAATATTTTATCAATTAGAATTTTAGTGCCATTTAGTATTTTTGTGGTAGGCGTATCCTTATTGAAATTGAAAGAAATTTGGTCAGTTCCTGAAAAGTGTTTTAACTTAACTCTGTTCAAAATTTTATTGAGTTGTCATTTTTTCCTTTCCTTATTTATTTAAAGGTTTAATTGGAAGAACGCAAATCCTTTGAGATAAAAAGACCAAGTTTTTGAGGTCTGGTTGCATTATATCCATTTTCTTTTCTATTTATTTTATTGCACTTCACTTCTTAATAATAATTCCTTTAATTTTTGGTCACTTTTTAGATGAAATCACCAAATTGTTAGCTGGTTCTGTCCGACCTTTACAAAAATATTTGAGATAATTGATATTTTTATAGAATGTTTTAATATTAGTAAGAATTAACAAATATTTGTATTGATGGCTTAATATAGAAAGGGCATAACTCGATTTGTTTATATGCAATTTTTGCTTATTCTGGCAAACAAATGTCAACATCATAATAAGGTTCTTATTTAAAATAAAATTTTTTGCCTCTTTTCAGGTTAATTTTATTCATTACAGTTTAAGTATATTAAAAAAAAACCCCAAAACATCAGATTATGAAAATATGATAACCAGGGCAACCAAAAAAATGCTCTTAAAAAGGGGTGTTATGCTCATAAAATATGCGGCAACAAACAAAAATATGTTTCAACAATTAAAAATGTATGCTTTATAATTAAGAAGGATAGGAACTTTAAATACGAATCCGAAAACGCAGCATCAAAAACTAAATAAACAGCGAACTACCATGCCAAAAAAAATTTCTGTACAAAAAAAGAAGGGAAACCAAAATGATGCTGTTAAAACTAGTTGAATATCGTTTTCGGCAAGCTAAAACGATCCAGAATTGGGTTCACTTCCAAATAAATACTAAAAAAATTGCAAAAGGTGACAATGAAAAATATTTTGTGAGAGTTTTTAATTTAAATTTTTAGAAAGTTCTAAAACGGATGATAATAATAATGGGTTCTGTTTCAAAAAACAAAAGAGTTTAAAGTTGCAACAACTAAGGTTCTAAAAAAATTAAATAAAACAACAAAAACTTAAAATAGTGACAATGACCCATCGAAATATTATTTTTGCTAGGGTTTTTCAAATTGAATATAAAATATTAAAAACAGGTTTAACAAAAAAAAAAAAAAAACATACTCTAAAAGGAAAAAATATGTTAAAACATGCTGTAATATACAAATTCCCTAACAAATCGGTGCCAAAAGTTTCCAAAGTTCTGAAACGGACGGAAATATGTCTAGACATATTTTTAGGTGCCCTGATAATAACTGAAGATGATGGTTATTTATAAAGATTAAATAAATAACGACTAGATACAGAAAAAGTTTTTATAATATCATTCATATCTACAAATTAATTTACAAATATATGTGTCAAATGTATATAAAAATTTCTTGAATAAAGGTGAAGTCTTTTGCTTCAAAATGTATTTTGTATTTAAAGTTTAATTTTATAAACATTTTAAATTGTTTTTGTTTTGCCATTGGAAGCAGGTGCTTTAAATTGCATTTGAAATTGTTTTTAATTTTAAAAATTTCTATTCGCTTTATATACGCCTTGGCCTCTAACTACCTTATCAAACATCCTGCTTTGTTGGTTAATCGTTTATATTACAACAACCATTATACAAAACCATTTATCGTGGCACAAACTTGGAGTCACTCCATTCTTTCTATGCTTTTGTGCATCTGGCATTTTGCTTAATACAATGTTTTCGCAATTTTATGCTTTTTCTATACACAATCCTTTTGACGTATTGAATAGAAGAAAACAGGAATAGGAACAGGTTGTACATAAAAGAAGTTTCTATTGAAATTATGGGATCATAAACAGCTTAAGGGTCAATGTTTTGTTTCAAGGTTTCTATTTGTAAGTGAAAACTACATACAGAGAAATCCTATTTCATTTGTGGTAGCAAAAGGAAAAATAGAAAGAATTGGCTACGAATGTATTCATTTTATGTAGAAGCTAGTCCTTTCTAAAACGAATGACTCACATTTAGTTTGTAAGAAAAGATAATTAGACATTTTTACAACTTAAAAAAAAAGTATATGAATAAAAATGTTTTCTTTTTAAAAAAAACTTTAAGCTTTATTGTGAAGGATGTGTAAACAACTTTGAATTGTGTGCAGAAATTTCAATGATATTTGAGCCACCAAAGTAAATGTACTTCAGATAAAAGACATCAGGTTAAATGTGGTTTAATTTCATGGCATTGATTAAAAGTATTAAACTTTCAGACAATGAATGTGCATCAAGCAAATCATACAGTAGCAGATGCAGCACCACGACTAACATCATTACCACAACCATCAACTACAACCAGCAGTAACCCGAACTGAATATTTTTTAAATTTGACAGCAGACATTAAACCAAACACATCGTTTGTCAACTTGATACTTATTTTTAAGTTGGGCTTTTTTGGGGGTTTTGTTTTGGTTTCTTCAATAAAAACCCATAACGGTATTGTTTAAATGGTCAGCAGTGAATTAAGGAATAAATTGTTTGCCAAAAATGGTATTAAGAACCTTTTGAAAAATCCTTAACAATACTTAAAATTAGGTAGAAAAACAAGACTGAAAATAAGGCAATATATGTACATATGTTTAACTTAAAATTAAGGTGGCCAGATTTTTAGTAAATATACATGGAAAATCTCATTTTTTTTTAAATTTAAATTTCTGCATTACAAAAACAACCCCAGTTAAAGAGATAAATTGTATTCGTAGAAATTTTTACACAGAAAAAATGTGACTTTTAAAATTATAAAACGAAAAAATGCCAAGAGGAAATGGTGTTGAAAATATTAGTTCATTTGAAAACGATTAAAAAATTTCTTTTGTTAAAAATTTTTAAACTTCTTTATTTATGAGCGACTTTCTTCTTAAAATCTGGCCATCGTGAGCACTGTGATGCAAAAACTAAACAAAAAACTATAGGACATGTCACAAGCTTCAAAATCTTTAATGCCCAAATAAGAATGTGGGCAAAATGATATTTTCTCCCAGACTGGTATTAAATACTTGTATAAGCATTAATATTGGTTTACAAACTGGATGGTTGGCTGATGTTTTATAAAGTTTTTATACGTTTGTGTTCTTGTCAATATAACTGCTGCTGATAGTTCTTCCAACCTTTTGTCTTTAAGTAATTAGTGTATTTATGTCATCGAACTTGATCTGGTCGTGTTGAAACAAAAGTAAATACTTAAACAAAACAAAAAATAAATACTGTCAATCAACTGAGTTAAAATAATTTTTACTTACAAAAAGTTTTTAGCAGATTTTTTTATTTTTTTTCTTCAAGTATTTAATTAAAAAAAATGTTGTTAACGGTGTTAAAAACAATAACTTTATATAAAAAAAACCCGTAAGAGCGCAATATTCAGCTGTGCCGAATCTTACATACCCTTTACATTGGCCTCTCTGTATACCCAGTCATCTGATCTGTCCAAATTATTTTCGAACCTCAAATATTATAATAAAATTATTTTCTTCCGCGCTATCCTTGTTTTAGAACAGAAAACTTTAAAAAGTTTAAAGGTTTATTCAAGGAGTCTTAAGAGAATTGCCTTACAGAAAGGTTAAGTTCTATAGCTCTAATATATTTCCAGAATATTTCGTATTAAAAATTTAAAAAAATTGTTCTTTGTATGGGGTCTTCCACTTTCCTTGGCTCTATTAAAGTAATTTTTTTCCCAACATGCACGCATTGTTGTAAAATTACTTTTGGAGGACATTGGAAGTATAGAGCTGTTACAGTTTTCGAGACATAGAATATAAAAATGTTATAAAAAGTTTTTTTGGAGGCTACCGCTCCCCCTGCTTCTATCCAATAAATTTTTTCTAAAATATATGTATATATCATACTGGAACTATTCTGTAGCAGGTCCTTATTTAAAAGCTGCTATAGCTACTCAGATTAAGCACAAAATAAATTTCAAAAATTTTTGCATTACCAAAAAAAGTTTTCCCCAGTTTAGGTTGGCGCCCTAAAAGTATTTATGAGAAGCTTTGTGACACCAGTGGTTTTATTTTCTGAGATATATAGGGATATATATGTATATGGTTTTCATCCTAAAAAAAGAGGTAATCGCATTTTTTTTGCCCCTATCACGGTCGGAAAATTACCGGTCTTGATGATTTTAAAAAGCGATTGTTTAAGGGATATTTCTAAAATTTCGACCCCAAAAACGCTTTTCGTGCAACTTTATTTCAACAGGCATACAGACGTGTATGCGGCCAGATGAACATGGCTTTATGGACTTCCCGATCTAAAAAGATCCAGAATGTATATACAGGTGGACCAAAAGAAATCATCCGATGTAGTTTAGCTCTCGTTTTTTTTTCTAAATGAAAAACTTTAATTCTGTGTTTTGATAATGTTTATTTGAACCTTTAAAATTTTATTGGTCAAGTCAATTGATTGCTATACGGGTTTGTTTTATGGCATTTTAGATCACTTAGCCGAGAACTTCGAACGATAGATTTTCGCACTCGTGTTGAATTTTGTCCCTGAGGGATTCCAGGATCTCGAGCTTGTTCACAAAAGCACGACAATTTAAAAAACCCCAAAAAAGTCTAAAACGGTTTAACCAGGTGGTCTTGCTGGCCAATATAAACTGCCAAACGAGGGATGAGGCGACCCGGGAACGCACAGTATGTGCCGTTGCTCCGTCCTGTTGGAACCACATGTTTTCCAGTCCTAGTTCGTTCAATTGCGACAGAAAAATCTCAGAACATACATACATATAATCTAAGCCCCCTGACAGGGTTGCCATAAAAATTTTAATAATGAAAATGCATTCTATTCGGCTAGTATCGTTAGAAAAATCAGCTTTTTTCAAAATAAAAGTTTCTTTCAACATTAACGGAAAATAATAATTTCTTCTAATAAAAAGAAAGTATATAAACTTAAGCCAAACTAAAAAGCAAAAATTTTAATTATTTTATTTTTTTATTCGCTTCTTCAAAGGTGAAATATAAGACCTGCTCCAATTACTTTTTTCTCCTAAGCATTTTTGTGAAAATTTGAAAAAATAGGTAAAAATCCCTTCGACTTCCCCGGAGTCGCATCTGGAGTAATAAGGGTTACACAGACCCTTTATTAGCTTTCCCTCCCATACATATTCCTAGAACTACTTCATCAACTAAGGGGCCTCCATACAAAGTTTGGGAAATGAAAGTTAATCAACATACAGCTTCCAGGGTGCCGGTGGAAAGGTTGAATGTGGTATTTTTTCTTGCAAATATTTTGCTAAAGTATAGTTACCCCCATCTCCAGCCCCTAAGGGGGTTGCTATACAAAATTTAGAAAAAAGGGTAAAAATAACAAAAGAGTTTGGGGTTTCGAAAGGCCAATGTAAAGGGCATCTAAGATTCGGTACAGCTAAATAGATATAGGGCTGTTTCTTTTTTAAATGTAATGTAGGAGAGCCATTTTTTTGTAGAAGGGCAATTTCTTCCATTTTGACGGGTATGACTTTTTTACTTACGTTTTTGCTTCCAAATCAAACAATTTAAAATTTTAAATCATAAAAGGCTATGATTATTGTTATATTTATAAGCGACTAATAGTAAATAGACACTTAAAGCATATGTTCTTAACTCACGGTGGTCACTTGGAGGCTATAACGGGTGTGTACGGGCTCAATTTTTTAATTAACTTAGTGATTTTAAGTGCTTTCAATTGTGTTTGGTACTTTGGTTTTACTAAAAGTATTGTTTTATTAAAATAAACCTTTAAGAAAATGTAACGAAAGTGATATTCTCATCAAAACGTAAAAACAGAGAAGTCGATAAATCAGTTTGCGATCATATGAAACTCTTGCCTAAAGAGAAAAAATTTGAATCAATTTATTTTTATTTCGGTCGTTAAAAAAAAAATAATATTTTCCCATTTTGGACCGTTTTACGTGGAATTTCCCATATGTCAATGAATATTTATTTATCATTAGTATATCGTTTTATATAAAAGCAAAAAATGTACTAAAGTACTTTAAAAACAGGCTTAATTATATGTTGAATTAAACCAAGGCTTCTTTAGAAATCGAAATGAAAACTCAGAGGATTTTTTTACAGTATGGTGCGTTTTAACAGAACTATAACGATTTTTTCGATATTTTATCAAATAAAAACTTGATGTTCCGAATTGCTTTAAAGGCTTTGTTTGCTTTATTTGGCGCTGAATTACATTAACTATTTTTTTAAATTTGGAACAAAAATTTAAAATATTTTTTTTAAATATCGTTCGTATATTAGAGAGAGTATGCCAAAGTTTAACCCAGCGAATTAATCATTTGAGACGTAGCCGTGGTCAATATTTAAATTAAGTCCCCCTTAAACATTATATAGTAGAGACAGCCTTATCAATTAAAAAAAGATTTCAAATATTTTGAAATCAGATCCAAAAGTTTTTAAGAGATTATTAGTTATTGAATTGACAAGAGTTTAAATAGATAATGTGTTGAATAATCAGTCCTCCACATTTGAAGTTTTTATGAAAATGTCACACCCGTCACATTTTGTATTAAATACGATTAAAACACTTCAAAAGACTACGACATATAAGTAATTATGTTCGTTATCAAGATTATTTTACACACTACGATCTTAAAGTCAAAGCTGTTTAAAATTTAAACTTGTAAGGTCACTCCCTTCTTGAGGTCTTTATGAGCATAAATCATATTTCCTTATGTCTTTTTACTATCGGCTGGGTCAAATCTTTACACCTACTGCTTTTTAAGAAAAGTTTTATTTGAAAATTTTTCTTTAAAAATAAACATTATTACAAAGTTCTTTTACACCAGGCTGGACGTGGGTTGTTTTTGTAGTTTAAAGATATGATATGAGAAGTTTTATCAAGTTGGAGCCATTTCCCATAACTCGATGTTAAAAGGTACTTTAAAAAAATCCTTTAAAAACATAATTTTTAGAATATTGTTTCCTAATTGCACGGTACTTTTTTCCAGCCATTGAAGTTGCAACAGACTCTAACAAAATTCCAGGGTGGGTGAGCAAAATGTAAAAAGTAGAAAATTCTCTAAAAGAGGAAAAAAACAAGGGTTTTGTGGTTGTTTTTGTTCTATAGAAGTTCATCATCTTATATATTCAACCAACCAGTCAAACCATTCATCCATTTATTCAACCATTATACTCATTCAGTAATTTTGGCATTCAGCAAAAAATAATTAAAATTAAAAAAATTCAAGTTTTTTAAAGAAGAAAACAAAAGAAGTGGAAATTTGTAGAAAACGCCAAATGTGTGAGTAAAGGTGATGTTGATAATGAGAGTAGAGAAGTGATAAGGGATTTACGGTTGAACAAATTTGCACTTGCCGTGCAAAATCCGGCGTAGGGTGTTATCGTGATATATTTATATTTCCACTGTATTAATGTTGATTATAGAGTCATAGCAAAAAGTGTTTTTTAAAGCTAGCAATTATACTTCTTTTTGAGTTAAAGTTATTCATGTTACTGCAAGGTCTATTTGTCTTTTCGGCTTTTTATTCTGAAGATTGCTCGCAAACGTTAGGCAAGTGCAATGCGTTTAAGATCATAATGAGTATTTTCACTAAAAATTTTAGAAAATTTTTAATTGCAGACTGATGCAGGTTTTTTTTTTATAATACTGATGTTTCAATTAGTAGTCGGGTACGCAGCCAACTTCGTTATTAACAACTTTTTTAAGTCCTTTTTTATACCCGGATCTCCTTATCCACATAATACAGCTGATTTTGCCGGGTTTTTTTTGCAGTTGTTTGATTTGCTTTAAGCAGATTTCTTCCCCAATAAGTGCTGCCAAATTAAAAAAAAATCATTAACTCTTAATGTGCTGTGGTAAGTAAGTAGGCAAGCAGGTAGGGCGGGTGATGCGTACTGGGGGTGGTGCATCACTCTACTCCGAGACAATATGCTGTCCATTGTGTTGCCCTAGAAAATAGAGAAAAGAAAAAGGAAATAATAAAAAAAAGGTACAGTAAAGAATGGTAAATGGTCCAAGAGCGAAAAGTGCTAAGTACCACTCGCTAGCCATTTAAAGTCCTTATCATACCCTAGTATCTCATTAAGGTCTGATGGAGCCAATAGGTGGTCCACAAAGTATTTGAAAAAGTAACAGTGCCTTTTTCTGTCAAGCGCCGGGCATTGGAAGAGTAGGTGTTCCCTCGCCTCGACTTTACCTGCGTCCTCACACAAGCGGCATTATTTAACTGTAACTTGTTGCCACTTAATTAACAATAACCTGAAGTTGGTGTAGCCAATTCGAATAACGGTGAGCAGCCTCAGGTCTTCTTCACCATGAACAAGACAATCATGGCTAAAGGTACTCCCCACAGAGATTTTGACACCCTCCAGCCTACGGACTTAGTACAACACCTGATCGTCTTGTCCATTAAATGTCGATCGATCCTACCATAAAATTTGTACAGCATTGGCGTCCAGTTCCTGACTGCCTTTGGCCTCACCAGGCCGCTGTTCTGCCAAGATAAGTGCGTGGTTTGCTTTGTCTCCGCTTAGAATACACTACAGTGATCGTCTAGCCTGAACGACTCTGAGATTTCAAGTAATTAACGGAAAATATCCGCTCCAGTCCCAGTGCCCATCTAAAATCTATCGGTGTACATGGCTGTTCTTTCAAGTGGTAAGTGGCCGTTTACCCATGCCAATCCGAATGGAATAAGATATGGTGACAAGTAGTCAGACTCATTGGCTATATAATTTGCAGCTGTTCGATGGTCCCATCTTCTTAGTATGCTTTCTCCCTGGTTGCAGAGCTCTTAACAAAACGGTCCATAGGTTTGGCTTCATATGCAGGGCAGCTTGTGGAGTACTCCTTAGAGCTAAGGTAATATAAACCGAGGCTCTCCTTTGAACCTTATTTAACATCCTACGGTGGCAGTCTCTTGAGACAGCATCTCGGCAGACCAAGCATCCATTGGCAGTTATAGGTAATAAGCTATAAAAACGTGTCTAAGTAAAATTGGTTTATGTGCATTAGATTCCTTAGCAATTTAAGAACAGGCTAGTCGCTCTAGGATAATTTTGCTCCGCTGAATTTTAGTGATTCATACGTTCTGTGGTTAAATCTGTGAAATTTTATAAAACAAACTGCCTAGAAATTGACATTTACTTTGAATCACCTGAAAATAATATTGTGTAACTGACTTTTTAAGTCGCTTTAATCGTTACAAAATTTCTTTAATATTTTACTTATTTTGTGTTTTAATCATTGTTGTTGTATATCGGCTGCAGGTATAAAAAATTAAATTTTTTCTTATGCATTTCAAATAATAATAAAAAAATGCATGGTGTTTTGGATGGTTTTTCAGTTTAATTACGAAATATAATTTTTTGTTTGCATTCAGTTGTTTTCAACACCACAGCTATATAGAAGTTCATTATCAATCTCTTCTTTTTCATCAATCCTCAGCTACCTACGTTCATACCCAACAAACAAAATTTCAGAAATAAGACAGCTTAAATAATTAATTTTAGTTTTTTTGATAATGTTGTTTATCGAATGACATCTTTTACTCAGAATTAAAACTTTTTTCTTTAATTCTCAAATTTATATTTACCATTTTTAAAATTTGCATTATAAACAATGTATTAAACCTTTGGTTTGCTGGGTACTTACGAATTAGTATTATAATTTGTTAAAGTGCTTCCTTTTTTGCTGTGGTATCCGTTTCTCTTTAGCTATTCGCTTTTTTTGGTTTTACTCTTAATATTGCCATTATTTTTTTACAAAAAATTCTAAAGTTGTAATTAAAAATTGCAACTCAAACTCTATTTGAATGCAATCGGAAGGCGTAATAATTTCAATGGAGTTTATGGAAACAAAGAGGTTTTGGCGGTGATGTAAAAAATAAAAAAAAAAATGAATAAAATTGTTTTTTTCTTCCTGTCAAAGATGTTTTGTGTAATGTAATGATGCACTCAAAAATATTTAATTTAGGGAAAAATTCGATATATAAAAAATTGTGCAATAGCATATCCACGAGACGTAAAGTGAAAGTCATCCAGCCTTCTTAAAAGCACTTCCGCGTAAAACGGCCCTCAAAAGAAAAGTAATTGTTTTGTTACTGGAACGATGTTAAAGTCAAAATTTTGTCATAGCTTTCTAGTGGCCATTATGAGTAGAAACCATTTTAATCGAACAATTGAAAATATAATATCCTTCGGAACAACAGTCTATTCTAAGTTCAAAACAACAGTCACCCATTTGTTTGGAGGTAAACAAAATCGAAAATTGACTTAGAAACACTAATTAGAAGAGAGAGCAGTAAACCCTATAAGTGAGCCTCTGGCGTAGTGTGGGAGGGCTATTGGCTTAAAATTGGGCCCAAACTAAAACATGATACACAGCATCTACAGAAATTATATATATATTAAGGCTAACACTTAACTACGGTTTTGAGATAAAAAAGAAATGCAAATTTTAGACCAACAAAAGGAAAAGTGTGGTTGTCTCAGAATCGACAAAGCAATCAAGACCACTTCAACGATGGCATTAGCCAATTGAAGCCAGCAGTCGCACGACAAACGACATTTTAAAGACACGTGTGGGCTATGGATATATGCAACCACTCTTCTACGGTGTACCTCAAGTAAAATTAAAGGGTAATTGCACAGCACAGATATCGCATCGACTGGATTCTGATCGAGTAGGCCTGTGGAAAAAGTGCTCGAAGAAACATGTTGTTACATTAATTTTTCTATTGGGGGGAAGAAAGAACAGCACTAAGCCTTTATGTGTAAGATCAGCAGATTGAAGTCTAATTTTGCTTCGTAGACCACAATATAGACACAAGAACCCCAAAAACTCTTGTTTCAAAAAAAAACCGTGTTTAATAGCTGAGCCAAAAATTGCCGGCAGCATGCTGTGGAACAAATAAAAAGTTGGTTCAATTACAACAACCCTTTCCAGGCTGACCGTCATAGGAAATAACTTGTCTAAGGCACTGAGACCTTTCATGTGTTCCTGAAGTGATGCCATTCATTGTGCCTTTAGCAAATTTCTGAGTTGGCCTGTACATTTCTTTAGCTTATTTTTAAGCTGGAGCCACCTATGTTCTTGCCATTCCTTACAGGCCCTCCCTTTTTAGACAAAAGCTTTTTCAATATATTCATTAAGGCTACTTAGATAATAATCAATGTCTTCCGGAGTTTTTAGCGGTAGGTTCTCCGATAAGTGGGTGCCAATATATTTTTTTTCTTTTAACCAATTTACCCTTTTAGAAAAGAAAAAGTCAATTGTTGCGATTCGGTGAGAACAGTAAATAGTAAGTCGTCTGAAACAAATCTAACAAGGCTTAAGCTTAAAAAAAAAAACGAAATCATACAAAATTTGACCTCAAGAACTAATTAGGCGGGAGCCCCAGTAGTCTTTAGTAGCTATGAAGTGATCACCTAAAGATTTGTAAAAACTGTTGTACTGATCTTCTATTATGGAGAATCTGGGTGGAAAGTTAACCGACAAAATAATGAGGTTCTGTCTATCAGCTGGTGCTTAATTCTTGACTTGATTTACATTGCTGAGCCACCACATGATCTTTCCCTGGGATCCTTCAAATCATATGAGTCTCGGAAATCAATATTACATAAATTTTTTGGCGTTTTTAAAAGTTTTTTTATGTTGGCGGATGCCGTTTGAGTTGCATAACGTATTAATGGTGAGCAAATTTGTCAGTAAATGTTAAAGTTATGAGTTGGATTTTTACTGGATATTCTAGTGTGTTACTTTCTACACGTAAATGCATTTATTCCATTATTTTTCTGTCTAGATGTAATACAAAGAAAATCAATTTTACGGATCCCAGAATGTTGCATCCCCTTTTTCAAATACTGGGTTCCACTTACTTTAAATTATATTTTAATATTTTATTCACAACTGATTAAAACTTTGCTATGTAATACTAATACTTCGGCACATAGCACGACTACAAATGCTTTTAATAAATTTTTAAATTTCCATTTTTTAAAATATGTACATCAAAACAAAAATGTATCCTAAAAATCATTTAGTTCTGTTTATGACAGTTGTGTATAAATATTAAGAATACAAATTTATCATGGAACTTTTAAGAGCAGAAAATAACTCATTTTGTTTATTATCCTGGAACGCCTTAGACAAAGTACACAATAAATTGTTTTGTAGGTATGTAAGTATGTGCATAGTTTTTATACAGTCGAATCGTCTTGAAAAGTATAAAACACACGTGACAATGACAAATCATAAAATTAAAAAGATGAGAATAAACAACAGACCCAAAATTATGCAGAAAAACATCATCATTATCCGAGAGTCAGCCAACGTCATCATTTAAAGTTCCCATTCCACCAGCCCTTTAAGACTGACCATGATTTATCACCTCATAATTATGTATGTTTATGGATTGAATTTATGCTGCTCGTATATGTATGTGTGTAAGTAACTCCTGCAGTAGTTCTTTGTGTACATGTTCCCTCTATGTATTTTATTTTTCCTTCAACAAAATTATTCTTAAAGTTTATCTTCAGTTTTTTTGGGGTTTGTGTTTGTTTTTGTTCGATTTTTAATTTATTCCTTGGCTAACGATATGTTGCCCGTCATTTGTCTGTCGTTTTCTTTTTGTTTACATTTTAGGGGATAGATTGAGGTTTGTGTTGCTTTTTGATCAGGCGCCAATGTGGATTAATTTGCATGTCCCTTTAATTTTTTTTATGTTTTGGGTGTTTTATAAGCATTTGTTTTTGCCTTATATTTCTTTATATTTATTTTTGGCATTTTTAATAAAGTTTTTATGTGTTTTTCGTTTAAGTAAAGATAAGAAAAAAGTGCAATGAAGTTTTTAATGTGACGATATTAAAATGTTGTGCCTGTAAAAGGATGTTAATAAGTTTAATATTTATTGTCTTATTACAGGGATTATTTAGCATAATTTTTTTTAATTACACAAAACATACAAATGGTTATTAAACGGTAATTGAAGAATCTATATTTAAAAGTTACAAGGTTTTTCTTTAGGTCCTTTTTGACAAAAAAAAATCGTCTGAGAAATTTAACATGTTAATAATTCCCGGATAGGACCCATTATTGATTCTACCTTCCATAGCAGGCCCTGTTAGTCCCCTGAATTCTGTTAGGAAACCAAAACGAAATTTGGCCCGAATAAATTTTATATAAAAAAAATAAACACAAAATTTTGCTACAACCGATTTATAATTTACCTGAAATCAATTTTTAAAAATATTGGTACGAAATATTGGTGCGTAAAATTGATTTTCTTGACCAGCCCTCTTGCTTATTATCAACATCTTATTGTATTCCTTATGTATCTTCAAACCATTGCTCATACGTTAGAGGTACTTTGATGCTAAAATCCTTCTTCTCCTTGTCGGGAAAAAATTAGAAAAGAAGGTTTACAAAACTTTACACCCTAAGGTTCAAAGATATAAAGGTTTAGTTGGCGATAATTGCTGATAAGGTCAACCCCTATTCTTTACAAAGGTCTTTTAAATTGAAAGTTCCTAACTGTGTCTTTATTCAGGGCAGGATAAGAGCATAAAAAGCGATTGACAGCCTTTTTCTTCTTTGCCTACGAAAGAAGTTGATGCTATGTAACATTATCTCTGTTGTTGACTCAAAATAGCGCCATAAGTTTGAACCCGCCAATGTTGTATCGTAATAAGCCTCACCGGACCCAACAAAGCCCGAAGTAAACGTTTCGATAGGAGCACTGAAAAAAATCACGAAGGTACCTTTTGGCATTAGCGGGATTGTTAGAAACATAATACGTAACAGTTACTACATGGTCCCTAAGTTATGCTTCATAGAGAAGTCAAGTGTATCTGTTTAGAAATGCTGCTGATTGACAGGTCTTTACCCAAACTAGAAGACCTACAGCTTCTTTACGGGTGTATGCAAGAAAGAAGAGTGAAGAGGGGGGGGTCGTTTAGATAATTGGGAATCAATAATTCCTAGAAAGAATAAATCCTGAAGACTGTAGTTTCTTTAAGACAGAGGTTATAGCCGCCAAAATGACCTCTGATCTTGCACTGTCCTTCCACGCTAAAAATTATCAGACTAATGTGTGGGGGGTAAACCGAAGTGAACTTTTTCGAAACTGATATCCTCCCCAATGCCCCAAGTTTGCAAGGAATTTTATAAGCTCTGCACTTTAAAATGGTTCATATTTGCTGGATGGATTCGGGCACAAAGGAGTATTAAGGGGAATAAGATGGCTGATAAACTCACAAAACAGGGGCTTATTTGCCTTTAAAATGAAAGTTCGTTATACACCTCAGTTCTATAAAGGGAAGATAGACTTTGCTGTTAAAGTCAGGGGTACGAAAGTCTGAACTAATATCACTTTGTGTATAGCCTGGCTATGTATAGCAATTATAAATGGGTAGCAATCAGGTTTCCACTTTTGTAAAGGAGTGACTAAATACTCCTAGTGGTAATGGTAGCAGCTTATTAATAGAAAGCGGCTTATGCGGTTCTATGGTGTAGCAGAGGATAAAGGAAAATGACGTTCAACGGTTACCTCGTCTTTATAAAAAAAGCTATAGATTTATTAGAACAAGGATATTTATCCTTAATAACCAGATAAGAATAAACTGCAAATAATACGTTTTTACTAAGTGAACTCTTACCTACAAGTTCTATTTTTATTTTTGTAATTTTTTTAAGAATTTAATTTTAATACATTAATTTCATGGTGGCCATTGTTTCAAAATTTTAACCAATTGTTTGGCATAGTTTTAAACCATTAATCCCGAATGTGAGTAAAAAGACACATATGCATGTATAAAAGTATGAATGAATACACATGCATACAGCGAACAAGTATAAATTTATTTATAAGCGTTTGTGTTTAAAATTCCTTGTCTGATTGTTGGCCGCATGCAATTAGTTACGCTCCGCTGTCTAGTAATGGGGTTTTGCCTTTTTTATTTAAACAACATTGTTGTTTTTCTTTTAGTAAAAATTATTGGCAAAAATATTTTTATCATAATAATGCCAAATATTTGCATCCAAGTTTGAAAGGCTGTTGATAAACAACAAATTTACCATCAGACTTAGTTACTTTACAAATATCCTTTAGTTAAGTTTTGCTTCTTTAAACGGCTTGTTTGCAGTGTTGTGTCAAAGTTAGCCATCATATGTCTAAATATTTTGTTGGCTTAAATTTTTTTTTCTTAACTTTTTATTTTATTTTATTCTTGTTTTGTTTTTTTGCTTTTTTCAAGTTACTTGCTAAAAACTGGCTGAACATTTATATTTCGTATTCATTAATTTTGCGCTTTAGGCTGTTGGCTGTTAAATACTTATGTCTTTAATATTTCAGTAGTTAAGAAACCAGAAACAAATTTTGCAGTTGTAGAATTAATTTATTTTTTTTCTGTTGTTTTGATTGAACTAAGAATGTTTTAGGAAATAAAGAATCTTGTACTTGGTAATAAATTACACATGAAATTACATGTTATTTGTAAAAAGGTCTTGTAACTGGAATTGATGTAATTGAATAAGCACTAATATGCATTGCAGTTTAAAATCTTGGTAATGCATAACTTGTAATTAGAAAAAAAGTGAAGCATTCAACTCCCAAAATCTAAATACCTTTATAATCCTAGATAGTACTTATTTTCCTGGAGATCATGCTGACTTCCATATATACTCTATTTTGGCGGCAAGTGTGCAAGACTTCTTAACTTACTATGGGTTCAACAAAAAGAAAAAAAACTAATTTCTAAAACTTTTCAATTAAGCTATACAGCCTTTTTGTTCCGCTTTCCATTCAATCAATTAATCATTGCCACTTGATTTTCTTTTAAGCCTGGGCTCTGTATAAAGCCCAGTAGCTTGCTGGGCGCTAAGCCACAAACGCCCGCCGGTGTAGCAGAGCTACCACCCCGGTAACGCAGCCTTCTGTCACAGAGTGCCGGGCATTCGAAGAGCAAATGCTCTGCGGTCTCATCCGCCATACAGCAAAAACGTCAGGTTGGTGTATCGGCAATCTGAAATTGCAGTGACCAGTCAAAAAATCGGTAAGGGCCCTTAGGTCCTTCCTTTCGAGAGGCAGCAGTTTCCTACATTTTCCCCTAGACAGACTCAACAGTATCCTGGCCTGTCACTGTCACTTGGGCTCGGCCCTCAGGGGATCCAGCTTCCCATGAGAGTAGCCGCGAGAAACACCGCATAACTGCTTCGAACAGATAAAAGGGCAGTTAGCCCCGCAGTTTGTCAGACTGTCACCTTGTTCGTTGCCCATACGCTTCCATTTCTTTTGTAATTATTAAAATATCAATTTACGATCCCATACTAACTTACTAAAGTGGCACCCATAACTAAGCCAGTGTGGCTTGGGTCATGCTAGATTTTTCAAAGAATTTTCTTCTCGAACACTTCAAGCAGTGCCTGATATACTTTCGCAAGTATCCATGCTTCAGAACCAAATGAAGGCACGGGTGGCATCAGTATCTTTTAGGTAGTGAATTTTGTCTGCCAGTAGATGGCTTTGCTTATAAACTGGCTACTTAGTCAAAAAAAAAGGATCTGTTGGTTAATATTGTTCTTATTTTAGTCTTAAAACTTATGTTGTTTGTTTTGTTTACATTTTGACCTTTCACTGTTTGCTCAAGCCTAATGGATGTCTTGTGCGTTAATACCATGAAATCGGGCTTGTCTTTATTTACGTCCAGACAGATTCTTTCTCGACTTTTACAAAGTTGTTAGTTACTGCTCGCAATACGCACCTCATAATGTCGACATGGACGGCCTAAGCGAGTAATATGTTCTGTTTTGTGTATATTGTGCCAGTTCTCTTCAAATTTCCTTCGTGTACTTATAACTTTTTCCAAGAGAATGTTAACAAAAATTACACAAAAGTTAAACCTTGTTCCATATTAAAAGGCTCACAGATATTGTTTCCATAAATGAGGATTGTGTATCAATGTAGGTCATCCTGCAAAGTTAAATTAGTTTTGCAGGGATACCGAATTCAGACATAGATTGAAGCTTCAGTATATTCTAGAATTTGAAAAACTCTGTATATTTGTTTGAAAGCGGATATGCCAAGTCTAAGGCCTCATTGATATGACCCATTTATTTCGCTGATCTTAGACTTTAATCGTCCACACAATACGCTGGATATAATTTTGTAGCCGATTTAAAGGAGCCGTATTCCTCTGTAGTTGGCACATACTGTTTTGTTTCTTATTTTGCGCACAGGACACTTTTAAAACACTAATGTTTCCATCTTTAAAATATTCGTTCTTCTAGCAGATTTTACAGATGAGCATACGCCTTATCAGCATACCACCTACGGTCTTAGATAGTTAAGCTGGCAACCTATCTGCTCTCTTCGCCTTATTATACTTTAGCCAAGGTACTGCTTTTTTGACCTCATTATTGCTAGAAGGTGTTCACTTAATACCATCTTCTGTGATTGGATCTGTAGTGTCTTATCACCGCATAGTACTATTGGATGTAACAGGTGCAAAAAGTGATCCTTCCATATCCTTATCACACTATCTATATAAGTCACTTAAAGAAGAATGTGCCTATACCAGAGCCTACAGTTCAGTGTTTCAATATTTGGTGAAACTTTGAGACTTCATTCTAAATTTATTCTTTCTTCTTTTTGTGGAGTAGGCGTTTCTATTTTTTTCTTTTCTCCCAATACCTTTCCCTTGCAAGACGAATTACGGCTGACTGAATGCGACACCCATAGTATCCTTGGGAAAGACTTCTGGTACCTAAGAACCAATACTGCGACTTCTTTAAGAGATTGGGCAATGCTTTGCCATTGCGTAGCTATGCTATCAAGGAGTGATTTCCTCAAGCAGTTGAGTTAGTTGGGCAGAGTAAGCCATTGCTGTTCATTGTGCCTTCATCTTTTTGACACTTACAAAAAATTTTTGGTGGGTGCAAACTTTTGCTGCCGCCAAGCAATAAGCCGAATCGAAGTTTGCGCTTGGGATCGATCTTACCTCTTACACATCGGATTGGTCTAGTTCCTCGTTGTTCGATCTGTTGACAGCCCCGTGAACTCATGTATTTCGAGATTTCGGAGTCTGGTATTGTCAAACTAAATTTTCCGACTGTTCGACCAAAGACACTTTCCTTCCGATTTTTTTTTGTGGCTAGCCTCTCATCCACCGGGGTAAATTTGAAGACAAGCTGTTTGAGCCAAAGTCATGACTTGTTTAAGGTGAGCTATAATACAATATAGTGCGTCGACTATTGATGTAGCTCTGACGCCTTTCTCATTTCATCGCTCTTCCTATGAGGGAATAAAAAAACCTTGTACTTTTAAAGTACATTCGCCAGTGCAACACTGCATCTTATTTATATAAATTTTGGACATTCCAAGTGTGGTATAGAAGTGCAAAGTTTATAAAAAATTTTCAAACAAAACGCGTTTAATTGTTCAAAAGCTAACGCTTGCAATTGGGAATCATGCCTCTGTATATGTAGATCTACACAAAAAACTAACGCATACATACAGAAAGAAAATGTAAATTTTCATCAGCAGACATTTTTCTGGTAGACATTGTTATAAAACTGTTATTTTCCGTTAGTTTGTTAGCATTTAAGAGTTTGGCACAACTGCATAGATAAAAACAAAGTTTTTTACAAGTTTTTATTTATTTTTCATAACTTCTATTAAAGCAAATTTCTTTATTTCTTTTTATTTGACATTTGTTGTTCGGTTTTTTTTTGTTTTGTTAGAGGAAAACTTTCTTTAGAAGAAAAATTACTTTATGACACTTAACATTTCGGTACGAAAAACTATTGTAGTTATTTTACTGGGACATTACAACTTAGAAGTTTTGTTTAAGTTTTTAACCTTTGTTTAAGGACTTCAGTGGAACGGCGGAAGACGTACATGTTGTTCTAGGATATAAGGGGCAATGCAACGAGGTAATTATATCCTATTCCGAATGTCTTACCTATTAAAACTTGAATACGCCTCAAAACGAAAAGTTAAATAGGGGGTAAATATTTAAATATTAATAAATTTTGGAGACTTTTACCGGTTAAAGACGAAACCTCGGACATCGAGACCTACTTTGGCCGTCCTGACCACAACAAATTCCTGAAAGAAAAATTATTAGGAAATGTTTCCCCTGGCTTAAAGTACGTGCAGGTTTAACAGACGTCTTTGTCTGTACGGATTACCAAAAGTCGATAAGAACCATTATGCTTGGGAGTGCCAAATCCGGAATAGCGCCACAATGAAAGAAGGTGATTAATGAGTATTGACAAGTGCGTCATTTATAAGTGTCTGTGTAATATAGAGAAATCGGAAATGAACGAACGACTAATCTGGGGGTCTAAGCTAACAAATTACAGGCAGTTGACATAAGGAATCAAAGAAATAATGCGAGTATAAAAGATAGGGCACTATGGAATAATGAAATGGTTGCAAAAATTGAAAATTACCCTCTGGGGTAACCCAGATGAGAATACGAATAAGGAAATTCTGAAATTAGGGAAACCTGAATTGATTAAAATAAGTATTTGGGCATACCTTAATCTGATTATGGTGGATTGTGATTTCGTAGAACTTCTATTTCAGGGCATGCACAGAAAAAAACTCACTGACGGAATTCTTTCCAGGTCACTGCCTAGATTTTTCCCAAGTAAGACTACGATGTTTAATGTTTGATGCTATATCAGATGTGACTCCGTTTATAGGTGTAATTAGCTAAATCAATATATCTTTACGCTTTTATCAACTTTCCTTATTTACAAGTTTTTATCTGTCAGTTTTCTTTTAACACTATGCCAAATGTGTGATCAAATATAACAAAATTAAAATTTTTTGACTTTCGTTAAGTTTGTGGGATAAAATTACAGGTAAGACCTTATAATGACAGTGATGCGTGTTTAACTCGAAAGTGGGCCTCACATATTTAGCAGTGTAGTGGGTTTGAGGTTACAGTTTCTGCCGCCTTCCCTAATTATTTATTCAGACAAAAAAAAAAAAATTATATGTGATATTAAATATTAGTTTGATTTCTTACTTCTATTTAATATTATTTTTTATTCAAGTTTATTTTATTGATTTAAATAATAAACACCTCTCTTATATACCAAATGTCAAATGTCAACTTCTTTGCCATTATCTTACAACATTAGAGGAGGACAAATAGTTTATTTGCCTTTTTATTAGCATTTCTTTCCCTATTGATTAGTGTCAGATAAGTAAAAGCCATAATTAGCATCATAAAGATTGACAATAACTTTAACAAACTTATGCAAAAATAATGACAACTACAAAATAAACAACTCACAACACGTAAACTGATCAAGAGAATAAAATACCATCGAGGAATAACTGCCAATAAGTAAATAAATAAAAGAATTAATTTGTGAAATCCTATTGATTATTAATAAACTACAATTATCCCCTGTCATTGATACATTTGATACGATCAAAACGAAATACAAAAGACTTACAACTTGACTTTTAACCACCGCTCTGAACATCATCAGCATTAATACTGACAAAAGTAGTAAATGATATAAACTCTTGCAAATTTTAATTACTATTTCTAAATATTGCAAATTGAAAGGGATGTTATTTGATAATCGTGCAGTTTACAAAAGGTATTGTTTGGGGTAAAAGGTAAAGGATATACACTTAGAAAAAATTTGTAAGAAAATAATATAAATTTGTTTATTTATTTCGATTACAAGTACAGCCTAACTAACGCCCATGTTCTGACAATCGCATTTCGCAAAATATTGGCGATGCGATTTGAAATCGCATAACAGGTGTTCTGAAGTTCACAATCGCAAGAAAGTTTGCGACTTCAAATCGCAAGAGGTAGATGAGGTGAACCGATGTTTTTTGCCCAAACTAGGTTAAAAACAGCCAATCAAACTATGCATAATTATAACATATGGGGTTTTTGTTATAATTTGCACAATTTGTTTTATTTTTTGTAAACAGTCTCAATAAAAATTAAATTTTAAAAAACTGTTAGTTATGTACATCTTTATTTTTCAGTTGCTTACTTTTTTTATGTATGAATTTTATTGGAAAACAAGAAAGAAAAAATGTTGTTGCAGAAATAGGTACAATTTGTTTTATATTCCTTGGTTTTTTGTTTTGTATTTTTAAAAGAAACATGTTTTTATTTTCGAATACATCATCGAAAAAAAAACAAAACGCAAAAAAAAACGCGTGAACTACAGAACATGCAAAAAAATTTTTTGCGATTTACAAATCGCATGTGATTTGACAATCGCGTGAGAGTCAGAACATGGGCGTAAAATGTTGTTTGGCTTTTTTTAGGTTTTGTTTATATCGAACTTAAATGTAATTTCAAAGGTTGTTACCAGTTTTTTCCAAGCAATATTGGGGTGATGTTTTTCCCAAAAACAATTTAAAAGTTTTTAGTTTAGCCACCATTTTTTTTTTACAAGTGTAGGGAATAAGAATAGTTATAATAATCATATTAATCACACAATTGACAATTCTTTAACTTTAAAAGGTTGTATGCTTATGTTTATAACAATTATAAAAGTATTTTGAAAATGTTTGGGGAGTAAAAAATTTTATGTATTTGAAGTTTAATATGTAAATTCTTAGTGCAATAGTTTTAAATTTAAAAGGGTTGTTTGTTTTCATTATTCTGAAATTGCAAATTAAAAGTTTTAAAAAAAGAAATTTCATATCTAAAATTAAGTTAGGTAGAACAGGTGGCTGCGAAAGTAAATTAAAGTGTGGCATTCACTTGGGTCTGCTATCTCGGTCCTTTAGTGATACCTATAGAATAGAGCGAAGTATAGATTAGAGAGTTGTTGTATGAAATATACTTAAGTAAGGGAAAGAAAGACAAGATTGGGTAAAAGATCCACATGCTTAATACACAAAGCTTGTCGGACACAATGTTCTGTGGTTCCATTCGTCTTTAGCATGTATCATTATTCAGCACTAGTTATCTCGCCATGCAGCAGCTAGGTCAGTAAAAAATGACTTAGATAGAGTCCACCGCATTCAGCAATTATTTAAAATCGCCGTATTGGGCATCGTTATCTTTATATGTACGTGAGCTATTTAAAACAGAGGTAACGGCCTTCCACCGTGAAAAATAATTGGTTTACCCACCGTCTGACCAAAAGCACTTTCGCACACATACACCCGCATCTGTGCCTTTGTCACTTTCGCTTTTTTGTTGGGCTGTCAGGATTCTGGTATAAGGCCAATGAAACTCCATTCAGCAACAGTTTTATTTTTAAAAGGTAAATGAATGAACCGTCCCGTCCAGTCGCTGAGATTCTTTTAATCTAGTTCCATGCAGCCAGAGTAGCTATGAAGGTGCACACAAGATTCGCCTCTACACTGCGTCCTTGGGGGGTAGTCTTCAATCTCATTGGATCTGTAACCCTGAGCAATATATGTATCTATTACTATTTCCAGTAATGGTCTAAGCTATATTTACACCCCCATCTAAGTAGAGTGTCAAGAAACAATGTTACTTTTTAATTTTTGATATTACAGTACGTCTATGAAATTAGTTTTAGGTGGCTGATTCAAAAAGTAGTTTAACTGCCTAGCAAAAGCGTTCATTGCCTTGTAACGAGTTAAAATCCAAAAAACCCTTACTGATTAGCATTTTAACCCATTATTTTAACATGGCGATGACATTGGAGGATAGTACTTACCATGCTCGCTTACAAAGAGGGACACTAACATAAGCAATTACTTTATTGGCATTAAAATAACCTTTTTCTGGGGATCCCAGTTAATCATTGCTGCATATAAAGTTTTTTTCTTTGATGTTTTGGTTAAAACTGTTTCAAAATATTAGAATAAGTTAAGAAATTGTCAAACTGAAACTACCTGCCTCAATTTTAGATAAGAAATAACTCATTATCTAACAACTGCTAAGTAATATATACGGTACGAAATAGTGGTTGAAAAGTAAGAAATTTTAAATGCTTAATTACTTTAAAGTTTTTGCTCGGAATACATATACATTTTTAAGAAGGATGGGTGGTGACGATCCACTGTTCTATAGCTGGGGAGCAAATGCTATTATATAATTACTTTCAATAAAATCTTTTCCTTTTCTTATTATATGCAGTAACAGGCTTTCGGTTAAGAGGATATAGGGGGAATAAAAAGAGAAAATTATAAGAAATATCTTTGATCGGTTTTGTATGGCATTTTGGCCTAATATTGTCCAGTACAAGATAGGATAAGAGAAGAATAAAAATCTTTAATTCCTCTTTGTATTGCAACATCTTCTTATAAACTAAGGAGTTACACGGTACCGTCCTTATTTCCCACTTGTTTGTTGTAAAGTAAAACTTATTTAAATATCTTAACAGTTTATATCCTTAGATTAATGCCTGCGATTGAGTTATGTTATCTCACCTTTACTAGGGTTATGTCTGAATGTGTTGCTTTCCAGAATTTCCGATAATCTCAGCCAAGTAGGGATATTCAGTAGACTTGAGCTACAATGGTGTTAGGGGCTTAGCTATTGATATATATTTTGATATTTTTTCAAATATTTTATAATATCGCAGCAAATGGCTGCAAGAGAAAGGTTTTGGTGTAAAAGAAATGTATGGAAACTTTAAAAGTGAAGACTAATTTAAAAAAAATTTAAATGAAGAGATCTTATTAAATATTTTTTGTCAAAAGATAGCTTGACTATTCAAAATATCTCATAATTTCTTGGCAGTAGGGCGTTTTTTATTTGCAACTTGTTTTTACCAGCGCAGGACTTTTATAGGGAAGTTTTTCGTTAATATAATGAATGTTTTTGCAAAGTTATATTTAAATAATATTTTTTAGTTATTTTAATGTTTAAATACGATCGCAATACAATTCTAAAAAGGAATCTGTGTGAAGTATTTAAAGTATAAGTAGAGGTAACAGAATAAGAATACGTGAGGTTTTTCTTGTTTTACCGATAATATATTAAATTAACACATGGTTTATATTTTTTGTTGTTGTTTAATTACATGATATTAAATTTATATCTACCTAACGGAAGTTGTTTGTGTGTTCTCTTAAGCAGCCTTCAACTATATTTACGAAATTGGGATGTATTGGCATAAATTATTTTTTTAAATATTTAAAATAAACCTTAAACTAACCCTTTCATTGAAGATTCCCATGCATTTCTGTTGCTCCCAAAATCCCTTAGAGAGAATAAAAAAGGTAAGAATGAATGAGTGGCTGATGACGTCGATGGTATTAAAATGTAAATTTCTTGATTTAAATAAATGTTTTTATTGTTTGAATTCAGAGATTATAAATCGTAATTTAAAATTTCTCACGCAATAAGCTATTGAATAAAATGTGCCTTTAACAGCTGGGGTATAGTTTATCTCATGGGCTTGCCAGATAATAATTAATAATACGATTTATTAAAAAGGGTTTTCACAATGCCTCTTTAATTATTTTTGCATAGTTTTTTAACCAATATTTGCTCTTAACATGATATTGCATTTTGCACGTTAACGATATTGTGAGTGTATGATGCCCTACAGTAGTTGGAGGTCAAATACTTACAAGTTGAAAAACCTGAAATTGCCCCATATTTTAATATCCTTCTTAACCGAAATCAACACAAGACCCTGTCATCAATATGCTGTAGCTTCTAATGAATATTGTGCAAACACAAAAAAAAGCAACAAGTTAAAAATGGGACATGAAGTTGTTGTTATTATTTAAACAAGGACATTTTGAATGAGTTCAAAAACTATTACAAATAAAAGAGCAACAGTTTTCTCTACATAAGGACACTTTTTTAAATTGCTTGGACAGAAGTGGGTGGGGTGGGTAGAATGCTATCATAAGCATTTTAAAGGAAAACATCAGCAATAGGATGTAGTTAAAATCAAAATGAGAATGAAATTTTTGATGTGTTTGTGAGCGTGTGTGTGTGTGCGAGTGTTAATGCTGCAAACAAAAAGTTAATTAGAAATTTTGTGCTCCCACAACTGTGTATGCACAAAACATAGTTAAGAGGAAAATAAGAATATTGGGTCTGCTTGTTTTTATGATGACCTGGTATTTTAAGCTTAATAATATATTCTCTTATTCTCTCAAATTTTCGTTTACAATTACGTAAACAAACACACGTGTTTGTCAGAAATAATACTTTCAACATTTCACATTTTAATAAAACAAACTCGTTTGTTCCTAAATTACTTAAGACAATAACTATGTAAATTGCAGGCAGAGGTACGAAATAATTTTGACCAAAAAATCAGGATATTTAAGAAATCGGCATTATCGGCACTTGAATTTTAAAATATCGGCAAATTAACAATAAAGGGCCAGATTGAAGATAGACTTTAAATTAAAATTTGGCTTTAAATACTAATTTACGCTTAAAATCTATTTTGAATTGTTTTTGAATATGGCCCATACATTTTTAATACAATTAGGGGCTTAAAAGCAAAATTATTGACTGTAGATTGTTGATGTCTTCAAACTTTAATCCTAAATTTGGGTCATTAAGATTGACGTTCTCGAGTTCAAGAATAAATCTTTTTTTAAGGATGGTATTCTTAAACTTAGGAACGAGATCTTAAAGTTTAAGAACACATTCTTAAAATCAAGAACTTTATCTTAATTTTAAGATCGCATTCTAGAATTTAAGAACATATTCTTTTAACTAAGATTTAATTCTAAAATTTTTTCCAAAATTAAACGTCTTTTTAATAATGAATTGTAAAACGCTGAACGAATAAGGCGCATTGAGAAAAAAGAATACAAGAAATTTAAATTATTTTAAAAAGCAATTCAAAGTGAACAACCAGGATGACGATAAAATTAAATAAATAAATAAATAAATAAATAAATAAATAAACAAATAAAAAAATTTTAAAAAATTAAAGTTTGTTTTATTTCAACATTGGATTTGGTTAAAAACCATTTTCAAGAATTCAATCTTAAAAATAATCATTAACCCGGAATTTCTTTTCTTGAATTTAAAATTTTTTTCTTGATATAAGACTTCTGCAAAGAACACAATCTTAAATTCGATCTTGAAATTAGATTTTTTTAAATTTTTTATTCTAAAGTTTTAAGAATGTGATCTCAGTTTGAGATACGATCTAAAAATGATCCTCAATAAGCAAGATTTAATTCTTGAATTTAAAACTGAAATTACTGGATTTCAAGTATAAAATCTTGTGTTTATTACGTTTTTCCCTAAGTTGTATTGACTTAAAACCTGGTACAAAGTAATTCTATCATAGTATCTATATTTTGAAAAATATTTGTAAGAGCTAGAGGTTGTTAGCCGCCATACAAACCGGTAAATTTTGTTAAGGTTCGGAGACGCTATATTTCGAACCTTATAACACAAATATTAACGGACTCAAAACCCGATAT
This sequence comes from Melanophora roralis, assembly GCA_963583895.1. NCBI lineage: Eukaryota > Metazoa > Arthropoda > Insecta > Diptera > Rhinophoridae > Melanophora > Melanophora roralis. The sequence goes on along the minus strand of OY757189.1, from coordinate 26,398,332 downwards.
AAAGTTAATAAGGAAGGAGGATGGGGTGTGATGGCCTCCATACAATCGTCCCAGTGTTATAAAACTTGCAATACGCTATATATTGAAAACAACACTCTACAATTTGTAATCACAAAATCAGTGGCAGGATCACAAGGAATAATGAAAAGTAAAAATGGGAAAGAACGCTACCTTTCGTATTGGCCTTTCGAAACCCGGAACTTTATTTTTTTATTTTTACCCATTATTTTATTTATTTAATATTTCTAATTTTTAAATATGAGTGTAAGTATGTTTTACAAAAATATTCGTAGGGAAAATTAATGGGAGTCGGTCTTACGTTGTTCATTGTACGAGGCAACTCCGGAGGTTTTCATGTACAAATTTTGAGAAAATTAAACAGAGGTAGTTTTGGTTTTTGGCTTATATTTGGGTCAGTTATTTGGCAATTTTGCTGCAATTTACCTGCAGACATTTCTGATAGTTTGATACCACCTATGGGTGTATGCAACATCGATGGGCTTCAAAAAGTTGATTTCAACCATAACACGGACAGACGGATATCGCTTAATCGGCTTCCCTGTCTATAAGGACCAAGAAAATATATACTTTTTGGGGTCGCAGGTGATTGCTAAAGAATATACAATTAGAATGATAAGCGTATATTCACCCTTATCACTCATGTGAAAGGTATAATTAGTAACATTATCTATTGTGAGTTTATAACAAGCTTTAGGGCCTTTTTTGCAACACATCTTCGTGTATCCCTGTGAGTTAAGCTGATCTAGTTTTCTGGAGACTAATCACACTAGGCCAAGTTTTGCTTAATAAAAACTTAAAGTGTAAAGTAGAGGTTGATTTGAGATACTTAAACAAACTTAGCGTTATCCTTTGACAATACACGACAAAAATATTAAACCAACTTTCATAGCAAACAAACAAAACATCCTTAAAGGCTATTTATGAAGGGCGTTCCTTATTCGCATTAGTTCTATACCTGTTTTTGTTTTAAACTTTCCCTTAAATTCAATTTTACTTTCAAAATTATTTTCACTACCGTTTATTTTATTCGTCTGTATTTTTCTTTGCTTCCTTTACCATTTACACCCCTATTCATTGTTGGCCATAGAAATGACGTGATAATTATGTTGATTCTAATTAGATTGTTGTCTTAAATTGCTTGAATCTTTATTTTATGGCCATTTAGATTTACTTTAACATTAATTTACTAAATGGTTTTTAGCCAGCCTTTTCTTTTCCTTTTCAACATTTTTGTTATAAGAAACAGGCGTCTTTCCTTTCGTTTATATATATTTCATGGAATTTTTTCTTTTTAAAAAGAAATCACAGCAGAGTCATAAGTTTTTGAAAAGTGAAAATTTCATTAGCATTTTTATGATCTTAATGAGAACGTGGGTTGCAGTTTGGTTTTTATTATTGGACAGTTTATGTTTGTTGTGGGAATGTTTATTAAGGTCAAGGCCATAATGAAAAGTAATGAAATTAATTAACACCAGGGCAAGGACACTGGAACTTAAAAAAAAAGTAATAAGGTCAAGGAAAACCAAGAACAAATTGGGAAAGTTTTGTGAAAGGAAGGGGGAACAATTAGGTAAATAGCATAATTGAAAATGGAAATTTAATTTTAAAGCAAGTTAAATTTAAATATTTTTGTTAACGTTAGGGTAAATTGAAGAGACATGGAAAAATTTCATTTAAAGTAAAAAGGGTAAAATTCACTTTGCCTAAGGTTTGGTAAACTTTACTTATGGGTTTTTTGAATTAAGGAAACAAACGAAAGTTGAAAATGTAAATAAGTTTGTAGTTAAAGCTGACGCTTAAAAGAAATACTTTAGATTTTCATGATTAATGTAAGAAAGATTGCCTTTAAATGAATACAAAATTATTTTTTTGTTAAAAAAATTTTTTTTTTCTTGAAAAAGCTTTAAACATATTTTCTTCTTTTAAAAATAAAAGAAATAAGAATTATGTTTGCATAATGTTTAATAAGAAGATTTTTAATACATATAATTTTCCGCTATTTTATTTTATTTAATAGAAATAATATCTTTTGCATTAAATGAAAGTTTTAAGGTTTAACAGTTAAATTTCATTTACTTAAGCATAAATCTTTACAAATAATATTACCGAAGTCAATTGCAGACTTCAGATCTTTTATATAACTTTATTTGATTATTTTCTGTCCCTAATTTACAAGAAGATAAATTTGCACAAAGATAAAACGTCTAGAAATTATATAAACAGAAACTTGAACGAATTTTTGCAACACTACTCGTTAAAAAATTTTATTAGAAATTTGGTTGTTTGGAGTTTAGAGTTCATTTGGTTAAAGTTCCTATTTTAACATTACTGTGGGGGTAAAAAGAGGGTCTTGAATTTTTATAATTCGTTGACCAATAAGTTTTAAGCTTTTCCCAAAGCTGTTAAGGTGAAAAAAACCAAAGTAATTAAATATATTATTGAAAAATAAAAAGTTAGAAAAATGAGCTTAAAATAAACATAATCTTAGGTTATGCAGAGTTGGGGTAAACGTTTAATCTATTCAAAAAAATTTTTTTTAAAACAGACTTTAATAAGGTTCTTAAGGGAAAGGAGTAACATAAATTAATATGTATATGAAGTACCTATGACAAAACTGTATTATTGCATCAAGATAATTTTTATTTTAAAAATTCAATTTGTTTTGCAAAGAAGTCGTCTTTGCAGATGTACAAAAACAAAATCAAAAATAAAACCTTTAGATGGTTCAGATGGGACTTAAGTAAAAAAGTTTTTGTTGCCAAAGAGACTTTATACAAAACGCATATTGTATTTGGAAAATAGTCATCTTCATCCCAAACTACAAAAAATTTCGTTTTTTTTTCTAGACAACCTGTAGGTAAATAGGCCAAAAACACATCCGCCCTTTAAAAAGTACTGATGATGAATATCCAAAGCTGGTCTCAAAAATTAATTTTACTCCTTTAGTATCGGTAAAAAAAACTTGATTTTTCAAAAAAAAGTTTCTTTTAACATTAATGAAAATTATTTATTTATTTTTGGTCAAAAGAAATTTAATTTAAAATGAACCAAATCTCAAATACTAAATGTGAATAAAAACTTTTTTTAAACTTTTCCAAAAATGCGAGGGTTGTGACATTTTAATTTAAACACCAAAAAATACAGATTTTTGAATATAGTATATTCTAACTCTTGTTAAAAAATAAAAATAAAATATGTACTCACATTTACATTTCGATCATTTTCATTCTCTTTCAGAAGTCATTTGAACCATATTTTTAAAAAAGTTAGATTTTCAATTTAGGATTATTTTGCATGGAATTGCCTTAAGTACATTTTTCTTATATAAATGCCACATACGGGGTGGGGGTATAATACTTTTGTGCAGATGTTTGTAACACCAAAGAGTAATGGTCTGAGATTTCCCTTTGATTATATCAATAGATTAAAAATTTTCTTCTGGGCCGATAATAGCATGCTCGACCATTCGTCCGTTTATCTATCTATGAATGCCATGTATTCTTATCAAAGCAAATCACATTATTTCGCAAAGCCCCATAAAAATATCTTCCTAAGATAAGTATTTTAAGCTAAAACTGCCTCAAGTATTACTTTGCCCTTACAAAAGTTTGAACATGTTTTTGACTTTATGCCACCAACTTTCCTCTAAAATCATTCAAACTTCTGTTAGATTAAGTTAGCTTGGGTTCTGTTGGGTTAGGTTAGGTAGAACAGGCAGCTGTTAAAGAAAAAGATACAGCTCATTTGGCTCCGCTTAATTCATTTCTTTTTTTGTTACCTGAAGGGGCAAGCAGAAAGGGCGGGAATGGAAGGAAAAAAGAAATTAATAAATGAATAAAAAAGAAAGATAAGAAGAATGAAGCAGACTTACAAGGGTCTCTGGTGGGAGTCGAACCCACAAATCCCAGATTGGTAGATTTGTGCACTTACCCCTGATTGTTACTTGATTATTGCTAAAATAAAACAGAAAACAATTACTTTTTCTATTATATCTTTGAAGACATGTTTTATAGTAGTACGATAACCACCAGGTAAGAACCATATTTTTAAAGCATTTAGGAAAAATAAAAATAATGATTTTTAAATATGACTGTTTTTGATTTAGTATATTGCACACTACACAGAAAAAATACATCAAAAATACATAAAGACCATAAAAAATGTTTACTGAAACGGTAAATAAAAAAATATTTTTGTTGCCAGCTATAGTAATTTTTTTTTATTATTAAAATTTGCCTTTGACGAACCAACAAAAAGTATTTAAATCTTAAGCCATAGTAAATTGATTTTTAAAAATTGTAAAAACCTATGAAAAATTTTCAAATATCATTTATAAAGAACTTTTTAAACAGAAAAATGTTTTCTTTTCTGTGTACAAATGTCCATCATCACAAAATTTTTGAAATAAATGTTTGTATGTATTTATTTTTAAATTCAATTCAAAATGTACTGTTTGGTTCTTCTTTACCGCCCTACTGTACTCTAGCTATAATTTTTTCGTACATGGCACAGACAGTAGAAATTTTTTAACAAAATTCGTAAATAGTTAAACACCCATCTCACAAGAAAAATATTTACTTGAAAATAGGTATTTCTTTTCATGGAACATAAAAATATTTTTGTATTTTTTCTATAGTCGTAACGCAGTTATCATCATTCCGCAATCAGAAATTTTTTTTTTCTGTAAATAATAAAACAGTTTAAATGATTTATATAAAATTGTTTAAATTGATTTTACTTGCATTTTTAGAAAACAAGCACTGAGCAGTTTTAGAAACATTTTATTAAATCAACTTTTCGAAGGAGGAAAAAATTTCTTTTACTTCTTAAAGTTTCAACTCGTTATATAACCATTATAGATGTGTAGTTTTACTTTTATGTTGCAGCCATTTTATAACATTAAAATATAATAACCTTTTCTAACAAAACACAATACTTTAACATACATTTATACCCAGCAAAAATTATTGATTTTAAGTTGAAAAAGACTAGTTACAACATCGTCCTATGTAATGCTTTTCTTTGTCAAACAAGAACTTGTATTTAAGCTACAGGTTTTCGTGTCTTCTCGATCGCATATTGAGTTGTTGTAGTTGTTAAACTAGTCCTCAAGGGAATACAATAGAGTAGTTTTGAAACTACCTTGATGTAATGTAAAAATGGGTTAGTTGGTCCTGCCCTATGAAATTATAATCTCAAATGGATTACGTTTTTTACCACTATTTTATGGACTAGTCCATACACTCGTCTACAGACTAGTCGCGTTTTTTGCAGGGCAAACCCGTATAAACATTAATACATGGCTTTGCAGTCAGACAATGTTGCAACGTTTGCAATATTTTTTTTTATTTTAGTGTATGGGTTGTAAGATGGAAATAACAACATTGTGGCTGTTAAATGTGATGACAATTACAAGAAAGTGTGGCTATAACGAATTATTAAGTATTAGATGTTTAGAAAAGAAATATATTTTGTAAAAGTTGTGGAAAATTGTCTTGTGTTTATTAATTTTCCATCAGCCGTGTTAAGAATATGTTTATTTTTTCAAAATGATTAAGGCAAACTTCAATGTTCTTTTTCACCCATTTTGTGTTTTACTGTATGCATGCATATTGACACTTGTTTATATGATAATTGTACTTTAACAGTGTTTTGTTGTAGTCGTTCGTATTCACTTTTTCTGTTTTTTTTTTTATCAACTGCAACATAGTTTTTGTGTTGTATCATAAAAGTCAGCCGTCTATAAATTATATCCGTTCCAAATTGAAATTCGCGTTAAAATGTAGTTAAATTTTATGTAGATTTCTACGCGTTCCTTTTTTACTTATATTTTACATTTTCCTGTTCCATTTGTTAGATTGTTGTCTTGCTGTTAAATGAAAAACAAGAAAAATAATAAAACTTTGATTATAATATGTAACATTAAAGCCAATAATAATGGCTGGTTGGTTATAAACAGAGACCTATAAAAATGTGCATCGTATATACGAGGATAACACGTAAAGTGTTTTTTTAATTTTTTCTTAAATATTTAATATGATGCTTTGTAACCCATATTCAAAGTGATTGCTTTTAAGAGATTTTAAATCAAAGTGAAAACATATTTTTTTCGTCATATTTTAAATTGTTTTACAAGGTTTGTTTTAAGGTAAGTGTGTCTATATATATTTCATTGGTTCTTACACCAAGTCGTCAGTAGACTTTAAACAAATTCTTGAAACAACTCATGAATAACTTCTGCATGTTTATAATAACCTCAATAAACTTATTGAGAATTATTATAAACAAAGTAAAACATTTAAAAATTCTCTAAAAAACTCAACAAACAATTTTTCGTTGTTCAACTGTTTTGATTTTCTTTTCTTCGAAAAATGGTTTTGTGAGTTTTTGAAAGGACTTCTTAATGTTTTGTTTTTTTATAATAATTTCGAAAAGTGTATTGAGGTTATTATATTTATAAAGCCAGAAAAAATTCATGAGTTGTTTCAATGATTTGGTTGAAATCTACTCCCGACTTGGTGTAAGAACCAAGGAATTGAATAAAAAGACACTTAACATTAAACAAACCTTGTTAATGAACTGGTAAAATTGGAACCAAATCCTAAATAATTTTTAAAAGTATTTTGTTTTTTTGGTTAATTTTTTGAAATATTTTTAAAATCAACTTTTTTTTTAAAACAAAGACCAAGAAAAAAATAATTTCATAAAAGGATTTTTCAAGCGACTCTCATATATGATAAGATTTTAATTACTTGAATAATTTCTTAATATAAAATGTGTTTATGCTTGTGGGAGAGCTAAAACATTTTAACGAAATTAATGGGTGTTTAATGTAAACTATTAACGATTTAATATGTTTTAATTTGAGAAATTTATAGGTCGTTTATGCATATTAATGCACCAATGGGATAGTTAAAATGTATGCTGATTAAAAATTTGAAAATACTTACCCTTTCTCTTTGTTAGGGTTATTAAAAGTAAAATGCAAGGTTGGAGGTCAACATCCGAACCCTTAGCAATTAGTGTTCAAGGTATTTGTGTGTATGTAAGTTTTGGAGTCTAAGTTTTAATGAGAAAAAATGTCTGGTAACGTAGCTTGGTCTGCTGCAGGTTCTAGGAATACGCCCGCACAGAGAACCGCAGAGGTAGAAGGCTCTGTCTCCAGTAGAGCCGTAAGCACTAAAACTTACATACAAACAAACACCTGGAACTGCAGTATGATGACGGAAAAAATTATCGCCAATTATTTAACGTCACATACAATTTCAAAAAACCTTAAATAATTTGGAAATTTAATTAAGTATAATTCAGTACCTTCAAAACATGTTTAGTTTTCAATTTTAGTTTAAAAAACTAAAAAAAAAAATCTAATTCTTTAACTGGACATTTAAAAAATATATTAAATTTCCAAAGAAATTGAATCCAAACAATATATACAAATAAAGCATATAACTTACACACAAACCGTCTTTTTAAAAAAGACACACGTTTCAAGCCAAAAACAGAAGTTAAAAGAAAATATTTCCCCTGCAAATAAACACAAAAAAATCAGTTTAAATCTACCATAAAAAATTGAGTGAAAATAAAAAAATGGAAAAAAGCCTATAAAGTCTATCAGTTTTAACAGGATAAGGAAAAATTGAGAGAAATATAAAAGAAAAGCAAACACTAAAAGAAAACGTATGAATACTATAGCGGAATAGCAAAAAGACAAAAACTTAAATCCATTGTCTGTGAACTTATAAAATCAATAAGAGCACATGTTTGTTATAATGCTATTCTCTACCTTGAGCACGAATATATAAAGTTCAGTGGCATGTAAGTAAGTATATATTTGTACGTGGGCTTGTATGAGTATTGTATTCAAAATATTACTCATACAACATGGTGGCCCATAACCAAGAACCCAACTCCCACGCCTTTAAGGCATTATTTACACGCAGGACATGTAGTAAGCGAACGGCATAGGGTAGAAATAGGAAAACAACAGCAAGAACAACAAAAAATTTTATTATAAGGTTAACAGACCGATTCGTGTGCGTAACTTTTTGCATGTATCGGCAAGTATTATCCTGCTTTAGTATAATAATATGTGTATTTAGTATATGTGTGTGTACGAACGAACGTGTAGTCTGTATTTATATTTGCCTTTTTCGTAATTTAATATGAAGAAAGCTTGTTTCGAGTACACCTTTTACTATTACACTATTAGTATTATTGTGATACAAGAATTTTTTAAACTTTTTTTCGTATTTAACTTTTTTTTAAGTTTTAAATTTAATTTACATGGGCCGTAAAAGTTATGTCAAAAAGTTAATTTTTTAAAAGGAAAGCATTTTCAAAAATATTTGATCTGTTTTGAGCTATAAAATTTTTTTACAAAGTTTAAATGTAAATGGACAGGAAACAAAAATCAATAAAATAAATAAATTTGCCCTTTATTTTTTTCTGGCAGACATAGTTAGCTTTCAACTTAAATTTCTCTAGATAACGGAGCACTATTTAAAAAAAAAAACTAGTTTAAATCTATCCATAAGGTGTGATTCATAAAGCTCCTATTCCAAAGAAGTTTTCTGATCCATGGATAACGCAGTAAAATAAATTTGTATAATTTTTTTTTATTTTTATTTAAAAAAATTTACCATTTCATATACCCTGTTATTTCTTTGCTTTAAAGAGTCATTTTCTCTAAAAAAACTATGCTTTCTTTTATTGCTCTGAATCTGTTTTAATATCGTGCATGGCATTTTAGTTTAGTATGTGTAGTGTAGCCAGCGTTGCCATTATTGGTCTTTACGACCAAATTGGTCGTATTTGTTTTCGTTTGGTCGGATGGTCAGCTAAACCACATTTTGCCCGGTTTAAGAAAATATGCTGTAGTAATTAAAAAATTGTCAAGAGAATTGTTGATATAAACTTTTTCAGTTTTCGTTAAGCTAATTTAGTTTTCAATGGACAAAAAAACAAACAAAAGAAAATTTCAAAGGTTTTGGTCTAGAATTTTTTAAAAATACCGTAAGCCGATATGGCAACAAGAACAGGAAAACTATTGTTGGGTTTAACCTTTTGCACGTCACATTGAAGTTTTATTGGTACAAAATATAAAATTTTCAATAAAAAAACACGATTTTAAGCTGTCTATTAATTTTGAAATACAATTAATTTAATTGAAATTAAATGAAATCAAAGAAGCTTTGGCGATTTTGCCAAATTTGTACATACTTTATTTTCAATACCGCATAGTTCTTCAACTCCTGAAGGAAAATTGTCAACATTTTGATAATACAAAGTTAAAAAATAAACTCGAAATAACGTTTATTGTAGCGTAAATTTATTGTAGTGTAATTATTGTTTTCCTTTTTTCACATTTTTTGTAGGTACATTGTACAAACATTAGTATGCATGTGTGTATGTTTGTTTTCAGTTTAGTTCCCAGCAAAAATTTATTTTGAATTTTTGTAATAAGCTGTCATTACTTCATAGGTTGCAAGGTAATGAGTCCGTTTCGAAAGAAAAACTACATTTTAGTAAAGGCGTTAATAATTACATTTGTAGGTATATATGCGAAAACGGATTAGGTAACAGGCTTTATAGCATGTTTTTGTTTTCAAATCCTTCAATTTTTATTTATTTTGCTCATTTTATCATTGGTAACTGATTGTTCGTGTCGTAAATTTAGCGACAATTAAAAAAAAATAACAAGTTATTCGGCCAAAAGGTAACTAGTGCTACTTACTTGCCAGCTTACCAGGTAAGCAAAGGGTTTGCTGGGTTAGAGCGAAAAATGGGATGTTGTGTTTTTTTAAAAAAAACCCCTTGAATGTTTTAGTTTGTTCATTTTAATTCTTAAAAAGTTTTATATAGTTATTTTATAAAGACATAAGTTGTTCATGAGGTATTCAAGGATTTGGTTAAAATCTACTGGTGATTTTCTGAAAGAACAACGAAATGCATATAAATAACCTTTTACTACAACAGACCCTATAATTAATATTTCAATTAGGATTAAATCCTAAACGATTTTTAAGAATTGTTGTAATACATACAAAGTTTCATAGAAATCGGTTTGGCAAAATATTCTGTGCTTAGACTTTAGATTTTGTTTCAGTGGGCCCGCCTTTTTTGTATGTAGCTGTAAAAAATTTTGCCGTCAGAGGCCTAATACGTGAGTACAAAGTTTTGAAAACACGGTGCAGTAAAAATAAAAGTATTAAGAATTTAATATTCCCAGTAGTAGCGCATGTATATACAGGGTATTATGAGCGTGACACCTCTCCTTTCTCTAAAGAAAGTACAGCCTATTGCACATTGCATGCCTTGAAGTTTTTATATTCCAAATTTAGGAAAATTAATTCAGGTGCTTAGGAGTGATTACGTAACAAACAAACAAACAAGCAAACTTACACATTATTTTTATCTTCTCCCGCGGGGAAGAGGACTGGTCAAATACTATTGACGTGACCGGTTCCTTGGGGCAGGGATTGGTTTTAGTTTTTGCCCTCTTTATGAAGGAAACCGGACACTTTTACATTGCATTGTCATTTGCCCTCTCAAATGGCTGAAAACGAATACCTCAGAACGGGTTGTAGGCCAATCCTACATAAGCAACTTTGGCTTTAATTGTGTAAGATCCTGTTTAAGCTACTTTGTTTGTATTTACGTGTGGGTGTATGTATGTAAAAACAAATGTATGTTTTTTGTGTAGGAACCAGTACTTCTATTTTTTCCCTTAACTTCTTGAATAGCTTTTAACCAGTTAATTGATGTGTGCCTTTTTAACCGATCACGACCAATAACTTTTAAACAATTCATGTTTTGTACCTGTAACAGGACGAGTACGTCGACCAATTGACACACATTTCCCACAGGGATATATATTGGGATAAAGGGATCAATATCCACAGCAAAGGAAGTGAAAAGAGGGAAATATGGGTGACTAAAATTAAATCGGTTTGCTATTACATTTAATATCGACTTGTTGCTTGTTAATACCTAGACACAAGCTTAATATTTTTTCCATTTTTCTTGCATCTATTTTCTCTGCTTTTTTGATATAAAAAACATTTGCCATTGCAAGTTATATCAATCCATTAATAATTTTATTTAAAGCACTTTTAACATGCCAAAAGTGTCTCTAATAAAATTATGTTTCATCACTTGAGATCGTAGCAGCATAAATTACGAAAATTTATGAATGTTTTATTTAGCGTCACTGCAATTGTTTGGCATTACGTCAATGTCATCCTTAAGCAATTTTATCAAAATATGTTTTCTTTCACTGCTTGGGCAATTCAAATTAATAAACTGCAGATGCATTTTTGCTTAGCGCAGGCTTACGGCATCCTCTGGGCGTTTAAACCCTTTGCGCCGTTTTTACACTTTTAATCCTTATAACCAAGGACGAATGTTTACAGTTTAGTAGAAGTTATATTGTGCATATAACTAACATGAGTTCAACTTGCTGACATTTATTTTTTTTATAGTTCTTATTATTTTATATTTAAATAGTTAAGAGAAACATTGTTTCATTTCGATTTAGTATTTAATGTAATATAAATACAGTTTTAAATAAAGTACAAGGCTATGTGTTATGTAAGATTTAAACTATCAAGTCGTCCAACTTACCTTTTCTTAAAAATTTTAAATTGACAGGTTGTCATTTGTTTAATCTTAATATTAACTTCAATTACATCACCTGCTCAAAAACAACAAAAAAAAAACATCTTTTTACTGCCTAAATGCAATCCTTTGGCAAAAACGCCTTCCTAGACCTTAAGGCCAAATTCAACATTATTTGCATATTTAATTTTACATCTTTTTATTTAGTTCGTTGTAAACATAAACAATATTTAACGTTTTCAATGCATATAAAAGATGAAATATGAAAAAACTAGCAAAATAATATATAATTTTAGCTTTGTTTTGCATATGAGAATAATCATTTTGTAATTTGGGAATAACTGCGAAAACGCCTTCAGATATTTGGTTCTACCTATAGTTTAACTGTCACTGGTCACACAACTTGTAAACTGCTGTTGTTGTTCTTTTTTTTAAAGTAGTTGGGTGCAGCGTGCTTGTGTTGTTGTTTTTATTGCCAATAATAATGAAGATAATGTTGCAATAACTTCCACCATTCATATGTTTACGTACCTGTTTCAGACATAAAATTTAATTTTTATATTATTTATTAACTAGTAATCATCATTAAGCCGACAGCATTTAATTGACTTTTTTAAAATAGAATTTTGTTAATGCAGATGTAAAAGTCACATTTCGATTATAATTTTAGAGACGTTAGTTTGAAGTTTTTTTTAACTTTTTTGTGGTTTGTCAATGGAAAAAAAATTGGCATTAAAAGTGCATGGAAGATATATTAAATATTTATACACACACCACCTTCTTGTTAGAAATATATATGTTTGCGAAAAAGTTTGTTACGCACAAATATAAAAGTCTTAGTCCTAAACTAAAACAATCAATTTAGAATCTCCCCCTCAGCCGGCTGGGTGTTCTTGTATCAAATAAAATTGTGGCGCATTCTTTAAAATATTTTTATCAAAATTAGGATAGATACGGCCTTCATTAAAAAAGAAAAAACGGATCTATTAAAAGTAGTGATTACTGGCTAATTCCAAAATAAGCATTTTTGGCTATAACTCTCTTCAATAGTTTTTAAACATTCACATAGTGATAAGGGTATATACCAGTTTTCCATTCCGTTTGTAATTTCTTTATTATCAATTTGCGACCCCCTAAACAAACAAACAAAACTAAAAGCTCGTCTGTATTAATGGATGGCATAAGTGTTAAAAAAAGACAGAGACTCTTGATGTTCTGGGCATGAAAGTCCAGTGCGATGTCCGCTGGACGGAACACATTTTTCTTGTGTCGAAGGAAGCATCGAAGTGTCTTGGTTTCCTTAAACGGTGTAGGAATTACTTTACACCATCTGATCTTCTCAATATTTATACCACCTATATCCGACCGAAAATGGAATATAACTCTCATGTATGGGCTGGTGCCCCAAAGTCTACATTAGAGCTACTTGACCGTGTACATGAACGAGCGAAGATACTCATCGGCGACGTTGTGGTATCTGATCGTCTTGATTCACTCGGACAACGTCGTGAAGTGGGGTGCGTTTCGCTGTTCTATCGATACTATAATGGAATGTGCTCTAAGGAAATCAGGGAGCTTGTTCCCGAAACCAGGAACTTTTTGCGTGATACACGTTTTTCTAGAAGAGCACACCCATACGTAGTCGACTGGCCAGTGAATTGCACCTCTCATTGCAGGGAGAATTCCTTCTTCAGTCGCACAGTTCGTAAGCGGAATAAAGTTCCTAAAGATGTCTTTCCTGTCACAGTAAGTATCGAGAAATTTAAATCAAATGCCCACAGACACTTCTCCCTTTATCTTCCTTCCCATAACCTATTTTCCTGATACCAACACAATGCAATGCATATATAGGATCCATCCCCTGAGTACTGGTTATTATTAAAAAAAAAAAAAAATTATGCATTTAAAGAACATGCAGCCTTTACTACCATCTAAATAAAGATGGATTAGGCAAAAACATAATGATAAACAGAATATAAAAAGTGTTGCCATATAGTTCATCTAATTTGTCTAATTGAAATAAACATATACATATGTAGTTAAAATTTAAAATTATTAAAAACAAAATATTCTTTAACTCAAATTTAAATTTACTTTTTGTTAAATAGAAGATATTTTCTCCCAACACTCAAGTACCGAACAAAGGGTGCTGACAAGAAACAGTATCGTGTTTTTAAAATGCATTCCACAAGGCTAATGCCGGAATTTTTTTTTCAGTATTATTATAAACTAGAAAGCCCTTGAGGAACGTTTAAAATGTATTAAAATTTAAATTTTGTTATTATTTTAAATAAAAAAATTTTAAGAAAACTCATAATCGGCTCTAATATGGCCTAAAAACCAGACAGTTTGAGAAATTTTAAAAAGTTTAAAATACTGGCCTAGGTCAAACCACGTATCGAATATTTTTTAGCAAGACAGAGTAACTGCACACAGTTTGTTCAAATATATCGTGTGGGCCATCTATCTGTTTAAATTTGAAACAGCGGTTATTTCGAATCTGGCCATACCAACGTCATTCAATTCTATCGCAAAATTCAGTATATTAGCTTCGCTGAACAAAATGAAACGATTTACGCTTAAGCAACATTAGACATTTTTGAAGATTTATTTCCAAAACAATTTTGGTTTTGCTAAAAATATTCATCTTTTCGAATAAAGCTCATTTTGATATAGGTGGGTACGTTGATAAGCAAAATTACCGTATTTAGTGCTCAGAAGACTTAACTTGGTCTTACAGAAGATATTGCATCTACTACGAGTAGCTGTTTAAGTGGCTTGTGGAGCGGAGGCATCTTTAGCCCATATATCTTTGAAAGTGAGTACGGTGCAACCATTTCGGTCTGGTATTGATGTGATTTGGTCTCAAAAATATGGTGCAACTTTCCACACATGTCATGCTACAACTGAATTATTTCGTACAACGTTTTATGGCTGCTTAATTAGCTGAAGTGAGGATGTCATTTGGCCTCCAAAAAGCTGCAATTTGGCACAGTTAGACTATTTCCTGTGAGGCGCTGTTAACGACAAGTGTAATGCCGACAAGCATGAAACAATTAAGCTTTTGATGACCAACTCTCGTAGTGTCATTGCCGAAATACAACCCTATACACTTGAAAAAGTGCTAGAAAATTGATCCGATCAAATGGAAACTTAAAGTTCAGCCGCAGCAGTTGTGACACTGAAATAATATCAAATTTTTAACTGAAACAATTGTACTTCACAACAAAAATATAAATTTGGGGAAATTTCAAACGGTTTTTGTTTTATTGCATTTTAAAATTTAAACTATTAAATGGATCACCCCGTATTTTGCACAGTTCGCCTTCAAATCAACTGAAGTCTCGGCTTCGGATGCCTAAAGGATTGTTTAATTCAAATGCTTTCGATTTTTTTCTTTGCAATATTCTAAAATCACGGGTCTTTGCCAAATGTCACATGCACTGGGAGCTCGTAAAGGAAATATTCGACAAAAAAAAGGACAATTTTTTTCTAATAAGAAACAACCAAAAAATATGCCAATAGATTCTAAAGTGTTATCAACATTAACGGTGATCAAATAAAAAAAAACGAATAAGAAAAAAATTAAAAGAAATTGTCAATAAAAATTTGCAGTTTTGTCCGGCTCAAAGTCGTGTAAAAAAGTGCTTTACCTTACCTGGTCTTCTTACAGAGAACACATTTATATTAGAAAATTTCATGTAAAGAGTAATTAAACTAATATTTCAATTGCGACCATTGAGATTTCTTTTTAAAAGCTATATTTTTTTAACTATAATTTACAGGCGAAATATTATTTATTATTTAAGAGAAACTAAACTCACAAACATAACTTTGGTATACTAATGCACCTTTGACTGGCTAGCGAAAGGATTCTTTATTATAAATTTAATAATGCATTAACACGTTCAAAAATATAAAATTTTAAAATATTAATATTCTATTTTTTCTAGTTTTTTGACCCTTTTTAATGTTAATAAATAAGACTATTTTTTTAAGCTTTAGGTCTATTTTTTCGTTTATTTTTTTGCAAAATTTTTTCAATATTTCGCCACTCCGTTGTGTGGCATCATCAGGAGGTTATTTTAGTTAAATATTAAAGTTGTTATTTTGGTTTTAAAATTAGCTTTTGGCTTTTCGAATAACGATTATAATATTAACAAATTTTAATATTTTTGCAAAAAAATAAACGAAAAAATAGACCTAAAGCTTAAAAAAATAGTCTTATTTATTTTAAAATATTAAAAACATACATATTTTACTAATAAATTATTCAAAATAAATTGCAAACATATTTTCTTTACTGCAAGCCGTACAATTATTTTCCTACTAATCATTGTTATTAAAAGTATTAAAACTTCTTTAAGTTTTCTTTCACTTCTTTAAAGCTTACATTTTACTTGAACATCCATAACCATTAAGCAAAAACTTCATGCTTCTACGTGCACTAAATACGCAATTTCTGATTAACAAAAATATTCACAGAACTGGCAAGTATTTACATTATGCTTTGCCAACGTTAAAAAATATTGAGGTAGTCCTTTTTGGCCAGCCGGTTTGGCTGGCGATGCAATTATTGGGCAACATTTTTTTTACTTAAGGGTCATGTTATTGCATGTCTAAATAATTATGGGTTTCAGTAGATGACACCAATGTCCAATGCTTGTAGTTTTTCGTTTTATTACGGAATTTCCTGTTTTTGTTTTTAAGACTGAGTAAAATTTATAACAATACGTTATTAAAACAAGAAGTGATAGTTAGTTTTAATCGGTATCATAATCTGAGTGGCCCAACGAGAGAGGATGATTTACGAGAATGTATGGGTATTTTTTCACTGTGTTTATTCAAAAAAATACAATATGCCCCTGTGTTCTTGTATTTACATTTCTTTTGTTTGCGTTTTTGTTATGGTTTTTTGTAGATACTCGTGTTGTGTACATGTGGAAACTGATTAGTATTCGTCCCCCGGAGACACTCTTGGCTTACTATGATCATTATGCATTTATTAATTTTTTAAAACTATTTTGTAGCAGAGGTCCAATTCGCGTGGCTAAAAGCCGGCATAGAGCTACTGCCAACTTAATATTAATTTAAAAACAGCCGCCAATTGGAGCGTCTTGTTTCGGCTTAAATATTTTAACTTTTTTTTTTTGCAGAAATTAATGCTAATTTAAGAAATTACAAACAAAGATAAATATTATTTCTGTTTAAAATAAATTACGAATTAAAAAAGTCCTTTGTTTTTAACAAAATCAAGTTAAATACCCCCAAGATTGTGTGCCTAACTTGACTCTCCGTTGTTTCATTGTGCCTACTTTTTTTTTTTTTTTTTAATCGGATGTGACGCCCAAAAAAAGAGAAAAAAAGAAAATATATTTTTATTTACTTTAGATATCTTCTTGATCGAGTTATTTTTTGTGAACTATTGTCACTACTTGCTTAACTATACTTTGCTTTTTTTAATATTTGAATTTAAATTTGATTTTTTTTATTTTCTCTAATTTTTTAATTGTCTTAGAGTATATAAGTCGGGATGGTGGAAGCCAATGAGAGCTTAGTATGGAAGGAAAGCTGCTTTCAAATTTGGGGTTTTGTGAATGGCCAGCAACAAATACTGTTGGTAGCTATTTTCTGTCGTGGAATTTATGGGAGTGAAAAAAATGAAATATTTGGGTTTTTTCCAGCCAGCGAATGTGAACTTTGAATTAATTTCAAAATTCAATAAATGCAACAGAGAAACAAAAGTCCTTTGAAATTTTGAGAATCGAATAGAAGGCAGATTATATTTGGTTTATAGAAGATATATTTATACTCTTTTGTTTTAACTGTCTTTCTTTAGGTAAATATTAATTTCTCGTTTGGTTGTTTATCTATTTAAAGACGTAATATCGTTCCTGTAAACGAAATAACATTTGCCTTCTATGCGCTACTCAAAATTTCAAAGGACTTTCGTTTTGCAGTTGCAGACCTTTAATTTTGAAATGAACTAAAACATCACATTCGCTGGCTAGAAGGAAACCAAATAGTTCATCTCTTTTCACTCTCGTAAATGCCAAGAGAGAAAATAGCTACCAACCGTATTTTTTGCTGGCCATTCACAAATACCTAACATCGAAAGCAGTTTTGTGCTTCCACACTAAATTTCCGCTGGCTTCCTAGAACGGAATTTCCGTTAAAAATAACTGCCTTTATCCAAACTCACTTCTCTAACAAGTTTTCATATTTTATTTTACCTTTTCCATTCTTAAGTTCTTTTTTCCTTTTGCACTCTTTCTTTATCCTTTAAAGGCGGTTTTGGTCCACCCGACCAGTCCTTCCATTTAAGATTTTTGTGGCATTCAAATTTATTTCCAGAGCCTCAATACCTTAATTGAACGCCAAGACTAAATTATTCATTTAATTTAGTTTTAATTTGGTTCGAGCAAATAATTTGTCGATTTTAGAATTTTGACTTTGGTCGAACAATCGACTAAGGTTTTTTAATAATTCGATTAACTCCAACAATCCAAATTATTTGCGTGATCCCTACAATATCTCAATTTTTTAAGTATATTGCTTAAAAATTCAACATTTTTTTTTGGAATTTTGCATTCTTTGAGTAGAACCATTTCAAAATATAATTCAGGATGTGATGCCAATTTTCTTAGTTTATTTATAGAAAATCAAAACAGTTTTGGTTTGTTTATATTGATTCTCCATAAGTTTGTCGACATTTTTATTTAAATACACAAAATATTCATGAGAATTCCAAGAAAAATTAATATTTTTCGAGTAATCGATTAATGGACGTACATGGTTCGAGTTATTCTTCAATCGAAATTTGCAATTTTTCTCACCTGAGCGATTAATCGACTGAAAATTGTCCTGTTAAAACACTTAATAAATCCCCAACGGTGTAGAGAATATACCCTACCCTGCCTTTCAAGTATCCCTCATCAAGAACACAGCCAACATTACGAGGCATCAGCAATTTTGCCACAAACTCTAAAGCATAAAACACATTGGCTCTTTCTAACCGTTTTACACGTTGCATGAAAATAAAACACCCTTTACTATGACTTCGTTGACAAGTTATGGTATAAACAAATTACCTACTCACGGTAGATAATAAATTTTCCAAATATTTTATTAATTTAATTACTTGAAAATGAAATTTTTTCAAGTAAACCTCCCCAAGGACGAAAAAACTTTTAACATAACTGTTACTTACTTACATGTTTAAAATTCTTCCAAAAATAAGGAAACCAACAAATTTAAAATTTATTAAATTTTTTTAAAAATTCTGGAATTTTCGTTGTTGTTAATTAAAAGTTTTATTTTTTCAAAAAGAAAGACAAGACAATAAACAGACTCCCAAGTTAAGTGTCGTGTTAATTGTTAACAGAAATTGCCAGCAAAAACACGAAAAAAAATATAGAAAATTTGGTTGGATGTGTGGGTTTATTATAATTGCTACTTGGAGACATATTTTTTTCTGTTTCAGTTGTGCCAACATTGTTAAGGACATATTAAAATCATGTTTTATGCGCGTATTTGTGTGTTGTGTTTGGTGACCAAACACGTTCACTCCCCCATTTTTTTCTTGTTTATTTAGAATTCATTTCTTTAAAATTTTTATTTTTCTGGACAAGCAGCATCCAGGTTTTCTTTATTCATTACATTTATTTTCTTTATCATTTAAATTTTTTTTTGGTCTTGTATTTTGCTTTCAGAAAAATAAACTTAACAACTGTTTTTCTTTTCACAAGTACTTGTACTTATAATTGTAGTTGAATACTTACATACTTTGAGTGTTTGTTTCCCATTCCAAATGCGTAATGTGCTTGTTCTATTAAATATTATTTATATTTTCACAGCTTATTTCTGTTAAATTTTTTTTATCTTTAAAGAGTGGGTAAATTTAATTAATATTTTTTGAAAATCAAACAAAATTTTAGGACTTTGTTTTTTAAAAAAATGTTTCGATTAAACTATAATGATTTTAAAATTTTTAAATTTACAGAAATATTGCATTTTATTCTGAGTCCTCACTTTGGAAGAATCTAGAAAAAAATTTATGATTCGTTGTCAGATTACTGGTTATGATTTTAGGAATAAATATTTAATACTACACTCAAAAAATCAATACAGTAACTGACTGTAAGTTATTTCGGAAGTATTCCGTAAAGTTGTTTTTAAACGAAAAAACAGTTAAATTTGAATACAATAATTTTTTTTTAACTGGTTTGAAGGGTTATTCAAAGCCCCAAATAAACAACAATGCTGATTTTTAGTTGAAGTTAATTTTGTCAGTTATTTTTTAGTAATATTTGACTTTGTTATTTTTTTTTTCCGATACATTGTGTTTTGCTGTAAATGACAGAAAATCTAGTTAATTTTTTGATATCTGAATTTAAATGAAATATTTTGTTAATTTTAATCAATATCTTGTTGGACGGTTTTTAAATGAATATCCAGTTATTTTAAATAGATTTCCAGTTGATTTTACCTGAATAATTTTTTGGGTGTACTAAAAGAAGCGCATATAGCGTTTCTAGTAAAACATTTTGCATTCATTAGCAATTCACCCTCATTTTCTTATAAAAATTTAAAAAATATAATTTTTTTGCTACAACTGCAATTGTCATCTACACTTATTGCGTTGGCAATCTGTCGTCAACAAGATTTCTTAAGCAGTTTAAGAAAAAAGTGAAAAAAAAAACAAAATAAGAGGACATTATTCGTACTGTACGTAAGAACAAATAAGTACGCACAGTAGTACACCTTGTGCGCGGCTCCATGGGGATGCACTTCGCATCTGTTTGGGAGTCTGTAGTAAATTAAAAATGTTTTATTTTATTATTTTTTTCTCGTTGCCTGGAACAATGTTGTTTCATAATTTGAAGATAATTTTTCAAGCAGCAAAAAACCATTTATATAATAACAATAAATAATAAAAAAAGGAAAGGAAAAATAAATAAACATTAAGTACAAGAATATACAAATACTCTTTGTCATTATCAGGGGATGAAAAGATATACTATTGTACTGTACAGGTTTAATTCAACCATGAATTGTTATTGCAGCATCATTCAGTTGTTATTTATTTATTTTTTCTATTTTGTTTAAATTTTTCTTGTTATGCTTAGACTTTTGCCATAAATGTTGTTTTATTATCCTGTAAGTGGTGTTAATAGTTAGAATTTTTATATCACTCCTGCTATTCTTTTGAAAATATATTTTTAAATATGTAATAGTATTTTTAACTTAACTAGCTACGCTAGTTTACTTGGAAAGAAGTATTTGAAAAATGTTGCAACGAAAACATGAAATTTTTAATAAGGTTTAAAAAACAATAAAGAATATTTCGTATAACAGGATTATTACATTTATGGCTTAACAATTTCGTTATAATTTGTTTTGTCTTCTGCTAAAGAATTTAATTTTTTTGGCGACTTATTTTTATACAGGGTCTATGGTGAAAAATTTATATTTTTTAATACAATTATTTCAAAAAGTAATAAACAATGCGGAGGAAAGGTGGCGCCGTTGGATCTATCGATTGTGCGGATTTGTCAGTCACGATGCCGCAGTGGTCGAGTGGCAATCGCGAGTTCGCTTTGAAGACATTTTTAAGAGTAATGAGTTTTACGTAATTTCTCGTCGACAATTT
This sequence comes from Melanophora roralis, assembly GCA_963583895.1. Taxonomy (NCBI): domain Eukaryota; kingdom Metazoa; phylum Arthropoda; class Insecta; order Diptera; family Rhinophoridae; genus Melanophora; species Melanophora roralis. Next base: position 26,377,040 of record OY757189.1, on the reverse strand, counting down.
TGTTCAAAGTTTGGTATTCGGCGAATATGTCATGGACCAAGTGTAAATGTAATTTGTTTGTGGGTGCAGCAGAGATTTCGCGCAACTACTTCGGCTACCAATGTCCCATTTTTTGGAGCTACGAGGCTCATTTTCAATTAAACGGCCACGTCAGCAAGCAAAACTGCCGTCACTTGTCTCCAAAACCTCGCAACACTTATTTTAAACATCAAAAACCATATTATTGCAAGATTGGCTGAAAACATTACTGCTGATCAAGGATTTGCATTTGTTTCCATTTAAGATTCAGTTGGCACAAGGCTTCTTCCAGAAGACCATTTACGCAATGGTACATATGCCAAAAGGATGTTACAGCTTGCCCATGAGTGACGAGGCGCAATTTAATTTGAATGGATATGTCAAGAAACAGAATAGTTAGTGTGGGCAATGGAAAACTCTTAAATTATTCATCAGTCACCTTTGCATCCATTAAAAGTGACAGTCTGGTGTGCAATTTGGTCAGGAGGAATTACTAGACCTTACTTTTTTGAAACTGAAAACGGCGTAACGATAACTGTCAATGGGGAGCGATAACGTGATATGATTGAAAATTTTTAAATGCAACAATTGCATGCTTTGGGTTTGGTTAACATGTGGTATCAACAAGACGGTGCCACATCGCATACAACCAGGATTACAATTAAATTACTGCGAGACCCTTTTCCACAACAAGTTATTTCAAGAAATGACGATGTTGATTGGCCTCCACGGTCGCCTGATTTTTTTAAGTTACAAATGTTGTAGCCAAAAGAATTTTGTGTTATAAACGATTGGCGATAATTGTAGTTATCAAAACTTCAACTGTTTTTTTGTTAATTTTGTTGAAACAAGTGTCTGGAGCTACACCTTTTTAAAACAATACAAAAAACAACCTTAAAATAAAACCTTAAATACTACTAAGCGAATTTGGTTATATAAAAGCACAATTACGCAAATTAACTAAAAAATTTATTGATAATCAATTATTATGCTTAATAGCACTACTTACCCTCTTTTCATTTACGTTTGTCCTTTAAAACAGAATACCATTACAATATTAAGTTTAATAAATATCTGTTGATTAGAAAATGAGTCCCAAAAACAATTACATTTTGTGGCCAATACAATATGAAAAACAGTACAAGAAGCAGACCAAAATGAAGACAAAAATCTTAATGTGCCATTAAATATTTATCACGCCGCAGTTTTACTTATGCAACCACCCAACACGCCCGACCGGCCGGCACCCAGCCCAAAAATGTGAGGGTTTAGTGATGCTTGTCATAAAGGAATATAAAAATTATTTAAAAGAATAATAATTCTTGAAAACACATGCATACATACGCATAGCTGCAACAACGGAAATTTTGATGACGATAAAAATGAAACTAAAAAGGACACTAAAACAGCCAAGAAACAAACGAAATAAAGGACACATAAGAGAACAATCTAATATTTTTTCATCAGCCAAGCGCATAAAAATTATTATAAATTATAATAATAAAATATGCAAATAAAAAAAAATATGTAGATATAAAAGAACTGAAAGCAAACGTAGCGTAAAGAAACAAAATTTTGAAATAAAATTTCAAACTCTCACACACACAGATGTACACGAGCATTTAGACTGTTTTAAGTAAATGGCAAATAATAACGAAGAATGAAAAGACAGGAATAATTTTCATACGTAAGAAGGATATTTTGGAAAAGCATACGAATTTGAAATATATTGCGTTTGTAAATGCCCGTTAGGCCACATAATAACAATTTCGTTAATGCCAGTATTATTTATTATCTGAGATTTTTCTCCAACAATTTAAAGGACTTAAGCGTTTGTGAACCTCTGGGGTTGGGATTAAAAATACAAAAATATTTACAATTTTTAATTTAAAAAAAATATATATTAAAAATCTATTTCTAAAGTTATAGTTCCAAAAACATTAAACTATTTTAAAATATTTGAAATTTGTTTTTTTGCCTATGAGCTACGATCTTATTTGTTCTTAATGAGTTTAAAATAAGGTGTTGTGAACACGACACATGTGTTTTCGTAATTATTTTTTAACGGGAGTAAAAACAAAGAGAACTAAAATTAAAGTTAATTAACCGAATAATCGACGTATATTTTTTAAGTTATTTCTTGGTTATAATTTTTAGTTTTTCTTACTCGAGCTATTAATCGACTGCATAATTAATGATTAATCGAGTCGAGTGGACACTAAAGTAGCAAATTTTTTTTTTGAGTGGACACTCAAGTGCCTTTATAAGCATTGAATAGGTCGCATAGTTAGAAATAATTTTATAAAGTGATGAATACCTCTCGTAATTTTTGTTTTCATAATACAGTACGAGCTCGATTTGCGCAACCACCGATAACTACAACACCCCGATTAGCGCAACACGCAATTTTTTTACATCACAGTTTTTGTAAGTGCAACTTTTTTGAAAAACCAGGGGTCAAATTACGGCATTCGATTCGAATGGTAGTTAAAAAATTCTAATTAGAATCCCTTAATCAAAAGCAGTGACAATTCGATCGAGTAGAATTTCGATTCGAAAGCCGTAATTTTCCCCCAGTTTCAACAAGCTTAAGTTTTTTAGTTTTATAGTATTCAAAGGAAATTTTTCTTTAAATCTATTTCGTTAGAAACGTAACTAATGCATTGGACAACGTTTCTATCGTCACCATTAGGAAAGGGTGAAACGTTTTAATATCAAAAAATGAACAATGTGCTGACAAAGAGGATCTTCCTATGATTTTGTTACGGGATCGAATAGAAATAGAACAATATTCAATTACATCATCAATTTGAAATTTGTTACAGGATCTTTTGCTGGATATTAACTAAATATTTGGTGAAACTGCAGAATGGATCGGAGAAGACATTTTAGACAAAAATATTGTAGAAACTGTACAAATTGAACAAAAACAAAAAGTTAAAGTAGATGATATCATAACATTTTTATTGAGTGTCCATCAGCAAATGGCATTTCTTAAAAAAATTTATCGCTCTTCAAGAAATCAGTAAAGCTGCGTTTTCCTAAAAGGCTTAAAAGTCTTAAACTTAAACAAAAATTTCGACGTTCTTCCCCTTAAACTGTGGGTTTAAACATCTTTTCATAAATAGAACTCAACTCATCTTCCTTAAACAAACACATGTTAAATACGTGAGAAGATTTTTTGTATGCAGATATTCATATGTATTTGCATATGTGCTTATTTGCATATGTGCTTAAAAAGCACTGCTTATGTGCATACGTGCATATGCGCATACTTTGTGCATATTTGGAGAGAGTTTCATAATCTTACAAAAAAGTCAAAAAATTTTTCGAACTTCTTTTATGTTTCTGAAATCAATTCATAAAATATTAAATTTATGTCATGGCATATACAAAAAAGTTTCATACATTTTTTATATTCTACGGGAGAATTTTTCTGTGTGGAATAACGAAAGATTTCGTACAAACGAAATCGATCATATGTTGCGTTGATTTGTTATTAATTTAAAAATTTTAAATTGATAAATTCAGGCTAAAAGAAGTTTGCAATGAAACAAAAAATAATCTGATAAAACTTTTAAAAATTTTATTGGCATTTTAAAATAAAAAATTAATATTATTTGTTACACGCTGCAGGGTATTCACAAGCACAATCAAAATGCGCATCCATACCCCAAAACAGTGGCGAAATTGTCTTGATTTAGTTGAATAAACACACGTTTTATTTGCTAGCAATCTATGCACCCTTGTTTTTATACATATAAATAGTATCATAGTTTAGTAAATAAATTTCAACATTACATGAACAGATAAATTAATTTGATGTATTGAAAATATTTGAAGGGTGTCCCTGTAGATCAGTGGTAAGTTCGCGAGTCTACCAGTCTGAAGGTTGAGGGTCCGACTCCTTACAGAGACCCTGGTAAGTTTGCTTCTTACCACTTTTCTTTCTTTCTTATTATTTTTAAAATTTGTTCCTTCCTTCTATCTCCACCATTTCTATCTTTATCTCCAGGTATTACAAAGGATCCGAAATAAACGGACCCAAGTGAGCTGTACCTTTCCTTTAACGACTGCGTGTTCTACCAAACTTAACATAAGTATTTGAACAAGGTTGACAATATGTTATGTACTTAGTCGGCGCCGAAGGCTCCACTTATATTCCTTGGCTTCCTAACTTTCCCCACTGAACGCTATAATACTGAAAAGTAACATAAAACATTGTTCACAGGGTCTTTTCCCATCATACACCATCGAACCTGCAATCATCTGTGGTCAGTTGTCGTGCTACTCGATATTTTTTTTTTATTGAGTGGTATTTCGTTCATTATTTAGCTGAGAAAGTAAGTTTTTATATTTTATGCTTTAATTGTGAACATTATTTAACCTAAAAATTTTTGTTGAAAATGTTTTTATGAACATTAAACGAAAAAGCTAAATTGGCATTACCCTAATGCAGCTTTTATTGTTATTGAAAACAGCGTCTGCGATTACTGGCTTGTCTTTGCTACAAAAAAAAAGGAAATAAAATACACATAAATAGAAAATATTACCCACTAAAATATAAAACAGCGACCATTGTCCCCCTTCTCTACTAAATGCCTTTTTGAGGAATCTAAAGTAAAGCATTTCATAAGGACTACAGCATCATTACCTTTGTACAAGAAATGTTGTGTGTATGTTTGCGGAAAACTTAAAAAACGCTGATGAGGCACACGTCATTTCCAACTAAGCTTACTTAACATTTTATGCCGATTTTACAAAAAAATAAAAAAAATATTTAAGAACAATATACGCAGCAGTAGACCCAATCAAATAAACAGAGCTTACTTTTTAGCCCCAGCGACAATGTATTAATGCCCCCAAAATGAATGTTTATCTGAAAGGACAATATGATTGCGTTTAAGGCGAAATGGGAATATGTATATAAATTTTAAATTGATACTTACGTACATATCGTTAACTTAATATACAAAGGCCCTAACTTGTATTTTTTTATAAGCCCAAATTTTCGTTAATTTCGATAAATGGTCCGCTTAGATACAACAATTATCCAAAAAAATCTCAGCCTACACAATACGAGTTAGGGCCTTTCTATTTTAAGGCATCGATATGTACATTTGTGAGCATTAACTTATGTACGTGTGTACCGTTTCAAAAGGAGTTCGCCAATGTATGTTAGTCCTGTATATCATAAGGATTTATTGTATTTAATTTTTCAATAGAACATTTTGCCGACCGTCTTCAGTCTACAAAAAGTGGTTGATGTATCATTAGGGTGACCAATTATTTTTGGTACGAAATCACTGGCTATCAGTTTTTATACTTTTAATTAGAGGGACCAAATGAATATCACCTTCGTAAAGCTTTTGCCCCCATCTGGGTGTCTATGTAATCATGTAAAGAAAATATTTGATTCAGAAAATAAGTTCTCAAGTAATTTCTAATCATCTTTAGGGAGCTGTCAATCAACCCAAACAAGATTTAAAAGATTAAAATAGTTGTAATACACTTATTGCTGCTATACTAAAACTTAACTATTTAGCTTTGCTTTAACTTAACAAATATTTTAAGGAAAAAATTAAAATTTTAATTTATCTTGAAAAAAAACTGTACAATCAGTACATTTTCTTTTAAAGTCATTACATTTCAGCACAGAAATTTTTAATAATGTACTGATGGAATCAGTACGAATGGGCACCCTATATATTATACACATGTGAGGTTTTGTTTTCATTTAACAATCTTTTTTAAGGATAACATTGGTTTTGCTCGAGAACAACTTAGAGGGTTTCTAAAAGGTCTTAAGTGAATAAGACATACCATACTATGCCAAGTATGCCCGACCATATTATGCCGCACACCACAATTGAAATTACATCAAGAGCCACCGTGCGCAAAAATGTATGCAGGTTAAGATAGCAAACTTTTATTACCGACTTTCTGTATGATTAAAGCATGTCGATTCTTCCGCCCAGCTGGTTGTCCATGTATTCTTGTGGTCAAAGTACAATTCGCATTTTTGAAGATATTTTGATAAAATTGGGAACAAAAATATTCTCTGGCATACGGACAAGGGAAGTTCGATGCGATGACAGTAATTCCATTTCTGACTTAATAGCTATACAGATAGATGTCGACACGCAATAGAATTTTATGCTGTAGCTCCCTCGAAAATGCCTCTATACAACTCCATCTCAATTAAATTTTGCATATGGGTTTAATTTTATACTGCCAACTAGTACATACATTAAAAAAAGAATATAATAACGAGTTTTGCTTAACGCATGACTTGAGAATGGCTGCCCCAATTTCGCTTCAGACTATGTTGGGTTCCAGAGCACTGCGGTAGAGTGGTGCAATGAAATTGCCGAGAAGCTCGCTCAAAGTGGTTTAGCCTTGGAACTGAAATAAAAGAAGGAACGTGGGAGACCACCAATAGGTTACTGCGTTTCGTCATATGAATAAGGAAATTGGGAATGGAGAGGGAGTTTTCTTCTTTTTCAGTCTTAGACTAGTTTTGTCGCTCCTATCAGTTTAACTAGTTTTTTTCTTCCTTTACTTCATGCTTAGTTTTTTTATTTCGGGAAAGTACAAAGGGCTCTTTGTATTGTTATATGGGAGTGTGTTGCCCTTTTCATCACCATTTTAAACCTTTTCTTTACTTGTAAGCCATACAATCAAGGATAAGCTGCTGATACGATTATTAGGAAATATTTAATAAAAGTAAATTTTTTCCATCATGAAGGACACAATAATTTAAGTAGGCGTGGCATCCCCACTTACACAAATTTAAAAAAATTTTATAAATTGATAAGTAATGCACCGCAGCAGTTCAAGCTTTATTTAGGTTATTTTATTATTAGTGGAAATACAAGGTTGGCCAAAGGAAGTCGTCCAATGTTTTTTGGCTCTCATTTCTTCTCTAACTGAAAAATTGCGATTCTGTTCCTCAACTATGCTTATTTTAACCTTTAGAATTTTATTGGCTAAGTCGAGAAGATGATACCGGCCAAACGGGCGCCGTGACAATGGATTGCTATACGGGCTCGTTTTATGGCATTTTTCATCACTGTGAGAGCTTCGGGTGACAGATTATCGCACTCGTTTGAAATGTTGTCTTTCAGAGCTTCCAGCGTCTCAAGCTTGCTTACTTAAGCCCAGGACTTCAAAAGCCCCACAAAAAAGTCTGGAACGGTTAAGTCCGGCGGTTTTGCAGGTCATTGTAAAACGCCAAAACGAGAGATGAGGCGACCCGGGAACGCCGCGTTCAGAATATCGGTTATGGGTCGCGCATTGTGGGCCGCTGCCCCGTCCTGCTGGAATCTCCAGTTCTAATCGTTCCATTTCGGCACATAAAACTCGGCTAACATGGCCCTATAGCGCGCACCGTCCACTGTTGTCAATGACCAGCGGCGTTCTCGAAAAACGTGGCCCGATGACTGCTCCAGCATGAACAGCGTACCATGCATTCACTTTGAACAGTAGTGATGGCTCCTCGTGCATCACTGGTGGATTTTCAGTGCCCTGGAAGTGATAGTTTTGCTTGTTACCGTCCGTACTCGGTAATATGAAAATAAGCCTCATGATTTTGGTCGAAAAATCGTCCACTTCGGCCTTGAGATTGAGGATGGCCCTGGCCTAGGTTACACGTGCTTGGCGGTTGACAGCCAGCAGCAGATATACGGACAGGACTTTGTAGGGGAACATGCGCAGGTCTTTTACGAAAATTTTTCCTTAGAGATGAACGGTGATTGTTAAGTGCGAGACACAGCGCCTCTAATCAGTTTGAACATAATTAATGTCATATAATTTAAACAGTTATAAGTATGTATGTGCAACCTCAAAATTTTTTATAATTAACATTGATGTCTAGATATTTATTCCCATTTTAAGGATTCCGACGGACAAATAGTTTAATTTTTAACATATCCAATTTCTGGTAATAATACTGGCAATAATAAACCAATCACTAAAACTTTTACTAAGGGCTTGCGGAAAATGTGCAGCACAAAAAATGTTTCACATCATAAAAATCGCATAAAATTTTACGAGGAATGAATTGGTGATGCCAGACATTATTATTATTTAAAACAAAGGGTCTTTGGTGGCCGTAACCGACTATAAGTCTTTCACATATACGAGTATGCATATGTATATTGCCACCCAAATTTAAAAACGGCCAAGTTTTGTAAAATAAAAATTCGTTAAATAAAGTTGTTAATTTATCTTTGTTTTGTTTTAGTCAATTTAATTTTAAATGAGGATCTGTAGACACACATTTGTATGCTGATTCCTATTCTCTCTTTGTATAATAAAAAAAGCAAAATTAACGTTTTCCTTTTTTTATAAGCGCTTTCATATGTCGACCATTTTGTCACGTTTTTCTAGTTTCTGTTAGTTTTAGAATTTTTATAACGAAAAAATAATAAATATTCGCTATTAATTTTTTTTTCTTATATTTACACATAATTACACGAACACCTACTTGTGCATAAATTTTCTAGTGAAACATATTAAAAATTCAACATGTGTTAATATGTATATTCTCTATACGACCACATACGTTTGTTTGCACTACCATGTAAGCTGCATTTTTTTTGAAGTTTGTAACATGGCTGGCTGACAGTCTTAACAACCATGTTGATTGTTTGCTGTTTCCGTCGCCTTTGTGTGCTTACAATCTTGTATGACTCTCCCTCCCATATGAATAAAAAATTCGCGCATGTCGTGGATCTTAAAACCCCGAACTTGCATGCATTTGAATTTCTATTCTGTATATGTTTTTATGTGTTTCCCTTGTCTTGCCTTGTCATACCATCATATGATAATTTTATGAAAATTTTTTTATGGCTGGTGGTAACAAAACAAAAATTGTTTAAATATAATTTTATTTGCAAAAATAATTGGAATGTTTTTAACACCCACCCTTAAACACCAGCAACCATTTTGGCATAAAATATTTCTTTTTTTTTTGCAAAAGCATGAAATATAAATGTTTGAAAAAACCACATTCGTTTAAGAGTTCTGTTGCCACTAAGGTGGAAATTCAAACAAAATGTGAATGTTTGACGTTCTTACTATTTATCTATCATGGTAATGACTAGTCCTTACTAAACAACATACCTTTCAATAACTATTACACACTGTCTTTGTTTGTTTAGAGGACTCTCTTTTGTTAATATCAATATTAAAATATTAAAAAGAAAAATAAATTAAAATCAAATAATTTAAAACAAACGTTTTTTCTGTTTGCAAAAATTCTCCGAATTGTTTAAAATTTTAAATATTTCTTCTGTTCTCATATTTTTAGCTGAACTTTTACCAAAAACATATGTATCCAGCATATCACAAAACTCTACCGCTCAAAGGACACATTTTTCTATTTTAATTAAATTTACCCACCACAGCCACAACTAAAACTTCAATTATTTTTTAACTCTCACACAAACACTTACATATCGCTCACCAAATCAAAAATAGTTTCAATTCAAAATCATAATTTTTCAACTAAGATTTTCTTTTGTTCTTGTTAAATATTTGCTAAATCATTTCGCTGAATTTTAAGTGTTCTTAACTAAGTGTGCGATAATGACAAACAGGCCTATCTTAAACTACAGACTGAACTGTAGAAAAGCACAAAAAAAGATTGCAATACCTTAAGAACTCATAGCGCTTAATTTTATGTGCAGATACTGTGCACATAGTTCTCGTTGCAAAAAAAGATGTGGCTGGACAAAATCAGCCGGGGAGCACATATTGCAGCTGATGGTCATCGTACGTATAAGCAACAAGTACAGATCCCTAGAGAAACTCACCAATGAGCACACAAGGTCGCAAAAGCCCCGAATAAGCGCGAATGGCAAATTTCAACAACAGAGAAGTAACAGTTCGAGGTTTGAGTGAAGCATTTCAGCAGCAGAAGAGTTAAAAAGAGAAATAAGAAAGACAAAAATTTTAGATACAACGTTAAAAAATAAGAAAATAAGAACGTCGTCAGCAAAAAACCAAAAAAAAAAAATCCGTGTTCGTAAAAGCAAGCGCTGAAACCACCTATATGCCTCTACCTGTGGTGAGTCTTATGATGTTTTCCAGCCCACTGCCAAAGATTTTTCCCAGTCCATCTAGGAAGCGCCCTTCTAGCAACCCTTTTCGGTAAATCTGCAGCTCCAGGCAGTGGTAGACAAGATGTTCTACCGTCTCTATCTCCTTCTCATCCCCGCATACCACGCAGAAGTCCGGAGATGTCTTATTTCATTTAGCTATCATGAAACTCAAATCGCAGTGCCATTTGAGAGTCCAAATTATAAACCAAAGACCCCCACTGCTCTCCTTGAGGAGCAAGTCAGTGTTTTTTCTGTTTAGCCTGGGCCATAGAAGCCTGGAGATCCCAACACCATGACCTGTCCTTCCAGGTTAAGCCCACTCTGTCCATGACTCAAGCCTCTATTAATTTATAATAGAAGCACATTGGTCGTATTTCCGACTCCAAACCCAGCCCAATATCTCGATCCAAAACATAACGCAACCATTGTTTTTGAAGTCTTAAACAAGACCGATTAATATTATTTAATTTTTTACAAAGTGCGTGCTCACGTACGTAGGTTAGGAGATAATATTAGATCCCAAAGTCAAGTTTCGCGACCATATAATCAGTCAAACCCGACTGCTGTAGGATTCGACCATCAACGACGCTTCCCCAAATCCTGGCTTTGAAGGTACTGAATGCGTATATAAAATACACTGGGAACCTGCAAGCTAAAGAAGTCTTCAGATGTTAACGTAATCTCTGCTGTGGTTATGAAGCTCTGGCCAAACACGAGTGCAAAACTTATATTACCATTGACCCGAGATTTGTGGAAGAGTGCAAATTTGGGCAGAGAGATAAACGAGAAAATGATATAAGTATACCGCAATACAAGATATCTTACAGGTCCTACCTACTAGCAGAAAATTACATTTCCTTGGGTAATAAATAAGGTTATAGTCCCTATAATTTGCAAAAGGACACCAGACCGGGTTACACCAACAGGCTATAAGCCTCAAAAATAGTTTTTACTGTGCTGTCTGTTGCAGAATGAAACATGATTAATTTTTCAATTGTGATATTAATAGATTATTGGTGAAATTAGGATAGGTTACTGACAGGGCTGTGTCCTATCACCACTTTTTTTAATATCGTTCTGGAAATGATTTTTAAAAGAGCCTCCAAATATGGAAGGGGGATGGTGTGGGGTCTACAAGGCTTCCCTAAATGTCCTTGATCATTCAGAAAATATTTATCTACTGGCGAACAGCTACTCAAATCTAACGCCAAATCTGGGGACTTTTACATAGTCGGTATGATTTTGAGTCCTAAGTCTTTACGTATAAACGAAGCTTCCTGGGATCCACTTTTTATTGGCACAAGGGAAAATAAAATGTCAACCATTTCTGCTATCTTGAGAGAATAAGGATTAGGTAAGGAGAACGCTAAGCACTTGGCTGTCTCAAATCTATTTGAAAGTCACCCAATTTATCATTGGCCACAAAAACTGCCATCTTCAACTCAAATGTTAAATCTACCCTTCTGTACGGTGGTAAAACCTGGAACGTCTCTTTTTGTAGCATAGGAAAAATGCAAGCATTCGTTAACCGATGTCTTACGTGTAACTTTATGCTCTGGTTAAGAACAGCTTAGCAAAACCTTTGGAAAGCATACTAACGACATCACTAGATTTACCACAGGGTCAAGCCCACAAGGAAACAGAAAAAGGGTACGCCCAGGTACTTTTGCTGCAGCGGTAAAAGTTTAAGAGTTGGCACAAGATAGAGATACGTCGAGGAAGTTTATTGACTCTCAATGCCTTGTAGGAAGAACGGAAACTTATGCATTTTTTTTAAATAACGGATGTTTTTAATTTATGTTATACGACGGAACAGTGGTCTGTCTATAGAACAGGCTATATACTTACTCAGACAAGCCAGTCGTAGTATTCGTTTAAACCTATTTGTATGTTAAGAAAAAGAAAAAAATGCGACCAAAATAAGCTTCGTGATTTTTGACCAGGCTTAGGACCGTTTATTATTTAAAACTTCCTGCCCTGATAGAAATCATAACATATTTTATTATTTTTTTTTAGTTTTTATTCAAACCCTGGCAGTTGTATAGTTTTTGTATGCATTGTATGGGCAATCGCAGTATTTTGTCTATGTCTAGGTACGTGGCAATCGTCTAGGGAATATTTCCAATAGTTTGACACAAATACCTAGTTCGTAGTACTGAAATTCAATATATATATATACTTTATGGGGTCGAATAATAAAGAAGCTACAAACGAAATGGCAAACTGATAGATACCCTTATCGCTATGTGAAGGATATATAACGTTTTGTAAATCGGTTGCATTCCAACAAGGTTTGTATGCAAATTAATTTTTTCTTTACTTCTCTCTCTGCCTCTCCCTGTTTGAGTAGTAGCTACGAGTTTTTTTTTTGTGTTTTTCTAGCTAAAGTTTTTTTCCTGTCTGCAGTTGTTTATTTTTGTTGTTTATTTTTTCTAAATCCTTAAAATCCTATGCCTGTGGCTCGTGATGTCTACCGGCATAAACGTACACATATTGTATTAAGCAACAGTAGTGGTAAACAAAAAATACACAAAAAATAGTAAAATAAAACGTGACCCGTTTAAAGGCTGAAACCACCAAGAAGAAAAATTCTGCGCCATTGTTTTTATCCTGTTTTTTGTTGTAGTTCGGTTTCTGTTTGTTTGCAGTATTTTATAACTAGAAATATACAAGATGCTGAGTTGTTAGTTTTATTACTTTGTACTGCTGACTTTATGTTTAGTTGAAAATAACGTAAACTTTATATATAAAAATACGGAAATAAAAATGCATATTTTTTCATTAAATGGAAATCGTTTTTAATAATAATAAACTGTGTGAATATTATTAAGGGTTGTATTGTTTGCTTTAGCTGATTTTATGTTTGATTGCAATAAATGGTTTAACATAGTTTCGCCATCAGTTAAATTTGTAAATTATCGTATGTTAGAATTTGAAAATTGTTAAGTTCTGATTTCGAGTCGGTCGTTTCACCTTGAAGTAAGCATTTGTCTTTTAGCTATGGGTGCATAAAACCTTAGCACAAACACATAATACCACTACTTTCTATGTTTTGTTTGTATAAAAACTGTAGTCCCACATTCTTGAAAATAATGTTTGTTCATATAAATGTTAGGAAATAATCGAGTGCAAGCCCGGCCCAAATCATCATCAAAAACACACATGGTTGTGGCAGCGATAAAAATCAACAATTCCGCAAATTTTAAGTCAGTGCCCGAAATACTTATTTACAATGACGGCTTCGACATACCGCACACAAAAAACTACAAAAAAAATTTTTCAAACAAATTCTTGTTCAAAATAATTTATTTTTTTAGTCAATTTACTTAATAGTCTCTAATAATATTTTTATTTGATTTTTAAATCAAACAAAATTTTCGCCTAGACAAATAAAATATTTAACCAGCTCAGCAAAATTTTTTAACAGAAGCTAAAATTCTTGCAAAATTGTTTGTCTAAATTTACAACTTTCGTTGTAGGTCCTCAGCCAGACAAAATATTTACTGATTCTCTGAAATTTGTTACTGATTCTACAACTCAGTTTTTTCTGTGCGATGCCCGTTTATATTACGCTACAAACAGCTATAGCTCGGCTTAGGAACAATAAAGCCGTTGGCGCATAGAATTGGCAAGGCACATGCAACAATTTTAATGCAAGAATTGGTCCCAAGAGCGTATGCCGGATGATTGAAACCTCATCGTAATTGGCCCTATTCACAAGAAAGTTGACCCTACTCTTTGCAATAATTATGGAGGTATTATCCTTCTTTCCGTTGCATACAAAAACTTTCTAGCGTAATATGTAAACGATTGAAGCCATACACCAGTGAATTGAAAGGAGAGTATTAGTGTGGTTTTAGACGCCAAACCCTGAAAAAGATCCAAGAGAAACAAATCACACCCACCATATATATGCCGGTTATAAAGCTGCGTCCGACAGCCCAATAAAGAAGAAGTTTTAAATCGCCATGGCTAAACTTGGTATTCCTGTAAAAATCATCCGGGTTTGAATGATGACGCCTAATTTTACCTAAAGCGCTATCAAAATAGAAGCAAGTCTCCCGGACACCTTTATAACCGAAAGCTGTTTTAGGCAAGTCAACGCCTTATTATGTGACTTCTTTAACTTGCTAATACAGAAAATTCTGTGGGAAACTGAAATTAAAACAAATGACATTACTTACAACAATAGGGTCATGCTGCTTGACGATGTCGACATAATTGGTCGCAACACGCGGACACTAGAAGTTAACGGGAACAAAACGAAATACTTTATCTCAAGCAGCAAACCTTTGAAGTTGTAACAGCTTTCATTTGTTAAGGTGCCAGTCATATATTTATTAACGATCTAAGCTTTGAAATCAAGCGGTGAACAAACTTTGGTAATAGATTTCACTTTGCGCTTACCATGGAATTAAGAAGTGAAAGCCTCTCCCGGAAAACAAAGATAATAACTTACAAATCGCTTATTTTACCTATATGGTGCTGAAATATGGTTTCTTTAAAGAACGGACGAGACATTGTTGGCCGTGTTCTCCGTAAGATATAAAGATCTACACCCGTTGGTGATGGTTTTGAAATAAGAATTTACAATGAGCTGTACGAGTTATGTGCCGGGGATGATGTAGTCCATGGTATTAGAGTCCAACGAATGCGCTGGTTCGGCAAAGTCTGGCAATGATGCTCCAGCTCTAAAGAAAACTGAGAAAAAAGATGACCCAATCTCCGTTGGAATTTCCAAGTGCAAAAAATTATAAATACACTTGATGTCACGAATTTGTACCAGCATGTGGTAGATAAAAATAGCTGGCATTCTATCCTACTTCAAACTAAAACCGATTCCCGTTTGCAAAAGTCATATAAAATTAATTAAGTAAGTTGTGGCATTAATAGCATTAAACTTATTTCACATACCTCCATATTTATATCCACTCTAAGCCAGACACAGAAAAAACTGAGTTGTAGAATCAGTAACAAATTTCAGAAAATCAGTAAATATTTTGTCTGGCTGAGGACCTACAACGAAAGTTGTAAATTTAGACAAACAATTTTGCAAGAATTTTAGGTTTTGTTAAAAAATTTTGCTGAGCTGGTTAAATATTTTATTTGTCTGGGCGAAAATTTTGTTTGATATAAAAATCAAATAAAAATATTATTAGAGACTATTAAATAAATTGACTAAAAAAATAAATTATTTTGAACAAGAATTTGTTTGAAAAATTTTTTTTGTAGTTTTTTGTGTGAGAGGGAGCAGATTTTTATGTACCCTTCAGAGTTTGCTAAGCTTATAATGAAGAAGAGAGTTTTCGGATATATCTTCCGCCAATAGCTAAGACAATGTCCACCTACAGGCGGTATCAACAGAGCCTGTTTTTGTAAATTTGGAAGCCAAACACGATACCGTAATTTTTGCCTAATCATCTTCAACGGAATCGAGATGATTACACTACCTTGGTATTTTTAGAAATTTCTTTTGTATCTGCATAAAATAATGTGGCTCGGCAAAGGCTCTGCTTCTAACTTTTTTATGGCAATGATAAGGGTTGCTAAACGCTTTAAGATTAATAATGATATATAGGTATATGTTATTCATATATGTATATATACCCTAAGTATTTCGAGGCTCGTTATATTCCTGTCTGATGAAGGTTCCTTGAGACCGCTGTGCTTATTCCCAAAGGGGGCAACTAAGATCGAAAGTTATGTGCTTTGGCTCACCTTGTAAGCGCTTCAAATTGATCGTTTTAAGCGGTCTTACACAACTTTTTATGTAATAACCTTTAACAATCTATAGTTTAAGATGTTGGATTGTGCTGAAAAGTGGAAGAGTAATTTCTATGCAGTGAATAAGTATACAAATTGGCTATGTCGTTTACACTTCAAATTTGTTTCAGATTATACGTAGGTTATATGCTGCACAAAATAGCTACTTTTGGTAGCAGTGCTTATGAGCCAACTTACTACTATAGGTTATTCTGTTGTTTTTACTCTTCATGGCACGTTAATAGTAAGGTTTTTGACCAAAGAAAGTAAATAGCAATAATTCGTTTTGGAAATAAAAAATCTGAGGTATGATGGTAAAGGATGTGAAGTTGAAGATGAAGAGATAAAGAAACTGTGTATCCCATAGTTAATTAGGATTAGGAGTAATTTTGATCAATGTCCATGACCTTGTTCTTGTTAGTGATGTTCTTTTAATTTCCAAGCCCACTACATACGAATATTAAAAGCACGTTTAGATTAACCTGACAAAGTGGGTCCTCAAGTCCCTATACATTCTAAACGACAACAAAAACCCACAGCTTTTCTTCTAAACAATTTTGTTATTCATTTTTATTAATTTTTTTTTTCAATTAAAGTTATTAAAAAGTTCTTTCGCATACTGGTTTTTTTGTATCGTAAATACCATCCCTAATAATATTATGAAAGTTTTCCAAAATATAAACATTATAATCTATTTCTTCCTGCAATGTTAAGGGTCGGTAGCTTTCGAGTCCGTTTATACATATGAGGGATATTACGGTTAGTATTCCAATTCAGCTGCATTTTTTTAATGTAGACACTCAGACATGCTCTAAAGTTGAAGTTATTTATTTAATTATTTCATTGCGAATTTTAAAATAAGGTGAATGAAAAAAATTACCAAGTGATTCTTAAACGGCAGGCATTTGAGCTGACCGGTTGAAAATAAAAAAAAATTAAAAAGTTTTGTTTGCAGAATATCTTCCTTGAAATTTCAATCACTTTCACATAATATTTATAGCAAAATTATTATAGCTACTTTTTGGCAGATTTGTAGTCGATAGCAGGTTTTGTTTCTAAAATAACCGTAAAATTGTTACGTTTGTACGGGGCCTGTCACTCCCCGAAGTACTACTCCACTAAAAATATTGTCAAGCTCAAGCAAAACTTGATAGATCATAAATAGACACTCAGCAAGCAATTTCAAAATGAAGGATTTATCCGCAAGCAGTGCCACACGATTTGTAGCCGCCGGAGAAACAAAAAGACAATACTCAGCCACATATTGCACCACCAGTTATAGTTAAAAGTTTTTTAGTCCAGATCTTGCTTTATTCTGCTACCATTTGCTGCGACCAATGCAAAACGCTTTTACTGTTATACGATTTGTGTCAGAATAGGGTATAAAAATTGGTCTTTTACCTTAGTTCTTTGAAAGTCTAATTAACATGTAATCGGAAAAATAATAAAAGCAGAGGGCAAAACTTAATTTCTAAGGACATTGTGCTATAAGTTTATACTTTGCAATAAACAGACAAAACATTGAATCAATTTAAGAAAAAACCTTTTTTTACAAATTTTTCAAAGCAAAAGAATAATTTAAAATCATCGATATTTCGATTTATTTTATTTAATTTTCAACCAAGAACCATACACCAGTAAAACTTTTTTTGCAATTATTATTAAACTCTTATTTTCCCATACATATTTATTAAATTTATTTCATTTTGGTTAAATTAAGTTCTCCTTTAAACGACGTCCTGTCAAAGCAAAAGTTTAAGTAAAACTGATCATGACATATATTTTGAAATTTCGCATAACAAAAAACTTTTACCTGAGAAAATATTATTTTGTTGAACAACGAAACAGATTCCCATGAATCTTCTTTTCTTTTAAGATTTTTTTTTATGGAAACGGAAGATCAAGAATATTTGTACGTCTAATTAAAATAACAATAGAAAAGGATAATAATAATGATGCTGGTAAAAGAAAAGGACATTATCATTAATAAACGATTTAGCATAAAGATGTTTGGTGGAATGTTTTCTTCCTTATCTTGGTTTGTTTGCAAGGAACAAAGAAAGGAAGGAAATGTTTTTAGTCTGTAAATAGCAAACACACACACACATGCACACAAATAAAAAAGTAAAAGGGTTCGGTTATTGTCTGGTTCCATCATAAAATCTTAAAAGTGGTATTTTTTAAGCAGTTTTGAACATGACATCAAACAGCAGTTATACAATTAAATTTCTTTTTGTTAATATTTGAATATTTGAAGATTTCTTTTATTATTTGTATAAAAGAAATGTGACAGGATAAGAAAACAAATGTCCCGTTTAAAAAATAAGATTTTTTTCATTTGATGCTCGTTGTTACGGGTGTATAGAAAAAAAGAGCAGCTTTTAAAAAATGTGTGAGAAAAGAAATACTAAGAAAAGAAAGTACATTTTAAATATGCAAATTAAAAAATTAGTGGATATTAATAAGGGTTAATGATAAACATATGTACATAGAGTGGGAAAAACATTAACAAAGGAGTTTTTGCCTTTTATATGTTTGCTGCATGCAACATCTTGAAGGTTTAAATGCTAAAGGTAATATTACAGATTAAAAAGGGGATTTCCGTGTCTGTTTCTAATATAAAAAGTTTTGCTAAGATCACTTTAAAAACCTTAAACTTGTAATAAGGTTTTAGTTGGTCGATCCCCATCATTTTATGCAACCCAATACATTTTGTTTTATATTTAGGGGCTTATAAGAGATAGAGAGTAGTGAAAATTTATGAGCCGATGGTCGTAAAAATTTTAGAAAATATATTTATGATAATAAAATACATTTGAAAATTGTGGTTTAGTACAACATGCATATGGCGGTACGATCAATAATTGACCGGCTTGCGCCAAATCTGGAAGAGTTACTTCGACTTAAAAAGAGTGCTTTTTATAGAGGTATACAACTTAAGGTTGGCAGTTTTTTTTTAACTGGCAGCTATTTTGTCAGCTGGAAAGGTGGTTTATGCTAACTTTGGTTTTGCCATTGAAAAGACTGACATCTAAAATGCTTTCAAATTGAGAAAATTTATTTTTAAAGCCATGGTTCTGTGTAAAATACGTTTTGCACACTACGTCCATTTTACTGTCAACATAATCTTTCTTCAGATGAATTAATTCGACGGGGAAACAGTGTAGCATCACTGCTCGTGCCACAATTGATTTATTGACGGAAACGTTTGGTAACCGTATGGTTTCACTCCTGAATTTGCCTACGAGACTGTGCCTTAAAATTTTTTTTGTGGAGTTCGTGAAATCACCGATAAGCCTAAAGCGATTGACCACTTGAGGGAAAACATCGCTGAGTTATTGCTACAAATATTGAAAAAAGTCATCGAAAATTGGAAATTCAGATTGGACCACGTCTTAACCAGTTGTGGCGGTTCTAGGCCAGAAGTCGTATATAAATTATAATGGCAGAACATTATCTTTTAAATAAAGGTAATTTCATACATCTGTAAGAATCCCTTTTTTATTTGTTCGCAATCTAGCGGCAAAATGTGAATTTCTGGAAAAGAACCTATGGTGGACTAATTGAAAATTAAGAACTGAAGACTCAATTAAACAACTAAAAATGTGATATGTTTGTTTAGATCGAGTAATGTTTAAGTCAAAGCCTAAAGTGCTTCTCGGGAAGTACAAATTTATTGTCGCAGCCCTACCTCAAAACTGCAAAATTTAAGCTGCCAAGCCAAGACTTTGCCAACTAGAGGAACAAGGCATTAAGTTTTTGGGAAGTAAATTTTTCTTTAAAATTGGCGATCGCATTTGTTGTTGCATACTCACAAAAATGATCATTAAACTGCAAAATATTATTTGTTTTGGAACTTGTAAATAAGCATTATTTTTGTCACTTAAGGAAAATCACACAAACAGAGAAAACAAAAAAATCAATTGGACTTTTATACAAATCTTTGAAAGATAAAGGTTAAAACATAATATTTCCAGACGGATGGGCAAACATGCTTTAATCGTCTCAGGAATTGACTCTTAATAATCTATGTAGCTGAAGGTGGGTCTCAAACTATTATTTTTGATTTTACAACATCAGCACAATCGCATGATGTCCCTAAATATTTATGCCACATACACGGTTTGAGCTAAATTATGTTGAAATGGCTGGACCTGAAGACCCCACATGGATCCGGTGGTTCCATTAAAACTAGTTCGATGTAATGAGTTTCAGAGTGCTTCACGCAACTTTTGCAAGTTCTGGCAGCCCCGTTTTATCACTTCCAGTTGGTTTCTCTAGGCTTTAGAGGAAATCAGGCCTTAAACAAATTCCTCTAAAGTGCGCAAGTGCTGAAGAGTTTCACAGATTATGTTCCCTTTTCCCCAGTACGCGCCTTTATGCCCTTCGCAAGGAAAGAAGACACCTTGTTGGGTCCTAAGATCCCCACACAGTCGTAAAGACTCGAAATAAAGTGGTATTTTCAAAAACCTCCTTGGCTTTAGCCCTCATAGCATAGCCTATACCCCTATTATTTAACTGAAGTTGAGCACGCACGTTTATTCCTTTTTTTCAACGACAAATGGACCCCTTGCTTCTCTAGCTCGTCTGCCATCACATTCCCTGTGTCCATATACTCTGTAAATATGCACCTGTCTAACGACATACAATTTAAAAATGGATTTCTAGCTTGCCTGAATGTCTTAATCCTCGCCTGACTACTACCCCCTTAATTTCTAAAACACAAAGCCTTAAACTCAAAATATATTAAAACATTTAAAAAAATTTTTTTCCAAATATTCGTTTTTGTTTTAATGCGTTTACCAAAATAAGGCCCTTAAAAAACATGTTTATCTAAGAATTTCCAATTTAGGAGGACATGGCTTGTGTGTGGGTTTAAAGATTTTGCTTATTTCTGATGATCCTTTTTTGTTAATAAGCTGTTGCTGGGAAATAACACTGTGATACAAGAATTGAGAAAAAAGAAATATTATGTCGATCTCATATGGGAAATTCCACGTTAAATGCTCTTTATGAAAAAAAAAATTGTTATATGTTTTTTTTATCAATAAATTCAATTCAAAAAATTATGATCAAAAACAATGGAATATCAATAACTTGGGTTTTTATTTTTTTTTATTGGGAAATACTTTAAAACTATTACAAACGGAACAATCTGGTCACCTTTTTTGTGATGAAAATGTCACACCCGTTATATTGTTAAAAAGTGCTTTATATAAAAAGAAGTGGTTTTCTGTAGAAAAAAAGGTTTAAGTATTATTAAAAACACCAAAACATAAAGTAAAATAAAAAATTAGACTCCTTAAAACTAAAATTTATAAGGTCACACCCATCACAGTCTTCTAGTGGCCATTATGATGGGAAATCATGTTTTTTCAGTATATATAATAAATATTTTTAAAACATGCCATTTTTAGGAACTCTATCCTTTTTTAAGCTGAAAGTTTGAACTATAACCAAAAATATGACTAAAATGGTCACACTTATAACAATGGAATTGCTTTAATAATAAAAATACCTTCAGTTTCTCTAGATCTCTTTGCAGAGCAAGCTTATACATATTAGAAAATATAGAGAAATAAACACTTTTAATACTTTCACTCATCTCAAATTAGCTGCTGATTATATTAATCTTTTGTGACTCTGATTATAAAAATTTAATCTTTCTATTAAAAAGAAAAAATATAAATCTATAATAAACACTGACTTTTTTAGGGTTAAAACAAAGAAGCTGTCTAATACAAATAAATCACATTACATCATTTGCATAAATTTCACATTAAAATAGTTTTGAATAGTAATGAAAAACGAGCCTGTGAAAAACTTAACAATTTACATACTCTTAAATTTATTCTCTATATTTATTTGTATGTTTGCAAAAATCCTTTTTTACAACATTTAAAGGATAACAACACAATAGCATTATTGCATTCCCTAATCGAATTAGCAACAGTTGGGCAAAAATTACTCTGCACACGCAAACATACAAGCACCAAAATTTAAATGAACAAACAAATATATATGGGGGATTTCATGTCAAGTGACCCAACTTTTAAAACCGATGTCTTTCGATTGGAAAGAAATTTGGACCAAAGTAAGTTCTTGCAGAGAGTAGTTCAGACACAATTTTTTAACACGATCGGTCAAGAACTCTCTGAGCTAGAGGGGTTCAAAATTTGACGTTTTCCGCAAATAGGTGTTTTTTTCTCATACATGTAGTTTATTACCTTTTGCTTTTAACAAAATTCGTCCCAAATACTTTCGATAGCTTTTTTTTCGATCTTCCAGAAAAAAATATTTTTAAAATTAAAAAAAATTTTTTTTATTTTTTTTTTATAAAATAATTAGAAAAAAAATTTTTTTTTTCCAAATGTGCCCAATTTTTTTTTTTTTGCTCAAAAGAAAGCTTAGGTCTTTTGTTTGAAGAGCTTGGAAGTCGCTTAGTGGGATGCGAGTGGAATATCTATAAAAAATAATGTTTTGTAACTCAAGGCAGAGGTTTTCCAATTTTCTCGTAATTCTATTTTGATTTTTTTGCTATTTATGTAAAATTATCTCTTAAGCAAAAAAAAAAAAATATTTTATGCTAAGAAACAAAATAATTTAACCTTTCCGACGGTATGCAAGTACCAAATAAAGTCTCATACACTAGACACTGTATTACCAACAAAATTGTAGGCCTCTGGAATAAAATCACTTTTATATGGCAATGTCTGAACACATTTTGTTAATATTTTCAATGCATACCGTCGGAAAGGTTAAATTATTTTGTTTTTTAACGTAAAATATTTTTTTTTTTTGCTTAAGAGATAATTTTACATAAATAGCAAAAAAGTCAAAATAGAATATACGAGAAAATTGGAAAACCTCTGCCTTGAGTTACAAAACATTATTTTTTATAGATATCCCACTCGCATCCCACTAAGCGACTTCCAAGCTCTTCAAACAAAAGACCTAAGCTTTCTTTTGAGCAAAAAAAAAAAAATTGGGCACATTTGGAAAAAAAATTTTTTTTCTAATTATTTTATAAAAAAAAATAAAAAAAATTTTTTTTTAATTTTAAAAATATTTTTTTCTGGAAGATTGAAAAAAAGCTATCGAAAGTATTTGGGACGAATTTTGTTAAAAGCCAAAGGTAATAAACTACATGTATGAGAAAAAACACCTATTTGCCGAAAACGTCAAATTTTGAACCCCTCTAGCTCAGAGAGTTGTTGACCGATCGTGTTAAAAAATTGTGTCTAAACTACTCTCTGCAAGAACTTACTTTGGTCCAAATTTCTTTCCAATCGAAAAAAAAAAGTTGGGTCACTTGACATGAAATCCCCCATATGTAAATGTATGGACTAAGTAGTACTTATTTGTTATGTAAATGTTAACACTTTCACTTATTGTTTATTCTAAACTGTTTGCAAAAATATTTAAATAATTTGCATAAAAAGTTGAAGAAACTTCTCTTTGCTATTTATTTGTTTTATTGTTTCTATGAACATTTCAAACTGACTGCATTATTTTCATTATCCTTTTTTTGTTTTTTTTTAGGTTTTGTAATGTGGCAACCACATACTGCGGCTGACTTTTGTTGCAAAATTTTCCAATTGCATGTAAACGTGTGTGTGTTTTTATAATGATAATAGAAGTGTAAATTTTCCATGCATTGTTGTAAGTTGTCGTATCCTTTTTTGTTTGCAAACCTGGGTGTTGTTTTCCCATTGTTGCAAATCAATTTGAAAATAAAGGTGTTGATGTTTTGTAAATCTTTAATGTTTGAGTTTTTGTTTGTAAATTACAGCCAAAGTTAAGATTTCTCTATTGTTTAAAAATAATTGTTAACAATAGTTTGGTTTTGAATAAGTTATTGGTTATTTATGTAAATTATAAATAATCTAGGACATTAAAGGAATTAAAAGTAAATGCTTGTTACTTAATTATTTAGGAGCTTAGTTTATTCTTACTTGTTCATACCTTTTTGTAATAGATTTTTTTTGCATTAGAGCGATCTTCGTCTCTATAATTATTTTTAATACTATTAAAGAAATAAAAGCCTAATACCCAACTAAGAGAGTATAATTACGACTCCTCCGTTAAATCCTTAAGACCCCTTTATTAGGGTTTTAAATTAAAGGAATTAATTTAATGTTTATTCGCCAATTTGTATTGGCGTGGGAAGGTCATTCTGGGGAAGGGGATTCATTTTTTGATTCATGCATTTAAAGTTTCTTCCCTCTAAGAAAAAGTTTGCAGCTACGGCAATGCCAACTTCTGATACTAAGCTTAAGGGATTTTATTTTTTATGTCTACCAGTCGCTTTTTCTACCTTCCCCGAAACTGATGTTATTTCTTTAGATTGCTAACTACCTCAAGATTGTAATCCACTATCTGGCCTACCCTTGTGGACGTCTTGTGCGTTGATACCATCTACTGACTTAGTTTTATTTTGGGGTAATGTCAGGTCAACAATTGTAGGCTCTTTTTCGACGTTCTCAGAAATAGCAATTATTTGACAGTGTCCGTTAATAGGCAAATCGAATGTGTTGTTTTTTGTATAGTGCACCAGTCCTATTTACACCGGCGTCTACAGTAGGACGCTAAATAGATTGAACGATGAACTTTCTCTTTATCTAAGGCATTGTTTGGTGTTGAGCAGCTCAGGCAAGTTCGGTTCTCTTTTAACTGGGGACCGTATTACACTAAAACTCATCCACCACAATTCCCTTAGTTTTATTTTAGATTGTTTGGATTTACCTTGATCATATGAAACAGTCCAATGTGGACTCGTGGATGTTGTGAGTCGGTTTGATCTTCTTTGGTACTTTTGAGGATTTTGAGGATTTCGAGGATTTGGCAAAGTTAGAAAATTCCAGGCCTTACTGCAATGTCCTAGTCATTTTGCCAATTTTTGATGTTTGGCGCTCACGCAATAAGTTCAGTTAAATTTTGTAAGCAATTGGAAGGAGACTTATTTCTTAGTTATTACTATGTTTGTGCGGAGTGCATATTACGTTTAGACTCCAACCACCTGGTATACATTCTTTCAGTCAAATTTTACCTACGACCATACGTTTTATCAGCGAGCTGCTTCTGGCCCTGAGTGATTTCAATTTAACTGTATATTTCAATTTCGTTCCGACTAGGCGGTATGCAGTCAGCTTCGTTGCCGAGGCTTTCTTATAGCCGCCAATACCGATTCCAACAGCTTGGGGAAATCCCTATTTCACTTACTACTTCTGTCGCCAAATTAATTTTTCATTTTAACAGTTGAACTTATCTATACTTAAACCCTCATTTCCTGTTTTTTTTTTCTTCTTTGATACAACTTTCGGACTTGATTCTGAGTCCTTTACACCTAAACTGTTGGCATTCACATTTTTACATTTCTTTCTCTTTCCTGCAAAAGGAACGTTTTACCTCTTTTTTCTTTTCTCTCGTTATCTTTGCTTCGCTGCTGACTGCCAGATTGACTTCTATGTCGAATTCATCGATTGAATAGCATTACGGCCCCTCTGTTCGTACCATTAGTTATTGAGGGAAGGCTTTTGGTACTCAAGTATTGTTTTTTTGCTCGTTTTTCATTGTCCGTGATAGGCCTTAATATTGCTCATTAATATTAACGGGGCAAGTACTGATTTCTTTATGAAATATATATGACTGCTCTTCTGTTTTAAAAATGGTTTCCAGCTGCACTGCTAGCACCAGTGCTGTCAAGAGTAAAAAAAAAATTACATGTATGGTTTTGGCTACAAATTACCAATTTACTTCGCGGAAAATATTAGAAAAATCAAAATGATTTTGAGTATAACCATCCATTTTTTTAAAGAAAAATATCTTAAGCCCTTTTTATATTTAAACTTTATATTAGTAATATACATATTTGTATGTTATAAAATAATGTTGTGTTTTATTTTCAGATATAAGGAATCTACATTATTGTCAATATATCTAATCCACAACCATGTATATAAAAGAACGCTTTCAATATTAACTATTTTAGTTTGATTTTATTACTCCATTAAATGCGTTGCGAAGTGTTAAAAAAATTTTATATTTTCATTGGCGTTTCTTGCTGCTGACTGCCCTCCAATGCTTTTAAAAAATTAAGAAAATTCTGTTGTTTCTGTTTTTGATTGTATTCAACTGCAGATGGCTTCGAGGGCGTTTTGTTTAAATAACGACTTGTCTTATGACAGTTTATGTTATACTTTGCTCCTCTTAATTTTTTACGTCTTCTTTATTGTTTTTTTTTTTTGGTGTATTGAAAAAAGAAGATGTCGTTTCTAACGGCTAAGAGATTTAGAAGATATAAAAAACCAGGCCATTTGTGGCATCACTCAGACTATATATTTTAAGTATTAAATACATTCCTCGCTACAGGCTACCGAACACAACCAGTCAAAAATAGAATACAAGTGTGCTAATAAGAATATTTTTTTAATGGCTACAATGCAACACGACTACGGGTTGCTGACAATGCTAATTTTGTGGCGTGGTCGAAATTGAACTAATTTCTATTTTTATACGCGACAGTTAACAGATTAGTACTGCCAATACGGTAAGATGCGAAAAATATAGCTTAAACAATACAAAAAGACTTTAGGTGGCACCACTGAAAGTCATATTACTCATATGTTTATTTTGTAGTGGTAGTCTAGTAAATATTTCAGTAAATTTGTGTCCGACTGACAAATTTAGCAAGGAACTTTTGTGTTCCTGTGTTCTTGTAGCTTGAATGTGTTTAATGCATTATGTGTGGCTAAAACTTTATGATGCCAGATTAAATAAAAAAGTTAGTCCTCTTAACGCATACACGGAATTTTAATAAGGAATACGTTTCTTTTCAAATTAAAAAGTGAAGCTCGTCTTACCTATACCTTTTAACGTTAAGTTTACTCATTTGAAGTTGCCGTATTAATTGTTTATTTCTTTGTTTTTATTGTATGCAAACACAAAAGTACGTCGTTACCACAACGTACCAAAATGTTTCTTTTTTCTGTTTGCACAAGTATTGCCATACTTTAAACTACATTATAATAAATTTTAACAGCTGGTTGTACTAACCAAAAATATTAAAAGTCATACAAGAGTGTATTTTTTATGATATTTATTTTGTTAATGTAATTTTGCCTTGATGTGGGTGTTTTAACATTGGTTTCCTTATGGAGGAGTAAGTCGGACCGAAGACGGTGCTTTGATAGTGCTTTTACTAACAAATTATTTTTATGAAAACTTGTTAGTTATGAAACAAAAGAAGCGAAAGGGCACGATTTTGTAACTATTATTTAAAAAATCTTAAATTGCTGGTTGGGTAACTTCACTTGTTTAACATTTGGTATGTATTATGTGTGTTTGTCTTGTGGTCTTATGACCATAATTATAACGGTCGTTACCATGTTAATGCTTAATGTTTTTATACTTATACTGTTACAACTTAATTTTCATTCCTTTTATTTTTTTGTTTTTATTTCTAATAAATTTTCTTATTGTGCAATTAAATGATGGAGGATAGAAATTCTGTTTTATATCCTTGTTGGACATTTTACTGTAATTAGATGTAACGGATATTGTAATTGGTGTTAAATTGCTTGGTGACTACATGTTAATAATACTTGTGGGATAAAAAAAACACATTTTTTGTTATTTCTTCTGTTCTTGTCCTTTTTATTATATTATGGTAATATTATTATTTGATTTTCATGCTTTAATAATAAAAAATGTTGTTTTAATTTCGTATATTTTTTGTTGATTTTTTTAGAGTTTCCTTAAGGATTCTGTTTATTTTTCCCTAACTGCTTTTAACAATTATATTAAAATTTTGTTTATTTTCAGCGTTATTAATTAATTTCTTTTTTCAATTTATGAATTAAAAAACAAAAAATGTATTAACTGATAGGGTCTTAAAAAAGTTATAGAAATTTGTTTTTTAGGTTTAACCAAATAAAATTAAACTGAAGCAACATATTTAAGAAGAATATTAAATGTTTTCTGCAGACAAATGGTATGAAATAGATTCGAATAGAGAATAATTTAAAAAATTTTAAACAGTGCCAATTGAATCCATAGATTTAAAATTACTTGTTATTTGAGTTTCGAAGAAGTTGATGTGGTAATGAGAAAAACATACGTTTTAGCTGAAATTTATTTCAAAAAAATGTTTTGTTTCTACGACTTAGGTGCAAATTACATTTTTTGCCTTCTTCAAATACAATCAATAAAATTATTTTAAAAAATAAGCTTATTGGCCCTAAAATATGTTTACTGAAATACAAAAAAAGGATATTTTTCATTTGAACTAACGTATCTATCTAGTATTTATAAAATGTGCAAGTGCTCCATTTCCCCTCATATGGGCGATTCCATTGTGACGGGTGTGACCATTTTGCTCACATTTTAGCTTATAACTTACACAGTTAAAAATTTTTACTAGATAAAAGCTACGATTTCCAATGATGGCAAGTTTTTAAACGGTTAATAGTAAGTATACACTGAAACACATTAACATTTGAAGGATGTGACGGGCGTGACCTTACAAAATTTAAATTTTAGTGCCCAAAGTTTAAAAAATTGTCCTTAAAAATGGGACGTCTATTTTAATACCGAGAACTAAACAGCAATGTTCCAAACGGACATCGACGACTCGACTCAGAAAGTTATTCTAGGTAGATCAGTATAAATGAATGTGAGTTTTAAACTATTATTTGATTAACTGATATCTGTTTGTATTTTTTTATTTCTTAGCCTTTAATAGATTTTTATTTATAACGATCGATTTAAAATCACTTTCTCAGTCGATTAACGTTTGTCCGCCTCTCCGTCCGGCTGGGTGTCTATGTATTTTTGTGAACAAAGTACAGGTCGCATTTTTTTAGATATTGGGATGAAAATTGGTACGGTAAGTTTCTTGGCATTGAAAATAAGCCTATTGAAGGTAATGATAGTTGGTCCATGCAAAAGCTCTCCCGGAAAAATTATTTTGGGCTATACTTGACTACCTCAAATATTACTTAATCTTAATGAAATTTTGCATGTTTTTTTGACCATGAACCATGAATTATAAAACTAAATATATGTATGACCAGCCCATTATTTTATATATCCACCATACCGATATCCAAACATATTTATATCAGAAATTAAAAATTGTTTCTTAAATAAAAATTCTTAACAAATTAAAGAAAAAAATTATCATAATCTGTTATGCTTTTCAGTTTCACTTGCGACTCTATTAAGTAAAAATATTCTGGTATCAGCAAGATCAGTTAACTGCTAGCCGAGATATTAGTGATTGCGTATTTCTTTTACAAAAAAATGTGAATATTCCCTGATATTCTAGTAACTACGGCCACAGATAATTTTAAGACGGGACCTAAGTTATGAAAAAATTTCATTCGGATAGTAGCCAAGAATTGGAACTCTACTATAATTGCATGAATTTTATAAAATATTTCATCTAGCACTCGGTAACAGTTATCGACTTTAAAAAATTTTACGAAAATAATGATATGTTATATCTTAAAAATCTTAAGAGCTATCGACCGCAAACTTGTGCACCAGGTCAAGTTCTCTAATTAAAAAACTAGGAGAGCTTTTGACTCCTAACACGCCACAAAGTAATTTGATTATGCTATTAATGGTTTAAAACAGCTTAACTGGACCAGATGGCTGGAAATACAATAAAACCAATGATTTGCCTCTGCCGCGCTTATCGCTCTTACTTCTTAATTTAAAAATCTATTTAATTTTTAGTGTTTTTAAATGTTTAGTAGTTTATTTGTAATAATATTCCTTGTAAATTTATATTTTATTTAAAAAAAATTATAGAAATTATTCAGGAGAAATGTGCGTTCAAATCAAAAGCTTTTCCTAAGATAAATCAGAATTTTAAAATTTAATTTTTTTTTTTTTTTGGTATTCCGAACACAAATTTCCAATCTATAAAAGCGCCCTCGAGGAGTGAGTAGCAAAACTAAAAAAAAGAGATATTTCCAATATTTAAAATAATTTTATATTGGAATTGTATGCCATCCAATATACATTTTAATAAGGACATCAAAGAGAAGCCATAGAGAGAGAACTAAATTAGAAAGAAAGGGAAAAGGAATCTGTAGAGATCCTTCTCGTTAATGCTACCCAAATTTTACTTGCCTTAATATATTTTTAAAATACACGTACATACATAAATACTTCATTCATACGTACACACACACATACATACATACTCACGTACATACATGCGTGCATACATACAAAAATATTCCTTTATTTTTTCTTCTATTATAAAAATTTTATTATAATACTGTTATGGGAATGACTGAATGTGTGTGTTTAACATTCCATTTCAGTTGTTAGATATAAGATCCTTAAGGTCTTTGCAATATACTTCCAATATTCTGCTCGTTACAATTTTTACAACTGAAGGATAAACTTTTTTGTTATGCGTTTGAAATTCTAATCTTTAAACAAAAATTATTGATATTTTGTTGTTCTTATCCTGTATGCTGTTAGTACGTTTGTATGTATTTCTGTCTCTGAGTAGTCAAAACATAACAAAAAAAATATGAGGGGTTATTCTGTACCTTAGAATACTTTAATTTTATGGCCACACCTTTTAGGGGTGAGTTTTTTTCCATGTTTTTTTCCCTCAATATCTCTAAACATTATCCTGGAGGAGTTGGTGAGTGTATGTGTGTATTTGTTGGTAGTATACTTTTATTAGTTTGAAATTACATAAAAAGAACTGTTTTCTTGTCATTTTCTATAATATTTTTTCCTAATTTTGTTATACCTAAATATGTGTGTTTAATGAAATGTGTGTTTGAAATATGCACATGTGTAATTTAAGCTGGAGATGCCAAATATACGAGGGTTTTATTTATCCATCGTTATAGGAAATTTTAAGTGGCAAATTTTAGAAAAATTCAAAAAAAATTTTATATGAAAGAAGTTTAATTCGTTTTTGGCCTAAAAAACTGCTGATTGTAACAAAACTTATTTGCAAATACCTTACTGACTATTAGGTCTTTTGTAGGTTAAGTTAAGTAAGAATGCGAGAGATGGTTTGAGCTAAGCACAGTCTCTTATACACCTGCATGGGAAGTTTTTCTGGGTCCATTGTGCGTCAATTAAAAACAAACAGGAAAGCTAATACAAAAATTTTTAAAAACTAAAAAAGAAGAAAAAACATGGCCTAAAAACAAAAAAAAAATCAAATCGAATACCCATATGAAACTCCCCTCTCCATTGCCTAACCAAAATTAGGTAGGATTCCCATGATAACCCCAGAAATGTTTTCCAGCTTGCACCTCGAAACATCGCTTTGTTATTCATGCAATCTTTTACCCATCCACTTGGCTTTATAGTTTTGTAATCTCAAATTTTCATCCTAACCCTCACTGGATAGTGTCTGGTAATAATTAAAATCGTGGTTTTCCCAAGGTTCATAGTACTTCTCTGCTGCTTTGCAGCTGCTTAGACCGCAGCAGCTCTTAAAAAATCCCACAGTAAAACAACTAAATACTTTAGGTCACAATCGTTTTGTTTTGCCAAACGTATGGTTCGGTCATAAAATTAAAAAAAAAATAAGTGAGAGCGCTATATTCGGTTGTGCCGAATCTTATATACCCTTTACATTGGTCTTTGTATATACCCAGCAATCTGATCTAGTAGAGATATGTAGTACTGCAAGTATTTTGTGTCGGGTTTGAATTCGATAGCAATCCTGTTTTTGAAATAGAAAACTACAAAATTTTAACGTTCTTATGTATAATAGAAATACCATGTAGAAGGTTTCACGTCGAGAGTTTTAACAGTTGTCGGCATAATTCGTGTTAAAATTTTTTTTAAAAGTTTTATTGTCCAATTATCTGTTTTAGAACATTTGAAGTCAATAGCTGTTATAGTTTCCGAGATATAGCACATGAAATATTTTACAAAATTTTTGCGATTGTAGTGGAAATACCATTCACTTTGATCCTATCTGAAAAAAATTGTTCCCTAATTTATGGTATGTATATCTTCAAAGTATCCGTGTCAAGTTTTGTGGCAAGAGTGACTTTATTTACTGAGATATATAGGGAGATGCACGGATTTTGTTCTAAAAAAATTGGTTTTTGGGGGTTCGTTTATATTTAAGACAATAGTGAACCGACTTTACTGATTTTAGATAGCGATTGTCTCGGGGATATTTCTGACTGCTTGGTATCAAAACGTTTTCTGTGCGACTTAATTTAAGCCCGGAAACTTGATTTTTCACACAGACGGGCAGTTGGACATAGCTATATCGACTTCCCTATCTATAAGGATCCAGAATATACATACTTTATGGGGTCTAAAGTGATTATTATAGAAATTACAAACGGAAGGACAAACTGATATATACCCTTATCACTATGTGAAGTGTATAATAACCCGAATCGGGTCTTCTAAGCCAAAAATTTATGGATTCGTAATGCATGTCAAACATTGGCATTCTGTATTGCATGTATTTATGCCTTTGTAATACAATATATACTCTACAAAAGGTATTCTAGATTGTCTAGCACATCTAGTATTGACAAAATTGAAGGGTATTCAAAGGACACTAATGACATACACATCGTTGCCACTATCTTAATTTATTTAAGGCACTTTTTAGTCTCTTTGATTAAAAATCTTGTTTTTTCTTCCTTTTTTTATATAATTTTGTTTGTATTATTGCTTTGTTTACTCATGCGTTTCTTTTATATCCCAGCAAAAACTGCTGCTTCGCCGTAGGTAGGTTTGTAATGGAATATCAAGACAGCAAAGCTTACAAACCTGCTTACGTATGGCATGATATTTGTTCGCGATGTCCCACTTAGTTGCATTTCATGTTAAGTGCTTATTTCGGCGCTATGAATATCCAGTTAATTCATGTAATTTTTGTGCTTCTTTAGTTGTTTAAATTTATTGCGTCATCGAAATAAATGTTTTGCCGAGTTATTATGTTCGTTAATTGACGAAAAACTAATATTTTTTTAACTCACTGCCTTACTGTAGTGCTTCTTAGTATGCACTTGGGTAAGCGAGTGTGTAAAACAGTAAAAGTTTTACGTGTACTGCCATACACTCTTGCATTTATTAAGGGAATAGATAAGTGCTTGCTGCGAAGCGCATTAGTATACTAGAAAAAGTATTTACTGCTTACAAAATCTCGATTATTTTTTGCTGGGATTTTATCATTTATTTGATTTTTTTAAACATTTTTCATTCCTTTAGTTTTTTATCGCCAATATTATTTTAATTTCTTTCATCATAAACATATTTGAATTTAAAGAAAGAATTTTAAAAAACTTCAAAGCAAAATGCTTATATATTTATAAACAAAAAAAGTTGCAGGACAATGAAAACATAAGTATGTATTTACATGAATGGTCTTAATAAATTTGAAAGGACTATATAAAATAACAACTTTTGATTTCATATAATTATCTTTTTATTTTTTCTATCTTTGTTTGCGTACATGTTAATGTGTTTTGGTGATTAATTTTTGAAAAAAATTTGTGAAAAAAAAATTTGAACAAATGAACGTTAAAACTAAAAATTGGTTTTCTGTTACACATGGGTTAAAAAAAAAAATTTAAGATAAAAAAAACTATGTGGACTAAAAAGATTTTAAGGGGGTAAATTACAATCCGCTTTAATTTTTTTCAATCGCTTTCAGATTTTTTACAGCCCTGTTAATACTTTGCTCGAAATATGGGGACTATACGGAAAAATTTCATCATAAATTGAAAACGATTTGTCCGATTTTGATCATAACACCAGCAAATGATTAATGTGGTCATTTTTGAAGGCAGTTTTTGTAAACAAAATCCAAATGCACATATGTAAACCTTTTAAGACAAACACTCAATTGGCTTCGAAAAACAGCACATAAAAATAATTTTTAACAATTTTTTTAATTACATTTTAAAAACACATAAGAGTACTCCTTTCGCATGAAAAAAATTCATTGCCACTACTTTTTGAATAACTTCTAAACACTCGAATATAATCATTCCCAAATTATGATGAAATGTATCAACATAACTGCCTTATTTCGGGTGAAACATTAGCATTAAAAAAAAAAACTAAAGAAAAATATTGCCAATTATTTCCGAATTACTCCTAAACACCTAAAAATATAGAAAAGAATTTTAGTTGCCTCCAATCAAATTTTATTCCTAATAATTCCCTGGTATTTTTTAACTTAAATTGAGTTATGCCTTTATTTTGAGAAAATATTAGTATGGAAAAAAAATTGTTTAATAGAAATAACTGAAAGCAGATTTGAATTTACCGCACTTAAATCTCTATAACTCACATACCAGTGTTATAAAACACCTTCATACATCGTTTCCTTAAGGTTTCTTAACTTTTGTCAAATATTTGCGAAAAAACCTTACCGCTATTAAAAAAAAAATGTTTGATGCATTTTTCCTTCAAATAGGTTTTTTCAAGCAAACATGATGCAAAAAATGCAAAATAATATTTGATTGGAGGATCCTATTTATGTACATATGCATTTATGAACTTAGATGTGAACATAAATTACAAAAAAAAAATTATTTTCAATCAAGAAGGTGCATGCACTAGGCCCCTTTTGTTCTTTCTATTTTAAAGAAATACTAAATGTTTTATAGTATTTTTTTAACTTTCCATTTACAGGAAACGCAGCAACATCATCTAAAAACTATTGATGGCTTTTGTCAACTGCTGAGCTGTGCTCATAGACAAAGGCATAATTTGTCCTTTAGTAAGTGTTGTTGAACTTTGAGCTTTTCTTATCATTTAGGGTACAAGCGTTTGCTCTGGACCTATATTTCATACCACAAAATATCTATATATGTATATAAGATTTAAAAAAGTTAATAATTAAAATAAATTTAAAATTTTTAAATGTTATTAAATTCTGATATTTCGGCCAAATGTCCAAGACTACCTTATGCATACAAAATGGATGTGGTGTAAATCAAATAGCAAACCCAAGCCGGCTAATTGCGTATGCCATTCGAAAAAAGAGTGCAGCAAATGCTTATTACCGAAGTTATTACTTCAACAAACATAATTTCGTAATATGCTTCCCCCACTTGCTTAAAATATTTACAAAGGATTGTATGGTTTAAGTAAAAAATATTAGGCAAGTACTTGGGTCACTAAGGTACATACATACATATGTACGAACTTGTTATAATTCTTGTGATATTCAACAATATCTTTTAAAATCGGATTCGTTTTTCTAGGATTATAAGTTTCTTAAGCAATTAAATTTAACTCTTTACATTTTGTCCTTAAAATATCCTTAAACAAAGGTATATTTATAATAAATATAAAAACAAATATATTACCGGCAAAGTTTTAAGAACCTAAAACTGTAGGAAATAAACAACAAATATCCAGAATTCGTTAGGGAGTCTATGCCTGGTAAAGGAAAAATAGCCATTTATCGGCTAAAAAACTATTAATCATCCGGTATAAACTATAGATATCACCGTTAAAACATAAATCCATAAAACAATTTTTAACATTTTTGTCATCAAATCACTGCAATAACGTAGTATGCTTATGTAGCCCTTGATAGTTTGACGCTCCAAGTAAATATTGTTCAGAGTAGGATTTATAGGTATCTTCACCAAACGCCGCAAAATGCACAAAATTAATTAACAATATCCCTGGAAAAAGAATTTTTATTTTTATATAAGTTTCTATGTAGAAAAAGGAAATTCAACCCACCTGAACAGAACTTCCCGCTAAACTTAGACATTGCAAAAACACCTTCCAGTCTTCGTCCACCACTACACCCATATAAATGATACAAATTGTACAGCAAAAGTAGACATTGATGGCAACAATTACCATCCACGTAGGTTAGGTTGGGTAGGTAGAGCAGGCAGCCGTTGAAGGAAAGGATACAGCTCACTTGGATCTGCTTAACTCGGTCCCCTTGTGTTACCTGGAGAGGCAGTTAGAATAGGTTGAGATGGAAGGAAAGAAGAAATTAAGAGAAGGAAAAGAAAGAAAGAAAGAAAGAAAGAAAAGAAAATGAAGCAAACTTACCAGGATCTCAGGTGGGAATCGAACCTACAACCCGTAAACTCGTGCACTTACCACTGATCTACCGGGGCACCTTCCATCCACGTAATCGGGGAAATTTTTTAATCAGGTGTCATTACATCAGCATCACACAAACAGGCCATTATTCTTGTTATTTTAACAATTTTATTAAAATGCTCACAACAAGCTTTAGCCATCTTAAACAGATCTCAAATCGCGAATTGCAAAATAAAGACTGTTACCAGCAAAAATATAGACATAAAGTTTCATATCAACTTTAGGCTCGAAATGCATTTATTACACTTAGAAAAAATATTTTGTAAACTTTAATAAACCCAAAATGGGTACTAAATACAACTTCACTTTAAACATATCAATACAACAATCCCCTAATTTAAAAGTGTTTAATTTCTGCAAGTGTATATTCAGCAATGCAATTAAGACATTAAAATAAAGCCAACTAAACCATTAAACACTTGAATGACAAAATAATTGCTAAACAAATTATTGATTGAAAAAACTTAACAATTGTAGGATACAGTCTGACTTATTCAACTTTCACTTAATTGTTTTGCAAATAAAAAAATAATAATCAGAGTGGGAACACCATCAAAATTTATGGGCCACAAATAAGATGAAAAAATTGCTATTTTATGGATAACAAATTGAAAACAACAGGGCACTCGGGAAGGCCGTTTTCCCTTACTGTGAATCTTTTCTTGATGCTTAGGAATCGCCAGAATGATAATAAGTAAAGCCACTTTTTCGAACTTTTTTTTAATTAAAAAAGAAGATCATTGAGTTGGTATCAGGACGATAGGTTTTGGAGAGGAAAAAGGATCTGTGGACATCCGGTTTGATTCTTGATATAAAAAGTGTCAAAGAACACATCTATGGGAAGTTGATACCCACTCCACTCTAACGAGGGGTGAAATTCACTGGCCAGGTGATTACAAATGGGTACGCTTTTCTTAAAAACGCGTATTACGTACGAAATCCCATGTTTCAGGAATAAGTTGCTGGATTACTTCAAAGAACATATCTTTACAATAACAGCAGTGCGGTTGAACACATTCTTTATTTTGACGACTCTCGAGTAAGCCGATACGGTTGCTTCTGTAGGCAGTCAAGTATACCCAATAATATTTATATGTTAGGTCGGACATACTCGGTATATTCCCATGAATTTAATATATATTCTATACAAATATTTAGATCAGCTGGTGTCTTTTTCACCGTTTAAATATTGATACCTTTTGGGTAGAAAACGTGTTTGCATTGGATTTTTATGCCAAGGGCCTCAAGAGCTTCTGTCTCCCCATTAATATAGAAGATGCAGCACGGTAAATTGTGGGCTTATGTGTCAGCAGATAACATTAGATCTTACGCACGACACCATAACCTTTACATTATAGTTAAAAGTGTGCTGTCCATATTTTGCCTCATAGCCACAACTTCCAAAAAGCTTGCCTTTGCAAAAGAATATAAAAAAATCGAAATTTGACAAAGAAGGTCATTAAGATAAATAAAAAATAAAGTAGAAGAATGAGGAAGAAGTATACAGTCAACCAGTTGAGCAAAATCGAGAGTTCATTAGAATTTAAAGCTCAGTACATTCTAGTCCTTCAAAGGCACTTGACACTATACTGAGCTTGGATTCTAGTGATCTTTATATAATAACTAAGTATATTTGCAAGTAGCGCCTTAAGGATCAGGGACGTTAATAACTAGTTAAGTGTTTTTTATACCCTACACGAGGGAGGGTGTTGGAATAATTTAAGGAAATATTATAAGACCAGTACTTAAACACACGGCTCCAAGTTGGACTGTGGCGTAGGATTCGGGGTCTTCTTGGAGGATACTGCAATAAGTTCCTCATATTGACTGCCTGACTGAATTTCAGACCAAAATATTTGATGTTTATGAGGCTTTCAGGCCACTGTGTAAAATAAATGGTCGCTTAAATATTGAAATATTAGCCGACAGTCTAGCGGCACTTTTTTCGCTCAGTTCGCACAATGTCATGTCGCTACCAGTTAGCAAAGGAAGGAAGGAAGGAAAAAAGAAAGGAAGAAATGAAGTTTTGTATGCTGGGCTGTCAATCTTACTTTATTCCGGGTCCAAGCCAATTTCGTTGTGAACTGTCTAACAAGCTAGATAAACTGGGATCCACTACATATCTTAAAAATTTTGCTAGGGAGTATCAAGAGCAGAAACTTTTGACTCTTGTGGCTAATAGGAAGTGACGTTATCTGGACACATGAATAGCCATTGATGTTATGGGAGCTCTCTCTTGATTGCAGGCGTACGACCCGGGTGCTAAGCAGTGACCACATGAATGCATCGAGATTGATATCAGGCCTAACCGTGTTGAGTTAACGCGCAAGTAGACTTAGACCCCCTTCTAAACACTTCTGTCGTATTTGTGAAAACATGAAAAAGGAGGAGACGATTTTTTATCTCTTTTGCGGATCACCTGCCCTTGTTGCCAGAAAGCACAAGTTCTTAGGAAAATATAAGTTAAGAGATTTTAAAGTCTCTTATTAAAAAAAATTAATTTTCTAGGGCCGAAGCCGATCTTTATTCAAACACAATAAAATCTTAACTAACTTTTACAATTGAAATTACTTAAAACTAAACCTAATTCCCTTTGTTGTAGTCACGTTGCAAATTGTAGACATGTCAGTAATTCTGGTGGTTGCGCGTGTGTTTGGTTGTAGACATGGTGTCAGCAATTCTGTAGAAGTATTTTGATATTGTGGGAAACATATTTTTAAAGTTCTTAATGTTGACAGCGTTAACTCCTCCCTTCTTAAAAACGCTTGTCCACGAGCGTCTGGAAGATTTGAAAGTTTCTTGCTGCAGGTGCAGGGTTCTGATTTGGCGTTTCTTGGGGTTGACTGTCTTCGACAGTTACTTCTGTAGGTTGCTTCATTGTTTGCTTTGACTTCCTGCTGTGGAAGAATTTTCTAGTTCTGGCTAACAGGATGAGGACTAAAATGAGCGTCATTCCTGCGGAAAGTCTGTTTATCGTTTTTTCCGCTCTTAAGGACTGGATTTCTATTGTATTATTGATGTGAAGTTCACTGAGTGCTTCTAGGGTTGGCTGGGCTATCGCTGGCATGACCCGCAGCGGCGGTGCTTCTAGGTTCATGTAGGTTTTCCCATTTATTGTTATTGGCGTATTTTTAAAATTCAGGATGTAAGTACCGTTCATGTTTCGCACATTGTTGTCTATGGTTAAATTGCCTTGAAAATCGTTTAGGAAAAGCATTCCTGGGGAGATGAGCTCTTCTTTCGGGACATGGTGGCTGTTGATCATGTGACATGATGAATTGAGGCTTCTAACTAAATTAGGTATGCAAAGATCATTTCTTAAATCTAACAATTCGTCTTGTTTACAAATACTTACCATACTAAATTGTTTACAATTACCTTTTACTCCTAAAATAGTTTCTTTATTTTTCAATATATTGTTATATTTTAGATTGATTATTACATTATTTTTCATTACGGCTTTAATTATATAATTGTTATAAATTTCTTTTGTAGTTAAGGGTATTTTTACAATATACAAGATTGTTGAAGAATTGCTTAACACACTAACTTCTGCTAGTTCTAGTGCGTCTTCAGCTGTTTTAAAGGGCATATTTTCCTTCTCTAATTGTTTTACCGCTACTTCTATTTCTTTTTTATTTAATATTATTGAATTTACAATACCTAGTCTTGCCCATTGTATGGCATATTTTATATTTATTATCTCTTCTTTTATCATTCTTATTTTGCTTTGTAAACTTAAAACTATTTCATTATTAATGGAGTTATCATTTCTTATTACATTTAACATTTCATTTGTGATTTTAGTTAATTTATTTACTTGATTATTTAAAGCATTATTTATAATGATTTGTTTATTGCTGTTAGTTGTTAGCTTATCTAAATTAGTGTTGATCATTCTAAGATCATCGTGATCGGGGCTTCCTGCCAGATATTTCCAAGCAGTGCCAAGGATGTCTAAGGATCTTTTGGATTTAGGGTAGTGGACGGGTTCGACGATTTCCAACAGTTCAATAGCTTGTTGGGCCTCGTGTTGTAGGATAGGATACATGGGATTTCCGGGTGGCAGGTC
Source organism: Melanophora roralis (assembly GCA_963583895.1). Taxonomy (NCBI): domain Eukaryota; kingdom Metazoa; phylum Arthropoda; class Insecta; order Diptera; family Rhinophoridae; genus Melanophora; species Melanophora roralis. Next base: position 26,336,978 of record OY757189.1, on the reverse strand, counting down.
CTTGTTTATCATATAAGTAATGTTCTCCAAAAAATTTCTATATTCTTGGGTATCTATAATGTGGATAAAACTAAGAGTGCCGTCTTTTATTTTGGAGTTGCCATTTTCGATGGTTATTAGGTGGGATGAGGAGTAATCATGAATTTGAATTTCTGCCTTGGCCATGCAGGCGAGGAGGCTGAAAAAGTGTTGATAAAATCTAAATGGGTATATTCTAATTAGTTCTAAATCATATGTTTATGTTATGTTCTACTTTCCATTAACTAATATCTAAAAAATCGTACGCCTATGGCATATATTATCGATTCTTATCTTAATTGCGTTTTTTTTTTTTTTTTTTTATTTAATGATTTTTATTTGTTTACTTTCTCCAGTAAGATTTTTTTCATTTGATATTTTAAATTCACATCTTTTTGTCTTAATTTTACAAAGAAATCGTACGCCTATGGCGTATAGTTCGATTTTCCTCTTAAATTAAAAGTTATTTCTTTCTTTTATTCTATAATTTTTATTTGTATAGCATCTCTAGTAAATACATTTATTTGATATTTTAGATTTTCATCTTTTTTTTCCTTTAATCGTTTTTTTTATGTATTTTTATATATTCTAAATTGTTACATTAAAATCTTTATCTCTTTACTGAAATAATTAGTATAATTAGTATTATTTCCTCGCTATTTTAATTTCTATCTTTGCTAATTTTTCTATTACTTTTATTACTATTTAATGTTTCTTATGTGAGACTTATGAACGACTCTTCTAGATTCTGTGAGAATTGTTCCTCCTTTATCTTCTTTTACTACTTCTTTTTTATATCTAGGGGTTAATGTATTTCCTAACCTTTTATTTATTTTCACATATACAACATCATTTGGGTTATAGCAAGGGAAAGGTGTTCTTTTCTTATTATGAAACTCAAGATCTCTATTCTGTTTGTCAATAAGCTTCTTCACATTATCTAACCTGTCTTTTTCTATCTGTTCTGGGTCAGTGCTTACAATTCGTCCAAAAAATGCTTCTATTGGTTTCTTTTTAATTGTCGAGTGTATTGAGTTATTATATTTATGAAGGGATATTCTATTTTTTCTAGTTTTTTGACCTTTTTAATGTTAATAAATAAGACTATTTTTTCAAGCTTTAGGTCTATTTTTTCGTTTATTTTTTTGCAAACTTTTTTCAATATTTCGCCACTCCGTTGTGTGGCATCATCAGGAGGTTATTTTAGTTAAATATTAAAGTTGTTATTTTGGTTTTAAAATTAGCTTTCGGCTTTTCGAATAACGATTATAATATTAACAAATTTTTAATATAAACTTCAAAATATTTTGTTAAAGAAAATTTACAAAAGTGTACTAAAACTAAAATATTCGAAAATTTAAAAAATGTGTTATTACAAAATTTATACTATTAAAAAATGTATCCATATACCAATATAAATGTGAATGTCAATTTCAATCTTTTCTAATATACAAAATCCTAATATTAAGAATAATAGTGTTACCAAAAAAGTAATAATATTATTAAGTGTTATACAGAGAAACAACATACAAAAATAAACAAAAAACCACAATACATGCATAAAAGAGTTTTGAAGAATCTAGTTAGTACAATAGTTACAAAATTTTAATATTAGTGTGTATATTAATTTAAGCTTTTCAAATATAAAAGTGTAATGGTAAGAATGCTAGTGTTACTAAAAATAACATTAAGTGTTATATACAAAAAACCAATATACACATAAACCAAAAAACAATAATACATGTATTAAAAAATGTTTAAAGAAATTAGTTTAACATTGTATGTTTAATATGTTTAATATGTATTAATGTAGTTACAAAAAATTAGTATCAGAAGTTTGTGTAATAAAGTGTAAATTTTTTTTTTTTTTTTTTTTTTTTTATATATAAATTAACTTATGAATAAAAAACATATACATATGTATGTATGCCTAAAAAATCATATTAGTCAAAATTATATATGTGCTTATATAAATCCTATCTCTGTTATTTTTTACATATTAGATGTCTGTAATTCTGGGCAACATTGTCTGTGTCTGCTTTAAAATTAATTCTATGTGTTTTTGGAACGTTAATAATATTTAACATTTCTAACATATATCTACGTTTATAATTATTTTCTTTATCCAATATTGAAACATTCTCAAAGTCTGGGTAGTGATCAAATTCCGAACAATGAGAAGATAACGCTGTTTTCTGTGAACTAGTGTCCCTATATCTCTGGTCAGATTTATGTCCAGCAATTCTTGTTTTAAGTTTATTTTTTGTAGTTCCTACATATACTTTCCTACATTCCTCCCTATCATTTCCCTTGCAAGGTATCTTATAGACTATATTCGCCATATCCAACTTTTGTATTCTATCTTTTGTTTTACTAAATAATTTACCTAAAGTATTGTAAGTCTTAAAGGCCATGCTATACTTCTCACAGTCAAACACTTTTGATCTTTTAACCCTTTCTGTCACTCCTGGTACATAAGTAAATGATTTATAAATCTTCGGTCTCCTTTCATTATTCCGACTATCTGCATTTTGGTCTGTAAATTGATTAATTAATTTAGAAATAAGTCCCCTGGGGAAACTGTTATCCCTTAAAATATTCCAAATAATCCTCTTGTTCTTCCTATGAAATTCGTTGTCACTTATTGTAAGAACCCTTCTCACCAAATTCCTTGCCGTATTTGTGATAACTTGTTTGCTATGCTTAGAATAATAGTTAATTATCCTTCCAGAAGCCGTTGGTTTTTGATACCAATCTACTTTTAAGCCGTTACCTTTCCGTATAATTAACGTATCTAAATAAGAAAGTCTTGAATTGTCTTCTTTTTCCATTGTAAACTTAATACTTGGATGAAAACTATTTAAAGTGTCTAACATATACTCACTAGAGGAATCAGAAACAATACAAAATAAATCATCCACATACTTAGTCATAATTCTTGGTTCTATTGTCATTTTCGCAATACAAGTATCCAATAATTCCTCCATAACTAAATCTGCCACTATCGGAGAAGCAGGAGAGCCCATAGGAAGTCCCTTATCCTGTATATATATCCTTCCATCATATTGAAAATATCTGTTGTCCTCAATGCAAAATTTTAAAATCCTTAAAAATAGGTCCTTATCAATATTTGTATACTCCTTAACTTTGTCCCATTTTTCCCTTATGATATCCATAGCCACATTCACTGGAATACTCGGGAAAAGAGAAACTACATCAAATGAAACTAACCTTTCATTGTCCTGTATCTGTTTGTCTTTTATCCTATTCCTAAATTGCAAAGAGTCCTTGACATTATACCTAGACTGATCAGTAATTTTTCTAAGAATGTCTGCTATATATTTACATATACCATAACAGGGAGAATTCACATACGAGCAAATTGGCCTCAAAGGGAAATTTTCCTTATGAATCTTCGGAAGTCCATATAATCTGGGTGCTGTAGCTACATTAGTTTTCAATATGTTTTTTTCCCTAACTGTAATAATTTCCTTCTTAAAAAGTTCTTCAACTAAATCATTATTTGTCTTCTGCAATCTAGTTGTCGGATCTTTATTTACTAATCTGTACTGTGTCGTATCACCTACAATATTGTCCATTCTCAAATTATAGTCTTCTTTTTTAATTGCAACCGTACTGTTTCCCTTATCTGCTTTTAAAATAAGTAAATTTTTGTTTTTCTTTAAAAACCTATCTGTTTCATCTACCTTATTTAAAATAAATTTATCCCTGTTCGTTAGTTTAACCTTATTCATATGACTATCTAAAATTGTCGTAAGCTTAGTCCTTGCTATTTCCTGGTCTTCCTTTTCCTGTATGGTCTGTATTAAATCCTCTCCCTCAGTTATTAACCTCATAGTCGGTAATTCTTCCTTCCTAACCGGCAAAGCGTGTTTATGCCCTAATGAAAGAGTCCACTGTACATCAGTAGGAATATCCGTATCTGTTTTATTAACAAACCAATTTTTATTTAATCTGATCCCTAATTCTTTCTTTTGCATCAACTCCAAATCATTAAACTTCCTAATATGAGTCGCCTTAACCCTCTCTCTATACGAACAAGATACTCTATCCTCATACGTGAAAAATTCATCTAATTCGTCCGTCGTTAAAAATCTTCTCAAACTATCGGTTATCACCCCCAACTCACCTTGAAACTGTTTCAATATATTGTGCTTTTCTCCAATACAAGCCCTTAAAATTTTGTTTTGAAAATCCAAGATAAATTTCTTAACTGCCTGTTGAATTCTAGGAAATCCTTTTTCCTCAAACATATTGGATACATTTCTTGTTGAATTCACTATAAATTTTGGGATAATTCCGGCATTTCTGCACCTTATAAGGAATGTTATAGCTGATTTCGTCTTTATTATTTTGTCCCTTATAGTCTTGAACCGATTTATATTAGTTTTAAGGCGTTGATCCTTCTTAAATTTATTGTAACCCATTTTCGATTATCTGTTGTTGTTGCGTGCTCACTTTTTGTTTAATATTCTATTTTTTCTAGTTTTTTGACCTTTTTAATGTTAATAAATAAGACTATTTTTTCAAGCTTTAGGTCTATTTTTTCGTTTATTTTTTTGCAAACTTTTTTCAATATTTCGCCACTCCGTTGTGTGGCATCATCAGGAGGTTATTTTAGTTAAATATTAAAGTTGTTATTTTGGTTTTAAAATTAGCTTTCGGCTTTTCGAATAACGATTATAATATTAACAAATTTTTAATATAAACTTCAAAATATTTTGTTAAAGAAAATTTACAAAAGTGTACTAAAACTAAAATATTCGAAAATTTAAAAAATGTGTTATTACAAAATTTATACTATTAAAAAATGTATCCATATACCAATATAAATGTGAATGTCAATTTCAATCTTTTCTAATATACAAAATCCTAATATTAAGAATAATAGTGTTACCAAAAAAGTAATAATATTATTAAGTGTTATACAGAGAAACAACATACAAAAATAAACAAAAAACCACAATACATGCATAAAAGAGTTTTGAAGAATCTAGTTAGTACAATAGTTACAAAATTTTAATATTAGTGTGTATATTAATTTAAGCTTTTCAAATATAAAAGTGTAATGGTAAGAATGCTAGTGTTACTAAAAATAACATTAAGTGTTATATACAAAAAACCAATATACACATAAACCAAAAAACAATAATACATGTATTAAAAAATGTTTAAAGAAATTAGTTTAACATTGTATGTTTAATATGTTTAATATGTATTAATGTAGTTACAAAAAATTAGTATCAGAAGTTTGTGTAATAAAGTGTAAATTTTTTTTTTTTTTTTTTTTTTTTTTTTTTTTATATATAAATTAACTTATGAATAAAAAACATATACATATGTATGTATGCCTAAAAAATCATATTAGTCAAAATTATATATGTGCTTATATAAATCCTATCTCTGTTATTTTTTACATATTAGATGTCTGTAATTCTGGGCAACATTGTCTGTGTCTGCTTTAAAATTAATTCTATGTGTTTTTGGAACGTTAATAATATTTAACATTTCTAACATATATCTACGTTTATAATTATTTTCTTTATCCAATATTGAAACATTCTCAAAGTCTGGGTAGTGATCAAATTCCGAACAATGAGAAGATAACGCTGTTTTCTGTGAACTAGTGTCCCTATATCTCTGGTCAGATTTATGTCCAGCAATTCTTGTTTTAAGTTTATTTTTTGTAGTTCCTACATATACTTTCCTACATTCCTCCCTATCATTTCCCTTGCAAGGTATCTTATAGACTATATTCGCCATATCCAACTTTTGTATTCTATCTTTTGTTTTACTAAATAATTTACCTAAAGTATTGTAAGTCTTAAAGGCCATGCTATACTTCTCACAGTCAAACACTTTTGATCTTTTAACCCTTTCTGTCACTCCTGGTACATAAGTAAATGATTTATAAATCTTCGGTCTCCTTTCATTATTCCGACTATCTGCATTTTGGTCTGTAAATTGATTAATTAATTTAGAAATAAGTCCCCTGGGGAAACTGTTATCCCTTAAAATATTCCAAATAATCCTCTTGTTCTTCCTATGAAATTCGTTGTCACTTATTGTAAGAACCCTTCTCACCAAATTCCTTGCCGTATTTGTGATAACTTGTTTGCTATGCTTAGAATAATAGTTAATTATCCTTCCAGAAGCCGTTGGTTTTTGATACCAATCTACTTTTAAGCCGTTACCTTTCCGTATAATTAACGTATCTAAATAAGAAAGTCTTGAATTGTCTTCTTTTTCCATTGTAAACTTAATACTTGGATGAAAACTATTTAAAGTGTCTAACATATACTCACTAGAGGAATCAGAAACAATACAAAATAAATCATCCACATACTTAGTCATAATTCTTGGTTCTATTGTCATTTTCGCAATACAAGTATCCAATAATTCCTCCATAACTAAATCTGCCACTATCGGAGAAGCAGGAGAGCCCATAGGAAGTCCCTTATCCTGTATATATATCCTTCCATCATATTGAAAATATCTGTTGTCCTCAATGCAAAATTTTAAAATCCTTAAAAATAGGTCCTTATCAATATTTGTATACTCCTTAACTTTGTCCCATTTTTCCCTTATGATATCCATAGCCACATTCACTGGAATACTCGGGAAAAGAGAAACTACATCAAATGAAACTAACCTTTCATTGTCCTGTATCTGTTTGTCTTTTATCCTATTCCTAAATTGCAAAGAGTCCTTGACATTATACCTAGACTGATCAGTAATTTTTCTAAGAATGTCTGCTATATATTTACATATACCATAACAGGGAGAATTCACATACGAGCAAATTGGCCTCAAAGGGAAATTTTCCTTATGAATCTTCGGAAGTCCATATAATCTGGGTGCTGTAGCTACATTAGTTTTCGATATGTTTTTTTCCCTAACTGTAATAATTTCCTTCTTAAAAAGTTCTTCAACTAAATCATTATTTGTCTTCTGCAATCTACTTGTCGGATCTTTATTTACTAATCTGTACTGTGTCGTATCACCTACAATATTGTCCATTCTCAAATTATAGTCTTCTTTTTTAATTGCAACCGTACTGTTTCCCTTATCTGCTTTTAAAATAAGTAAATTTTTGTTTTTCTTTAAAAACCTATCTGTTTCATCTACCTTATTTAAAATAAATTTATCCCTGTTCGTTAGTTTAACCTTATTCATATGACTATCTAAAATTGTCGTAAGCTTAGTCCTTGCTATTTCCTGGTCTTCCTTTTCCTGTATGGTCTGTATTAAACTAACGAACAGGGATAAATTTATTTTAAATAAGGTAGATGAAACAGATAGGTTTTTAAAGAAAAACAAAAATTTACTTATTTTAAAAGCAGATAAGGGAAACAGTACGGTTGCAATTAAAAAAGAAGACTATAATTTGAGAATGGACAATATTGTAGGTGATACGACACAGTACAGATTAGTAAATAAAGATCCGACAAGTAGATTGCAGAAGACAAATAATGATTTAGTTGAAGAACTTTTTAAGAAGGAAATTATTACAGTTAGGGAAAAAAACATATTGAAAACTAATGTAGCTACAGCACCCAGATTATATGGACTTCCGAAGATTCATAAGGAAAATTTCCCTTTGAGGCCAATTTGCTCGTATGTGAATTCTCCCTGTTATGGTATATGTAAATATATAGCAGACATTCTTAGAAAAATTACTGATCAGTCTAGGTATAATGTCAAGGACTCTTTGCAATTTAGGAATAGGATAAAAGACAAACAGATACAGGACAATGAAAGGTTAGTTTCATTTGATGTAGTTTCTCTTTTCCCGAGTATTCCAGTGAATGTGGCTATGGATATCATAAGGGAAAAATGGGACAAAGTTAAGGAGTATACAAATATTGATAAGGACCTATTTTTAAGGATTTTAAAATTTTGCATTGAGGACAACAGATATTTTCAATATGATGGAAGGATATATATACAGGATAAGGGACTTCCTATGGGCTCTCCTGCTTCTCCGATAGTGGCAGATTTAGTTATGGAGGAATTATTGGATACTTGTATTGCGAAAATGACAATAGAACCAAGAATTATGACTAAGTATGTGGATGATTTATTTTGTATTGTTTCTGATTCCTCTAGTGAGTATATGTTAGACACTTTAAATAGTTTTCATCCAAGTATTAAGTTTACAATGGAAAAAGAAGACAATTCAAGACTTTCTTATTTAGATACGTTAATTATACGGAAAGGTAACGGCTTAAAAGTAGATTGGTATCAAAAACCAACGGCTTCTGGAAGGATAATTAACTATTATTCTAAGCATAGCAAACAAGTTATCACAAATACGGCAAGGAATTTGGTGAGAAGGGTTCTTACAATAAGTGACAACGAATTTCATAGGAAGAACAAGAGGATTATTTGGAATATTTTAAGGGATAACAGTTTCCCCAGGGGACTTATTTCTAAATTAATTAATCAATTTACAGACCAAAATGCAGATAGTCGGAATAATGAAAGGAGACCGAAGATTTATAAATCATTTACTTATGTACCAGGAGTGACAGAAAGGGTTAAAAGATCAAAAGTGTTTGACTGTGAGAAGTATAGCATGGCCTTTAAGACTTACAATACTTTAGGTAAATTATTTAGTAAAACAAAAGATAGAATACAAAAGTTGGATATGGCGAATATAGTCTATAAGATACCTTGCAAGGGAAATGATAGGGAGGAATGTAGGAAAGTATATGTAGGAACTACAAAAAATAAACTTAAAACAAGAATTGCTGGACATAAATCTGACCAGAGATATAGGGACACTAGTTCACAGAAAACAGCGTTATCTTCTCATTGTTCGGAATTTGATCACTACCCAGACTTTGAGAATGTTTCAATATTGGATAAAGAAAATAATTATAAACGTAGATATATGTTAGAAATGTTAAATATTATTAACGTTCCAAAAACACATAGAATTAATTTTAAAGCAGACACAGACAATGTTGCCCAGAATTACAGACATCTAATATGTAAAAAATAACAGAGATAGGATTTATATAAGCACATATATAATTTTGACTAATATGATTTTTTAGGCATACATACATATGTATATGTTTTTTATTCATAAGTTAATTTATATATAAAAAAAAAAAAAAAAAAAAAAAAAAAAAAAAAAAAAAAAAATTTACACTTTATTACACAAACTTCTGATACTAATTTTTTGTAACTACATTAATACATATTAAACATATTAAACATACAATGTTAAACTAATTTCTTTAAACATTTTTTAATACATGTATTATTGTTTTTTGGTTTATGTGTATATTGGTTTTTTGTATATAACACTTAATGTTATTTTTAGTAACACTAGCATTCTTACCATTACACTTTTATATTTGAAAAGCTTAAATTAATATACACACTAATATTAAAATTTTGTAACTATTGTACTAACTAGATTCTTCAAAACTCTTTTATGCATGTATTGTGGTTTTTTGTTTATTTTTGTATGTTGTTTCTCTGTATAACACTTAATAATATTATTACTTTTTTGGTAACACTATTATTCTTAATATTAGGATTTTGTATATTAGAAAAGATTGAAATTGACATTCACATTTATATTGGTATATGGATACATTTTTTAATAGTATAAATTTTGTAATAACACATTTTTTAAATTTTCGAATATTTTAGTTTTAGTACACTTTTGTAAATTTTCTTTAACAAAATATTTTGAAGTTTATATTAAAAATTTGTTAATATTATAATCGTTATTCGAAAAGCCGAAAGCTAATTTTAAAACCAAAATAACAACTTTAATATTTAACTAAAATAACCTCCTGATGATGCCACACAACGGAGTGGCGAAATATTGAAAAAAGTTTGCAAAAAAATAAACGAAAAAATAGACCTAAAGCTTGAAAAAATAGTCTTATTTATTAACATTAAAAAGGTCAAAAAACTAGAAAAAATAGAATATTAAACAAAAAGTGAGCACGCAACAACAACAGATAATCGAAAATGGGTTACAATAAATTTAAGAAGGATCAACGCCTTAAAACTAATATAAATCGGTTCAAGACTATAAGGGACAAAATAATAAAGACGAAATCAGCTATAACATTCCTTATAAGGTGCAGAAATGCCGGAATTATCCCAAAATTTATAGTGAATTCAACAAGAAATGTATCCAATATGTTTGAGGAAAAAGGATTTCCTAGAATTCAACAGGCAGTTAAGAAATTTATCTTGGATTTTCAAAACAAAATTTTAAGGGCTTGTATTGGAGAAAAGCACAATATATTGAAACAGTTTCAAGGTGAGTTGGGGGTGATAACCGATAGTTTGAGAAGATTTTTAACGACGGACGAATTAGATGAATTTTTCACGTATGAGGATAGAGTATCTTGTTCGTATAGAGAGAGGGTTAAGGCGACTCATATTAGGAAGTTTAATGATTTGGAGTTGATGCAAAAGAAAGAATTAGGGATCAGATTAAATAAAAATTGGTTTGTTAATAAAACAGATACGGATATTCCTACTGATGTACAGTGGACTCTTTCATTAGGGCATAAACACGCTTTGCCGGTTAGGAAGGAAGAATTACCGACTATGAGGTTAATAACTGAGGGAGAGGATTTAATACAGACCATACAGGAAAAGGAAGACCAGGAAATAGCAAGGACTAAGCTTACGACAATTTTAGATAGTCATATGAATAAGGTTAAACTAACGAACAGGGATAAATTTATTTTAAATAAGGTAGATGAAACAGATAGGTTTTTAAAGAAAAACAAAAATTTACTTATTTTAAAAGCAGATAAGGGAAACAGTACGGTTGCAATTAAAAAAGAAGACTATAATTTGAGAATGGACAATATTGTAGGTGATACGACACAGTACAGATTAGTAAATAAAGATCCGACAAGTAGATTGCAGAAGACAAATAATGATTTAGTTGAAGAACTTTTTAAGAAGGAAATTATTACAGTTAGGGAAAAAAACATATTGAAAACTAATGTAGCTACAGCACCCAGATTATATGGACTTCCGAAGATTCATAAGGAAAATTTCCCTTTGAGGCCAATTTGCTCGTATGTGAATTCTCCCTGTTATGGTATATGTAAATATATAGCAGACATTCTTAGAAAAATTACTGATCAGTCTAGGTATAATGTCAAGGACTCTTTGCAATTTAGGAATAGGATAAAAGACAAACAGATACAGGACAATGAAAGGTTAGTTTCATTTGATGTAGTTTCTCTTTTCCCGAGTATTCCAGTGAATGTGGCTATGGATATCATAAGGGAAAAATGGGACAAAGTTAAGGAGTATACAAATATTGATAAGGACCTATTTTTAAGGATTTTAAAATTTTGCATTGAGGACAACAGATATTTTCAATATGATGGAAGGATATATATACAGGATAAGGGACTTCCTATGGGCTCTCCTGCTTCTCCGATAGTGGCAGATTTAGTTATGGAGGAATTATTGGATACTTGTATTGCGAAAATGACAATAGAACCAAGAATTATGACTAAGTATGTGGATGATTTATTTTGTATTGTTTCTGATTCCTCTAGTGAGTATATGTTAGACACTTTAAATAGTTTTCATCCAAGTATTAAGTTTACAATGGAAAAAGAAGACAATTCAAGACTTTCTTATTTAGATACGTTAATTATACGGAAAGGTAACGGCTTAAAAGTAGATTGGTATCAAAAACCAACGGCTTCTGGAAGGATAATTAACTATTATTCTAAGCATAGCAAACAAGTTATCACAAATACGGCAAGGAATTTGGTGAGAAGGGTTCTTACAATAAGTGACAACGAATTTCATAGGAAGAACAAGAGGATTATTTGGAATATTTTAAGGGATAACAGTTTCCCCAGGGGACTTATTTCTAAATTAATTAATCAATTTACAGACCAAAATGCAGATAGTCGGAATAATGAAAGGAGACCGAAGATTTATAAATCATTTACTTATGTACCAGGAGTGACAGAAAGGGTTAAAAGATCAAAAGTGTTTGACTGTGAGAAGTATAGCATGGCCTTTAAGACTTACAATACTTTAGGTAAATTATTTAGTAAAACAAAAGATAGAATACAAAAGTTGGATATGGCGAATATAGTCTATAAGATACCTTGCAAGGGAAATGATAGGGAGGAATGTAGGAAAGTATATGTAGGAACTACAAAAAATAAACTTAAAACAAGAATTGCTGGACATAAATCTGACCAGAGATATAGGGACACTAGTTCACAGAAAACAGCGTTATCTTCTCATTGTTCGGAATTTGATCACTACCCAGACTTTGAGAATGTTTCAATATTGGATAAAGAAAATAATTATAAACGTAGATATATGTTAGAAATGTTAAATATTATTAACGTTCCAAAAACACATAGAATTAATTTTAAAGCAGACACAGACAATGTTGCCCAGAATTACAGACATCTAATATGTAAAAAATAACAGAGATAGGATTTATATAAGCACATATATAATTTTGACTAATATGATTTTTTAGGCATACATACATATGTATATGTTTTTTATTCATAAGTTAATTTATATATAAAAAAAAAAAAAAAAAAAAAAAAAAAAAAAAAAAAAATTTACACTTTATTACACAAACTTCTGATACTAATTTTTTGTAACTACATTAATACATATTAAACATATTAAACATACAATGTTAAACTAATTTCTTTAAACATTTTTTAATACATGTATTATTGTTTTTTGGTTTATGTGTATATTGGTTTTTTGTATATAACACTTAATGTTATTTTTAGTAACACTAGCATTCTTACCATTACACTTTTATATTTGAAAAGCTTAAATTAATATACACACTAATATTAAAATTTTGTAACTATTGTACTAACTAGATTCTTCAAAACTCTTTTATGCATGTATTGTGGTTTTTTGTTTATTTTTGTATGTTGTTTCTCTGTATAACACTTAATAATATTATTACTTTTTTGGTAACACTATTATTCTTAATATTAGGATTTTGTATATTAGAAAAGATTGAAATTGACATTCACATTTATATTGGTATATGGATACATTTTTTAATAGTATAAATTTTGTAATAACACATTTTTTAAATTTTCGAATATTTTAGTTTTAGTACACTTTTGTAAATTTTCTTTAACAAAATATTTTGAAGTTTATATTAAAAATTTGTTAATATTATAATCGTTATTCGAAAAGCCGAAAGCTAATTTTAAAACCAAAATAACAACTTTAATATTTAACTAAAATAACCTCCTGATGATGCCACACAACGGAGTGGCGAAATATTGAAAAAAGTTTGCAAAAAAATAAACGAAAAAATAGACCTAAAGCTTGAAAAAATAGTCTTATTTATTAACATTAAAAAGGTCAAAAAACTAGAAAAAATAGAATATTAAACAAAAAGTGAGCACGCAACAACAACAGATAATCGAAAATGGGTTACAATAAATTTAAGAAGGATCAACGCCTTAAAACTAATATAAATCGGTTCAAGACTATAAGGGACAAAATAATAAAGACGAAATCAGCTATAACATTCCTTATAAGGTGCAGAAATGCCGGAATTATCCCAAAATTTATAGTGAATTCAACAAGAAATGTATCCAATATGTTTGAGGAAAAAGGATTTCCTAGAATTCAACAGGCAGTTAAGAAATTTATCTTGGATTTTCAAAACAAAATTTTAAGGGCTTGTATTGGAGAAAAGCACAATATATTGAAACAGTTTCAAGGTGAGTTGGGGGTGATAACCGATAGTTTGAGAAGATTTTTAACGACGGACGAATTAGATGAATTTTTCACGTATGAGGATAGAGTATCTTGTTCGTATAGAGAGAGGGTTAAGGCGACTCATATTAGGAAGTTTAATGATTTGGAGTTGATGCAAAAGAAAGAATTAGGGATCAGATTAAATAAAAATTGGTTTGTTAATAAAACAGATACGGATATTCCTACTGATGTACAGTGGACTCTTTCATTAGGGCATAAACACGCTTTGCCGGTTAGGAAGGAAGAATTACCGACTATGAGGTTAATAACTGAGGGAGAGGATTTAATACAGACCATACAGGAAAAGGAAGACCAGGAAATAGCAAGGACTAAGCTTACGACAATTTTAGATAGTCATATGAATAAGGTTAAACTAACGAACAGGGATAAATTTATTTTAAATAAGGTAGATGAAACAGATAGGTTTTTAAAGAAAAACAAAAATTTACTTATTTTAAAAGCAGATAAGGGAAACAGTACGGTTGCAATTAAAAAAGAAGACTATAATTTGAGAATGGACAATATTGTAGGTGATACGACACAGTACAGATTAGTAAATAAAGATCCGACAACTAGATTGCAGAAGACAAATAATGATTTAGTTGAAGAACTTTTTAAGAAGGAAATTATTACAGTTAGGGAAAAAAACATATTGAAAACTAATGTAGCTACAGCACCCAGATTATATGGACTTCCGAAGATTCATAAGGAAAATTTCCCTTTGAGGCCAATTTGCTCGTATGTGAATTCTCCCTGTTATGGTATATGTAAATATATAGCAGACATTCTTAGAAAAATTACTGATCAGTCTAGGTATAATGTCAAGGACTCTTTGCAATTTAGGAATAGGATAAAAGACAAACAGATACAGGACAATGAAAGGTTAGTTTCATTTGATGTAGTTTCTCTTTTCCCGAGTATTCCAGTGAATGTGGCTATGGATATCATAAGGGAAAAATGGGACAAAGTTAAGGAGTATACAAATATTGATAAGGACCTATTTTTAAGGATTTTAAAATTTTGCATTGAGGACAACAGATATTTTCAATATGATGGAAGGATATATATACAGGATAAGGGACTTCCTATGGGCTCTCCTGCTTCTCCGATAGTGGCAGATTTAGTTATGGAGGAATTATTGGATACTTGTATTGCGAAAATGACAATAGAACCAAGAATTATGACTAAGTATGTGGATGATTTATTTTGTATTGTTTCTGATTCCTCTAGTGAGTATATGTTAGACACTTTAAATAGTTTTCATCCAAGTATTAAGTTTACAATGGAAAAAGAAGACAATTCAAGACTTTCTTATTTAGATACGTTAATTATACGGAAAGGTAACGGCTTAAAAGTAGATTGGTATCAAAAACCAACGGCTTCTGGAAGGATAATTAACTATTATTCTAAGCATAGCAAACAAGTTATCACAAATACGGCAAGGAATTTGGTGAGAAGGGTTCTTACAATAAGTGACAACGAATTTCATAGGAAGAACAAGAGGATTATTTGGAATATTTTAAGGGATAACAGTTTCCCCAGGGGACTTATTTCTAAATTAATTAATCAATTTACAGACCAAAATGCAGATAGTCGGAATAATGAAAGGAGACCGAAGATTTATAAATCATTTACTTATGTACCAGGAGTGACAGAAAGGGTTAAAAGATCAAAAGTGTTTGACTGTGAGAAGTATAGCATGGCCTTTAAGACTTACAATACTTTAGGTAAATTATTTAGTAAAACAAAAGATAGAATACAAAAGTTGGATATGGCGAATATAGTCTATAAGATACCTTGCAAGGGAAATGATAGGGAGGAATGTAGGAAAGTATATGTAGGAACTACAAAAAATAAACTTAAAACAAGAATTGCTGGACATAAATCTGACCAGAGATATAGGGACACTAGTTCACAGAAAACAGCGTTATCTTCTCATTGTTCGGAATTTGATCACTACCCAGACTTTGAGAATGTTTCAATATTGGATAAAGAAAATAATTATAAACGTAGATATATGTTAGAAATGTTAAATATTATTAACGTTCCAAAAACACATAGAATTAATTTTAAAGCAGACACAGACAATGTTGCCCAGAATTACAGACATCTAATATGTAAAAAATAACAGAGATAGGATTTATATAAGCACATATATAATTTTGACTAATATGATTTTTTAGGCATACATACATATGTATATGTTTTTTATTCATAAGTTAATTTATATATAAAAAAAAAAAAAAAAAAAAAAAAAAAAAAAAAAAAAATTTACACTTTATTACACAAACTTCTGATACTAATTTTTTGTAACTACATTAATACATATTAAACATATTAAACATACAATGTTAAACTAATTTCTTTAAACATTTTTTAATACATGTATTATTGTTTTTTGGTTTATGTGTATATTGGTTTTTTGTATATAACACTTAATGTTATTTTTAGTAACACTAGCATTCTTACCATTACACTTTTATATTTGAAAAGCTTAAATTAATATACACACTAATATTAAAATTTTGTAACTATTGTACTAACTAGATTCTTCAAAACTCTTTTATGCATGTATTGTGGTTTTTTGTTTATTTTTGTATGTTGTTTCTCTGTATAACACTTAATAATATTATTACTTTTTTGGTAACACTATTATTCTTAATATTAGGATTTTGTATATTAGAAAAGATTGAAATTGACATTCACATTTATATTGGTATATGGATACATTTTTTAATAGTATAAATTTTGTAATAACACATTTTTTAAATTTTCGAATATTTTAGTTTTAGTACACTTTTGTAAATTTTCTTTAACAAAATATTTTGAAGTTTATATTAAAAATTTGTTAATATTATAATCGTTATTCGAAAAGCCGAAAGCTAATTTTAAAACCAAAATAACAACTTTAATATTTAACTAAAATAACCTCCTGATGATGCCACACAACGGAGTGGCGAAATATTGAAAAAAGTTTGCAAAAAAATAAACGAAAAAATAGACCTAAAGCTTGAAAAAATAGTCTTATTTTTTATGAAGGGATCTATAAAGTAATTCTTCAAAGTTTCTGTGGGTATTTTCGGCTTTTACACAACGCATCATTTCGGAAAGAGTGGAATGAAAACGTTCTATTTGTCCGTTAATTGTACTCTTGTACGGAGGTGTCCTATATATTTCTATTCCATATTGATTTTCGAGCATAAAGGTGATAGGGGCAGAGTTCAGAGATTTTTCATTGTCGATAACTATTTTCTTGGGTGTGCCTAACGATATTAGTAGTTCCTGTAAGGGTAGTCTTATGTCTTCTACTGCTCTAGAATGTACTAATTTAGCCTGTGCATATTTCGAAAATTTATCTATGGCGGTTAGAATAATCTTGTTATTGGTGTGATAGATGTCGATATGCGCAATGTGTCCCGGATAATCAGGAATGGGCGTAGGATGGAGAACTGGCGTTGCTGGATGTCTTTCATATTTGTTTTCTTGACATATTTTGCATTGTTTCACGATCTTTTTGATTTTTGCATTCATTTGAGGAAAGTAATAGTTTTCCAATAATTGTGCTCTATTTTCGAGTGAATTTCTGTGTGCTCTATTATGTTCCTGAATTATCTTGGCTTCTTGCCATGTTTCATCTGTTATGTCTTCTACAATTTTCCTAGTGTATCGTGTCCTGTAATTGGTGAAATGTAAGGGGTATATAGCTTGAATTTTTCCTAAAATGTGGTCATCGGTAAAAATACCGTTTGTGACTGAAGGGTTCAAATATCGCTTCAGGATGTTTACAAGGTTGTCTTCGTCAAATTGGGGTTGAATTATTATGTGTCTATGATAGGTTGGAAAAATAATTTTGAACTGATAAGAGGGTGTATCTCCTATTGAAAGGAATAGTTGATTTTTGAATACGTTAACTGGTACGTCTGTGTATTGTATTAAATTTTGTGAAGAACTGTCGTCACTGTGTTGCGTTGCCGTCAATGTGTTTACCTGTTGCCTATTGTCTGGGATTCTAGAAAGTGTGTCTGCTACAACGTTCGTCCTACCAGGTTTGTATTTTAGTTCGTAATTATATTCCTCCAATATTGCCTTCCATCTTTTTAGTTTACTGTTGCTATTTTTGTTACTTAATGCATAAGTTAAGGGTTGGTGATCCGTAAATATTTTAATGTCAACTGAACCGTAAAGGTAACCTCGCAAAGTTTTTAGTGCCCAAACAATTGCGAGCATCTCCTTTTCGTTAGTTGCGTAGTGCTCTTCGCATTTTGAAAGTGTTCTCGAGATGAAAATAATAGGTTTTCCTTCCTGCTCTAGTACTGCGCCTAGTGCGTAATTGGAAGCATCTGTGATTAGATGGAACTCCTTTTGGAAGTCAGGATATTGTAACATTACTTCACTTGAGGTAAGAGACTTTTTGATTTTGTTAAAAGCTTCTATCGCGTTACTACTAAGAGTAATTTCCTTTTTTGCGGACATTCGCTTGGACAATCGTCCTTCTTCCCCTCTCAAAATTAGGGTAAGTGGCTTTGCCAACTTAGCATAATCCTTAATGAAACGTCTGTAAAATCCAGACATTCCTAGGAATGATCTAAGTTCTTTGAGGGTTTTTGGTGTTGGAAAATTCTCAATTGCTTGTACTTTTGCTGGATTTGCCTTAATCCCATCTGCAGTTACAATAAAGCCTAAAAATTCAACTTCTTTTGCAAAAAATTTACATTTATCTAATTGAATCTTCATATTTGCGTTTTGTAGTACCCCGAAAATAGTCTCCAAATCTTTTGCGTGGTCTTCCTCGGTTCCGCTAAAGATTATGATATCGTCGATATATACGTAACAAATTTTTCCTATGTGTAGCCGTAAAATGTCATCCAATGCCCTCTGAAAGATCGCAGGAGCGTTCTTTAATCCGAAAGGAAGGCGAGTAAACTCGTATTTTCCATTATTAATGGAAAACGCGGTTTTCTCTATGTCTGACTCCTTCAAAGGGATTTGGTGAAATCCACTTTTTAAATCAATAACGGAAAAAAATTTGTTGCGTCCCAATTGCGCAAGTACCTCGTTGATATCAGGGATTGGATATCGGTCGCTAATTGTTACTGAATTTAATTTCCTATAGTCGATTACTAACCTATATTGTTTATTTCCTGCAGAGTCTGGTTTTTTATTCACTATCCAAACAGGTGAGTTGTAGGGAGAGCGGGATGGTCGAATTATGCCATCTTCGAGGAGTTTGTTTACCTGTTCTTCCACCTCTGCTTTCAACGACATTGGGTACGGGTAATATCTTGTATAAATTGGGGATTCTGTTGATGTTCTTATCTCACCAACGACTGTTGTTGTGTACGTTAATTTTTTGTCCGGTGCTGCAAACAATGTTGGAAATTGGTATATCGCAGATCTTATTGTGTTTTTTTGTTCTAAGCTCAAATGTTCAATTTTTGCATCGATATTGTGCACAGCCTTTGACAACTGTTGTTTAATTGGTACTCTAATTTTATTTTCTATAAGCATATAGTCTTCAGATGTAAATATGATTGCCTTAAGCTGCTTCAAACTGTCATTGCCAATAATGGCGTCAAAAGATTTGAGTGTTGGTAAAATGAAAAATGTAAGTGCTTTGTTTTTAAGTCCGAAAAGATTGAGTTCGATGTGGTGCGAAACTTTAGTTTTACCGCCTATTGAATCTGCAAAAAATATGTTCCTATTTGGTTTGGGATGTTTTGCTAGCGAAGCCTGAATATAATTTTTATTCGAGCCAGTGTCTATGAGAAATTTTAAAATTTTTCCATCACTTGTCCTACATTTAAAATAGGGTAGTGATGAGGCGTTTAGTCTAAAAAATTAACGTCTACGAATTGATTGGGATCATTCTCATGATAATGTTCTTCTTGCCTTTCGTATTCCTGTGAATACTCTTGCCAAGATTGTTCATTGCCATGTTCTTGCCAAAATTGACCATTGTCGTCTTGGATTTTGTGGTCTTCCCTATCTTCTGTCTCTTGCGATATATGATTTACTCTCTGATATTTGTTTGGGACATTTTGCTTAAATTGGTTCGATGGTGGTGGTGGTCGTTTTCCTGCAAATGCATTGAAATTTGGTCGGGTAATATAGTTGATATTTCTAGTCTGTTGGGAACTATCTATTTCCATAGGTATTGGCTTAGGTAATGGTTTTGGGGCAAATGGCCTTGGAGGTTGAAAATTTTGATATTGCAAGAAATGGTAAGAGTTTTGTGGAAACACTGGATTAGGTTTGAAAAAATTGTTTTGGTTTATTGGTGGCCTAGAGAAAGAGTTCTGAATAGGTTGATATTGTGTTCCGTGTGGAAGAAACCCTGCTTGTGGATAAAATTGTGGCTTCCTATGCATTTGCGGTACTTGTTGTTGTACCTGAGGTTGCTGAAATTTTCGGTTTTTATTTTGGTTATATGCATATTGTGCCCTATAACCCTGATTTTCGAGTTTCATGCATAAATGCAGAGCTTGCGGTAGATCCGAAGGCTCTTTCATGCCTAGTAGTTTTGGAAGGTCTCCATTGAGTCCCCTAATAAACGTATCTAGCGCTTTGTTCCTATACGTTTGGGTAAGCAAATGAAGAGCTTCTTGACCCATTTCTAAACTTGAAAGCTTGCTAAGTATAAGTGAGAGGTGATTGTAAACCTCTTGATAGAATTGAGGAATAGAATTTCTACCTTGAACTAAAGACGCAAGTTGGCACTCGAGGGTTGTAATGTCGCGTCTATCAGCATAATGCAAATTCAAGCAATGGGAAATTGCTTTCCAATCTAATGGAACATTGTAGGATTCCAGCACCATATCGGCATTTCCTGTAATCTTATTCCTGATAGTATTAATAATACCGTAATACCTCGGCGAACCTTTCGTGCTTTCGTATATTTTTAAAACACGGTCGACGCTTTTTCTCCACGAACTAAACTCCGCTGGATTTCCTGAAAATTCCCTAAGGCTACGTATTATGTCCGGTATTTTATCTAAGTCTCCTACTTGACCCTGATGTTCTGGTCTAATTATTTCGTCTGTTGCTGTCAAAAGAATACTGTCTGGATTATTTCTATCATTATTTTCTTGTACTACCCTCCTAACTATATTACCTATAAGGATTTCTAAGTCCGGTAAGGACTGTGATGTCTGTGGTGGACGCTGTGTATTAGATACGCTTGGTGTCTCTAGGACACTTGGCCTAATTAAGTTATTTGGGTTTGCCATAATTATTTATTTATTTATTATTTTCTTTTTTATTGTTATATATTTTTTATTATTTTATTATTATTTTATCCCTTACTGGAAGGGGTGTTCTTTTACTCTGGAGGGTCTGGAGTTCAGAGTCGCAGAGTTGAACTTGCTTTTATAGTTTAACTTTAACGAAAATTTCTTTTATGTCTTACCTAACTTTAATTTGATTTAGTTTCCGTATTCGAGAAAATTTCTTTTATATTTTGCCTAGCTTTAATTTGATTTAATTTCCTTATTTAAGAGAATTACTTTTATATTTTGACTAACTATAATCGAGAAAATTTCTTTTATATTTTGCTTAACTTTAATTTGATTTAACTTTCTTAGTAAAAACTTGTTTTATAATTTTAACTTTTTTAATTCACTTTTTTTTCAAAAAAAAAATTTTATTTATTTTATTTTTCTATCCACTTTTCAATAACTTAATTTATAAAACTAAAATGTATCTTACGTTAGTACTGCTATGAAATACATCCCACGACGCTGGAGATTAGTCCTTTTTACAGCTAATGTTTCTAAGGGTCCCTCGATGCGCACTCTTGGTGGGGTGCGTTTTATCCTCTTTGGATTCTAACGCTGATTTTTTCCTTTAGCCGATTCTTGATTCCTTTTACCACTTGCACTGCTTAAGGGCTTTTGTGGGCGCACTTCTTTAGGGCGTTTTTTTTATAAGGATACCGTGAACACGACTTATTTTTCGTTGGGCGCCAGTTAAGAGATTTTAAAGTCTCTTATTAAAAAAAATTAATTTTCTAGGGCCGAAGCCGATCTTTATTCAAACACAATAAAATCTTAACTAACTTTTACAATTGAAATTACTTAAAACTAAACCTAATTCCCTTTGTTGTAGTCACGTTGCAAATTGTAGACATGTCAGTAATTCTGGTGGTTGCGCGTGTGTTTGGTTGTAGACATGGTGTCAGCAATTCTGTAGAAGTATTTTGATATTGTGGGAAACATATTTTTAAAGTTCTTAATGTTGACAGCGTTAACTTATATACTAGATTACTTTAATGGGGTATCGTGGTTCAGGTGTAATGACCTCTTGAGGTACCTTTTCATCACGGGTAGGATCTAGTACAGCAGGGCTTAATTTGGGTACGGATTCTAGAGGACGATAATTATGACAAATGAAATGGTTTTGCCAACACGGAATCGATTGGGACTCTACTTCACAGCATGTGTGCAAGGCCAGCTCTTATGTAAACCAAACAACTAGAATAAAGGACAGAGTCCTGCAAGACCAATGAATTGATTTTAAAAAAGACCCAATCTATTCCAATACCGTGGTGCTATTTGTGAAAAAACTCGTTATAAATCGAGATACTTCTTTTACTGACGCTTTAAGTAACACACTTATTTAAAAACGCAAAATAGTATACTCTTTTGAAGTTTTGAAATATAAGATAGTGAATATAATTTATTCTGCAGATTTCGCAGTTTTCTTTAAATTTTCCTCAAATAAAATAGTGAACTTTAGTTCTTGATAATACAGGTGGAATCCTTATTTAAGTTTTAATTAGATTTTTAGTTCTCTTTTTCTAGAAAACGCAAGAGCATCATAAAATAGCTGTAGATGGCTTTAGTCAATTGCAGTGCCGTACTCATAGACAAAGGTATAATTTGCCCAACAGTTAAAGTTTTAGGATTTTGAGCTCTACGCATCATCAAGAGCACAGCCTTCTGTTCTAGTATAGATAGTTCATACCATAAACAATCACCATAAATAACATCAACCACTTCCTCGTTCTGTAAAAAAAGGAGATTATTTTTAAGAAAACAAAAAATCCAAATTAGTTAAACATGCTACCGATACTTCCACCAAATGGCCAATGCTACAATAAGCATACAAGGCAAGTATGCAGTAAATTAAATACGCAAAGGCAGCCGGCCAGCTGCGTATAACAATCGAGAAAAGGGTGCCGCAAATACTTACCACCGAAGTAAATACTTGAACAAAAATAACAATATAAAAAACATCTTCTACTTTGTCAACAAACCTGGAAATATGTTGGAAAACTATAAAATTCCTTAATGGTTTCTTTTATTTCTTAGTTATTACTCACTGATTATATTTCTTGTGACAATCCACAATTACCTGTAGTAAGGGCATAGTTTTCTCTTGATCATGTGTCTCTTCAACGACCAAATTTAATTGTTCAAATTTTATTTTCAAAATATCCTTTAGCAAAGGTATATGAATTATATATGTAAAAACAAACATATCACCGGCAAAATTGCCAAATGCTCCCAAAACTATTGAAAAAGTATGAAAAGAATTATGCATCCAATATCCAGAATCAGTCAAAGGATCTACACCGGGCAATAGAAATTGCATTACAAACAGTCTCTCATCAAACAAAAGGCTGTATATTAAAGGATATGAAACAAGAGTCGTTAAGCCCATTACATATATCCATAAAACAATTTTAAGCATTTTTGTAGTTAAATCAATGCGGTAACGTAATATCTTTATATAATCCTTATGAGTTTGATACTCAAAATATATTTTGTCCAGAGTTTCATTTAAATCAATCATTATTAAACGCTTACGAATACATGATAATAACTTGCTGTAGCCCTGTTGCAAGATTTAAAAAAAATTTTTACAGCTTTATAATTTAATGGGACTTACCTGCACAGCACTTCCCGCTAAGCTGAGGGTTTGTAAGATAACTTTCCAATCCCCGTCCACCACTACGCCCACATAAATAGTATAAACTGTACAGCAATAATAGGCATTGATAGCAACAATAACGATCCATGTTATCAAGGACATTTTATAAGTTGGATCTATAACATCGGCGCCACATACAAATGCCATTATTCTTGTAATTTTTATTATTTTTCTATAACGATCCAAACAGGTTTTCGCCATTATTTCGAGATGTGTAAGCGAACGTTAACAATAATCAACTGAAACTATTAAACCTACCATAATGAGTTTTTATAAAACAGTTTGGCATAGAAGGCATTACACGCAGCAAAAAAATCTTGTGCCGACATACACAGAAAAAAATATTTCCAGTTTTCGATTCATCTAAAGCCGATAATAAAATTTGAAAAAAAAAATTAATTTCTTATTTAATTGAACAAATTTTTTTTGAATAATAATAGTGCTTTGAAATATTTTTCCTAAATGAATTTTATTGCCATTAACATGTCCATGAATTGAATGAAAATGTTTAATTTAATAAATTTTTTAAAGATCATGACAATATAACCAATATAATACCATGGCGGGGAGGTGTAGTGGTTACAGTGCACGATACTACACACGTTCATATCCAAGCTAAGACAAATAAAAATTTTAAAATATTTTTTTATATTAATACCCATGTTTTTGTTTTAATTTTAAATCTTTTAAAACTCTAATTTTTTATAAAAACTTCTTTTGAAATCTTTTTTTTTAAATGAACTAAAACTGTTATTTTAAAACAGAATGTGTTTCTATTAGTGTATTTTCAGAATCTTAGTTGTAAGAAAGAATTTACACTAAAATAACGTGACCAAATGTATTTTTTTTTTATTTGTTTTTGTTCTTTTAAAAGGGAAAACTTGAGTGGCAAATATTTAGATTTTATAAATTACAGTTGATTTTACTTAACGTATCAACATCTTAAACAGTTTTATGTAGGTTGAAACGACTTTAGTTGGTGGGGTATTTACATACCGATATCCCTAACAGGCATAACTTGCCTTTGCCTATAATTGGAATTTCAGGTAGGATGTACTATTGCTGATATTTAATAAGTCTGTTACAACGTTTTTTCCTGTAGACAAAACTACATATGGATTTCGTTCATTCATTAGGGTAAAACTATTTTTCTGGCTTTCAAGGAAGGGTCAATAAAGGACAAATCTTTACAAAACTCGTTAAAAAAGATCATGCAAAAATATCTACATCTCCATACCGATTTCTGATTATAGTTTAGGCAGGTTTTGAAATTTTATTCAAAATTGCGATCTATACTTGAATTACTAAACAATACATAGAAAACCCAGTCTGACGTAAGACAAACATCGCTTAATCGCTTTAAAAGGGAGTTTTGAGTTTTGTGTAATTTACTTAGTATTTTGCTCTGCCAACAAGTAACCAATACGGTCTAGAAAAACCTCGTTTTTATATGACCATAAAGCTAAACAAATGTATCATCTCTAAGAAGCCATGTTTGAACTTATACTCCGAGTCCTAGACTCTGTTGCTGAAAGATATCTAAGCAGGTCATTAAATCTTAATAACTTACTAAGGTTATTTAGGGCCCCCTTCTGGCAGGAGATTTGCAAAGAAGGTGAAAGCCCACCTCCTTCCATTCAAAACCACCATTGCAGTTAAATTGTACTCGTATGGTAGCTTCAAGAAAGTGGCCGCATTCATCTACACATCCTCCAGGAGTCAGACTATGCAACCTGTTCATAGACACTATTCCTAAAGTTTCAGAAGGACCCGCGAAGAGACCCAGACTAAAATTTTATCAGATAGCCGCCCTAGCCAACACAACTCTTTCCAACATTGGGTAAGTAGTAAATGCGTTTTAGGTTGCAAACAGATTGCAAGAAATGCCTCCTGGCTGACGGCAAGAACTCCGATATTCCTACTAATATTCCTGTCACGCAACAGCTTACGGGTCTCATAGATAGCATATACTTTTTCCTGAAATCTACTGCATTTATAACAAGGCGAGATAAAAAAAATTGTCTTGATATCCTCAGAGTAGACGATGGAGTCCATTTCCAAGCCGCATGCGTGTTCTGTCGTCATTTTTAAACAAGACTATCTTCATACCCCTCAATTTCGGATGGGGTAAGATATTAAATTCTTTATTAATGTAAAGGTGTGTAAAAAAGTCAGGAATTTGGGCCTGGATCAAGGGCGGTAGGCTGTTTAGTATATAGAAGCTAAAACTGGTAAAGACTGACCATATGACCGAGATGCATTGCGTATTTGTAAGAGATTAACATGTGTCTAAAAAAGGTATTTTATGTGAATCAACAATTTATTCGGTCATCGTGGAATTTTTGTTCATTCCCGATTTTTTTACAGACACAAGCTAAATCTTTTGGATACTTATCTATAGTGCGGCTATTTCAGCGCTTATGGAGTTGCTGGAAATTGCTGTATTACTGGCTGATTAAACAAATGTCGTTAGGACACTCAGCATCGTCGAGGTATTCAAATGAGTTCTACTAGATTCCTCTTCTTTTTTCACCCTAGACAATGCCCCTAATTATTTTGCAAAGAATTAGAATAAGAAAGAGCATTGGCAGCATAAAGGCTGGTCTTTCTCCATTTGGTCTAAATGCTGTATATGTAGTTTTTATGCGGAGTTTCCATTTTTTTAAGAGTTTCCATAAAAACGAGCGACTAGCTTTGCTAAACTTATACAAAGGTATTCTGAATAACGTATTTGCATTGTTTAAAAGTTATGCTCTTTGCATTTATTAAATCCCTTCAATGGCGATATTTACGGACAATTTGATATTGCTTCCGAGATACGATTAAGTATGTCCTTGCTAATGAGTATGCTTAGAATCAGCAGTGATGTTATTAATTCATAGTTTTTGCAGTTATATGACTTATATTACTTCTTAATTTTTATTATCTTTCTTTGACTCCAAGGTTATGGTAGGGTTTCTAATAGCGGAAGCCCAATTGTAGTTGCTCGTACTGAATAAAGCCAAAGGACCTCATCACTGACAGGATTTTTAAAATCTTTGGCATTCACTAGTTCTGCTTTACAAGGCCAATTAGTGTTATCCCTCGAGAAACAGGACAGTAATTGGTATTGGCTTGCTAATGGTAAACGGGTAAAAAATGGGAATGGTAAGGAGAATGGTAAGGATTTGATAAAATATGAGCCAGTAAGGATTTGAATTTTTTAAAACTTTTTTAAAGAGGATTTAAAGACTTTTAATTTTTTCCTGGCACTCAGATTGAAATGTAGATTTGCAAATTACTTCCTTAATATTATTCTCTAAGATAAGGTCTTAAATGAGTGCTATAATTAATTATTTACCAATGGTGGTAAAACTGAATACCATGATTGGTGGTACAAAAAATTAACTAATGATTGTTACAGTCCCTGATTTAGTATCTTAAATTTTAAAACTCATGTAATTCCATTTCATCGGTACAAAATTAAATAACTATCCTCATAAAAAATCTCTGGTCACGTTACCGATTGACAATTGGCTGACATTTTAATACAATTTATCGCAAGTATAAATGTCAAGTGTTAAAGAATAGTTTAATAGATTTAAAAATGTATGTGAAACTTTTGACAGCTTAACTACGTTTATACATACAGATTGAAATACAAGGTGTCTGGTGGCAAATTTCTATTTTTAAATCATATTATCGATTGTGCGAAATTGCCAGTCACGATGTCGCAGTGGTTGAGTGAGCATCACGCGTTTGCTGTGAAGACATTTTTTTAAAGGAAAGATTCTTACGTTATTGCTCGTAAACGATTTTGTTTAAAGTTCGGTATTCGGCGAATACTTGTTGAAGCGAGTGTTAATTTCATTCGTTTGTGTGTGCAGAGATTCCGAGCAGCTGCTTCGGCTATTAATGTCCAACGCCAGGGCCCAGTCGATCTTCAAGGACTCTCGAAAATATTTTTGTGAAACGATCTGAAGTCTTATCCTCTTAAAATTCGTGTTGTTCAAGAACTGCAAGAAAAAAAAATCGACTATCGTCACAAAAACTAAGCTTGATCCGATACGAAAAAAGTTATCTGTTCCAAATCTTAGCAAAATATATTACAAAGTGTGATTGTACTTTAATCACAAGTATACATAGCCGGACAGACAGACATGCTTTAGTTGACCCAGCAAGTTATTCTTTGTCTATCGGGTACCAGAATCTTACTTTTGGGCATTACATATATCTGCTCAAACGCAACTTTAAGTAAAAATTTCAGTTTTCAATTTTTGTTTGTGTAAGGGTCCATTAAAATTAATTGGATTTGATCCAAGTTTCACCTATTTAAATTTTTGTTACAACCAAAATTAAGAATCAAAACTTTGTCCACACATACATATATACATGTGTTTTAAAGAAACTTCTCTTTCTTTCTTAATCAAATATGAAACGTTTAGGAAACTAAGACCATAATTTCTTGTAGATTTTGTAGGATTTAAAATAAAAACTGAATTACGTTTTGTACAATTTAAATTACTTCTACATTTAATCAGATCAAGATTACAATTTTGTCTACGTTGTCTTTTCTATGTAAAGAGGTTTTTATTTTTGAGGGATAAAGGCATGAGATGAATAGAGTTTCCCGTAAAAAGTGTTTTTTTTTACATATCAAATTAAGTCAAACTACAACAAAAAAATCCATATTTTAATTAAAACAAATTTTTTATTTTTCCGGCTTCACGACTACTTTTTTTTTTCAAATTCGATATTACTACAACCTGGGATTCCTTTTTGGCCACGTTTATACAGTGAACAAAAGATAAGTCTTACAGCCTATTAAATATTAGTTATGAAAATACAATTTTTTTAGGTTTTGACTAAGGCTTAATATATAATTTAGGTAAACAAATTAATTTTGTTTAAATTAAAATTATATTTTCTTTGTTGGATCCCTCTATATCCGACTAATAGGTGCACTTGATTATTTTTTTGTTTCCAAGTCTAATTTAACATATATATGTATATACTTATGTACACATCTATGTACATATGTCTCAGGCTTCTTAGTATATTTCGGTACACATTTGATATCCTTAAATGCCGCCATTGTTGCTGCTGTTGTCACTGCGTATGACACTGACGACGACAATGTTGATGAAGTGAGTTTTTCATTTGTCTTGTTTGTGGAATATAAAATTAAAGGGAAATTTGATTTATATTAAAATCAACAAATGAAGTAAGAGTACTGAGAACAAAAACGAACAAAAAACACAAAAAAAAAAAATAAAGTCAGAAATTCAAATCAAGCATATAAAATTATATTTTCTTTTTTTCTATTTATTCGTTTATTTATTTATTTCCATTATATTTTGCCGAAGCAAACAAATTTTAATTACGTTTAGTAACATTACGGGTTTAAAATCGACAATAAAATGGGAAATGAAGGAATATTTTTAAGAAAAATAAAAATAATTTTGTATTGATAAGGCATATTGCTAAGTGCTAGAGTTGCCATATAAGAGATTTAAAGAAAATATGTATAACTTTTCTAAAATTTTAAACAAGACAACAAAGTCTGTATCTTTATAAATCTGTGGTAGTTTTAAAAAGACGTTTTAATAAAGTTTTATATTTAAAAATTTGCTAGAGACACTAGCTGCTCACAGAAGCATATTGGGAAAGTGCTTCAATGGTTTCAATGACCAAGCGATAGTTTGTACAACCTAAAAGTAGTAATTTTTGATCGGAAGCCAAAGATAGCCTAGACTACAGAATGTCTGTCTTTAACGCGTTACACTTGGCAACTCTAAACTATAAGTGTGCATACATATTTACGAGCATAAACTTAGCCTTTGCATTTGAAGTTTAAAACTGTGAAAAAAATTGTTTCCACCAGCCATAATTTTATTTGGCACAGCTCATTACATAGTTAGACTTAATATACATTTTTGCCCTTAATAAATTTGGTTTAAATATTTCGTGTACATCAGTCTGTAGATGTCGAGTTTAAAGCTTTAAAAACGGAAGAAAATAACATTTAAATTTAATTTTTTTAGTTGACGTAAGTTCATTAAAAACTTTTGGTAAAGTGAGGCTTATTAGAATTTAATTTAAAGTTTAATTTCTTTTAAAAAATTAAGTATTTTTTGGTTAAAGTTTGAGTTATTTAAATGTTATTAACAATATTATTATTAATTTTTTTATTTAAGTATCTTTCGAAATATTTTTTGGAAAAGTTTGCGTTTTTAGACAGACAGAAACATTTAAAGGAAGAGATTGAAATCGAGGATTTTGGTTGTCGAAAACGTGTTGATTGTGTTTGCGCTCATTTTAGCAACAAATTTAATTAGGGACTTATAAAATCCATAATTAATTTTAAAATGATCCACAGTTAGACTATTCATAATTTAAACGGGCCAAAATTAATAACTATGGTACGGATACACGTTGGGTTGAAATGGTTCAAAAGTGACGATTAATTGAATTTTTAAAATTAAATTTTATTAATATTTGGTTTTGGATAAAACTAAATAAAATTCTACATCATTTTGTCAATTTTCAAGCATCTATCTTGTCAGCTGACTCCGTAGTGACGTGTCAAAGTACAAAACTTTTTGCAATTTTTTAAAAAAGCGAAAAAAGTAAAATTTTGCATTAAACGAGTCCGTAGTTTCCAAATTTAACGTTTACAAAGTGTTATTTTAAGAATGGAACCTTACACTTCAGGTATAAAGGTATACAAAAACGATTTGGTGTTTTTGAAAATTTGTCTGAAAATATTTTTGACGATTTTTTTAAAAAAAGGTCCAAAATTGGCCTATTTTTGATGTTTCGTGAACCAAAACTTCTAAGTTAGTTAGGGTTGGGTTTTGAATCTTATACTTTCTAAAAGCATTAAGTCTTAGCTTGATATTGCAAAAAGAAAATTTGCGGCTTTGTTGCTCCATTTTTGCTATTAACATTTTCTTTTTGAAGTCGTGTTTTTTCAAAGTCATGTATTTAACAAAACTAACGTTCGTTCAATGCTTACTATTGTTGTTATTGTTGTCGAAGATAGGTGCGTGAACAAGTTTCAGTCATCTTTATTCACGAGAGTGTTAAAATGGTTTTGTATGACTCCTACAATACATAAATTTTTAATTCATGGTCCCAAAATCATAAAATATGCCCTTTTACCGATTGGAGAACTTTCAGAAGAAGCTCAGGATGCCAGAAATAAGGATTTTAAAAATTATAGGGAACACTTTGCTCGCAAATGCAGCCGAGAAAAGTCGAATGAAGATATTTTTAATAGATTTTTTCTCAGCTCAAGTCCATTCATATCTAGTATTAATAAACAAAATGAGCGGAAAGAAAAGCAAAAATTATCAAATTCCGAACTGCAGCTTGTGCTGTCACCTATTATTTTTCAAGGATTACATGAAAGTGAGAGTAATGATAGCAAAGATTATGATGATGAAGGTGAGGATGAACAAAATATGGTTTCTTTTTAAGCGTATGACAATTGTTGATAAACAAAAAAAAATTATAAAAATTTATTTCGTTACTTTTTTAAAAAATTTGTAGAATTCTCAAAATCTTTCAAAACCCAAATTCAGACTTTACATTAAACTTATATTCATATTTATGCAAAAACTATATTTATTTTTTTTGTTTTTTAGAAAGAAGACAATATAAGCTTTTGTTGGCTTTTAACTTTTTAAAAAAATCACTTTCTATTTTCAAATTACGGCGAAAATTCTGAAAC
Organism: Melanophora roralis; assembly: GCA_963583895.1. NCBI lineage: Eukaryota > Metazoa > Arthropoda > Insecta > Diptera > Rhinophoridae > Melanophora > Melanophora roralis. Next base: position 26,305,516 of record OY757189.1, on the reverse strand, counting down.
AAACTATAATTTTCCGAAAAATAAAAATTTCTATAAAATCGTAAAAAAAAATTTTTTTCCGTGTATCTTTTTTTCAGAATATGCCTTTCTTTGAAAAAAATTTTCAAAAAAAATTTAAATTACGGCGCCCATGAATTAATCGACACTTTCGGTGCCATCGAACCCACTGTGCGATACGAATACTAAAATTACATTTAGGGCATATAATGTGTAAATATAAGTTTATTTTACTTAAGAAAAAAACATGAGTTATCCGCCCACTTTTATCGGCCCCTTCTTATTACTTTTCAAACTTGTAGGTGGTAAAATTTAACAATTTTTCATACCGGTGTAAGAATTTAAATTAAATTTGGTGCACATACAATTTTTATGTAAGCTAAGCCCTATAAAAACATAGCTTAATTTGCCCGCCATTTTAATTTTCCTCACGTGTCAATATATGACTTTGCACCCTTACAAGTGGTCTTACATGGGGCTTGCAGGTGATTTGGAGTATCCAGCATATTAAAGCCCGCGACTGCTACGAAGTGGCACTTGTGCTGAAACTCTTTTAGGCGACGGGGGGATGGATTGATGGGGGCTATAATTCTAGCCAACAACGCTTATTGTGTACAGTGGAGGGGTATAAGGCACAGTGGAGTTGTCTGAACTTATACCTTCAGTGAAATTAAAGGCTAAAAGTATTGCGCTGATACCGGATCGGCGGTCCTGACCGACTGGGCATCTTTGATGAATACCCGGAAACCGAGAAAGTGAAAGGTAAACGCCCACAAGGTGATGTTGAACAACAGGACAGTCAGGAGAATGACGAGAACCCTTTGGGGCGACCCACATGATATTAGGCCCAGTAAAACCTGAACTAAGCAAGATGACGAGTGTGCTGACAGGTCACTTAAACTTCAATGTTTCATATCTGATGTTTTACTAGATGCTGCTCCCTTAGGAAGTGTAGCACTAGAGGTGTTGAAGTAATTCGTCCATTATATAGTTATTATAGTTGTTATAGTTTCAATTAATGGCACTAGTACTATAAGCCACCTTTTACTGGCTTACTAAGAGCTCCATTAAAGATAATTATCATATTCTGTTTCTACTTTTCTTCGTAATACGGTTTTAGAAAAATATGTTTTTTAAGGAAATTTTGTTGTGGATTAGATATTCCTATTAATATTTGTTCATTAAAACCCAAAAAAAAGGAAAGTTTAATTTTATTAACTAAATGACACCGTCAACACCGCTGTCAAAACTGGAAGTTACATATAAAGCTGAAATGGTTGGATGGAATGATGGGCTGATGATTCATTGAAATGTAATCCTGATAAATGTTTTTAACAATTATTTTAAAAAAACAAAAAACAACAGCAACTTAAATGCTCTAAAAATATTGTTTCATACAATTTAAATACATGACAAACATTGTTCCATTATTATTAAAATTTCCTTTTTAGCAGTACTTTACCTAAAATTATATATCACAACATTATTCAGTTCATAAAACATGGCCACATACTTTAATAAATTTTTTATTTTTAATTTTTTTCTTTCAACTTCTAAAGCTACCACTACCACAGCTTAAAATTGATATTCTTCATTAGGGTAGTAACATTTCTTAATCCCCCTGGGAGGGAGGGTAAAAAAATTCTTCCAAAAAAAAACAGGACACTAGAATTTTTTTTATTCTACCTTTGATGAAAACAAAACACACACGCATACAAATAAAATTATACAATTTTTTTCCCCTTTTTGTACTTTACATGCGCTTAAATAAATGTTTTTTTTCCTCTAAATATCCTATAATTTTTTTTTTGTTTCTCACCACAACTACAACAGCAAATAAAGCTTCATTTTTTATTTGTTTTATTTAAATCCTTCAAAAAATCCTTGTGATGAATTTGCAGTTTTTTCTACAATTTTTTTTACGTTTTTTAACATTTTGATTAATGATGCATTTAAAACAGACGTAGTTTTAAGTTTATTTCTTTTTCAGTTTGCATTTTTCAATATTAAAAAAAATTAAATAATTTTTTTTATAATTTTTCCACTTTTTTTCTATGTTTTTGTAATACATGGTATGGTCTCAGTTCCGGGTTTTTTTTCTTTCTTTTAATATGCAATACGTGTTAATCTTTTTTTGTGACTGTATTTAAGTGAATTAAAAAAGAAATGATGATTTTTCATTGTCAGCATGGATTATTATCATGATTATGGTGTGTTTTATAATATTCGAGTTTTTTTTTGTTAAATTTAATTTTTGTGAAAAACCACAATGTTAAATTAAAGTAAAAATGTTTTTAAAAAAATTGGAAACAAATTAGTTGTGGTAAATAAAGCACCGTTTCTTGCAAATAAATTTTTTTCTAAATTAGTTCTTAAGTTTTTCAATTTGATTTTCAGTTACAGTGACTTCTTTGTAATAAATGTTAAGTAAGAGTGCAATACCTAGTAGACGTTGATATTATTTACCTTTTGCTAATGCAATAACTTTAATTTATATGGTTTACAGGGTGTCTGCTGACAAATTTATATTTTTGAATACCAGTATTTCAAAAAGTAATAAACGGTGCGGAGGAAGGGCTGCGCCGTTGGAATTATTGATTGTGCGGATTTGTCTGTCACCATGTTGCACCATTTTTTAATAGTAAAGATTCTAACGTAATTGCTCGTCGACAATTTTGTTCAAAGTTCGGTACTCGGCGAATACGTGATGGACCGGCTGTAAGTTGAATTCGTTCGTAGGTACAGAGATTCCACGCAACTGCTTCGGCTATGAACGTTCTACGACCAGGGCTCAAACGATCTTCAAGGACTCCCAAAACATTGAACTGGTTAAAAGCAGGAAAAGAGCAGCTCCACTGAAACTTCCAAGAGTGATTTTTCATGAAATTGTAAAAGAGCATCTAAAGTTCCATCCTTTTAATATTAAAATCGTTTAAGAACTAAAATAAATTGACTTTGATTAGCGCAAAAAGTTTTGTAAAATGATGTTGGAGCATTTACGCACGGTAAATCTCATTTTTTGGAGCGACGAGGCTCATTTTTACTTATACGGTCATGTCAACAAGCAAAACTGCCGTTATTGGTCTCCGAGAACCCCAGGGTAACCGTTTGGTGTGCCTTATCCGCGCATCAGATAATTGGACCATTATTTTCAAAACTTTTCGGAGTCAGGCGAAGAATGTCAACGGTGAAAATGATCGACGCATGATTACTGAATTCTTCATTCACCGTACTCTTCACACACGTGGTTTCAACAGGATGGGGCAACTGCAGACTCAGTCAGAGTTTCGAAGAAATTGATTCCGGAAATGTTTCCCCAAAAACTAATCATTTGCTTTGGGTACATCAATAGCCACCGACGTCGCCCGATCTCACTTTTAATGGATTTTTTAATGGGGCTACCTCAAAGAGAAGGTTTATAATAACAATCTCTTGTGGTTTTAACGAAAAATATTCGTCGAGAAATCAGCTCAATTGAACCAAGTTTACTGCAGCGTGTGGCACAGAACAACAGGCTCCGTTTTGAACAGTGTTTTCAACTCGACAGAAGACATCTGGATGACATACTCTTTAAAAATAAAATCTGCAATTATATTTATCGTACAGGCCTCTTAATTAAATTGTTTGTTAGTTATTACATTTGTAATTTTTGCAAAAAAATAATTAACAAACTTCATATGGAGAAGTGCCGCCTAATGTTCCCAAGAGGAGTAGGGTAAAGGGAGAAAAAGTAGTGAGTTTTACGTATCGTTTCTAATATGAGGTGAAATGCAAAAAAAAATTATTTTTAAACATTTTATTAAAACTTGCATTTATTGTTGATGTTGCTTTTCATATATAACTACTGTTCATTGATATCAGAAAGCACTACCAACATTTAGGGAACTAAATATAAACAGTTTTAATATGTTTTGTTACTTTGAAAAGAAAAAAAAACAAATATTTTTTTAATTTAACTGTTGATAACGCAATGCTGTAATACATATATCTAAACGTTTACCAACTATGTTGCCTTCTTTTAAAATGTCCCACTTTTGATGGAAGAGATCCTTTGAAAACACTTTTTACGACAAAAGCAACTAAAATAATGCTCTTACTTTGTTCTTCAACGGCTGAAAGAAAAGACAATTCTCATTCACACAGATCAAACGATGTTATAATATTATGTATTTCTCACGTTTTAGTAACATCCTTAAATAAATATTTGATATGAATGAAAGGATATAAAAACACAAATTCATGACATGTCCTTTAAAGCACGTTTGCTTATGGTAGATTTTAATGCAGATACTTGTGAATGTTTTTCATATTTGTCCTTTAGAAATTTAAAAGAATAAAATTTTTTTGCATTTTAATCTTAATTCATATACAAGTGTTATCCTTTGACAATTTTTATAATATGTATACTAGCAACAACAATAGAAAGCATATGCTTCAAAAAGAAAAGAAAAAAAGAGGAGGACAATACAAAAACTTCCTTCCGTCCTGCATCTGTATATTAAAAAACAATATTTTTATTCGAAAGGATTCTTAAACAACAGCAACAAAAAAAACGCTGCATAACAAAAGCTTTGCATATCTAAAACAAGCAAAGAATACAGAAAAAAAACAAGTCCTAAGGACGATAAAAAGAAACATCACACCATAGAGGGTAAAAAATAAAGGAGCTCTGGTGTTAAAATTATGATTATACACAATTTTGTTAAACATCGGCACCGTTTATGGGCGACAGGATGTGTGTGTCTGTGTGTTGGTTAAAAAGGTATGAACCATAAACATAAGAAATAAATGTGAAAATATCCTACAGAGGCAATCATATGCAAATTAGTTCGATTTCTTAAGTATGCAAATGAATGTTAATTTTAATTAGAATTATAATTGATTCTTTATAAGAAAAAAAACTCCCAAACTACAATCACATCTTTCGCCGTTCAGCTTCTTTGCAGGCAATAAATAACTCGCCTTAATCCTTTAGAAAAAAGGGTTGCTAGTCGCAACAGGATTTTAAGAAACATTTTAAAAATGAAACAATTTAACCTTTAACTTCTTACGCAAAATATTCAATGAGAGTAGCAGCTTATTAAACAATTTACTTTGCAACAAATTAGTATCTCGAACACTTCAAAGCTGTAATGAAATAATTTTTTTTCGTCTGATTGACATTATGATGTTCGATTTAATGATGAACTATTACACGAGTACGTGATTTACATGACAAGTGACACGTTGTTCGAACTTGAAATATCGTAGTAATAAAATATGTTTCGTATTTTCTTAACAAGGGTTAATTTATTTTTATTTTATTTTTTCTATTTTGTATTTCTAATCATGTTTTATTTTCATTTTGGGTATCAAACCCAAAGTAATTTGCATTTAATTTTTATTTAATTTTCTATTTCATTTAGAAAATTTTTTTTTCATTCTAGATGGAGATTTTCAATCATCAACGCTTGAATCATTAGCCGCCGTCATGACAGTGATACTTTTTTTATGGAAAATAAATTGAAAAAATTTATTTTTTATAAGCAGCATCTGCCGTGGCAGTCACCCTGATGTTTGTAAAGGAGCTTTCGCACGATATGTATTTTACACATGACTTGTCAAATTTTGCAGTGCGAAATTGATATCTGCCGTCTGAACGCGTTTAAACATTGCATGTGTTAAACACATATGTAAATGTCATATGACAAATTTGTAATTAGAGCGTGCTCTATTTTCATCTGACAAAGCATGTGTCATCAGCTGTTTTTAGAATAACAACAAGGAAAAGTAGTTGTTTATTTTGGTTTGGAGGTTATGTCAGATGTAATTACATATGTACGTGTGAAAGCAAAAATTATAAACAGCCTGTAAAATAACAATTTTGACAAACATACGCAAACACATGTGGATGGCAAAAGTGACAAGTCATGTGTAAAATACATATCGTGCGAAACCCCTTTAAGAGATACTTTTCTTTTGCTCTTCAATTTGATGTTGTTTATTGAATATTTTACATATTTGCTTAAATTTGATGATTTTGTAGGTTTTTTTTAATATCAAGGTACAGTCGATTTTTATTAGGTTTGTACAATTGTAAATAATAGTCACGTGCAAATAAAAGTAATGAGTAAGCTTTTGGACAAAAGCAATTTAGTGCAGCGCTGAATTTATATCTACAATCGGTACTTTAATTTTTTTTCATGCTTTAATTAACCTTTTATAAAAGCCCAGCAGTGTTCGTAACGACTCACACCCGAACTTAATATACTGTGTTAATTAAATTTGTTTTGTTAAATAAAAAAAACCTACCCAAGTCTTAAAAAATCATTTCCCTGGCTGTCTCCGGCTCCACTTTCCCTTAAATTTTTCTGAATTACTAACAAAAAATAAAAATAAAAGATTAAAAATTTTAAACAAAATTATTTTGAAATTGCAACGCAAAATTCGTCTTTTGTCCCAGTTGTATTTAGAGCCTTTGCGCCCGCAATCTCAGAATTAACCATAAAGAAAATCGTTCTTTGCATTGCGTTTTTCGGTTCTCAGTTAGCGCTGCAAAGGGTAAAAGCTGTGTACTATTGCCACAAACAATTTAAAGACCCTAAATGTCCTTTTGCTTGATGTAATGTAAAATTATTTTATTACTAATGTTCAATCCAAACACATGATTTTAGATTGTACTTATGTTATTGTGTTTGTGATTTTAAACACTCGGAACTTGAAAAAAAGCGATCTTCAATGATTTTCCTTTCTATTAAATTTCAGTATTTGTAATAACTAAAGCTTACATTGAACTTTGCTGAATTAGTCAAATAATTCAAATAAAATTTTCTCTCTTATAGCTTGTTGAAATCAAGCCAGTGTTGCAAAAGTTGATACGATCGTACCTTTTTTGAAACTATTGGATGGTGAAAAATACCGTGTTACTCCCCTTGCTAATTTGATACCATCGTTTGCTTATTCTTATTGTTACTTTAAATGGTTTATTTTTGTCTCTTGCCAACTATATTTTTCTTCCCATGTGCTTTTTTAAAATACTTGAATACGTACATAAATATGCTCCCTTTTACGAGAGACTGTAAATAGTATTTTTTGCAATATTATTTTACAATCAAAAGTTTCGAATAGTAAATTATAAATTAGTTCAAAAAACGTGACTTTTAGATTAATTAAAAAAACACATCTTTTTCTGAAACATTTTTTAAAAATTTTAAATACGGATAGCATGGAAGTGCAATAATCTAATTTTTGTTAAGAAATATGAAGGGCGCAAACCTTTTTAAATTCTTTAATGGTTAATTACGCACAATATTATTACCCATGCAAAGGGTTAAGGGGTATATTCATAAACAGTTTTAAAATTTAAAATAGACTTGAAATACTTATTTTATATAAAATTATGTTTAAAAAACCTACTTAAAATAAAAAAAATTTAACTAAAAAGTGCAAAAAAGGGGGGGGTAAAAGAAAATATAGCTTTGAGAATTTCTCCCATGATAAAAGATGTTTTTATATTAGTCAATTGGGGTCTAACCAATACTTTCACAAATATTTCATACTTAGGTAAGAAAATTAAACAGCGGTCGTCATTTGTAACATTATTTTAACGCATAAAATATTAACCTATGGGTAGTTGCCTTGCTAAACGCTTTTAATATACACGTTTCTTTGGAATTGCCTATAAAAAAGTTGTAAATAAACTTCTTAACTTCATGCTTGGTAACTAAAGGTGGCCAAAAAAACATATTTTATAAAGATGCGATAAGATAAATTCGGCTAACGTCAATTTTTTCAAATTATAGGTCAAATTTTTAAAATAAATTTTTACCATAGCATTGAATGATAATAATGGACTTAAACCAAAATTAAAATTTTTCCAAAAAATATATATGCAGTTTAGTTTTGGCTCAATGTTAAACAAACTATGTATATGACTTTTTTTTATTTATTTTTTGTGGATTAAAGTAAAACAGAGAAAAAAATTTTTTTTGATACTATTGCCGTTAAAAAAGTACTCTCGAAACATTTTTTTCATACCCAAATGAAATTCCCTTTTTCCATTACTGTATCAAACACTATAAAATCCAATTTAGTTGTAAAATAGCTCTGGGGAGGTAAAGAGCTCGCGCGTCTTTGGTAATTATTTTTTACGGGCAACCAGGCCATCTCTTTTTATCGCACTCTCGCATGTGGGGAATTGTTTGGCGTCACATAACTGTACAGTGATACAGTTATCGGAGGCTTCTATGATTATCTGCATGCAAAAAAATATTTTAAATAGATGGAGGAGAACCACTAAGCTCAAGAAGAAAAAAAATATTTTAAAACTAAAAAGAATTATCGGTGCTAGTATTATCTAGCCCAAATTGGTGTTGACGTTATGTATTAATTTACCGGCCAAATTTAACCTAAGTTTTTATTAAAACTAAGAAACCTAAAATTCAAACAAACTAGCAAACAAAATTAAAATTTAGCCACTAACGTAAATTTTACTTAAAATTGGAGTGTTATTTAAAAACAATTTTTCAAGGTATTGATTGATCAACAAGTTATGACATTAAAATGCAATTTGCATATTGCAAAAACAATATAATCAGAATGTAAAGTGCCTTATCAGCAAAGTCAACAACTCACTTTATGTATGTACACACATAGGACAAACTCACACACAATGATTCCCAAGAGGGGTGGCAAAAAAAGGTATGATAAAAGGTAAGTACATATTGAACTGTCGTATTGTCTTGTGATTAGTAATTATAGGATTTCATCAATAATTATTATTACAAAAGCTAATATTGGTGCCATTTTTTATTATATGGTTGGTAACTGCTATTGTTGTAGTTGTTGCAGTTGTCGGCTCTATTAATGTCACATCACATACATTCATTCATACCTTTAAAATGGTGTTAGAAAGAGATGTCGGGTCTATGTCTTTGTTAAGTAATTGAGGTGTTTTAGTTTATTGTTTGTTCATTTTGTTGAATTAGGAAAAATCAATTTAGGGATGGATTGATTGGTTTTTCACTTATTGTTATTGTGTTATCAAATAACAAAACATTTCAATAAAGCTGTAATGGCTGTGTGTGTGTGTCGCTGTGTTAATGAAATATTTTGCACAAATAATCATTAAGAGATTTTCTAATTGTTTGCGTTTCTTTTGGGGTTTGTTTTGCCAATTCGATTTGTCAACGTTTTTAAATTATGGTTTTTTGTTTACATTTCAATTGTTTTTTTGTTTATCGAACAATAAACACATCAAAGATAATGACAATTAAATGTATGAATTACCAATTATCGTATTTGTGTTATAATAATAGAACACTTATCTTTTGTTGTTGTAATTTAGAAAATAAATTTGATTTGACAAGGTGATAGAAACAAATGATGTAGCAATACAAATTAAACTGGATTTTTTTTTATTTTGGTTGGGATTTAGAAGAATGCACAAAGAAGGTCTCGAAAGCAAAATTATAATTTAACTTTCGTTGGTTGTCTATGTTTCTAAAATGAGATTGTTTCCCTTCTCATTCTCACAACTTTTACAATTGCCTGGAGTATCACGATACCAACTGCGCGTCCTAGTTCATGTTCGTGACAAGCCTAGAGTATGCTGAGCTTTCTATCTTCTCTGCGAATGCCCTGCTCCGGCTGCGAAGATGCACAAATGCCTGGGCCATCATGTACTGGATAGCCTAGGGGATGTATCTGCGATTGAGCTGAACGATCTGTCGAGATACATCAACGCGACAGGGTGGGTCTAGTACTCGATTTTCCCTTGGACCCGAAAACCCTGATCTTCCCCTTTAACTGATTTATTGGTAGTCTCGCAGTTTCCTTCTTATATGTCAACGTAGAGGCAAAGTCAAGTCATCAGTAACTCAACTTTACCGAGAGCCTTTCCTAAATCTATTACCAACTTGACGCAATGCATCTTTAAATCACTGATGGCTGACTGATTGAAAACGCACAGCGCTCACCAGAAAGCCTGGGGTAATATGATGTTCCCTCTCATGACATGGACGATGGCTCCGGTGCCGTATATATCTCAGATCCGTCAGTGAAAGCTGCAAAATTCTTATACAGATCGGATTCCAGCTAACAATGTTTCTCGAAGATAATCGTGGATTATTGTCTTTAAAAATTAAATTTTCCAGGCCTATACTTTATCCTCAAGACTAACTTTCTATAATATCCTCGTGCTGCCTGTATTAAGAAATTTTCCTAATCCTGACTCTCCCAGTCTTACAAAACTTAATGCTGTGTTGAAAATGGTGTTTCGTGCCACTTGGTGTGTGCTTCTTATTGCGAGAGGGTGAACTTTAGTTAGAAGCTTTCTGTAACAGCCTATCTATGAACTGTCTTCAAGGTCTAGTTTGCCACCTTCGTTTGCAAGTCCCATCTTTTTCCTATGAAATTTCTGAATGTATTGCAGGCAAAAGGCCAGAATTGACGCTTTTTTGTGTATTTCTTTTCAATAAGAGATAGTACTACAGCAAGAAATTTGGCCTTTATATGCTAAACTCAAACTCCGTTAGTTTACTGTTGACCATTATAAGCCACAGCGTGGGCGAAAGAACCTCTCTTTATGGTATTTCCATCTTCTAGCTTAGAGTTTACAACCCGGTTTATAAGCTTCGAGGTAATTTATTTGTCTAGGAACCATTTGACTTCTTGGGATTAGGAGCCTTATTTATCGCCTCTACCTTCACATTGTTAAGACTCTTTCTATATCATGCGGGGCCTATTCTATATACCCAACTACATTATGCAGCGCACTCTTAAAAGATAAGCATGATGAGTCGCACAGATGGTGTCTGGATCAATTAAATCCTTAAGATGAGGATCTTCCAACCAACCTCAAGGTTAATAAATTTTAGAATTTAATATTCTACGAAAAATAAAAATAGGTATTTAAACTTTTGTTATTTAACTTTCCTTTTAAAATTTCCTAAAAAAAATGTTTTTCTTTCCATCTTTTGGGTTTAACATTTAATTTTTTTTAAGAAACATAACTGCCAGTTATAAATAGGCAAGTAAATTTTATTTATTACTTTCATATCTTCTTACTTTAATATTTTCCCAATCCCAGTACGTACATTTCAGTAAACTTGTTTACTCCCATCCAAAGTATACAAAAATAATTTCTTGTTTTCGAAATTGTTCTTCTAAGTATTTGCGTTTTTTAATGCTCTTGTTGTTGCTACCAGTTTACGTTTTAATGCGACTTCAGGGAATTACTTGGAATTTTTGCTAAAACCAAAACATATTTTTTAAAAACCAATTTTCTGATGTGTATTAGGCAAAAATATTTAAAAAAAAATAAAAAACAACCAAAATAACAACAAAAAGTTTTGTCTTTATGTTCTTGGCCATAAAGGAAATTTTTTTCTCATAATTTTTAAGATAAACTTTTGCAAATAAATAAAACGTTTTTTTAAGTTGTATGTAATATGCTGGCTAAGAATATTTGTTTTCTAAACTAATTTCAAACTTAACGGATACAGGACAGGGAGAAAATCAGCTGTGAAATGAAAAGATACGTAAATTAACACCATGAGATATTCACCACTAGCCACATGCTTGAGGTTTTGTTTCTGTAGAAATCATTAGCATATTTAATTGTATTAGTAACTTTTAACTATTCCAATTAAGCTATTTGGCCCATACTTTAGTTTTGGTATAAAAAGGCAAATTTTGTTAAATGCGGTCTTTTTAATAACCTCAATTTTCGAGAACAATCATAACCGCGAGTAAGGTTTTCAGTTAATTTTACTGTACCAAAATTTTAATCGAATTTTATTGAAATCTCAGTGGTTTGAATTAATTTTGTTTTCAAATATTACAAACAAGTAATAAATTTTAAACTTTAAAATAAGTGTTTCGCCAAGTTTGGTAATATTAAAGTTAACAACTAATTGGTTTTATATGGTGCCACTCCCCAAAAGGTAATATTTTTAACTATCACACAGTTTTAGGTGCTTATCTAGCTTAACCACAAAAAAAAAAACAATTTTACAGATTGGCACCTAATTCCTACTTTCATTCTTTAAAACCTAACCTGAAACGATACTTGCAACCTAAGAGGACAGAGGCTTGAATAACACCTGAATTTAATGCACTGTATTGTATTGAGCAGGCAATAGCATGCAATACGGTTTAAAGGCCGTAAAAATAGTCATAGCCCACCATTTAATTTTTGGACAATTGGCCAGCCACCTATGGAAAGGGTTATAGGGTTATTCTAACCTACCACGTATACAAAGTCTCCAAAAACAACATTTTGTTGGTCTAAGTATTTTGTTATTGGTATTTTAAAGCATTTTTCTGGTTACATAAATTATATGTATCATGCGATATAATTTTATAAGTTTAGGTTAAACCTTATTTTAGTCACACATGGGGTTTCAAATATACTTATATTTTACAAGGAAATAAGAAGAGGCACAAAAGGTGCAATAACACGTTAAAAAGTATCACACGATCTTCTCACATTAAAGCGATGATATATTTGTCCTCCTTTAGCTTGCGAACATCACATTGCTGAATGGCCATTCAACGGTGGATTTATCTTCAAAAGTAAGTTACAAACATTGTTTTACTCATTAGTGATATTTTCATCGTAAAGCAAACTATGCAAAAAGTTAAAAATTAGTAAAGTTATAAGCTTTTGAGAAAAATTTAAAAGTATTGAATCAGAAATAAAAAAAAATAAAATAAAATAAAAGATTGCTAAAGAATTATAGATAGATAAAAGAACAATTCGCAAATGTGAGCAAATTGTGTAAGAATAATAAATGTTAAAGAAATTCAAGTAAAAGAAAGATAAAGATTAAAAGAAAAAGAATTGAGAAGAAATATATATAAAAAAAAAAATGTAAAAGTGAATAAATAAATAATTGCTTAAGTGAGTGAAGTTATAGCTAAAATTAAAACAAGATAATTGAAACAACAGGTATTTTAAACCCCATATATATATTTATTTTAAGATATAATCTGCATTGAAAAATTTTAAAATGATTTTCTTATATACCCTATACTTAATGGTTTAAGGTCATTGACCTAGTTTTCGGTTATATACTATCGTTTTATATACTGCATCAAACAGGGTGCTTAACTGTCTAGTGTTAAATTTTTATCTATTTTTTTTTGTTTTGAAATTTTGAATCGAAATGTAGTATTTTAATAAGGTGTTAAAATGTTAGAAATTTAAAATAAATTTGAGTATTATATTTACTTTTTGAATAATATATTGTAATATGAAGTGCTAAAATCTTTGTGTTGTGATTTATTTTGACTGGTTCGGGTAAGGTAAAGATACACAAATGTTAGCAGGGACTACCAAACGTATAGAAAAAGGAAGTATAAACATAGGTAGTCAATGGTTGGGTTGGGCAATGGTCGTTTCAAGTCATCGAAGGACGACCTCATACATTCTTCGGTTGTGATATTTACATTTTAGTTTCCGTTTAGCCATAGTTTAACCAGAATCTTTCTACCTATTTCGTTTATTTCATGATCATTTTCCTTAGCAAACCACTATTACAAGCATGCAAATTAAATAATACTTTTATGTAGCTTTAGTTTCCATCTCGGTTTAGCTCACTTTATTTCCCCCGCCCGATTGCCGACGAGCCAGAGCCGGATTTTCATGCATGCTAGAGCAAAACCAAAACTTGTATAAGTATAACTTATAGGTTGTACGCTACATAGATAATTATTTTTGGCGCCCAACGTGGGGCCCACGTCTCGTAACACCTCTTGTTTTAATCAAATAATGTATTTTCATTGTTAATAAAATTGCCTGCGTGTGCCTCACCATTTTATATCTGGCTTAATTTTTATATTTTACAGAAAACTCTCTTAAGTTCTGCGCTCTTTATTTTTATGGGGGGTTATTTTGGAAATAAATTCTAAGTTAATTTACCTAAATAACAAACATAAAATTTTTCTTCTTCTTAAGTTTTGTCCATGACTTTTTCTGGAAATTTTAAAACCTGTTGCAATTGCTGACGGGATAAAAAACCGATAAGTCATTACTTTTATGTTTTTCTTTATCAATTTTTTTCCTTACGTTAATAGACTGTAGTCGGAATTTAGGTACTGAACTAACGGGTCGGTTCCTAACCACATAGTTGACTTACGTTTGATTCAGATATGGAATCGAAGAATAGCTAATCCTGTGGCTGTTCTGTGCCATCTGAAAACATTTTTCTTTACCAGCTCTTAAGAGAAATATTTTTATTTGTTTTTTCAAGTCTAAATATCACACCGAGAATACTAAATACAAAAATTTTATGTCTTTACCTACCCCATATGAACTTTTTCATTTTAAATCACAACTTTAACATATCGAGATATTTTTTTTATTGATATATATTTTTTTCCCTTTTGATTATCCTGGCGGTATAATAGGCAGATTACTGGCTTTTAGATTAACGCATTTATTTTCTAATTCAAATTGTTTTTGTTAGAACTGAAAAGTTTATACGAAATGCCTGTTAGGAGAAGCAACGAGAATTTAACAGCACTTCCACCTGCAGCTTCGGCTACTAATCAAGATCCTACTCCACTACCACCACTAGTTGCAAATGTTTGTGAGATATGTAGAAATTATATTTCAGTCAAGGCTCAAGCATTGAAGGCTAACTGCAACCACTATTTTCATAAGTCGTGTTTTAGTAAATACACCCAAGAAAAAACGAACTGTCCTAACTGTAATTCTCAAATTGCATTGGGCAGTACAAATCCAAAAATTTCCTCAAATATGTCCGTAACTACTAGAAATCAAGCTAGGTTGCAGCAGGCGGATGAAAACAGATTTTTAAGTAGTTCACAGCAAATACCTCGTACCCCAAATACAACTTCAAGTACAAACTCGTCGCCTGTAGAGCCAGAGCAACAACGTCATTTCATACGTAATTTAGTTACATCAGCTGTTGGAGCCCAACAGGCTGAAATGCTATCGACACTTAGTCAACAATTGACACAAACTATTCAGAACAATATCGAATTAGGTTTCCAACGGATGAACGTAAATAGTAATGATAATATGCCAATAACGAGCAATTGGCCCAATAATAATCAAAATATTCCAAATAACCTTCCTCCGGATAATCATATCCAGGGTATAGAAAATCGGACACTTAACCAACTTCTAGGCTTACCTCAACCTAATAGTCAGGAAAATATCATTAACTTTGTTTCAAATCCGTCGGCCAATCCGATGAGAGTAAACTCTGGCATCTCCGCAGATCTAACTATGCGCCCGGATAAAGTTAGTCAGATTATTAGTAATTGGAGATTGAAGTTTAGCGGAAATACATCCAGCCTACCGGTGGATGCATTTCTTTATAGAGTAGAAGCTCTCACAAATCAGACATTAGGGGGGAATTTTGCCTTGTTGTGCAGAAATGCTAGTGCACTGTTTGAAGGTAAGGCCATTGATTGGTACTGGCGGTACCATAAGACAGTAAGAGAAATACAGTGGCAAAACTTATGTACGTCATTACGTAGACAATTCAAAGATACCAGGACAGACATGGACTATAGGGAGCTAATTCGTGATAGAAAACAAAAACAAGGAGAAAGTTTCGACGCATTCTATGATGCTATTTTGATACTTGTTGATCACTTAGAACAACCTATTGCGGACTCCTTGTTAGTAGAAATACTGAGAAGAAATATTTTACCCGAAATTCAGCACGAAATTTTGAATCTGCAAATTTATTCTGTTGACCACTTGCGTGACATTTGTAGGAAAAGGGAGTTCTTTCTGCAGGATGTACGGGGAAGAAACAATGCCCATCGACCGATAGTAGGTTCTAGAAAAATCGCTGAGATTTTTGAGCAAAGCGAAGAGGAAGCAGATTGTGCAGTAACACCTGATCTTGAAATCTCTGAGTTGTCCCTAAAATGTTGGAATTGTGAGAAAATTGGTCATAGATACCAAGACTGTCTGGCGGAGAGAAACATCTTCTGCTATGGGTGTGGTGCCCCTGGTATATTTAAACCCACATGCCCTAAATGTAACCCTTCAAAAAACTTACAATCGAGTGCACATCTAAGTGCACGCAAACCACTATCTTCGAGAAAAACGGATCGATCGACGAGCACGGATCAAACGCCCCTACTACCACAACAGTTTTAACCCGTCAAACTTCTATCCCTAAGACTAATAGCAATTTGCATGGACTCAGACCAATTGTCCCTTTACATGAGAGGATAAAAAAATATGCGGAAATTCGTAACAGGATTTTTAATTCGGACTGTGACAGAAAACAATCTCGTTCATCTGATAGAATGAAAAGATATTGGGCCAACATTAAGGAAAAATATAAGAACCTAGTATGTAGTATTTTTGAAAAGGAAAGCGATTTACGCCCATACGCGGAAGTAACGATATTTGGCGAAAAAGTGTCTGGACTTCTAGATACAGGTGCATCAATTAGTTGTATTGGGGGAAGTCTCGCAGCAAAATTTTTGAGTTCTAATCAAACATTTAAGAAGCTTAAATCGAAAGTACAAACCGCGGATGGCAGGCCACAGAGCATTGTTGGTTTTGTGAAAACTAGTGTTATTTTCAGAGCACGAGAAAAACCTTTAGTAATGTATATAATACCTAGCTTATCTCAACCACTTTACTTGGGAATTGATTTTTGGAAGGCATACGACCTTTTGCCATTTCAAACCTCAAAAACCTTATCCAGTTCGACAATTTCATCCATTTTAAGTAACGGTTATATACATATAGATAGCCAACAAAAGCATAAGCTTCATGAAGTAGTGGAATTATTCCCCTCATTTACGAAAGAAGGTCTAGGCAAAACATCTTTGGTAAGTCACGTTATTGATGTGGGCGAAGCAAAGCCCATCAAGCAAAGGTACTACCCTGTTTCACCCGCGATAGAGAAGCTCATGTATGATGAGGTAGACCGGATGATAGCGTTAGGGGTAATTGAGGAGTCTAGCAGCGCTTGGAGCTCACCGTGTGTTTTAGTGAGAAAACCAGGTAAGAACAGATTGTGTCTAGATTGTAGAAAGGTAAACGAGGTCACTGTTAAGGATGCATATCCTCTTCCATTCATCGACGGTATATTGAGCAGATTACCGAGAGCGAAATTTATTACCAGTTTGGATCTTAAAGATGCCTTTTGGCAAATTCCTTTAGATCCAAAATCAAGAGACAAAACAGCATTCACAGTACCAGGACGGCCATTATACCAGTATAAAGTAATGCCGTTTGGTCTGTGTAATGCACCCCAAACTATGTCTCGTCTGATGGATAAGGTAATACCGGCTCATCTGCGGAATGAAGTTTTTATATACCTCGATGATTTGCTGGTTATTTCGGATTCTTTTGATAATCATTTGGATGTTTTGGCACAAGTTGCTAGACGGTTTCGTGAGGCTGGTCTTACAATAAATGTGGAGAAAAGTAGTTTTTGTATGGAAGAAGTGAGGTACCTTGGACACATAATTGGTAAAGGCGTCATTCGCACTGACCCTGATAAAGTAAAAGCTATAGTTGATTACCCGACACCTGCTTCAGTAAAAGAGACTAGGCGGTTCCTTGGAATGACGGGGTGGTACCGTAAGTTTATAGGAAACTATGCATCACTAACGACGCCACTAACGGATTTGTTGAAAGGTAGAAGAAGATTTGTGTGGAATGAAGAGGCGAATGAATCCTTCGAAGCGTTAAAGCGTCATTTAAGCTCTGCTCCCGTATTGCACAGTCCAGACTTTAGTGAACCCTTCTATATTCATTGTGACGCAAGCAAGACAGGTATTGGTAGCGTGCTGGTCCAGAAAAATTCTGAGGGTGATGAAGTTCCTTTGGCATTTATGTCAAAGAAATTAAACAAAGCCCAAAGGAATTATTCCGTGACTGAGCAAGAATGTCTTGCCGCTGTGCTAAGCATTAAAAAGTTTCGCCCCTATATTGAAGGTCACGAGTTCACCATAGTGACTGATCACGCATCCCTCATGTGGCTCATGACCCAAAAGGACTTGACCTCCAGACTAGCAAGATGGGCACTTAAACTTCAAGGGTTCAACTTCAAGATACAACATCGTAAAGGCACACAAAATGTTGTTCCAGACGCACTCTCCCGTATCCCCTCGTCTGATTGTGACCTTTGTGCATCCGAGGAACAACGTAATTTAGCAGTCGATAGTCTGTCCGATGACAGTGGGGTTTTTGTCGACTTGGGATCACCTCATTTCCAGTCCGATGGGTATAGTGAACTTATCACAAATTTTACTGAAAACAAGAATAAATTTCCGGACATTAAAATCTTGGACGGATACATATACAGGCGAACAGAGCACTCGACTGGGGAACAATTCAATGACGATTTTTGTTGGAAACTATGGATCCCAGCAGGACTTGTACAGGACGTATTGCATAAGGCTCACGATAACCCTTTGTCGGCTCACTTTGGAATTAATAAAACCCTTGAGCGTGTACGCAGATATTATTTTTGGCCAAATTTGGTTAATTCTGTTAGGGATTTTGTAAACCAATGCGAGATATGCAAATCTACGAAGCATCCAAACTATGTCTTGAGACCACCTTTAGGACGAATCCCTATGCCTGAGCGTTTATTCCAGAGACTCTATATAGATTTCTTAGGGCCCTATCCAAGATCAAGAGGCGGTCACATTGGGATATTTGTCGTGCTTGACCACTTCTCAAAATTTTGTTTCTTAAAGCCGGTTAAAAAACTTACTGCCGATGTAGTTGCTAGGTACCTTGAGGAGGAAATTTTTCATACCTTTGGCGTTCCTGAGACAATTGTCTCTGATAACGGCGCCCAGTTCAAATCCAAAGTTTTTAGAAAACTGTTAGATCGATATGGAGTAGCTCATTTCCTTACAGCAGCGTACTCGCCACAGGCAAACGCCTCTGAGCGAGTAAATCGTTCAGTCATAGCGGCTATTAGAGCTTATGTTAACCCGGACCAAAAGAATTGGGATGAAGTTTTAAGTAGTATTGCATGCGCACTGCGTTCTAGTGTTCACTTATCTGTTGGTGTAGCCCCGTATTACCTGGCATTTGGTCAGAACATGGTAACTAACGGCAACACATATACGTTATTAAGGAAACTAGGTGCGTTAGAGGACAGATCTATAAATTTTGAGCGAGAAGATTCGATGGAGGTTATTAGAAGAAGAGCTGTAGAATTAATGGAAAAGCAATTTAAGAAAAATGAGCGGAAATACAATTTAAGATCGAGAGTAACAAATTTTATAGACGGTCAAGAGGTTTTTAGAAGAAATTTTAAGCAGTCAAATTTTGACAAAGGTTATAATGCAAAACTTGATCATGTTTTTGTGAAAGCTCGAATAAGAAAGAAGATAGGCAAATGTAATTATGAACTGGAGGATTTGCAGGGTAATTATGTAGGCAAATATCATACGAAGGATATCAAACTTATGTGAAAATTACCGCCAGCGAGATCGCATTTTGGTCTTGCTTCGCCCCAAAATACGATCTTGTGGGGGGAACTGTGTAATATGCTGGCTAAGAATATTTGTTTTCTAAACTAATTTCAAACTTAACGGATACAGGACAGGGAGAAAATCAGCTGTGAAATGAAAAGATACGTAAATTAACACCATGAGATATTCACCACTAGCCACATGCTTGAGGTTTTGTTTCTGTAGAAATCATTAGCATATTTAATTGTATTAGTAACTTTTAACTATTCCAATTAAGCTATTTGGCCCATACTTTAGTTTTGGTATAAAAAGGCAAATTTTGTTAAATGCGGTCTTTTTAATAACCTCAATTTTCGAGAACAATCATAACCGCGAGTAAGGTTTTCAGTTAATTTTACTGTACCAAAATTTTAATCGAATTTTATTGAAATCTCAGTGGTTTGAATTAATTTTGTTTTCAAATATTACAAACAAGTAATAAATTTTAAACTTTAAAATAAGTGTTTCGCCAAGTTTGGTAATATTAAAGTTAACAACTAATTGGTTTTATATGGTGCCACTCCCCAAAAGGTAATATTTTTAACTATCACACAGTTTTAGGTGCTTATCTAGCTTAACCACAAAAAAAAAAACAATTTTACAGATTGGCACCTAATTCCTACTTTCATTCTTTAAAACCTAACCTGAAACGATACTTGCAACCTAAGAGGACAGAGGCTTGAATAACACCTGAATTTAATGCACTGTATTGTATTGAGCAGGCAATAGCATGCAATACGGTTTAAAGGCCGTAAAAATAGTCATAGCCCACCATTTAATTTTTGGACAATTGGCCAGCCACCTATGGAAAGGGTTATAGGGTTATTCTAACCTACCACGTATACAAAGTCTCCAAAAACAACATTTTGTTGGTCTAAGTATTTTGTTATTGGTATTTTAAAGCATTTTTCTGGTTACATAAATTATATGTATCATGCGATATAATTTTATAAGTTTAGGTTAAACCTTATTTTAGTCACACATGGGGTTTCAAATATACTTATATTTTACAAGGAAATAAGAAGAGGCACAAAAGGTGCAATAACACGTTAAAAAGTATCACACGATCTTCTCACATTAAAGCGATGATATATTTGTCCTCCTTTAGCTTGCGAACATCACATTGCTGAATGGCCATTCAACGGTGGATTTATCTTCAAAAGTAAGTTACAAACATTGTTTTACTCATTAGTGATATTTTCATCGTAAAGCAAACTATGCAAAAAGTTAAAAATTAGTAAAGTTATAAGCTTTTGAGAAAAATTTAAAAGTATTGAATCAGAAATAAAAAAAAATAAAATAAAATAAAAGATTGCTAAAGAATTATAGATAGATAAAAGAACAATTCGCAAATGTGAGCAAATTGTGTAAGAATAATAAATGTTAAAGAAATTCAAGTAAAAGAAAGATAAAGATTAAAAGAAAAAGAATTGAGAAGAAATATATATAAAAAAAAAAATGTAAAAGTGAATAAATAAATAATTGCTTAAGTGAGTGAAGTTATAGCTAAAATTAAAACAAGATAATTGAAACAACAGGTATTTTAAACCCCATATATATATTTATTTTAAGATATAATCTGCATTGAAAAATTTTAAAATGATTTTCTTATATACCCTATACTTAATGGTTTAAGGTCATTGACCTAGTTTTCGGTTATATACTATCGTTTTATATACTGCATCAAACAGGGTGCTTAACTGTCTAGTGTTAAATTTTTATCTATTTTTTTTTGTTTTGAAATTTTGAATCGAAATGTAGTATTTTAATAAGGTGTTAAAATGTTAGAAATTTAAAATAAATTTGAGTATTATATTTACTTTTTGAATAATATATTGTAATATGAAGTGCTAAAATCTTTGTGTTGTGATTTATTTTGACTGGTTCGGGTAAGGTAAAGATACACAAATGTTAGCAGGGACTACCAAACGTATAGAAAAAGGAAGTATAAACATAGGTAGTCAATGGTTGGGTTGGGCAATGGTCGTTTCAAGTCATCGAAGGACGACCTCATACATTCTTCGGTTGTGATATTTACATTTTAGTTTCCGTTTAGCCATAGTTTAACCAGAATCTTTCTACCTATTTCGTTTATTTCATGATCATTTTCCTTAGCAAACCACTATTACAAGCATGCAAATTAAATAATACTTTTATGTAGCTTTAGTTTCCATCTCGGTTTAGCTCACTTTATTTCCCCCGCCCGATTGCCGACGAGCCAGAGCCGGATTTTCATGCATGCTAGAGCAAAACCAAAACTTGTATAAGTATAACTTATAGGTTGTACGCTACATGTAAAAAATGTAAACAAATAGAAAGTAAAAAAAATAAAGCCTAATGTGGGAGAGCTCGTGTAAGATTTTTCTGCGGAACTGTACATTGAAGTGCTGGACTTTTTTAGAAATTATTTTTACAACTAGAACTGCCATCATACTTCCCATGTGGCATAATTTTCTTAGTTTTTCTATTAACCTTAGTATTAAATCCAAAAGGTGGTGAAGATAGGAAATATAGAAAGTGAATATGAAATAACAATGGAGGGAAAGAAAAATACAAATTGAAAGAAGAAAGTAAATCACAGATAAAAAATGGGCTTTTAGCGCGGTTAGAGTTCGACTTCGCCTTCATCCTGGCATTAGCGGAATTTTTAAACCATTTTAAGTTGCCAATTTGCCGACAATGTTTTAATC
Organism: Melanophora roralis; assembly: GCA_963583895.1. NCBI lineage: Eukaryota > Metazoa > Arthropoda > Insecta > Diptera > Rhinophoridae > Melanophora > Melanophora roralis. The sequence continues at coordinate 26,283,368 of OY757189.1, read as the reverse complement.
TTGCAGTGACTATAAAGAGTTCCGGTGAGCACTTTAAGGTCTCCTTTACTCAAGAAAAAAATAAGTCTTGGCTCTGTTTGTTAAGACTCCCGGCAATTTACACCACTCAGCCTAAAACGAAAGCCCACTAGCTCGCCCTATCCTTAAAATGTTTTTAAATCTTTCCATATAATTCATGCAGTGGATGAACAACTGAGCAACTTAATATACTGGCATCTGCCCCAGATTCGCCCTGCGCGAGTTTATCAGCAGTTTTATTTTCAAGCATTCCAGAGTATTCCGCAACCCAACAAAGTCTGTTTTCTCTGAGGTCCTGAAGCACTTATCTGAGTTTGGGCTCCCTATCCCTTATATCAATTATATTGTTGACAGGGTGATATCTAGTCGCTGAGGTTTAAACTTATCTTCAAGAAACCACTATTGCCCTGGGCATTTAAGCAAATTTGCTTATCAGCAAACTTTTAAAAAAGGGTCACTGCCTTTTTAGAAATAAGTAACTGCCTTTGTTATATTATATTTTAGCCAGAAGATTTAAATTAAAGACCTTGAATACACCTTAATAATAAACAGTTCTAGCAAACAAATTTTTTGGCTTTTTACTAAGGCCTTTTACACGAGATGCATCCATGATCCGCGTTATATTAAACCTGGGGCTGGCACCCTTTCTAACAACAAGCGACAGAACCATGGTGTTGGGCTTTACTAGGGAAGTTTTTTTCACTTCGGGGGTCCTTATGCTCCCGAAATGTTTATTATTATTAAAATGTGGAATTCAGGTATATATTTTTTCTGAGCGCTTCTGTTGCTGGGGACCCTTTTACAAGGGAGTTGAACACGATTTTAGATATTTCGCGCACGTTACGAGACCACCGTTGCGATAAAAAAACTAACAGGAGACGGGGGAATTGATAAATATGGGACACAAATTTAATCATTAACGTTTTTTGTGGACTATACCTCAACTAAATGTTAAGGCTAAATGCACTGCGCTGATACAAGTTGGGGCTATGGCAAAAATACCTGAAGAAACTTCTTTTAGGAAGGCTCTAGGTAAGAAGAAAGGCACGTGAAGCCTTTTGTTGCAACAAAAACTGAGCTAAATTAGTAGCAAGAAATTGTCCACAGGTCACTGGTGAACAATGTGGAAAGAGCAAAATTAAGCAAATCTTTTGGGGGTAACCCGAATAAGAATAGGATTAGGAAAACCTAAACCTTAATATGCTACCGGGTCACTCAAACCTACAAAAGCGTCTCCATCGGATGTATGTTCTGGGAGTAACCGTTTGCAGGGAAGCCGGCAATTCGATTGGGGATTATTGTGGTTTTGCCCACCCAGTTCTTGTTCAAGCCACTTTCAATGTCTTACGACAGAGATTATACCAAATGTATGAAAAACTTTGAAGGAATTCGTCTACACCAACAAATTACTGTGAACTTCTTTATCTAAACTTATATTTCTATTACCAAAAACGCACAAGTGCATGCTCTGCGGGACTTGAATCAAGTATTTTATATCTTATTATATTGATACTTAACTCTTTTTAATGACAACGTATTTTGCAAAGGAAGAAAAAAAACATATTTCAAAATTTTAAAAACAAATGTGTTTAAATTAATTCATTTTTATTCTTACAATTGAAGTGTTTTTTGCTCATTGATTATAAATTTTAATAATTTTCTAATTCTACATTTAGAGCCATTTAATGTGTTTTCGCAGAAGTCCTTAACATTTTATTTTATAAATTACCCAAATTAGAGATTTAAGCGATGCGAACACCTTTTTATTTATAAGTTCATCCCTTCTCATCCCAGTAATAATTAAAGCATTTTATTTCTTTATCAAAATATATTAGCAATATATACAACTTACTTACTCACAAACCTATTAATATTAATTGTGGTTAAGATAAAATTAAACCAAAAAAAACTCTGAATACTTAAAACACAAAGTTAGGAAATTAAATCAGCCAATTTGTATGCAATTCGCTGTTTCAACATTGTGAATCTTTTAAATTTCACAAAATCCTCTTTTTCACTCTTCTTGTTGTATTTTTAATTTCCATGTACAACTGTCCGATTGTCTGCAATTAATCCCGGGATTTTTGTTTCTACATATTTTTGTTCCTCTTTACCAAGCAAGAAACATAAAAATAAAAAAATAACAAAAAGTTATCAATATTTATGGACAGAAATTACATTTTAATTGCTTTTCGAATAGCAAATGTATAAAAAGAAGAAGAGAAAAAAAATAAAATCCCCTACAAGCGAATCGCTTTAAAGAAGATTAGTTTGTAGATGGGAGTGATTTGAAATAGGTTAAATATTTGAACGCCTTTTTACAACCATTTTAGCCACCCACAATTGTAATTACAAGACGTGAAAAAATTATTTATTTTGAAGGTGAAGAACAAAGACTTGTGTCCTGTTGTTCTAATAGCACTTAAGAAGTAATAAGGAACATTAAGACTGCCACGCTTGCCACTATGAAGACACCCCCTTCTCTCATCATTCTTCTTAGGTAATAATAACATTTAAAATTAGCTTGTAAAATTAATCCACAATAAGACAATATTGACAGGTAGTATGGATAGAAGTGAAAGAATGGATGAACGAACTAACGGACAGTTAGTGTATTTGTATTTTTTTTTTTTTTTTTTGAAAAAAAACGTGAACAGAAATTAAAATGAAATTTTGGTATTAAGCAGCAATTAGCTTTTTTCCAAGTAAAACAAAAAAGATAAGATAAGATTTAAATTTATACAGTTCTTGTTGCGAAAGCAAAAAAATACGAACACACAGCTTGCCTACCATCAGCTTTTTGCCTTCCTTTTCCACTATCTATTTACCAACTTAAATAGCTTACAACCATAACTTAATGCAAATGGCAAAGGATTATAAAGCATACGTTTAGAATTGGAGGTGTGTAAAGTAAAATTAGAAATTAGACAACATGGAGCTTTTTATTTATTAAGAAAAACACGTAAGGGCGCTATATTCAGCTGGGCCAAGTCTTAAACATCTTCAATATAAAAAATCAATAACTCACGCCTTTTATTAAAATTTTATGCACTGAAAAAATATTTTGCAACAATATTTGAAAAAAACTTTCGTAATTCTTCTTAAAATATAAGAAATTTTCGTACATATTACAAAAAAAAATGAGGCAGAAATTACAAAAGTAATGAAAATATTTCGTAATATACACGAAAACTTCGTAGTTTTTACGAAACAAATTAGTAAAAAAAATTTAAAATTTAACAAAAGTTTCAAAAACTTTTTGTTACTTTTTTTCGTGAACTATAAGAAAGTTTCGTTTAAGTTACGAAGCCTATTTATAGATCATAAATTCGTAATTTCCTTACAGTAACGACTATCTTTCGTAATAAATTTAAGGTAAAATTGACAAGAATTTAACTTAAGTCATCCGAAGTTGTTTGGTTCCAATTTTTTTTAAACAAAAAATTTCAATTCTGTTAATTGATTATGTTGGTATAAACCTTAAAAATTTTATTGGTTAAGTCGAGTAGATAATATCGGCCAAATGGGCGCAGTCACAATTGATTGCTCTACAGGATCATTTTATGGCATTTTTCATCACTTCGGGCGACAGATTCTCACACTCATGTCGAATGTTGTTCTTAAGAGTTTCCAGAGTCTCGAGGTTGTTCACGTTAGCACGGGACTTTAAAAAACCCCACAAAAAAAGGTCTGAAACGGTATAATCGGGCAATCTTGCGGACCAATGTTAATCGCCAAAATGATAATGAGGCGACATGGGAACGCCGCCTTTAGAATATCGGTTGCGGCTCGTGCAGTGTGTGCCGTTGCTCCATCTTGTTGGAGCCCCATATCCTCCAGTCCTAATTCGTTCAATTACGGCAGAAAAAACTCGACTATCATGGCCCTATAGCGCGCACCGTACACTGTTGTCGTTTGACCAGCGGCGTCCTCGAAAAAAATGGCCCGATGACTCCTCCAGCGTAAACAGGGCACCATGCAGTCACTTTAAGCAGGTAAAATGGCTCCTGGTGCATCACTTGTAGAGTTTCGGTGCCCCAGGAGCTAAAGTTTTGCTTGTTCACATACCCGCTGAGGTAAAAATGAGCGTCATCGCTCAATATGACTTTTGGTCGAAAATCGTCTCCTTTGGCCTGGAGATCGAGGATGGCCTTAGCATACATTACACGCGCTTGGTGGTCGACAGCCAGCAGCTGATTACAGACTGGACTTTGTACGAGAAAATGCACAGGTCTTTTACCAAAATTCGCCTTAGGGACGACCGGCTGGTGGCTTTTAAATTATATTCTACATCTATCTAGTTCACAAATTTCAAAACCGCCATTTGCATCAATAAGAGCATCTTTCAATAGGGCGATTTTTTTGGCTCACCCTGTATAAATTTATTTCGTACATTTTGTATGTATTACGCAAGAAATTCGCTGTGCGTTAGTTATCCTCTACACCACTCCACATGCTTCTATCTAAAAAACTTTTTTTTGATATGTAGAAACTCTACCAGACTTTTTTTTAGTATATTGGAAGACGAAAGCTATTATAGCTTTTGTGATGTAACCTTTTATAAAATCGGTATGATTATATAGTGTCTAATACTACCCGTGCTCTATGCGCTTAACTTTTCCCATGTACATAACTTGAATCAGGTTTTCAGAAGATAGTTTTAACAGCTTCCTGTTTTAGTTGCTAGTTACATACATAAATAGGTAACATACGGACAGGTTTTAAACGAGTGCTGTGAACTCGAAAGTTTAACTTATGTCTGACGCATATATGTATATCTCGTCTTTAAAGTCAACTATTTATGGCTGCCTGCCAACACAATATTATTGCTAAAATTTTATTGACATAAAATAATTTTTGTGTTTATATGTAGCTAGATACATATGTATATATATAAGCACGTAAAAATAATAAGGAATATAATTTTGTTATTGTTAATGTCTGCCATCGCTAGTATCCGCAATGTCTTACTGCCACCCATCAACCCACCTACCAATCAAACAATCTTCTACCCGCACAGCTTATAGAATTTTTGTCTTAATATGTATGCATGTGTATCATATTAAAAGTTACGTAGTTATAGCATTAGATTTGTTGAAAGATAATAAAAAACAAAAAGAAAACAGCAAAGAAGTTACAATCAATGAACAAATATTGATTTCAACCCTGAAGTATTCGGTTATGCCGTTATAAACTAAAATGAAATAATGTTGGTATTAAGAAATGGGTGGGTGGTTCTAAGATTACGAGATAATGATTTTCGAATAACATAGTTTCTACATTAAAGTTTTTTGCAAAATAACATAATTTAAATAGTTTTCAGCATTCATTTTAATTATATCTACTCATTTATCATGAGTTTTTAAATATAAACCGAATTATGCAAAGTTTTTAAAACCAAACTTTTTTTACTAAAAATAATTATTTTACGCTACAAAACCTTAAAAAATTTATGTTCATTACCTTATTCTTGTAATTAATTTTTTTACTAATCGTTATACTCTTGTTCATTTTTGGATGTATACAAAACTCCTTTTAATGACATATTAAATTTTAAATTTTAACCCATACATATACATAAATAAGTTTCTACAGGGAAATGACAAGTATTTTTAAGAACAAAACATAAAAATTCGTAAATATATGAATTAAAAAAAATATTAACTCAAATAGAAGAAAGGCAGCACTTTATAATTTCTTTTAATTTTAGCCTTATTTACTTTAAAAATTTAATACTATTTTTGTTAGAAATTAAGAAAAATTTAAGTGAAAACAGAATTGGAGCAGCCATTTGGAGACATTTTTATAACGTAATGCATCTTACGTAATTGCTCGTTGACAATTCTGTTCAAATTAAGCTATTCAGGTATTTTAAAAGGGGTCTAAAGTTCCATCCTTTCAAAATCAAATCGCTTAAGAAATTAGAGAAAATGACTTTGATTTAGGCAAAAATTTTTTTGAAACGGTGTTAAAGCGTTTTCGCAATGTTAACCCCATTTTTTGGAGCGACGAGGCTTATTTTCACTTAAACAGTCGCGACAACACGCAAAGCCGTTACTGACCACTAAGAACCAGCAACCCTCGACTGAAACATCAAAAACTTTTGCATGCCCCAGGGTAACTGCTTTGTGTGCCTTATTCACGCATGAGATAATTGGACCATTTATTTCGAAAATTCTCAAGGCCAGGAGACGAATGTCAACGGTGAAAATTATCAACACATGATTATGGAATCCTTTTTGCCAAACCTGTGAGCTAATTCATCGTACTCTTCACAAAAATGGTTTCAACAGGATGGGACGACTGCACACACAGCCAGAGCTTCGATAAATTTGATTTGGAAAAATTTCCCCCAAAACCGCTTAGTCACTTTGGGGACTAATAGCCACCGAGGTCACCCGAACTAACTTCCAGGGGTTTTTACTATGGGGCCTTTTTAAAGAGAGGGTTTATAATGACAATGTCTTGTGGCTTTGAAGGAAAATATTCGTCGTGAAATCAGCGTGTGGCGTAGAACACAGGGCTCCGTTTTCAACAATGCGTTCAACTCGACGGAAGATATCTGGATGACTTAAGGGCTAACTATAATGTGCTTTTGCTTACTTAAGCAAAAGTGCGAATACACGTGTTTATATGTGTATAACTATAATGTTCTTAAGCGACTTTTCGTTAAGTTTCGTCAAGTTACATTTGTTTAAGCAAATAGCGAACCTGGTCGTACTTTGATTAATGGATCAGCTGTGTATACGTGAGCTGGGCGCACAGTTGCACTTTTAAGTACACTTTTATTTATGAAAAAAAATTTTTTATTTTTTAACTTTTATAATATAATTTTATTATTTATTTGCTAATGGTTTAATATTTTTAAATTGTAGATATTACTTAAATAACATTTTGGGGGGAAAAAATCCATATATTTGGAATATAAAAGTAAAACAGTTTTTGCAAGAGTACAAATATTTGCAACTGAGCTCTATAAGAATTTAAGTTCAAAAATTACAATATAGCCACTCAAAAGTCTCCAATAAATTGCTTAAGAATTTGACAGGCTTTTCGTTGATATTTGACATTAGCATAAGTTTGTTTTCATTATATGCAAGGCTTAGAAAAAGAAAAAAAGCCTGTATAGATGCTAAAATAATTCTGGTTATGACAGCTGAAATTATTTTCTATGAGCGTTCTTTAAATTACAAAATCATCTAAATGAAAGAAAAATGATTAAACCTGTTCATGTTGTAGTACTTAAATGAAATACTTTTACATATTTACGTAAAAACGATAAATTATATTTTACACAAGTAGATTTTTAATTTTTCAATAACTACTAAACTTTAAGAATTGCTTTTTTGCTAATTGTATAAGAAACTAAGCATTTTAAATGTTTGTATTAAAAACTTTATTTTTGGCTTTTAATAATTGTTCGATTTTATTTAACATTTAATACAACAGTTTTACCCTCGTAAAAGTTTATGTTGTAGAATGGCTGACTGATCGATATCCTTAGTGCACAAAAGTATTAAAAAAATATTTCAAAAAAACATGGGCTCACACGACAGCTACCTACAACCACCCACAGCTATTTTTTTCACAATTTAGCAAAAAAAAAACATCCCTTAAGTTCATGTACCACCACCCCACCCCACCCATTGACTAACTAAGCTTCACTCACACATTTCTATAACCATGTTTACCTACATATATGAGGCCAAAACAAAAAAAATTTATATAAAAAAATCATGCTCGAAAACTTACTCATCCGCAAAGAACCATTAAAGTTTTTTTCTTTTTGATTCGAAAATCCATCGTTGAAAAGCAAACTTCCGTACAACCATGTTTGTTTCCATTTCGATTTAGTTGTTGTTTTTGTTTGTTTCGTTTTCATTCTAACGTTCGCTTTTAACAAATAATTTTCCATATTTTTTTAACGATTTATATTATTCACTTGTCGTTTGGGAGGGAGTTTGTGTATAGACAAACATTTTACCACCCCTCAACTACCCTGGGGGTGACTGATTTAGATATGACTGAGTAATATTCGTACGTGTATTGTTTAGTATGAAACAGTGTTGCCGTTAAGTTTTAAATAACGACAAATGCTAAATTTATATTTTTGCATTATAAGAATATAAATTAATTCTGTAGTATAATTAATTCTTCTTTAGGTAAATTTTCCTTTTTAAATAAAACTCTAATTGTTTATAGAATATAAATTAATAAAACTTTGAGCAGTATAAAATTTTTTTATATAAAATTTTCAAATTTCATTGAAAATTGATTAACTAATAATATAAAAACAAACTTTTTTGATGCCAAAATTTTTATAATTTGTGAAGATAATTTACCGTTTTACACTACGAAAAATGTTTAAACGTTTTTTTTATAAATTGTTTTAATCACATTTATAATTATTTATGTCCCTAATATTGTTGTAGGGGTAACTAAAAGTGTGTTGTTCCATTTTAAGTTTTTAAGATAATCATTTACGACCCCAAAAAGTGGAAAGGAGCAAAAAGGAGTGGTAGCCCAATAAGTAACAAGAAACCACTATTATAAGACGATAAACATACCACAATGTACCATTATGATTTCCCTTTTTTGAATGGAAAAATTACTGGAGAGGGCAGTAGACTTGTAGCCCCCATACAAAAGGACAAATTTTCCAAAACTTGAAACCTGCTACCTAGTAGTTCTGTTTGATTTTATTTTTTTTTTTTAAATTTTTTTAATGGAAACAGGGAAAGGACCCCAATGAAAGCGGATTAATTTTATAAAGTTTTCGATTTCAAAAACTGTTTAAACTATCGACTTCAATCCTGTCACAAAGTAATTTTATTAGGAATATTATTTACGCTTAAAAGACTTAGTTAAATCGAATGTGTCTCATCCTTTAATCGTATCAATTGGTGGAAATGTAAAGGTTTCTTGGAAGAAAAACAGCATTAAATATTTTGCCCTTGGCTCTTGATGCTGTTACCCTAGTCGATGTAGAATTTCAAGTTCTTCTTCTAACAAGAGAGGGTAATTGTTTTATAACTATTTGTCAAAATTTTTAATTTGAAATGCTATCTTCTACTTTCTTATTCCATATATTTCAGACCCTGGCAATCCCGTTATTTGGTGATTTATATGTTTTTTAGTACAGTAGGACAAACGAAATTATTTTCGCATTTTAAGGAGCTAATTTTTTTTTACTATATAGTTTTTATTATTGAATCTTTGCCTTTGACGAATTCAAATAATTAAGAATTTGTTTCCAATAATTATGTTTGTTTAAAAAAAAATTATCAACCTTAATAACTTTTTTTCACACAAAATAAATTTCGGTCCACAGTGCTAAAGAAAAGTTTAAAAAGGTATTGTTGTATTGTACTTTGGCATAAGTATATGGTAAATTGCTCGTTATTGTTGATGTTGCTTAAATATTTCTTAAATATGTATGTGCGCGCTTGAATGTTATTGAGTTTTGTATGGCCTTTTAAGTAATTTTGATTACATATTTCTCCCAAATTTTTTTGAAAAAAAAACGACACATACATACACAAAAATTTGTTTATGAAATACAGATTAAATGTTGTTGGTGGTAACAGTTGACTGGATATTATTTGATTTTTTCCTTCGTTTTTTTTGTCAAGTAAATACGAGTTTGTTGGTTTTCAAATTTAGAGATGCGATTTCTTTGATATTTATAAGATTAATTTTAAATTAAATTGCAGAAGGTATTTTAAAATAAATTTATAGATGATAATATTTAAAGGAGAGAAGAGAGACGGCAGCCGGCTTAAATCATTTTTTTCTTAAGACAAATATCATCCTTTAAGGAAAAAAACGCTTTAATCTTGTCATACCACATACAGTTTTATTTTTGAAAACGATTGAAAAATTATCATCACTGAGAAAGGTGCTTTAAGATCTAAAGAGATCCTCTAGAACATGGAAAATATGATATCTTAGGCAGATGTAGTATGATTAACGCCATTATGTGTCTTGTTGGTCTATCTGACGAAGGTTACCCCATGTGTGAAATACTCTGTCCCCCGGTTGGCAAAAATCCACATAGGTAGCAATTTTTCTATTTATTACAAGGCGATCTAGTTACCTGATTGACAGAAAGACTGTCTACAATGGCTATCCCATTATAACTTCAGTCCTCGACTGAAATCCATTTAACTAAGCAGGTGGTTTCGTATTAATTGCTTTTAGTTTAACTCTGATTCGATAACTCTACCGTAAAATCTATTACCCAGTGACCCAAAGCTATATCACTAAGCTCGTCATGACATACATTTATACGACACTTTAGGCAGAATTCCAGGTGTGTTTAACTACCATGAAGGCACCGAAGTGACTTTGGAAAACAGTGCTGGCCCAAGTACAGGAGCTGGTTACTTTTTCCCGTAAGAGAATGACAGACTCTGATCAGCCACCAGTGTGAGACCCGGAACTGACATCCCTATTTCTCCAGGCAACATTAGCACCAAGTTGAGCAAGTTTCACCAAGATGACTATTGTACTTTAGAGGAATATCCTGGAAAAATGCGTTTAAGATTTATACGGATTCCTGCCACGTTGGCCGTACTCCACAGTGTTCTTAAGAATGGGTGAGTGCAATGCTTTACACCAGCAACCCCATGGATGCCACTTTGGCAACCTTGCAAATTACCACCCATGGGTACTAATTTAAAGACATACATTTGGATTTAATTCTTCTTTTAATGAGAAGTGGGGCTTGTTTAAACCTGTTTTTGATGTATGGCTCTAGATATCTGGTATTAATTCAACCGCACACCATGTAGAAGCTCTTTGCAATACGACCACCACGTTGTTCCAAAAAGGGGTTTTAGTTTAGTTGAGGTAGAACCAAAGCTCTAGAGGCTCATAACACACGTGGTATCAGAATTAAGCTTTTGGGTAGGCCTCATGGCCGAATCTGCTACCAGGTAAACTCCGAATAATACAGAGAATTTTCTCATTTTGGAGCCAGCACACAGACACATTAAGCAGCCACCCCCACAAGCATCGCTTTGGCCACTGGCAAAGGCCATCACGAAAAACACTAAAACGTACACTAGTATGCGATGGGTACACTCGCCGGCCGTTGACTGCTACTATAGAGCAACCCAACAGCAACAACATGAGCTTATCATCTTGACGATCAGTCATCAATGGCAGGAAGTAACAGCGAGCACGGTAGAAAGCTGCAACTGCTATATACATAACCGCAAATCCGGGCAAACGACTGCAGAAGCCCTGCGCACAAGACACCACTTTAATAAGTCTTAAGCCTGAATTAGTCTTTACTTTCTGTTCCGTGATGAATCAGCTGATTGTTTTTTGTTAATAAAAAATGTGTGTAAGTAGTTAGTTTTTTCGTTTCGTTGCGTTCCGTTGCGGATCAACCTGTTAAAAACAAAATCTTTGCAACGTTGTTAAGTAACAACAAGAATCAGCTGTTTTTTCCGCCATTAAAACCATACAAATTTTGATACGTTTTAACAGAAAAAGTAACTACTAAAATAAAACAACTGAACGGCACGTTAAAGAACGGCAACAGAAAGTAAAGACTAACGAAGCCTTTACTGTGGTCAGCCGATACACTCCATTACTATATGTCTTATATTTGCGGTACTCTCGGCAAATCTGTATCGAGCAAGCCGTGCCCTATCAGTAAGAAGCCCAGGTTAAAGCCAATAACCATTAGAGTTTCTCTAGCGTCAGGCTCCACCGTAAAAAGCTATTTCTCTTGCCTAACGTCACTAAGATAACTTGCAATCTTTACTTCACAAAAAGTCATGGGCTACTTTTCAACAATGACCTGTTACGATCCCATTAAAATTCTGTAACCAGTTCTTCGTAAAGACAGAAAACGCCTTGTAGATTCCGCTTTGCGAGATTGCTACAAGTTATTGGATACTCTACACTTAGTGGTAATTACCTAAATCCCCGCAAAATGTTTACTTTAATTGTATAATTGTGGGAAATGAACTTCAGTTGCTTTTTCAATAAGCAAATGGACGCCCCTTATCACGAATTTCCAAGTCATCCTTTATTCTTCAATACATGTATGCCTCCTCGAACCCAGTAAATGTACGTGTCGCTTACGCCACACAGCTTGCCAATAGATACTTTGTTCGCTTCGGCAATTGCGAAGCAAGTAAGATTTTCTTACATTGCCAATTCTCAGATTTATCGGTGTAAAAAGCCAGGCTCAGACCGGCCCTAGGAGCGCATATGTACTTACATATATGTATGTATGTTGGAATTTAAAGTTTCATTTGAAAATTTTGTAAAATTTGTACTTCTCTGACTTTTCATTTTTATTTTAAAATTTTTTGGTTTTGAAAATTGGCTGTCTTTTCATTAAAACCCCTTTACACTTAGCATTTTTAACCCATAGTGCGATGCAACTGTTTAAGCCTATACTGTTTAAAAAAATTCAATTAATTTTGTTTTTAGCAAAAAAAAAAAACAAATTGCCCCATAAAATGAAGGCACATTTATAAAATTGAAGCAAAGAAAATCCGGATATGTTTTTTTAAAAGTTTATAATGCCCACAGGGCGATCTATAGCACATTTAACACCTTTAACATGGCATGCAATTCAAAAAGTACAACAACGATAGAATTATGACGCACTTTACATGAAGTTATTCATGTAAGTCATATCCATTGTTTAAGTGCAATAAATTTTTTCTTTAATTAATAAAATTAGGGTATATAATATACAATGTTTGATGAAGAGTTAGACAAGACTTCTGCAAATAGAGTTAATTCTGCGTGAACCTGCGTGCAAAAGCAAAAAAAGTAGATTTATCTTAATAGTTGTAGTTGTTATTATTTATCTGTGTTTTTTTTTCGATTTAACCATTGATATTCAGTTTCGTGACTAAAGAGTTGTTCGTGGTCCCACCAAGATATATTAAAACACAAGGTGACCTCGTGGGCAAAACTGATTACTTTTGGTTCATTGTTATTTGTTCTTTTAATATGTCACACACAAAAAGTTTTCACGTCTGATGTTGTGACACCATTAACGGTTTTACATTGCAATGTTGTAGTTGTACTTCTTATGCGTCCACCTTGTTAAATTCACCTTGAATCAAACTGCCAGCTATAACATTTGCAATTCGTTTGCTGCTTCCATGACTTACGCAGTGAGAAAAAACTACAATGTGATGATTGATGGCTATAGGAACTTAGCCTTAAAAGGACACAATGAAAAACTAGACAATACATTTTAACTACTGTTGGACACCTGTTATTAAAGTTATGTTTTAATTACTCCAGCACAAAATTAATATGCAATACACTGTTGCATTTAAATTCTGTAGTTGTTGCTGGCTTTTTCATACACATATTACGGTGTTTAGAATGCGTTAATAAAATTAATTAAAATGTTTTAAATATTTATTAAATTATCCATTTGGTATGCACATAATTACAATTAAATTTGCCTTATACTTAAAAACGTTATATGTACAAACAAAGTATTTCGTAAAGTAACGCTGCTTACGGGTTAAAATTACCATTTAAAACAATTAAAAACATGTACGATGTTTGTAGTCGGTCAAGCACATTCCTACCACCACAATTTGGTTTATGGTAAGTATTAAAACTTGTTAAAAATATATGCGTTTATGCAGTTAAATCAAATTTCTGGGAGTATTGATATGAATAATTTTTTCTGGGAGTTAGCATGATTTCCGGGTGAAGACTTACTTAGGAAGATAGCATTAATAAAAAACTGGTCATCCATTATTGCCGAGGACCTTACTTAGTTGATGCGTTGCTTGTACAGCTTTTTGTTGATTTTGGAATGCTTAGTGAGCGTTTTTCAGCACTTTGTTCTTGTGCGCGATCTTTTCAGTTTGATAGATAGACATCTGCAAGTCATAATTAATTTGGTCCTTCCACCGAAATCTCGGTCACTTTCCGTGATAGTTGTCATCTTTTTTGCTAAAGCGCTTGTGTCAATTTGACTGTCATGACAGGCCAAAGATTTTGCGAAGGATTTTTCTTTAAAAAACTAAGCAACGATTTGTCAACTTTTACAAGAACAGATCTTTTGACGCCATAAAGAGGCACGGGTGGACCACACCTGTTGTATAAAGTTGTTTTAGTTTTTCGAGAGAGGGCTCTGTTATGAACTGTTTGCTTAGCTTAAAGAAGCGAAGCCGAAGTATATAAAGTCCTCTTCTACCTCGATGTTGCAATTGCCAGCTTTCAAATTGGCATCCTTTTCTTTGTCGTGACGTTTGTCTGACAGTTGCAAGCTCATGTTAAGCCCTGCTATGGTCCTCCATCAAACTCATCTTTGCCGGTTCTTTTTTAATTTTGGAAATAGTTACCTGCCGCTTTACCCTTTAACTGATATCATCAATATCATCCAGATATGCAGGACGCACGCGGCCCTTATTTTTTTTATATTTTTTATTATTATATTTATATTATATTTTTTTATCGAAATGTAAAAGAAGTTACACAATAAGCTGCCGGCCTGTCAAAGTGTTTTTTTTTTTTTTTGGAGAATGGTTCAGAGAGATCACTTCCTATTTTGGCTTAGAATCTCGTGGATGAAGTGTTGTTCGGATCTTATCGGTGTATTTTAAACGACATAAAGAAGGTTTGCATTGTTTTGTTTTTCATTGGCCGTTTCCAGGATTTGTCGGCCTGTATAGATTTGTTTAACTCCATAATTTATTATTCGTTGCTATTTTCAAGCATTTTTTTTAGCCACCAGCAAGCTGAGAAAATGTTATCTTCAAGTTCTTAGCACACTCTGTATGTCGGCCACCAGATTTTCATTATAATCTCGCGACGAAGTTATTTCAGCATGCAAGTCTTTTGTTTAGCGTTTGTCAGAATTTTTTGGTGTAATTCCTTTGGAATTGTGTAATAGTCTCATCGTCATAATATTGGTTTGTTTCGGCCCGCTTTTGGTAACCAATTTCTTCTTTGTGTTAAATAAAATTAGTTGGAATTACACCGTAGAGTAGCAGCTTCTCGACATCTTGGTTTCTTTTTTGTGTTTTTACGTGCGAACTTTTGTGAAAGCTATAGTAGGTATGGCGATTTTTTGTTTTATCACCGGCGCGTCCTATCCATCGTATTCCCTGAATGGCGGTGTTGTTAGCATTGTATTCTTCGATAGCATACACCCAATTACCCAGAGTCAAATAACCTTAAGGAGCGTTCATAAATTCCAAGCGCATATCCGTAAATTATGATCACACTTTAGCCTTAGCGTCTTGACGGTTGTCAAGACACCACGCAGAGGTCTGTGAAACGCCTTGAGATGCAATCAATGAAAGTCACATTGATTAAACCATTAAGAAACTTTTTTTTGTGCCATACACCCCTTTTAACCCCTGTTTAGGAGGACTTAGGTTCCTTTAGTGCATATATATATTATGAACTAATCCCGATAAAATTCAGTCTTAATTCTGGTAGTACAATAATATTCAAAACTTCCAACAGACTTGGTTGTACAAAATAAACTCTTTTTGTATTTTAATAGAATTAATAGGTGTTCAGTCGGACAGATAGAATGAGCAAATAATTTTTAGTTGCGTGATCAAATTAAAGGTCTTAGGCTGTCTTTTAAGGCAGCTCTATGATACTCTCCAAGGTCTGCTCCCTTTATCAACTAGAAGAATTGTCTTAAATTGGTAAAACAAGACTGTTGGCAGTGTTACACACAAAAAACTTCAAAAAAAATTTTTCAAACAAATTCTTGTTCATAATAATTTATTTTTTTAGTCAATTTATTTAATAGTCTCTAATAATATTTTTATTTGATTTTTAAATCAAACAAAATTTTCGCCTAAACAAATAAAATATTTAACCAGCTCAGCAAAATTTTTTAACAGAAACTAAAATTCTTGCAAAATTGTTTGTCTAAATTTACAACTTTCGTTGTAGGTCCTCAGCCAGACAAAATATTTACTGATTCTCTGAAATTTGTTACTGATTCTACAACTCAGTTTTTTCTGTGTATGCATCTTTGAGTTCATTACATTATATTTATTGATTCGGGATCATAGGATTATTGTAAATTCTTGTCTGGGACTCAAGGAGTCAATATGAGGCTCTTTCGATCTGCCAGTTTGACCTCACCCAATCTTTCGCCTTTTTGTGGTGTTGCTATAGATATTAAAAAAAATCATCGTTTTGTAAGTCAATTTGATTTTTAGGAAAAAATCAAATAATTAATAGTGAATTCACCAAATAACAAGTACAAGTAGTATGTAACATTGACTAATAAAAAATGTCTGATTTTGGTTTACATTTAAGAATTACATCCTCGACAAAGACAAAATAAATTATACCTTTATTTCTTTCGTTTCTTTAAAATTCAATATAAAAATTATACCAAAACGTAACCAAACCTACAACAATATCTTAGATACTTTCGCTTTTCCAACATCCCTACGAAATAATAATAAATTATGAAAACAGGACAAAATTATTAAACAACTTCCTTGACGCACCCCTTTTCATTTCACTTTCAACTTAATTATTCCAATAATTTAAATTCTTATAATCTATTACGATCGTATTTACATATATTTTTCATCGTTTTTATAGTTTTATTTTTCTCATATTTCGGTTGTGGGTATCACTTGCTGAATTCAAAACTGCAAGAATCACTAAAACCCCAACCCCTAAATAAAACCAAAGACACACATTAAATCCTTTTGATTTTTTATCTTGTTTTTTTTTTTGATGTTTTTATCATTAACATTCAGTTTTTTTTTACATTTTTTCACGTTTTTTTTCGGAATGTCAAAAAAAGTGGAAGTGGTAGGGTAACACAGCAACAAAAAAAACTAATTTGCATATGTTAAAAATCTGTTTTAAAAAATGAGAGTTTTTTTTGGTAGACAACGATTTTTTTTTATAAAAAATCCTATTTTTTGTAGATTGAATTCACATCAAAAATATAGTAAATCATTGTTGTATAGTTTTTTTTCTCGGTTTACGGGTGTATCTTTTTACAAAGATTAATGTTTCGTGCATCTGCACGAAAATAAATTAGCCAGGATATTCAACTATATTTGATTTCACTTTTTACTCGTTTCTTTTTTTTTCTAAAGTAGTTTTTTCATTTATTGTTTGTCTATTTAGATTTTGTTTGGCATTGACTAAATCCTTTATTTTCCTGAGTTGTTCTGTTTAATTATTTGTGCCTCAGGATTGATTGTTTGTTAATGCGGCATATGTTGTGTTTTTATACCCTTCACGCAAGTGATAAGGGTATATATAAATTTGTCATTTCATTTGTAATTTCTTTAATATCCATCTGCGACCCCATAGAGTATATACATTTTCTTAGTCCTTATAGATGGGGATGTCGATTTAGGGGTTTCCGTCTGTCCGTGCTATGACTAAAATCAACTTTTTGCAGCCCCCGATATTGTATAGACCCGTAAGTGGTAACAAACTCTCAGATATATCTGCGAAACATAAGCTGTAAAAAAAACAAAAAAAAAAACTTACAATAACTGACAGAGATGTCAGGCGAAAATCAAGAAAACCTTTGTTTATTTCTCTAAAATTTCTACATTAAAACCTCTATACTTGCTTCGGAGTTACCCCTACATAGATGCAATGTAATACGGGCTCCCATTAGATTTTCTTTACAAACATTGATATGGGCCAACTATCTCGTCTTGTCTTACTTACCCTATAAAATTCCTTCGGGAGAACACGGAATGTGTTCTCCAGTCTTCTTATCCCCCGGCACATGCAGAGCGTGCTCCGCTCTTTTGGCATAAGCCATTGTAAAACCATGGCATGTTAACATTCCAATAGCAGTCTTCAATTACCTTTCCCCAAAAAAACTAAAAAAATTAAGAGTAGAGTCAACAATTATATTTAATTTATTATTATTAAATTTATTGTTGACTCTACATGAAGTGGAAAACTAAAGTGGAGCGCGAACGTCAACTGTCCTTTCAATCGGAAAATGAACCCCTCTTTATTTGCCAATTCATCAGCTATCCATTATCCGCAATACCACTATGTCCAGGAACCTAGTAAATATGAACTTCTCTTATAACACCGAGCTTACCAATAGATTTCTTACACGTCTGGATGATTGGAAAGCATGTTTTCACCTGAATATTTTTAGTAAGCGACCATTTTGGCTGCCAGAAAATCTACATGAGATACATTGCAGCCATCATATGGTCATATGATATTCATATGACACCTGCGTGAATTGTAGCTTTAACCTCAGTTGAGTTGCCGACCTTTTCACAACACCCTCTGCAACCAACTAAATATTATTAGACTTAAGGTCCAAAACTACATTCAGCGACGCTGTAGAGGTGCTTGCATAAATACAAATATAAAACATGTTGTCAAGATTATAAAAAAATCCTGTTTTAATAGTCTAGTTTTGTCTTGTTGACCTAAAAACGTATACATCTTTATATATATGTAAGTCCCCGTAGTTCCTACAAGGAGTCATATAAAATGTAAACATCTTTACCAACAGCCTTCCATTCATAAATCGAAAAATCACTTCCATTAGAATAAAAATTTATAAAGGTGCAAAGGAATGAACATTCGGTAAAGTGTAAAGTGGCTGCCTAGCTATCAAGGGTTATCAAGAGTTAAAGAGCTAATATCTGGAACACAAAATATTTTGGTGCAATTAGGTCCAAGGTAAAATGGTAAAAAAATATAACTTCAGACAGTTAAAGCAATAAAACAGTTGGAATAATCAACTAAAGTCATATAAATCTAACTGTATATAAATAAAACAAAGAATATCCCAGAATTTCGATAATGCTAACACAAAAAGATAGCGTGTGCTCTACTGGGACACTCAATTAAAGACTTTCTTCGAATTGAAGTAGAAAAAAAAACTGTGTGGCAAACAGGAAATATATAAAAATAATGTTAAATTTGCTCAAAACAAGAGTCTAGGATTTAATTTCAGTATTATGGGAAAAGTTTTCAAAGATCTGTTTGCATTACTTATCCCTATTCCAAAACAGCCTTCCTTCCTCCCTTATACCACCACTGCCACTTTAAACATCCTTTTTGTCTAAAATCCATTACATTTTCAACATGCATTTTTACAAATGAATTGTGATGAAAAGAAAACTCATTATAAAAATGATAATAGCAGTGGTACTTTAGGCATGAATATTAAATGCATTTGAAATAAACTTGTATTATTGTTTTCTTAAAAATGTATAAAAATATAAGTGTGGGCTCTACTTTTAAATGCAGCACACACGAAATAATAAAAATGAAATAAACTTTGAAAGCAAAACTCCCTTTTTTAAAAGAGAAATACGCCTTGCTTAAGCTTTTTAAGTTGACAGTGTTAGAAAAAAATTATGTGGATTCCCAGATGACTCCCGATAATATTTTTGCGTAATAATGGCTTTTTTTAAATCCTTGCCACATATCTTTAAATATTTCAAACCAAAATTCATTGCAAACTTACTTCTGTAAAAAATATTGTACTAGTTGTCCAACAACCAGATACATGTGTATACCTAAAAAAAGAAATAAAATAGAAGAAGCATGTAATGTACACCTTTGGTTTATAGTACATACGTACATATGTATTTATCTATGTACGTATGTGCTATAAACCAACAAATGTTTATTTACACATTAGGTTGGCTCAAAATGTTCCCAAAAATCAGTTAGTTTAAAATGAGTAGCTGATTTGGCTTCTGTATCTTAGCCAATAGCTATGTTTAATAAGACGGGTATAAGCTTAGTTTAATAACACCTTAATATAACAAACCACTTGCTGCAAGTTCCGACGCCTATTTCTAGCCGCCTCTAACAGGCATTTTTGCACATGTTTGTAGCACCCAAAAAAGTTGTCTCGTTATGCCAAGGCTTTATGCCTCCTTTTCCTAAACTTAGTTTTTTTTAATCGGCCTATTATTTTCCGTAGTTTTCATATAAATTGTGCTTTTAATACTTGTTAAATGTAATCGTATAAACTGTAAACATTGCTATCAATAGCTTGCACAAAATTCCAGGGCAATTGGTTCATAAATAACCTTGGATACGTAACTCCTAATATCCAAAGTCACCTCATCCTTCAAATTTTTTGCAGATTTTATTACTGGTGTAAAACTAAAAAAGTAAGAGCGCATATTATAACCAACATCACATTTTAAGCGGAACCTAAATAAGGTCCATGGTAAGCCTTATAAAAAAATTCTGAACGACAGTTGTAGTGTAAGGTCCCACACACATAACGAAGCGATAGAGTAATCTTGGTAGCACTTATAGCTCAAAATGCAATGTAAAAAAATTAATTAATTATTTCCAGTTTTAATAGGCTTGGCCCCTATATAAAAAACCCATCTATGCTAAATTTGAAAAATATATTAAAAAACTTGCCTTTAAATTTGATTGCATGAATGCATGCATGCCCATGGACACTCAGTCAGGCGGACGGATGGACAAAAGGTGGCACTGTGTAGTGAAGGCTGCCAAAATCAAAAAAAAATTATTGTTACACTTTTAAAAAATTATCTATGCAGCTTTCTTCTAGACCTTCCTCTATAACTTACAAAAATAACCGTTTAAATATGTAAGGTTACCGCTAATTAAATTCGAACGACTTTTTTAAGTCAGGGTAAAAAAGTTTTAGGTTGTGATTAAATTTTATGTAATTAAATGTGTGGCCAGATTAGGAAAAAAAAATTCAATCTTCTTTAGATACTATGTATTTTGAAAAAGGATATTTTCGGGGTAGGCGTGTCCTTTTTTGGAATCAAAAAAAAAAAAAAATGTAGAAAGGCAATGCAGCATCTTATAACTAATGTGAGTAAAACTTTTCATTAAGCTGCAGGTTATTTTTCTCTTATTTAACAGTTTTATTTTAAAAAATATATAGAAAGGACAAGAATCCTTTGAGATTAAGAGATAAAGTATTCGTGCTTTGTTTAAAAAGGGAATTTTTTTTATATCGTTTTTAACTTTTTTGAAAAAGGTGACTTTATTTTAAGGAAGGTACCTATATACTTGCTAGGAATCCAAAGAAATTTAAACAGATCATAAACCATGTTCCATCTTATGTCTGTAAAAATTTTTCAATATTTTATTATTATTTTTCTTTGCGTGATTGCCATTAACATTTTGAGGAAATATGGGAATTCTTAAAACAAAGGCCATCTAAGATAAGTGTGTCAAGTTTAATTTTGTTTGGATTTTATTCGATTTTCAGCCAACCGTTATATAAAATCACTACACTGTGGGACGGACGGACTTACCTTAATTTACTCGGCAAGTGATTCTGAATCGGTAGGTATAATTGAAGTTATGTATCAGACTATAATAATTGTGCATTACAAGCATCTGCACAAGGCATAATGGCCCGCCCCACCACATATGTGGGAGCTTACAAAAATAAATATGGTGTGGAGTTTAATATGGAGGGCTTGAACGACTAAAACTTTCTGTTCGGTTAATTCAAAAATCGTAGGTATCAACCTAAATATAATTTTGCTACTAAAATAATGCAAACAGTCTCTCACATATCCTAGATACAAACGGTGTACCCTAAAATAAATTTTATTTTCTAAAGGTTTGTTTTTTTACATTTTACACAGCCCCAAACGTGTAACTAACTATGTGTACCTATATTCCCTTCTACTTGTATAAATATATAAAAATGCATTCTCCTTTACCGTTATTATATGTAAATATATACATATGCATGCATAAGTTATATCTTTGGGATGCAATTAACACAAGTGCTTAATGAATGCCTGCCTGACTGAATGCCTGGCTTGGCTCATTGACTGCATGTATGTTTAAGTGCTAGAATGCCTTCGACTATTTAACATTACATTGGCATTGTCCTTAGCCTTATAGTTTAAAAGAAGAATAAAAAAAACAAATACAACAACAAAAAATATGGTAGAAGGACGGATAGTCTTTGGTTAAATGTTTAAATGGTTGTGTGAGAGTTGTTTGTATTTAGTTGAATGTCAGCCGACGTCGTCTTAACAATTGCACACACTCCTGCTCTCACACTATCACTTTGCTATTACATTAAGATGGTGGTGTTGTTAAACATTCGTTTTTTTCTTCTTCTTAGTGGTGTGGCATAATGCGCCTCGTCCACTTCACATACGTAAGTATGTATATCAATGATGGCGTTACTTTGTTTTTTTTTTTATTAAACATATTCATCTTATACAAATTTATTTCTTTTTTCATATGTTTTCCTTGGGTTTTATAACACATTTTTTGTATGTACATTTATATGTGTGTAATATGTTAGAATATTCATAAAATTTCTTTTTTATGTTTACCTTGCACTTAAGTATTTCAACACACATAGAGAACATGTCCCGCAACCACTCATCAGCTTCACCGCTATCATATGTATGTCCTCATCCCCATCCTCATTAAAATATACAGGACACATTCAAACCATCATTCGACTAAAATTATTCTCATTCCTTATGCATGTACGAGTGCAAATATAAACATTTGAAATATGTGCTGCAATAAACTTAAGTTGTCATTAATATATTATAAAACATGTAAAGCAGCATTGAGTTAATTAAAAACAAATGAAGTAGTATCGTACCGTATAAGGATAAAAATTGGCCATATCAAAAGCTGGCTGAAGTTTGAAAAGCTTGGACTATATAAGCATAAACGGTTTAAATTGTTGCTAGATTCTTTACATATCAAGGTGTTAAGCTTACTTAATTTGGTCTTTAAATCATTAAACTAGTCTTGTCTTCTTTTATAAACTGCCAAATCCATTTAGCCATGTTGTCGATATAATCGATATGCGAGCTGAATTTATTTACTGCTGCGACACGTATGACGTTTTCCAATAATATATTGTAGAGGTCGCAGGTAAAGTTGTCATCATTGCTTAAGCCACGTGCTGTGGCTCGGTTCCGATTTTGCGCCTGATAAGGTCAACATGATTTAAATTACCCTTGCAAGAATAGGAACGGCCTTGTAATCGACAAACAGGTAGTAACAGTCGGTCTGTTTCTCATGCGTTTTTTTCAAAATTTAAAGTAATGTGAATATCTAGTCGAAAGTGGATTTGTTTCAACTAAATTAAGACTAATTTGGACCAATTATTTGCTCCAATTCCGTTTCAAATTTTTCACACCGTGTCATGTAAGCTTATTGTACGCGATTAGTAGTAGA
Organism: Melanophora roralis; assembly: GCA_963583895.1. Lineage (NCBI taxonomy): Eukaryota > Metazoa > Arthropoda > Insecta > Diptera > Rhinophoridae > Melanophora > Melanophora roralis. Next base: position 26,260,181 of record OY757189.1, on the reverse strand, counting down.
CTAGTCCATCTACAATTGGCACAGACAGTTTTATCTCCATTTTTATGGGCGGGGAATAGCACACTGAGGTACCAATTGTTGAGCTTGTGTTATTCCAGCCAAACTGTGCAAATAAGTTGACACAAGCCCCCTACCCCTTCAACAGCTCTGGTCTTATGCCGCTTTACTTTTTTTTCATCTGGCATATTATTTTTTTACTTCTTTTTCGTGGGCACGTAAGCACTCTCCACCGTCATCGTTGATTGAAAGTGGAGTGTCCCTATTGTCGCTGTCATCAGATACTGGTAGTTTGGAAAAGAATTAACTCCAAAAATGGAGAGCGACATTTTTACTTGAGAGTTACTTGAAAATTTAGTCTTACTCTTAAAAAAATAAGTTCAATATCAACAATTTTATTCCAGTTTTTAAACTCTTCGGAATGAAAATTATTCACAACTTTTAGGTAGGTTATAGACTGTTGAAGACAGAAAAATAGAAGTGCAACTTTCATTTTCTTTCAAATAATGTAAGCTTCAAACGGATATCTATTGTGAACGTAAAGTGCTTAGTTACTGATGGTTTGACATACCCACTTATCGTTTCACACATAACGAGTAAAACCTGGTAAGCAATTTAGAAAGGATTTTCCTTATCTGTATGGGAAATATGGGTATCGATAATTATGATTTAACAAATAATAATGCCAAAATTTGTTGGCAATTATATTCATTTAAATTTGGCTAATCATCCTTGTTTGCTTAGTACCAGAACACAGAACAATGCTTCTAATTTGTGGAAATTTACTTTTAAACAAACTAGTTTGCAAATATTATAGTGCACCTCGTCCTTTTAACGGTCAGCATAATCGGTCAAGTGTGCAAACAATTCGCGAAGTTATTGAAATTTTCTGTACTTTTTTTACTCCTCTCGATTCAAAACCATGAACAATAAAAAATTTATCAGCTAAATATCAATGACATTTGGTTTAAAAAGACGGTGGAGCTTGCCATACAGCTCGCTTAACAAATAATTACAAAAAAATTGAGAAGATTATTATTTCCAGAAGTGCTTCTTCTTATTAGCATCATTAATTGTTTGATAAAACGCCTCTCAACTACTTTTTATGGGGTTATTTATGTTATGTCAATAGCTTTTGTGAAAAACAAAAACTCTTAAGGCATTAGAAGCTTTGGACTTATAAAGTTGACCTTGTAACATGTAGACGCGGTGAACCTATGACAGGAATCATATTTAAAACATAATTGTCGAGAAAATATAATGGAATAATACTTGTTTTTACTCATGCAGTTTAAAAACACTCGATTCTTACGAAAATACCAACATTAGGACCCTTTTTCTAGTTGATGTACTGAATTAATGTATGACCACACTGAAGTCAATTTTCACAAAATTTACTTTGGCGACGGTTTGGCCAACCGGGTGTGTATTATTAAACTATACAATACACATTAAGCACAAGCTGAAGATCATTCACACATCTATTTCATTAAGTGAATAGTGTGAGTCAAATTAAATTGGACAAAAGCAAACAATTTCGTTTGTGTAGCATTTTCCATTCCAAATTTGTGTCCTTCCCGATACGAAATATTGCCCTAAAGAGTTGAAAACATCTTAACATAATGATAAGTCTCACAAAAACATTGTTGTTAAAGTTGCAATTGTGTTTATTACATGATGTACCTACAATTTGAATTTTTTAATGCAATACTTAAAAAGTAAAAAAGCTACAACGGTAATACAAAACCGAGTTGTATGCTTCCTTTACATTAAGGGCATCAAAGAAACAACAGCAAAACAATATTCTTTACAAGTATGTACAAGTTTATTATTCATCATGTTCATCTACTAATTATTTTTCAAAATGCTTAAAACAACAAAAATCTTTTAATAAAAAAAACAACAATATCGTATCACATACGCATAAAAATTTGTTCAAACAGTTAACCCTTGAAAAGCATATATTTATGTATTTGCATGTGTTTACATGTGTGGTGCCCTAACTTTTAATTTCTCTTACATTATCCTTAGACAGAGGCGGGTATATCTCATTTATTCAAGTGGCACCAAATCACATGTGTGACATCTGCATAAGTGCTGCTGAAACACTTCAATTGGTTAAATGCATGTGCAGAATTAATTATATACATTTCAAAAGCTCTCTTACATGTTTTATGACATGTAATCATACTTTTTATATAAAAAAAAAATTTTAAGAAATTGCTCGTAAATTTAAATAAGCTTACAACTGCAATGAAAGGGTTGTAAAGCTTAAATATGTAATTAAGAATGTTTTTTTTATTCTTTGGATGATAAATGTGTATTCTTACGCCTTTTCTTCTTGTAAAATGTTCTTTAATTATGTAAAACAATACTGATGAAAAATTTTGTAAAGATTAGGGGCACATATATCGAGCCTTTGGTGCAATACCGTAGTAATTCAAAAAATCGTGAACTGAGAAAAATGCATTTGAAGTTTTGAACCATCTTTTTGATAGTATTTTCGTTTACTAAAGTTATTTTTTTACAAGTTTTTAAATAAAAAGGAATGTTTTTAAATAAAAAAAAGCCAAAAATTATAAAAAATATGAAATATTTATTTATATTTAAGTACTTTGTATCAACCTATCAATGATGTATCGTTATCGTCACAAAACCTATGACAAACTTAAAAATTAATTCGAAATATATCGTTATAGCAAATAAACTTTTAACTATTTTTTTTTCTAGCAAAGTTGTAATATGAAATAATACGAACAAGTAAAAAAGAAATCAAATTATGCAGTTGTGTTTTTGTGCCTAAAACGTAGCAAAAAATAATATTGCTTTATACTTTTTTCGTAAATTGCTTTCTGTTAGTAAATTTCTTGTCATAAAGGAAATATTTCATTATTGCAAATAAATATTGTTGGAAATACCTAGAGGCGATAAAGACATTTTTAGCTGTAGAATCTGAACAGTTAGAGGTGGAATCATAATCCTTTTTTCTTTAGATAGATATTTCCCCAAAGATAATTTCTGCATACCCAGCTCAAAAAATTCAAATTTTGAGTTACTACGGTATTGCACCAAAGGCTCGATATGTACATAAATAGTTGAAACTACAAATATTTTTCAGGAATCTTGGTTTGAGTTTAAAAGATTTTTTTATAATAAATTATAACTAATTATAACAATTTATAATCGCGTCTCCGCGCGTCGAAGGTTGATTGGACTAATATGGAGGTGCAGCGCAGTTTGGTCTGCTTGTTTGGTTTCTTTGTGATTCTTGGGAAGACAAATAAAAAATTCAATTTGGGATTAAAAATTAATGCTCAAAATTATTGGTCATTATCGTAACCTAAATCTTAATTCGCAAACCATCCACTATTTCCTATTAAGAAATAAAGGCTAGCTGAGCTTATATTAAATACAATTGGCAAATTCAAAACTTTGATTAGTGGTTTAAAGGGTATCCTGGTAGGCCAGTAAATAACTGCGCAAGTCCGCCACTTTGGAGTTTGCTGGTTCGATTTTCGCCAGACTTCCTGGCTAGTATGCTTTATCCTATTTTTCTCCCTTTATAATCCCCTCAATTTTCACTCTTCTTATTTTTCTCTGCAGGTAACATAAAAGCACCGAATTACCAGATCAAAATGAGTTTCATCCTTTACTTTAACAGCTGTCTATCTTACCATACCTTAAGTTACCTAATATTATCCTATTTGAATCTAAAATGCCTCTTTCGGATATTATTCATTACAGCATAGTCTTTTTTCTTTGCGTACAACTTTTGTAGAAGCAGCTTAACGCGATATCTTCTTCTTTCACGATTTTAATGAGACAGTTACCTTGAGCTATGGCCAAGGTATCCGTTAATCTTCAACCTCTTTTTTCACGGAAAGCTTCAATACCCAGCAGTTTACGCGAAACTAGGGGGAGCCAAAATATCCTTTTATTTCAATCCTTACAATGCGTTGCCAATCCAGCACCATTTTTTCTGCGTATTTGTATATGAGTTTTTGATAAGTTCGTTCTCGAAATTGTTTCTTTGATATCGTGATGGGTCAACATATTTTTAAAACTACATTTGTTGGTAAAAACTTGTGAAACTTCACACATCTTTAGCAGCGCTTTTTCAAGTTCATTATTCATATCGGTGTCTCATTATTGCAAGGCTGTATGCAACAGTTTTTCCTCCGATTTTTAGTTCATATTATTTTGAAACTATTTTTTTTTGTTCAAGGTCAAAAAAAAAAAGACAAGAGCTAAGCAATGAATTAAAACATAAAAATGTAATATTTCATACATCTGTAATATTTCACATACAACCTTGAAGTATTGAGCATACGATATAGAAAAAATGTTTGCATACGCAAGTAAAAGAGGCAAATTTTTGTTCGGCTTGTGATTTACGCGCTATGTTAAGCTGGTTTAAAGTTCGAAGAGCTTTCATGGTTTGCTTTGAAATCTCAACAATCGAGCTTCCAGTGGATACTATTATGATTCTCAGATATCAAAGTTTCTTAGGTTGGGTTTTTGAGTAGAGAACGATCGGTTACACGTTTTGTTTACCTTCATTACATTTGTTTTGTTTATGTTTATTTTAAGACTTACCTCTCGGCTTCTTTCTCTATCATCGCTTACAGAATTCTGGTGAAGTACATGAGAGTTTGGGTTTCAATATAAATCTTAGAGAGTCTCTTATAATTTCATCGGTACTCCTTCATTTGAAAAAAAACCGTGAACTAGTGGGTCGAGATTTATTAGAAAATCTCACTATAAATCCTTGCTCTAGCTCGTGCACTAAATGTGCTTCCCCCAAGTCTACCTGCATGTATACAGGACTAAATATTTTACGGAGATAATTTGTGTTTTCCTATTGTTTCCAAGAGTAGCATAGGACTGTGTCAAAATCATTCTCCTTTATTCGATGTGAGGCTAGGTTGCTTATTCTGCGCCACGTGACATCTGCGTCTACCAAACGTCCCCATGTATTTGCTGGTCTTAATTTTCTGCCACTTGCAACGTAGGAATTTTTTGGTTATAGGATCATGCTTTGTGATTCACCATAAGTTTCCACTGGAGATTCTGTGAGTACAACGAGCATGATTTTCCTAAAACAGATATTTATAAAAGCTTTTTGCTCCTTTTGCAATTATTTAACACAACCAACTTGATGTTAGCATTATGCGAGAGGGTTTATCCACAGCCGAACCGCCTGCAGTTGTTAAAATGCAACTAAGATAGCTGAATATGTGTTGCTAAAAGAAATTAGTTGCAAATTGATGGTTATAATGCTGTTAAAGGCTGAATTCTTATGAGAAAGGAGACAGTGCCATCCGCGTAATCGATGTCACTAAGTTTACAACCGATTTTCTAGGTAATTTCTCTGCTGTGTTGGGGTACCAAGGACAACGTTAAAAAGCAGTGGGGATAGTACGCTGCCTTGTCACACGTCGTTCTCTACGGGTATTTGGTTACTAAATGATCATTTGTATTTCATATGATGTATTTTACTTTAATTACGCTTCAATTACTTTCTAATTATAATTATTTACACTCTGTTACATTAATTTCAACTTCAGTGCACTTGCAAACCAACCGATATAATCATTTAGCAGTTAAACCGTTAATACTGAAAAATATTATTATTTTTAAAAATATCCTGGGATTAACAGTAAACGTCATCTGCATTTTACCTTTTATAGTGCAGTGCATTTACACAGTTAAAAACGGATAATATTTAGAGCATGACAACACATCCTTTTTTGCCATTTTTTTTGCTAAGACAGTTAGTTATACGGCTTAAAAGGCTCATTTAATAAAAGAAGAACATAAACCCAAAAAAACGTAAAAAATTCATTAATTATAATCGAATATCGATTAATTTATTCATCCACGTGCATATGTATAAGCTTGGATGTTTTAAAAGAGTTTAATAAAGAAATCATCAAGATCAGTTCATCATAATGAAGTTTAAAATTTTTTTAAGTATTTTAATACTTTTTTTGCTTAACTTTGGAAAGCACGACTGCTTGCAGTTTTCAAGTGAAAGACGGACATTTTAATGTTTGGTAATGTGGAGTTATTATATGGGAAGTGAGAAGACTGATAAGTTTAGTAGGGAGAAAAGCAAATTTATGTATTTCAAAATGTTTCTTGTTGTTTGTTTATGTTAAACAAGCACTTTAATCATCAAATTATCGAAAAAAATTTTTTTCTTTACGAGGTTACAACGTCTTTAGGTTAATCGGCACTGTTGCCAACTTTTTTCGCAAAAATATAGCTAAATTATAGTAAAAAAACGCTAAAAAATAGCTAAAATTAAAAATTATTAAAAATTTTAGCTATAAATAGCCAAAAGGTCGTTTTTTAACATTCTGGCCACACTATTGCAAATAGTTTTAACAACGGAAACAGTTTAAATCTTTTTTTAATATTAAAAAAACCAAAGTGGTGTGACATCTAAAAGAATTTTATTTATTAGAAAATAATAATTTTTAAGAAATTCAGGCCACGAAAGAAATAAAACAATAATGTATATAGGTATATGTACATACATATATAATTTATCCCACGTATTCAAAATTATTATTGAAGTTTTATTAAGGGCTTATTTGACATATTTCTATGGAATAATTGTCAAATAAGCCATAAAAATTTCTATCACAATCATTATGAATACAGGCGTCAGTGTTTAAAACATTTGAAAAAAATTTAATTAAAAGACTCTAGTCTTTGGCAGGAAAAATTTAGTTAAATTTGTTAACTATCAGTAATATAATTCATAATAAAAAGGAAAAACAATGTTGGATATTATAGTTTGTTTGATTAAATATCTGAAGTCAATCTTCTACATCTGAATTTTCATAGGACAAATTGGTACCCACTTTAAGTAGTATTGATATTGGTACTTCGTAGAACCAGCAGTTATTAATTTTTACTTGTAAAATACACTTACACCACTTAAAACTGATATGCATATACATGTATAGATACATAATTAGTTATAAGAATACGTACATATGTAAGTGTATGTTTAAAAATACCGTTATTCGAGTTTTACTTTGCAAAATTTATTTCAAAGATGTACTTGTAATACCGCTTATTTGCTATGAAAACTTTTAGTATTCCTAGTGTCAAACTCAGCAGATCAAAAAAGCAAGACACAAAAACACTTTGTCTGTGAATTAACCTCTCTTTGGATAAAGCTATAACAATGTTGACAAGTAATAACATTTAAGTAAAATTGAAACTGACCTTTAAAAAATCGCTAGATTTTCCGCTAATAGCTAAATCAGATATTTTATAGCAATATGTATAGAAAAAACGCTAGATTTGACGAGAAAATAGCTAAATTGGCAACAGTGTTAATCGGTATAAAAAAGCATTGTTAACACAATATTTTTGCACTTTAGTCTTGTTATTTTTTTTTTTTTTAAGAGCGTGTGTGTTTAAAAATGCTTAATGCAGTCGTTTTTCGGAAATGCAGATAGATATTGATTAAAGTGGCCAGATTTGGTTTCTCAAGCGAAAGTAGGTTTTTTTTTAAATTTAAAAGCCCTCCCCCTTTGTGTTGTAAAATTTTATTTAAAATAAAAAAAAATTTTTAAGTGATTTAAAAGTTTTGGTCATTATTAAATAAGTCTCATATTGTAGATTTGCTTCCATTTCTTACCAGCGGCCACCTTAAAACTAATTTTAATGTTGTATTAGATTTCTCACTGCTTAAGCCAACAAACATATTCGATAATTTAAGTCAATTTAAATTTCACAATAACTGCAAAAACAAACAACTTAAATTGCTCTTGATCTTTTAAGCCAAATGCAACACAAGTTGATCAATCAACAGAACGAAGGAATACAAACCAATATTGGGAAGTAGTTAAGTTATAGTCAGTTAAGCCTTTATATAAAACACCCTTCAATGAAAAATAAGATATTGTTGACTGGAAGTTATTTTATAAATTGAACTTTATTTTGATCCGAAGCGCAATTAAGAAAATTATATTAAAACTCGTATATTAAAAGCATTAAAAATTCGAACGATTATGGAAAAAATATTAAAAGACTCTTTCGAGCCAAAACTATTTTTATCTTCATAAAAGAAATAAATATTTTGCCACTTTCTCCCCGTTTTCGAGTTTTTTTTTGGCGCATACAAACAAAATTATAAAAGTCGCTTTAATTTTAAAAATTTTTTTTATTATTATTTATTAGTTTGCCTTTGGTCAATTTATCACTGTCTGACTGTCCTTCCCCTCAATCAGTTTTACAAAGCTCAATCAATCCTTACGGGCCTGTAATCGATACCAACCCATTATAAATATCTCAGAAATGCTGGTGTTAACACGCTTAAGATATTAAGAGAAGTCTGCATTGGCCCATCATTTTGTATCGTATATGATCTTTCTAGGTAGTCATAGGACATAAGGGCCTTAGGACAACATATCTACGGCTCAACGATATTTGTGCAAACGTTTTATTTCTCAAAATATAGCTCAAAACTTTACTTTAACGCTCCCATATGAATTTTTCGAATTTTTTTAAGGGGGAAAACAAAACTTTCCATGCGAAAAGCTGATAAATTTTTTTTTACTTTGAACGGTGTGACGTGGCAATCCCACGTCACATTCAGTGGGATGTGCCTACAACACTTATTTAGTTAGTTTCATTTTTATTTGGTATATGTAGCTGTCTCATATAGTTCGAAGATATGTTTATATAAGATAACGTTTTTAATTTTAGGCCCGGCTTTTTTTCTTTCACTGTAGCTTCGGCTCTCTGTTTTTTAACTGCGGCTTTGCCTGACTGGTTTATTGCTGTGGCTTTTGTTCATTATTTGTTTTTTTAACGCGACATCGACTGCGGGCTTGGTTATCTGTTCGTTCACTATGTATTCTACTGTCTTTAATTTCACAGCTGCTCTCTTTTACTGTTCTTTTGAAACTGAAGCTAGCTGCTAGGGGATATAAGTTCTCTGTCAAATCCTAATAGTAGCTAAAGCTGGAATATGCCTTGGACGCGAAAGACGAACTGTTAAGAGTTTAACTGATAGTAGCCTTGGCAAAAGGAGCCTTACCAAAAATTTTATTCTTGTATAACGGGAGTCAGGGGCCCCTGCAATTCCAGATTAATCCTGGCTATCGTAAGGGTAAATTAAGGCTGTTATAATTTGGACCCAAATCGAGGGGAGAGCTTTAGTTCAGTGCGGAATTGCATTACACCTAGGTGATGAGACCCACAGATTAGAAGGAGATTTACATAGGATCCACTCCTCACCAAGATGATGGGCTATGCCCATAGAACTTTTTTTTTTGTTCTATTCCTTACCCGCTCCTTCCTCTCCAGGAGGAAAAAGGCCCTGGGTTAAATTTAATCCCCCTGGATTCTTACGAAAATCAGTAACCAGCTTCCGTTACTAATTATTTCTGAGGTCACGTCTACAAATACATAGTGGTTAGTCTTAGATGATGTTGCCGAATCAAAATTTACTGATAGCAATAACTGCTCAACTGAGTGTAGTTCGGGTAGACGTGCATATGGGGACTTTCGTAGCAGTATTTAAATATTTCTTTGTCAATGAGGTATCTACATAGATTGAATTTTCATTTTCATGAATAAATTACTCGATGTCGTAACAAGTAGAAAAATTGCCACCAATATGTTCCATTCAAACTATATGGCAAAAGTATTCCAGTTATTGTATGACTAACGTCAGTTAAGCTAACATGTCAGGTACTGATGTAAATCATGCTACATCTATTCTTTCGATGCGGCTTCGATTGCCCGTAGCAAGAATATCGACGCCAGAATCCTGTAGCTAGAACCAGGTAACAAAAATTGCAAGAATACTGTGGTAAAAGCTTGATATAATAAAAAATTTAACAGATTTTTTTTCCATTTCTCAAAGTGCCGCATCATTAAGCCCAAGCCAGGTCTGTTGAAACCTATCAAAAAAAAAACACAAACTGCTCAACTCTAATTGGTTGTCACAAATATATCGTAATTTTAGTCATACCTTAAAAGATAATTCAATAGAACAAAACATAATTTTAATTTCCTATAAAAAGAATATAATTTTCTTATTATGATGGGCTTTACTTTTTTCGAATCCCAGCTGATCGGTATTACCTATGGTTGCCGTATTTCCAACCTTAAATCTTTATGTACATAACAAACAAACGATACCAATATGAAAGGTATTGGTGTAGCTTAAACGGAAAACAAAACAAAATTATGTTTACAGACACTTTTTTAACAAATCATCAGTCATTTAAAATTGGCCGAAAATCGATTGATGTTGAACATGACGTGCCAACAAGTAATCAACAACAAACTATACTTAAAGATACACATTGTTAAAATAAAAAAATTTACTCGTAAACAAAATAAAACTACAACATTTACCAATAATTTAAAAAAAAAAAAACTTTAATGCTGGTCTTAAACAAACTGCACACAATTACAACTTATCGAACAAATGGTCACACAAAACGCTTGTAAAAGTTACCTTTAAATAGCTTTTTTGGGTACAAAAAAGTAAATTTAAGAAATTTCTAAATTGAACAGAAAACTTTATCAATATTTTTAAACACACCAAATTCATGTAAAATTTTTATCTCATATTTTAAGAAAAAAAAAATGGTGAAAAGAAAGTTAAGAAATTGTTTGTGCATTTTAATTTCTTTCTCCGAATGGTTAATTACCTTTCATTAGATTTGTATCTGCACAAGACAATACATTAATTGTGACCAGCCTATTACCTGCCATGTAACAATATTATCAAACTAATAGCAATTATGTATGCTCGCATACAGGCAGTTGATTAAAAACTGGCTTGCTTTCTGACAATATTTTATTTAATTTTGTGCCTACAAGAGGCTGGACTTGTGAGACTCCTCCATTGAGAAGTTCGTAGCTGAAATGGCACCAAGAATTTTTTACACTTAGTAAATCAGTTATGTTTATGACAGGGCAATTAGACAAGCTGGATGAACTGCAGTTGCATCAAGTCGAGAATTTTGGACGACTCCAAACGTGCGAAATGTTTGGCTATTCAGGGAGTCGGGTCATTGTGACATTGTCGGTAATGAAGTTTTTGTTGGAATGTAAGTGGTTCGGGCTACCCATAGGCTTCTACTAGGTCTTGGACAAAGTGTGCCAAGGCTGAAGAAATAGAGCCAACTGAGAGGTTCTCAAGCTTCCTTGGCCCTGGTTGGATGAAAAAGCTGAGCAGGTGGGAGGGGACGGTTTAGGGGGGTAAAATGTGCAAAATTGGGACTATTACAATGCACTGCAATGTTGAATATAGGACCAGAAAATGTAATAGGGCTTCTTCAAAATTTTACGGCCTATAAGAAAATGAGAAGCAAACAGAGACTGGGGCACATCTTATCTGACACTGCCCAAGATGACAGATCCGTTCGCAAAAGTGGCTACTGAAGCGCATCTTCCATGGAAAGTCTCTGGTTGTAGGCTAGGGAGCACCAAGGGTGGCTGGGTAAATGACTAGTTTTGACAGGGTTTGGGCTTGTACATGATGCGCAAACTCACTAACTGTTTCTTTACTCCTTACTTTACTGGGAGCGTCTTTTCTTCTCCTTCTTGTAGTTTCTTGCTTGTTTTTCTTGCGGTTCTTTTCTGTTTTTTTTTTGTAAGATGGGGGCTGTGGAGAAAAGCAGTTTAAGCACTTTCATGAAGGAAATCGGATCGGGGAACTTTTATCTATGATATTGCTCAGCTTTTGCACAGGCCAATGTTTAGTGTCAGATATTATCTAAGAATCTTATTCGCTTCTCTAAATTTGTTGTACAAGTTTCTATCATAATATTTCCTAAATTTATTCTTAATGGTAAGAAGTTCACACTAACCAAAATGCTGGCTAAGGTGTATATCCTTCGTACTAAGGGCCTTCTAATATTTTTTTATTTCTCTTATCGTTCGGACTAACAAAGATCCCTCAGTTGGAAAGTTATTCTTTTATACATGCAGAGTGGATAAATGGAAGGAAGGATTTTTTTAAGTTTTTGACGTTTTATGACAGTATTGCCTTTTGCAAACCATTTATAAAATTCAAAACCTTAAATTGAACTGTAAATCAGCTTTTTAATTGCTTTAAGCAGTTGCAGCAAACACTTAGGCAGACGTATACCATTCAGTTTACCCTATTATCAATAAGGTTATCAAATAATTGTACACGTTCATTTAATTAGAATATTAGGAAATTATAAACGTAACGTAAAAATATTGTATAAAAGTTAGCTTTTCTGACTATTTATTTATAAGCCATAAATAAAAAAAAATAAGAAAAGAACAAAGCTTTTGTTTGGTTAGTTTAAAATTAAGAAAAACTTCGTGCTGACTCACCACAGAACATAGGCCAGTGGGTTAAATAGCTGATGATTACAAATAACTTACAACTGATCAAAGAGTAGTGATGAAGAAAATCGTAGCTGTCTTTGAAAATGCACTCTACTCGATGAGTATAGGTAAACATTTGATTTTGCTATAAAATTTTTCTTTCTTAAAGTAACGCTAACAAAGTGAAAAATATTAATTTTAAGATTTGCAATAACTAAGAATTTAGTAGGTATCGAACTAGAGCCTAAAGTAATAAAAAAAAGGCCTAAAACAAATATTTAGTTAAATTTTGAATAAATAAAAAATGAAAAAAATTATATATGTATTATTTAATTAGTTAATTGCAGAAAGCGACCAAGTGACTTTTTAAGTATATCAATACGATATCGCAGTGTTCTTTATTTACTTTTTACACTGAAAGGACAAATACAATCCTTTGATCACAGCTCCATTTAAAAATTAAGAGAAATTTGCGTTATATTTTGATGCAAGTCTATTCCATATGTAAAACTTACTGCTTCAAAACTTTTATTCAAATAATATCCTCCAGCATTTTCTTATTTAAAAAAATAAATATCAAAAGTCAAAAAACCGCAAAAACTTATCCTTAAGGACAATTATAGAAAAAATACAAATAAAATTGCTTCAACAAACAACCAACGAAATAAATTGGCTTTAAGCAGCTAAAATAATATAAAAGACACAACTGCAGCTGTTAAACATACTTCATACAAACATACATACAAACATCTTAAAGTAACTTTAATGTGGTAGTTTGTAAACATAGTCCTGTCCACTAATATTATTTACAACCGGCATGATGGACATTTGCGTCATTGTTGTTCATTAAAATTACATTTATTACAACCTGCCTTAACAATGTCTCCTTCATGCTGGTACAAATTACAAAAACACTTACACACAAACACATAAACACCGTCATTTAAAAGCGAAATAAATTCACATGGTTCTCTGTTAAATGTATTATTTCTCGTTTGGTTTTTTGGAAATACTTGTAAACGCAGTCGTCATACTTAAATGAATGTATCACTGAACTACTGAACCAAATGGACATGCTCGTAATGAAATTGAATATTAAATTTATATTTTTTTAATTCAAAAAATAATGTAACATTTAGTTTGTCTTCCACCACTTAAAGTAATTTTTACCTGATGAACAAGATGACAATGAAGTTAAAGTCCCCCTTATAATAATGACGTTGGAGTTGAAGTTATGATGACATTGCATTGTTAAAAAGTAATTATTTTAACAATTTTGCAATATTTAAAATTTTTTTTTTGCATTATTATGACCGAATTTAATTTCAAGTACTTTTTTTTTTAATTTCAAGGCTACATTTTATAAGTCCAATAGGCAATAAAAGCAATTTGTTCCAGAATTAAGGTGCTTTTTTAAATGCCAGCCAATGGTGTTTAAAGATGAACAAATTTTAAAATTTATATTGGTTTCATATTTCAGCTTGTTTAGTTAATGGGCTGAAGTTATTATTACATGGAAGGTCATTATTTTTAATTATTTGTTTTTATTTTGAAATTTTTTTTATTAGTTACGGCTTAATATGTTGCAGTCAATTTAAAGTGAATTAAAAGCAGAAGGTTAAAACTTTATTAGCTCCATGACAAATTACTGTCACACCTTAAAGTTATGAGTGTCTTTGGGCAAATTTTTATTTAATTAAAAATACACCTTGCTATTTTTTTTTTTAAAGTATACAAAATACGTTTTTGTGAAAGAAATTTTATTTTAAATTTTGGCAATTAGATTGGAATTATTTTAGTAACATTTGATTAGAAGTAGTTTAAGAATTTTTCTATTTTCTATTTATATTTTAGATTAACAGTTGCAGAAGTTCCGCTCATTCTCATTGGCTTCACATGTTTTAAAGGTTGCTGGCTTGTAGGTAAAATTTAGTGATTATAATAATTTATCCAGAGACGGGAAATCGTCTGAACGCTCAGAGGAGAATTTGACCGAAATACCTGGAAAGATTAAATTTAAAGTTTTTTTAGCTATTGAGTTGCTAACTTGTTATTAGGAGGAGCCATCATACTACTTACTTTGTTGGCCCTTTATGACAACTAATGTGGGTCATTAGCCAAACTAAGAATGGATTGTCAAGCATTTCGGTGCCCTGTAGCTCTTCTCTAATCACTAACGTGGAGCTTGGAAAGATTTTGCCGGACTCCATCTTTCTAAAAGAGCTTTGGCTGTCACCTTTCGCGTCTTCCTTCGAAATAATATTTATACGCCTTTTTTGCTGGAGCATCCTCATCCATTCGCGCAACATGTTCGAGCTAGCGCAATCTATGGATCCGCACTGGCTTCAATACATTGATGTCGGTATATAGCCTATACAGATCTTGGCTCATACGATACCGTATAATAATTCCTCGCTTCGTTTCAAAAATATTATTATTCGTCTTAGCTATGGCGGTTCCGAGGCACACAAACTCGTCCACTACTTTAAAGTTGAAGTTGTCAACGCTCACAGATTATCCTAATGTCGTGGATTCTCTATTTGTTGGAAACATAAGCTAAGGCTTTTCCTCATTTACTGCTTAACTAATTTTTGCTGATTTTTTTCTATATTATTTTATCATTTTATTAACAGCTGCGTTACGCATTATCCCTTTCTGAAGCCACGTTGTGTGGTGAAATTCTCAGAAGGATATTTTCCAATCTTTACATATGATCAGCTTTGTAAGACCGATTACTTTGTCGACTTTAGTTTTCAATTTTTCAAACAATATACTTGCCAGTACCTTGTATGCGATGGGTAGAAGACTAATGCCCCTATAATTGGCACAGGTAGTCTCATATTTTTTGTATGAACACCAAGGTTACATTAATAGGGCTGTTCCTTACCAACCAACGCCTCCGGCTCTACACAGGTAAGTCATTGGCTCTTGCCGTTTTATTATTTTTCATTCGGGATATTGACGGTTTCACCTCTTCTTGGATGGAAGGTAACCACTATATATATATCTTTATCGGTTACGGAAAAAGGAGTAATTATAGATATACAAAATTTGGCGTTCATACTTGAGCTAATAAATTGTAAACAACCCTTAACACAGAAAAACTGAGTTGTAGAATCAGTTACGAATTTCAGAGAATCAGTAAACATTTTGTCTGGCTGAGGACCTACAAAGAAAATTGTAAATTTAGACAAACAATTTTGCAAGAATTTTATTAAAAAAAAATAGTTTTAGTTTCAGATAGAAAAATGTGTTGAGCCGGTTAAATATTTGATTTGTCTAGGCCATAATTTTGTTTGATTTAAAAATCAAATTAAAATATTTTTAGAGACTATTAAATAAATTTACTGAAAAAATAAATTATTTTGAACAAGAATTTATTTGAAAAAATTTTTTTGTAGTTTTTTGTGTGATGATTGTTTGAACTTTTTGTCTCAAAAATGTCCTCTATTAAAAAAAATTAAAAATATCATTTTTAAATTTAGCACGAGTACCGTAATTTAAAAACTGTGAATAGCCCCAAAATTTGGTCAACGTAACATCAAGGACTAGTGTTCTTCCCACATATCCTTTAAATGAAAATTATCAAAACGAAGACAAAAAAGTGATAGAATATCAATATTTTGTACAGACATAAAGAAAAATATGCTTCAGATCATTATCCATATTCCTTTCTATTCAAATTTTCAAAAAGTAAAAAGGAAAAAATTTCGAAATTTTTTAGATTTTGTGCGTATATTTAAATAAATAACATATAATCAATACCTAACATTTGATCACTTAAACTTCTAGGATTCGTGTCCTTTTCATATACATATCTTTAAAATAATAAATGATATAAGGGAGATAGTATTATTGATAACTTAAAAAAATTGTAAGAATATGAGTTAGGGCATGTCTTTTAATAAATCTAAATTGCTTTTAATTTCAAGGAAGGATTGGTCTACCTTAAAAATGTGTCTTATTAAAACAAGAAAACAAATCATTTCCTCATACAGCATTGGTTTCAGAAACAGTCGCCTTTAAATAAAAATATGTAGAGTGCAAATATTTCAACGGGGGCAATTTAAATTCGGTTTCAGTTTTTTTCTATCGGGCTCAGATTTTCTATGGGGATACTTCGCTAGTTAATTTTATCATCAGCACTCCTTAAACGGTAGTAGTGTTTTTGGATGTATACATCACATATATAACTTTTATTCTATCCAGAAAAGTAAGCAGAAATATTTCATTTTGTAAGTTGGAAGAAGTTTTAATTTTCCAAATGCACTATTCTTTTTGTATGAAAAATTCTTTGGCAAGAGTTGACTAACGGTTTAGCATCCATCCATTTATTATATAGATTAAAAGGCTTTTTTTATCACAGATTCATTTTTGTTCAACCGAATATTGAGTCTAGTTTGAATTTTTGCATAAAACCCGATTCTAATTGGAAACCTTCAAAGTTCGCATTCTCAAAATTTAGCAAACATTATTTACATGCGTGTGAATGTTTTAGCTATTATCCTTTCATCCATAGTGCAAAAACGACTGCCTTATCGACTATCGTGTGTGTGTATAAATTGTTGTTGATAAATGTGTATGTGTGTTTTTGATTGATGCTGTGTTGAAATATCCTTGTTAATGTAGTTTGCAGCATTTCTCATAGATGGCACTAACTAGAATTTTAATTTCATCATAGTGATTTATAAGGGTGAGTTATTTAAAAATGTAATGTTTTCTTTACGCTTGTTTGAAATCTTACTTTGTTATGACACTATACTTAACATTAAAAATTAATAAAATCTTAAACTTCATTTAGTTTTTGGTTATCATATTTACCAGTTTATTTAGATTCAAGCATGATTGCTTAGTATTACTTAAAATTTTGTATGCGTTCAATTTTTAAAGTTTGCACTCAAGTCAAAATGTCTTGCATACTGACAACAATTAGCAAATAAAAGCATTAAACTGCAAAATTCCTATGCAAAATTATTGTTTTTTAAGAATTTGTAAATGAGCACCTTTGTTAGCATTTAATTTTTAGATATTTAATTGTGGCAATACATTTTTTTAAAGCGTTAAAGTTTTAAGTTATTGCGTTAATTGAAAAAAATAATGCAGTAAATTTTTCTGTGTCCATTCGTTAAGGCTACTAAAGCAGTCATCAATATCTTCCGGAGTCTTTAACGGTACTTTTTGCAAGAAGTGGGCTTCAAAAAAATCAAAAATATATCCTCTTTTACGCCCGATCGATAATTTTTTATACGTTTGACTAATACGTTAATTGTCTAGTTAAAATTACATTAAGTCATGTCTCCAATACAGACGCGACTATTAGGGCCTATAAGCGGGGGCTCCAGTTTGTATGCTCAGCGTTGAAGTAGCCAGCAGCTATTAGTTGGACACCTTCAGATTTTTAAAAATTTTTGTTCTGAAATTCCCCAAAAAAAGTCAGTGCCAAAAATTAACATTCGACATCGCAAGGTTCTAAAACACTTTTTCAATACGGATATTACTTCCTTAAATATAAGAGAGGCTATCTATCAAATGGTACTCTATTCTCGATTGGACCAATAAAGCCTAGCCACCGTATGATCTTTCTCTGGGATATTTCGTATCTTAAAACATATAACCACTTATTTTGAAGATGCTTCTAAATATCATATGAGTTGCGGAAATTATCATTATATAATTTTTCCGTTTTTTTTTTTGCTTGAATTTGACAATTTTTTGTTTTTTGCTTTATTTTTATTTCTTCAAAAATAACTAAGTTTTACTAACATATACTTTCTACTTGTTAAACTGAAAACATTTGAATTTTAGATGCTGAGAAAATCTTATTAGAAACTAAATCATAAACAGTTACAACTCAATATTCATCCAAATCACTCAGATAAAATCTTTAAAAAAACACGAAAATGTTATTTTTACTATAGAAGGCTTACGTGTCCAAAGGTTTTAGTACTATTGAACTCAGTTTGGTTAAAAAAACTGGAATAAAAACATTCGGCTGTGCCACTTCACATTGGCCTTTCGAAAACCCAAACTTTCTTATTTTTCTCAATTTTGTTCTTTTATGAAATATTTCTATTTTTTAAATAGGGTTTGGTGTCATATTTTAACCCTTTTAGCGTAAATAGGAAAGTTGTAGGTGTTTTTATCCTAGTTTTTTTAAGTTTTATACTGCAACCTTCTTATGGGGTGCAAGGAAAAATTACATTTGACCTATCCAAGAGCTCTGTGGAAGCTGTAAGGGGGGATTTATTACAATTTTACCAAACCTTGTATGGGATCCCCTTAGGCCATGAGATAGGGGGAAAGTATATTCTAGGAATATATTTAGTAGGGAAACTAATGGGGTCCGTCGTTCACTTTGATTCTCTCAGGCTGACTCTGAGGAAGTTAGGGGGGTTTTTTTAATAATTTTTGTAAATTTTGTATGACAACGTCCTCAGTTGATAAAGATAGGGGGCAAGCATGTTTAAGGCACATGTTTAGAAGGGGAAACTAATGGGATCCGGGATACATTTTATTTCTCTAGGGGCGATTTTGGGGAAGTTGTGGGGTTTTTTATCTTGTTTTTTAAAATTTTGCATGCCACCCCCTAAGAGCGGGAAGATAGGGGGTAAGTATGTTCTAAGAATATGTTTGGAAAGAGATACAAACGGGGATCGGTCACACACTTTATTTCTCTAACGCCGACTCTGGGGAAGTTATGGGCGTTTTTTCATAATTATAACAAATTTTGTATGGCAACCCCCTTTAGGTGATGAAGATAGGAGGTAACTATGTTTAAGGAATATGTTTGAGAGGGAAAACAAATGAGGGTCAGCGATACATTTTATTTCTCTAGGGGCGCCACCAGGGAAGTTGTGGACGTTTTTACCCAATTTTTGTTATATTTAGTATGGGAACCATTTTAGGGGCTGGAGATAGGGGAAAAGTATATCCACAAAAATGTTTAAGAGGAAAAATTAATTGGGATCGGTCCTACATTTTACTATTTGGGAGTACCCTGGAAACTGTGGGAGAGATTAAATTTTTTTTTTAAATTTAGCATTGAATAGCAGCCCTGTTTGGGAGCCGAGATAGGGTATAAATGTGTTCCAAAAAAAATGTTCGCGAGAAAAATTAATGGGTGTGGCTCTTACATTGATCATTGTAAAGGGCAACTCTGGGCAGTTGAATAGGTATTTATGTACAACTTTAGGAGAAATAAGCAAAGGTAGTCTTCGTTTTTTGTCTCGGTTAGTTATCAGGCGGGTTTGGTAGATTTCAATAGCGCTTTGCTTGTATATATTTCTTATAGTTTGGTACCACTCCCGGATTAATGTCGGGCATAGCTTAATCGATTTTCCTATCTATAAGGACCAAGAAAATATACACCTTACGGGGTTGCAGATTGATATTAAAAAAATAACAAACAGAATGACGAGCTGATATATATATACCCTGAGCACTTATGTGAAAGGCATAATTATTGATTTTGAGATACTGCCGTTTTTTATATTCGTTCTAGATTTTGGGACACCCTTTGCTAAAGGGTTGCAAACATATTGTGAATATTAGTCTACCTGTTGTGGTATTTCATAATTTTTTAATACAAACATTTAATAATTAAAATACTCACCTTTTCAACGTGACTGAAAGCTGATACATTTTGAAAAAGACATTAAAATATAGAGCGCTGATTTCAATATTTAACAACCACTTTTCGAACAATGTAGGGCAAAGTAAACTTCCTTTAACAAATGTCAAACTAATTGAATTAATTTATTGTCGCCACTGATTGACGGCCTAAATTTTGCGCCTCTGGCAAAAATTTTTAAAGTAAAATTTGCATACAAGCGAAACTTGAAATTTGCATACAATTGTTTTGAAGTGAATTGCGTATGTGCGAAATTTTTTATTTTATTTTATTTTCAGTTTTACGCAATGAAAATATTAATTTTCACAGTTTGTCTCGAATAAGGTTGTACGTGGCAGCGTTATTGTGTTACCCTTTGACATACAACTTTATGATCAAAATTGAAACAATTCTATTCAAATGCAAATTTCTTTCCAATTTTCACTTTCTATTTTTAGAGAATAAAAGAATAACTGCCTGACATTTGATAGTTTCGTTAGAGGGGCCACATTGAAACATTGAAACTAAAAGTGATCTTTTGTTTCGAAATCCTTTCTTTTCCTGATTTCCGTATTTTTTCTACTTTATAAAGTTTTTCACATTAATCATTTTTCTTGCCGTTATTGTCATTGATTAAAATCTTTTGAAATAAATTTATTCAAATTTTTTTTATTCAAAGATTTCTTTTTGCAAACAATTAGAATTTACAGAAATTCAAACGTACAAAATTTGCATGACGTTACAGAGGATTGTATTGAACCCCTTTTGTGAAAGTAAAAACTAATTTACATAATCATTCAAGGTTTAGATCATACCCTTAAGGGTTAAAAAAGTTACTCTTTAACTACTCAAGATCACTGGATGCTAAAAGGAATTCTTTCTCTATAATTGAATTATGTCTAGTTATTTCTTTGATTTGCTTGTTTGGTCCTTAAAAGAAAGGGTTGATTGTTTTTGTGTTAAAACATAAAGTTACGTTTATCTCACGGTATTTGCGCCACACATCTGTCTCTGTAATCAATTTTTTACTTATAATTCTATTCATTTCGTTTTCTGTCGAAGAAACGTTTTCCATTTAAGTATTTATACGTTGATTGTCTGTAGGTATTTTTCAAATTGAAATTATGTGACTTTTTTATTTCGTTTTTTATTTTCAATCTACATATTTTTATATTCCTGAGAAAACAAATCCAGTCTCAGATGATGGCATGTAAATTTGTGCAAGAAATTTGCATAAAAATATTACAATAAAAATTTTTTGCTTGAAACAAAATAAGAAATGTTTTAAAAATACAAGCACTCTACTGTCAGCATCATAATTTATAAAAAATCACTAGAAAGTTATAGAGTTTAACCAACTTTGCTTAATGTTTTGGGACAGTTCTTAAAAGCAGCCTATCATGAAATGGTAATGCAGCAGAAAGGGTCAAAGAGGGGTCTTAGCGCCATCTAAACATGAAAAAATTGCCTTTTGGTAGAGCTGGGTCTTAAAACCAAATGTTTACATTATGATTGCAAGATCCAATCTAACAGTTAGTTAGTTAGTTAGTTAGTGAGTTAGTTAGTTAGTGCCATTAAGTGCACACCTCAAGTAAAAGGCAATAGATGTTATCCTCTACGTGGTACCTATCGAGTACTTACATAATAATGGAAATGACAGCAAAATGTTGACTAAGCATAAGGGAGTCAGGATAGCAAAAACTTTTTAATACTGGTCTGACTTTTTAATGAGGATCTTAGTATAGGCTGGGAATCTAGGAAGGACTTCTGATATGGTCACAAAGATAAGTATTAAAAAACCGTCCTGAGAACAATCGCTGAGTGGGATTTTTGTTTGGGATACAAGAGTTTTAATAAAATTTAATTGGTATGCAGCTTTCACCGGGGGCTGGATTGGGCAATGGAATCCGGCGTCTATATTACGAGAGAGGATATAAGATAATCTCTTAGGTATTTTTATGAGTGTAGCCTGGAAGGATTGGTGCTAGGGACCATGAATGAGCGCCATAACTGGGGGCACCCAGGGTATTGCTAGGGCGATCATGAGAGACTGCCGCACTCCGGAGATGATTGAAGGATGTGGATTACTGCCCCAGATTGCAAAACCATAGAGTCAAGTAGTTGGGTAAAAGATTGCATGAAGAACTTGCCAATGTTTCGAGTTGTAAGCTGAGAACCTCATTGGGTCTATTATAGAATTTGGTTGGCTAGAGGTAATTCAATGGAAAAGTTGGTTTCGCACGGGCTAAGGCTTTTATTCTTTACTTAATGTCGCACTTTTTTTCTAGTTGTACACTAGAAGAAAGTCTTAAGGTTTGCTAACCCACACCTTCTGCGACATCACAGGGAAAGAGGATGGATCTAGTACTTTTCGTAATTCCCATTGAATTTATGTGCGGAACAGCAAATCTAGGGAGTGTGGTTTATTGTCGAAACAACGGCATCTAGACTGCACTTGGCAGTTCGCCGTGATTATTCTGTTTTTTCAAAAAATGCTTTAACACTTTCTGGGAATTTTCGCCAACTTTTTTATTTTTATAATTAGTTTTTTCTTTAAATTTTATAAAAGATATTTTAAGTTAACAACGATAAAAAAATTTATTCGCTGCAACTTCTCAAAATATAGTCCAAAGTAAGTCCAAAATCTCTTGAGGTTGGTCGCCATAGCGTACACTGGCCGTTTTTTATGCCAAATAAGGCAGTAACACCATTGAATGCTCTTAGAGCTAACTGAAATCTAATTTATATTAGGCTTACATTGATATTTAATCTCTACATAAGAGAGAACATGGAGACGTTAGTAACATTGATTTTATTGCATCAATTCAACAGCAAATGGAGTCGCTAAGTATACAAGATTTGAACTGTGGATTCACTTTTTATTGTATCCTGTCAAATTCTTCGAAAAAATTAAAAAATGAAAAACACGTTCTGAAAAAAAAATGTTTAAGTTCAAATAGGCTGGCAGATGTCCTTCGTTAGAGCAGTGTACTATATAGGTCAGAACAGGTTAAAATTTTATTATGTCCCTGCTCAAACTGTGACATCAATTAATGTTAAAAATTGCGTTCGTACCTCCTCATAGAAATATGTATAAATATATTATTAAACCTTTTTTAAATTTAAACTTATAGGGGTCAAAAATCTTACTCAAGAATTTCTTTCAAATTTGGGATTTGATAGAGTTTATCAAAAGCGCTCCACTCTGCAGACATTGAAATTTTGTTATAATTTATTTTTCAGTCCAGAACTGCTGCATCTAAAATTTTATTATCCCCAAATTATAATGGGACCTTCTAAACATCTGGCAAAAATTACCGTCTATAACTCTATCATAAATTGTTTACTGGGACTTAACTTTAGGTTTAGTTTGTTCATATGTGTGTGCACATATAAATAAGTATGTAAAATACATGCATATTAAGGATAATATGACAGCAGAAATACCCTGCAGTTTTATATTAAAATAATCTAATTTCTTAAGTGACACAAATATTAAGTTAAAGTTTTTATTAAGCACTGTTTTGTTTGTGAATGTTTCCGATCTTATTTTTTTAGTTTTAGCGGGCTCCTTAGCAACATTTTTTATCAACGTTTGTAAGAGGTGACACAATATTCTAATACCCCTAAATTTTTCCGCAAAGAAAAACTGGTTATCCCTGCTGGGCTTCCAGAACTGTGGGGTAGCAAGTTTAATTTTAAATATACCAAGAGCGAAATGAAAACATATACTTACACACACATCAGCTAATACACATAAAATTTGCATATATTTATCCATCAAATTGATGGATGCTGAAGCTACTGCTGATGATAAAACATTTGCTACGCAGATGAAATACTTTGCAGATCCGTAATGGAGTCTATACTTTTTGTGAAGTTACCTCTGTATTGAAAAACTTTTTAATGCTTGTCATTGTCAAATTATTAGTTTTTTGATATCTGATATATGTAATTTGCTACGAAAACCCTAAAAAAATCCAGAAATAACTTTTTTTAGGTTTTTTTACTTTAACTCCCGCAATTAGTCTACAACAGATAAAACACTTAAAGAAATATATAAATACATCTCTATATATTGGTCCAGCATTTTAAATGTGTTTAAAATTTAATAACCTTTAATAACCCCATTGTGAGCTGTAAAAAAAATTTATCGGAAGCCTAAAATTATGCTAAGGTTATTGTATTTTTTTTAGATAAAATAATTTTATTAATCTATGCTTTCTGATGCCTTCTGCGAGCCTGGTGTAGAGCTTAAACACTAAAATTAATTTATGAATGAATTTTTTCATAAAAAAATAGGCCCGAGATGGGTAGGTGGTAAGGGATTCAACCAATTTTATTAAAACTTACTTTTTTTAATAAATAAGTATGGAAAATAATAACCCGTTGAATTATATACGACCAATAATATTATTATTTTAAGCACTAGAAGAATCAGATGATATGTTTATTTTTGTTAAAAAAAGTCTGTATTAGCATTTAGTGAAGCAGTCCCTTAATTTTCTGAATATATTTTAAATAACGTAAAATGGAAGGATGGGAAATTATCTTGCGCTGAATGGTGGAAAAAAGTTAAAGTCACGATTAGCAATTTTACAATGTCAAAAAAAGCATCATGCAGGTTTAAATAAATTTTTTATAAACTTTTAATGTATGAAAAGGTTTTTTTGCGTTTGCTACGGTTTTTGATAAAATATTTAAAAGTGTACCATAAGAGGCTTCTAGAATATTGATATGCCCGTGCAAAATAGTAAATTTATTGACTCGGCCATTTAGATGAGCGCAAATATGTATATAAATTGTTTTGGCTCCATTGTGTGATGTAAGAATTCAACGAAAGCCTTAAAGTATGCTAAGGTTTTTTAATTTTTCATATTAAATTATTTTATCAATCTCTGCTTTCTGATGCCTTCTGCGAGCCTGGTGTTAAGCTTAAAAATTGCAACTAAAAAAGTAAAGAATTTTTTTAAAATTATTTTCTAAAAATGTAGGTGGGTGGGTGGCTAAGCGATTCAACCAACAAATTTCATTCAACTTTCTTCATACTTTAGTAAATGTGTATGGCTGAGAGAAAGCCAACTGCATTTAAACAAATTAGCTATTTTGTGTAAACTACGTATAAAATTGGCGTCTTATTCTTGTACGAAATATCTTTCTTCTCCGATATCTTATGAAATGTTAATAAACACTCTCGTTTAAAATTTAAAGCAATAGAGTATAGAAAGCGACTAAAGATCTTGGAAATAAAAGTGACAGGTTGGTTGGTGGGCAGTCAAGGGGTTTTTTTAAAAATTTAGATTTACAAAATAATGAAATACTTCTTTGAGTGTTCTGGTTTTCTTGTTACCTAAAATAAACGTCTTTGTGTCTAACAAACTTAACCAAATGGCAAATATCGAGATATTCAAAAAGATGTGTTTAAAATTTACACACAAGAAAAACATATAAGACGCGTAAAGGAAGGGTGGGATGTGTTTTTAAAGTAAAATAAGCTTTACATGCTAACCATGCAACAACATTTCAAGTGTACACAATTTCAACCCATTTTTAAAACAACCACCGCCGCCAACCATTAATAGTTCTTTTTCAAGTCAATGCCAGAAACTGTAATGGAAATGCTTGTACATATTTTAAAACATAAATTTTGCAAATTCGTTTTTCATCTGACGTTTTTGTTTGTGTTGTATTGCAGCGTTAGCAACGAAAATACATTCTTAAAAGTCTCGCGGGTATTTCAAAGCTGCTGCAAACACTTATAATAGCTGTTTTAAGCCTTCTTTCAATGCTGCCAATGACTGCTGAAGTCTAAGTACTTACTCACTCCGAAAGCAGCAGCATCAATTTGTGAAGACATCACTGCTTTAAGACTAAATTAATTTTTCCCAACTAAAGCATAAACATAAAAATATTATTTAAAAACTACTTTCCACGGTGCCATAACCGTAAAGTAATTTTTGCGCTGACTTTAAAATTTACGCATTTTCAGCAAAAGTATTATATAAACGTGGGACTAAATACATTTATGCATTCAAACTACCCTCTTAAAAGATATTTGAATATTTTAAATTTCTTTAAATCATATTTCCAACTGCTTTAACTTTGTAAATATGTCTATGTGTGTGTTTTGAAGGCACATTAGCTCGCACATATCCTAATGCTGCTCCATCATCAACTCAGGATGTTACCAACGGATACATTTTTCTACTTTGACAACTTATCTTAGGCAAATGAGCAGCAACGGCAATAACAGGCAGTAGCAGCAGCAGCAGCAATCATAAAAGAACGTAATATATTGTCACTCCCATAGCTTTCTATTAAGTATACTTTCTTTTTCTGGAAAATAGTCCTCATGTTTTAATACTTTTTTTATCTTTTTATATATCGTTTTTGTTGTTGTTGCTGTTTCATATCCTTTCTTTCCTTGATAACCAAAATATTTTATGTTTCTCATTTTATTATCCTGAAAAAAATCATTTTAAATATAAAATCGTACAAAATTTATGATAAAGAAGGCTTTAATTTTCAATAGAAATAAGGATAAAGCAATTTTACTTGTTTAAAAAGATGTAAAAATTCTCAAGCAACTTTGTAAACTAAGAAATTAAGAATTAGGAATAATTTTGAATTGCCTCGGGTTGCTGTTAAAGGTTTTTAGACTAGAAGCCTACCCTGTTGGACGATTTAAAATCTGCAGGCAATTTAAGCCCGAATAGGATTCCTGACAACATATGAAGCAAAACGCCTGGGCTGATCAGGGTTATAAGTCTTAGGAATCAGAGGAAAGACCGAGTGAGAATACAAAATCAGAGATAGTGTTGCAATGTAGGAGGATGCTAAATGATAACTCGGAACATTTCCAAGTAGAAAATATATGAATGCCTGCACATTACGGAGTACTTGCAAAAAACAACTGGTGATTAAAGTAAAAAAGCTCGAGGCAGTTGACCTGAGAAACCTGAAGCTAAATGTTACAACAAAGGCCGGGTTGAGTAGATAGAAACTGAATAGACTGTGATACAACGAGGAATAAAACAAATGATAACGAGGATGAGAAAGTCCTGAAAATTAGGGACCCAAAGTTTTGCAAGGTGCCACAAACTAATTTAAAGCTACAATCACGCCTCAGTCGTTGAGGGTGGTGAAGAACAGCGAGTGCAAGAAACGCAGAAAGGATTTTGAATCGATGAATTATTTCCTATGGCAAGGTCCAGCTTTTGCACAGCTCAGATTCTATTGTATGTTTGGTGTAACAACAGATGAGGCTTGCTTAAGAGGTGTAAAAGTTAAACGTTGAGGGGATTCGCCCGCTTCACCTAAAGTTTGTGAATCTCGTTTGAGCAATTTGCTGTCATTTTATTTCTACTCCTTTAGATTTACTTTTTCAATCAAATTAAGCACTAATAACAAACACATATCCTTTCTGTATATGCTCTAACGTTGATTAGTGCCTCAAATATTATAATGTGCTCATCAATTTCAAAACAGAAGCCATCGAACGATAATTTGCTAGAGCCCTTATATGAGTCCTATACGCTGAAATCAAATTAAATGGCAATTAACTATTAAATGGTATAAATATTTAGATTTAATTTCGTTCAAAAAAGTCTATGTGAGAAAGAAATCGCCACAATTTGGAAAACTCAATATTACTTTACCGATATCCTGTACGTGTATGTGTATATCTTCTATTTAAGCTTTTGTTGCTTACTGTACTTACCACTTCAGTTTGAAAAGAAAAAATCATATTAATTTAAATTTTCATTGCTCAGGAAAAAAGTTTGTTTATTTAACATTTTTAAAATCAAGAAATTTATAAAAAAAAATAATAATTAAAATTTCAATTAGGGGGAAAACTCTTACAAAATTAATATTTTAAATAATTCTTGATAAATTAGAAAAGAAAATTATGAAATACTTGATTACCACATTTAAAAGATATTTGAAATAATGAGCCAATTTTAAACCTCCAAAAACTTTTTCTTCTTCGATGGTAAATGGTCTACTCAGTCCAACGATGGGTACAGCCCTGATTGGTGCACACGTAGTATAAACGCATTTCCTCTTCAGCGCGACGAGTTTGAGCCTGGAAAAATACCGATTCACGATGACCACATTTGGGGCACTCATGATCTTCAGTGCGTGGCAAAGTGGGATCCGAGATGACATCCGGACAGATATGAGTCAATTCATCGATTTCGTGCATAATTTTGTTGACATAAATGCAATTAGAATCGGCTTCCTGGCGATAGTCGCAATTACGACAAGCATACATTAGCACCTTATTATCCTTATCCTCTTTGGGATACAACATATTGTTGCATTCCTGACAGAAACGTATGCCCACATAGCCAGGGCCTTCGTTAGATCCACCCTCAAACGACATAGACATTGTTATATATTGGCGCAAAAAGTTTTCTTTTGGTGTTAATTAAATTTAAATGAGTTTTTTTGTTGCCGCTAACGTTCAATTAACTGATACTACGCAAGGACAATGACTCTATGTGCAAGTGTGTAGGTTTGTACGTTTGTTTTTACTTCAATGAGTCTGTAATGCTGCTGTGTCTCGTCAGCCTTGAACTTGAAACCTACTTAATTTAACTGTTGCTTAATTGAGTTTGTTGTTTGTTTTTTTTTTTTGTTTGTTGGACTCTGCTCTATTAAATATGTTTGTGTATGTACCCAGAACACACAGACAGCAGGTTGTTACGTCATTAAAAATCTCTGGCTGCTAGTATTTACAACAATTTTGTTGTTGTTCTTTTTGTTTTTGCGAGGGTTTTGATATCGTTTGCCTGTGAAAGGTTGAGGATGTATTTGTAGATAAATGGTCGTTCTGTAATGAAAAAGAAGAAAAACAAAAAAAAAAAGAAAATTAGTAGTGTTTTTAATTTGTACTCCTTATTTTCTTTGTCTGTGTGTTAATTTTCAATGTTTCACTATCTTCTAAATTCGTTCCTACACTTTAATATGCAAGGCAGCAATAATTACAGAATTTTTTTCAAAGTATACACACACCAACACAACAAAAATGTATTACCAATTTAAAATAAAATGGGTTGAAATAGAGGGCAACAACAGAACTGTAGAGAGAAACACAAAAAAAAAATAGAGAGCGGAAATAGGTAAATTCTCCCTTCAGCTAGAAAGAGATGGCAATTAGTTGAAGGACTCACTAGCAAGACAAAGTACGAGCTATTATTGTCCTTTATGCTTTAATTCTTTCCGTTTGGCATTCTTTGTAATTGCTACTAAGCGCTCATGCGCATTGGCTAAAATTAAGCGGCAATTTTTGGTAGAGTTTCCCCTTTAAACACAAAAGAAAAATGTAAGAGAAGCACAACGAAGAAAAACAAATTGGCAAAATTCCATGTAATTTTGTACGAGAATGTTTAAAATTCCTTAAAGTCCTTTTAGTATAGAGTGTTGAAATAAAAATGATAAAAAGTAAATTTGTCATAGTAATGGCAGCGCCAGCAGTGGCTGATTGTGGACAATACGATGGCACTGTGAAATGTTTAACGGAAACGACAACGAAAATTTGAGTTTTGTTTTGCCTTACAAAGACAACATTCGAATTATTTACAAGCTTTAAAAATGGTTACCAAAAGACAGTTTACCTGAGATGGGAAATTTAAATTTTTAACGCCTATTTTTCTAATATGTGTTATGTATGAAATATCAGATTTTAATTTTGTTCTAAATGCTAGAGTAAAATATTTTACAAATGTATTATCCTGTGCTTCCTAAAAGGTATAATTGACCATAATGAATTCTTTCCATTCAGTCGTGTAAAATGTAAAGTGTTTATGTTCTGCCAGCTAAGGTGGCCTGGACTAATTTTAGATTCAAGTTGGGGTGTCGAGGCGCTCGATTCTGAGTGTGTTATCATAAGGTTTTCCAACTTCATATGTCAACCTTGGTTATATCGTCATGTGGTTACCGGAGTGTTTGACTGATGGATCACCATTTGCGCTTAAAAATCTTAACTTTATAGTTGAAATTTAAAAATGGCTTAAGACTAAAATATTTGAAGCATTTTTCAAAGACACCACACAATTTTAATTATATGACGAAAAGCTGGGCAAATTGTTTGGAAGGAGGCGACGAATTTTACCGAAAACCGTACTTTCAGATGAAGCTTATTTTAATCTCGTTGGCTATGGCAATAAACAAAATTGACGCTTATGAGTTTTAGGAACCCGCAAACAACTGAAAGGCCAATGCATCCAATGCGAGTCACTGTTCAGAGTTCACTCTTTCTAATAAAACCAGAAATTATAAAAGATTATCAGTATTATTTCTTAATAGCCGATTTAAATTTAAAATGGCCCACCCTTTAGATCCAAAATAACTGAATAAATGTTATATTTTCAGTGCTGCCGCCAGTTTTTGTATAACGCTCAAAAAGCAAAACATACTTATTTCTTTTAGTTTATCATTCTGTATTCAAAAATTAAATTTTTTTGGTCCTTATAGATAGAGAAGTCGATTTAGCGATGTCCGTCTGCCCGTCTGTCCGTGTTATGGCTGGAATAAAGTTTTCGAAGCACCCCGATGTCACGTAGACCCGTAGGTGGTATCAAGCTATCAGAAATATCTGCCAGAAGATCTCTATTGAAATCCAGCAAAATCGCCTGATAACTGACCGAGATATAAGTCAAAAACCAAGACTACCTTTGTTTATTTCACTTAAGTTTGTACATAAAAGCTACTACTACAATTGCCCCGGAGATCCCTCGCACAATGTTTAAAGAAAGACCACCGTTTTCCATTAATTTTTACCCACGAACATTTTTTGGAACATACTTACACCCTATCTCCGCCCCCTGGCAGGGTTGCCATACAAAGTTTAAGTAAAAAATTTTTTTGTTTTCAAATAGCTCCCACAACTTTTAAGGAGCTTCGAACCCAATTAATATGTCAGTTTTTGTGAAACATACTAACTCTCTATCTCCAGCCCCTAACATGGTAGCCATACAAAATTTGGAAAATATTAGTTAAAAACCCGTACAACTTCTCTAAAGTCGCCCCTAGAGAAGCAAAATGTATCCCAGACCCTGTTAGTTTTTCCTCCCAAATATATTCGTAGAGTATACTTACCTTCTATCTACATCACCTAAGGTGGTTGCTATACAAAATTTACAAATATGATGTAAAAACGCCTATAACTTCCCCAGAGTCGGCCTTAGAAAAATAAAATTTACAACCGACCCGATAAGTTTCTCCTTTTAAACATATTCCTAAAACATACTTACTAACCATCGCCTAAGGGGGCTCCCATACAAAGTTTGGGAAATTGTAATAAATCCCGCCCTACAACTTCCAGAGTGTCCGTAGAACATATTAGGGTAAAACCTCTACAGCTGCCCTAGCCACTCCAAGATGGTAAAAATATGACACCGATCCCTATTTAAAAATTAGAAATATTTCATAAATAAAAAAATGGATAAAAATAAAAAACTTCTGGGTTTCGAAAGGCTAATGTATCCAAGATTCGTCACAGCCGAATATAGCGCTGTTACTTGTTTTTATACATATTTTCAAACTGACCTTAAAAGCTTTACTTTCAAGGAATTTGAGTTAAAAAACTTCCAGCAGATATCACCAGCGTTTGCCAGGCTTTTTTGTAATAATTAAGCCATTTCTAATGCTAATATTTGCTGTGGTAGCACTAAGTATGATGGCATCAAGAACTGTCTTAAAAGTGTAGGTCTGAGCGGGCCTAAAATCAGGAAGTACACCATCCGAAATCCGTTATTTAATTCAAATAAAAAGATTTTAATACCAGATAACATGAAAGTTTCAACTAGTCATGATATCTGAACAACAACCTCTATTAGTTTAGTTTGTTCTAATGCAATTTCCTTTTAGAATTTTGTAATCAAATAATTTTCGAAATCGGTCCATGTTTTCCTACCTTCGGTTCCATATTCCCCCTTTATTTATAAAAGTAGCCCCTTAACCTGCATAAATTTTGTACAGATGTGGTACGTTAAAAAAACTGTAATGGATTGCGGTGTATGACATCGTGTGTTACAGCTTTGCTGTTTTCGAAACGTTAACAAAAAATGAATAACTCTGTGGCAGGTTTAAAGTCGATAGCTATAACATTTGCTGAGATATAAAAGCTTTTACAAAAACGGTCTGCTTGAATGGGAACTAAAACTCCCGGTGCTCCTGTCCAACTGACTTTTTTTACAAAAAAGGAGAAATTATTCTAGAATAAGCTTTTAGTAAATTTTAAGTCAATTTTGTATCAGTTTTTTAAAATACAATACAATAACTGATCGTTTATTTTGGGGCTACTATTCTCTTTGCTCCTTCCATCTTTTTTTTAATATCGTCATTGTACAAAAATTTTCTTCCAAGATATAATTGGAGCTTTAAAATTTGAACTAATTCTATCGGGACTACCATTTATTTCATGTGCTTCATTCCACTAAGTCTTCTTAGATGTTGACATCGTACTACAACAATCATATTGCAGGTTAAAAGACGAAAACTATTAAAAGTTTTGAAAATATGTCGGATCTTCTGTGTGTTCCTATCTTAAAAGTTGTAAACCCAAGTTAGTAGCTATAGTGACTTAGATATAAAGGGTTGTAGGCATGTCTTTCATTCTTAAATAAATGAGTTATATTAGGGGTTTGCAAATCTCTTGGTCCCTAGTAAGGCGATTTTGCTGAATTTAAACAGTGTGCTGCTTAGGAACATTGTTGATAGTTAAACCCCGAAAGGTTTTAATATGATTTAACTTAGCTTCGAAAATTTAATTTCAAAAGACGGCAGACCGGCATTGCTAAATCGAATTTTTAGAAAATATATACTTTATGGGCTCGGAGATAAGTATGTATTATAGAATTTACAAATGGAATGACAATCTAAAATATAAACTCTTATTACTATGTGAAGGGTAAAAATTTATTAGCGCAACAATAGTTCAAGTGCCCATCCCTGTGGTAGGAGACAAGAAAAGTTTAAGAGCGCAGCAAGGAGAAAACTTTAAAATGTTTAAAGGGGTCAATGCTGGTAGGATTTACTTAAAATTATTTTAGTTTAAAACGAAAGATTTGTGCCATTTTGCTGACACAAACGTACACAAACATATTGTACGCTAAATCATAAACATTCACAGCTGAAAATTTATCCAAACCATATATTTCGGTTAACCAGTTCGAAAATCAAGTTTCTAACAATAACTTTCTTCCAAGAAGAAATTTTGCTAAAAAATTTAATTTGTTTGCCTCTCACGAACATAAGCGGTTATTGAATTGTGACTCTATTGATTTAGTGTGCGATATGTGGAACCTCAAAGGAATTCGCATTACTTCAAGTTACATTTTCTTCTTTAAATAAAATCAAAAAGGAACCAAGGCGTAACGGGTCAATGCCATAAAGATTTGATTTATTTAGGGGCGCAATTCTCTTTTTAAGATTGGAGTTGTTGAGAAGAACAACTAAAGAGAAGTTTACAAAGAATTGTTGTCAAACAAGGAAAGGGAACATAAGTAATATTTGCATATTAAGATATAACTCTAAATATACAAACATACATACATGCATACATACATATGATTTCGTAAGTTTACATATACATATATGTATATGCATGTATGTATTCATGTGCCAACATGAACTCAATCCCTAGATTGTTAAGTTGCTTACAAAGTGATGAGTTTGAAAATTTCTATTAATTTTAAATCAGTTTCTTTTTATCTTCAATGTCTTTAAATTATATTAAGACCAATATAATTTAGGTTTTATTATCAATTTGTAAAATTTTTGTAGTTTTTTTTAATAACAAATTTCTTTAGATTTCAATTGCAAAATATTTAAGTCGATTTTAAAAGCTATTAAGAAATACTTAAATTATAAAAAGCATTTGGTATATATCAGACCGTAAAATAAGATAAGCTAAGAACTTTTGGTAATTTTTTTATGAATAGAGAACTATTCTTAACCGTAGGGCGAAAATATAGGTGTTTTTCTAAAAATATTTTTTTTTATTATTTAATACAAAAATACATATTAGAATGTACATATATATAACCAACCATATACATATACATATATTACCAACCAACATACATATGTATTTTAAAACTTTACCCCTCAAAGTGCCAATGAAATCGTAAGACAACTTAAAAAAATTCTTGTAAAATATTTCCATCAAATTCCTTTACAAGTTATTAAGCACTAATTGTTATTTCCACGATTCAAAATATAAAGAGAAAAACAAACGCAAATAAAAAAAAAACCTTAAAAACAATAACAACTCGCGAATACTTAATGATAATGAGCTACATAAGGAAAAGGAAGCCACCCAAACAACGGCGAAAGCAGTTAACACAACAGCCAGCCCGTCTGCCACGAAAAACCAACCAACATTACCTTGACCTTGAAACCTACATTTTTAATAACAAACTTGCTAACGAATATAAAAGCAGCAGCAATAAAAAAAAAATACAAAAACAAAAAAACAGCAACAGATATTTAGCCTCATTATCAAAAGCAGCATCTATCCCCAGTACCAAAATGTTGTTGTCTTCATTATTATATTATCATCATCAACCGGAGTCATAAGCAACGGCAAACAGTAACTAAAGACAGAGAAAGTCATTATTTCATCAACAAATGAGCTCGACAACAATAACAACAACAATTCATTCATTTATTCATTTACTCAACTACTATTGCTAACTGCCAACAGCCAACCAAGCATCCTTTCGGTTTGGTAACCCCAGCCATGCCATATTAAAATCCTCCGAAAAATTAACAACAAAAGCTAAAAAAATATTATTACAAGGGAAAAGCAAAAAAGAATAAAAATTAAACATTAAAATGTTTTTACACAACAGAGATGCAAGAATAAAATTCGCATAACTTGTACTAAAAAAGATATTAAAATAAAAAAAATGTTTAAAGAAAATTCCTTTTAACAAAAATACATTTTAAAGTTCATTTTAAAACAATTTTTGCATTTTACGAAGTCTAATTCAATTTTAAAAACTATTTTTTTTTTTAAATGTTTATATAAAAAAAAAGAAGAAACGGGAAAAGAAGGCAAAAAATTAAGATATAAGTAAAGGATTAGCTGAGAATCTGGGAAATATATACGACTCGAAAGATAGGATTAGTATTATTAAATTAGCAGGAGTCCGTATTTCTGTCAGCCATTTAAAAAGCAGCTACCTTTCTGGGTTACTTTACGAGATTTGACAAAAATATTAAAATTTTTAACGACAGCCACAAGACACCATTCACCATATTTTCTGATGTACATTCGTTTAAATCTCGGTCAATAGAGAACCGATTTTGCTGATTTTAAATAGCGATTGTCTCAGGGATATTTATGATTGTTTAATATCGTAACGTTTTTTGTACGACTTTATTTGGGTCGGGAAAATTGATTCAAACAGACACACAGACGGACAGGCGGAGATGGCTATATCGACTTTCCTACCAATAAGAAATTACAAACGGAATGACAAACTGATAAACATATATCCTTATCGCTATATAAAGGGTATAATTGAAGTAGCACTTCAGCATAAATTCTTTGTTTTATTGAAAAGGATGATATGTATAAGATGCTGGCGGCCTGGCATTAGTGATATGTTTCTATGTTTGCGGCTTTTGCGTTTTCTCTCATTTCATTTCTTTTTGTTTTTGAACTTTTAAAACAATATTCATTTGAATTTCTACTCAAAAAACCTTTCTCTAGAACTGGAGAAGAACGGTGAAAAAAGGAAAATTACAATTTGCATGCTTTCCGCCAGAAGAGGTTGAATCCAAGACAAAAACAAATGAAACTGGAAAACCATAATGAAAAGAACTAAAAATAATATTTTTTATTTTGTTTTAATAGCGGCAACTGCAATTAACATAACTCAGCCAACAAATGAACGAAGAAATACCAGCTAAATAAGTAGAACAGGAAAATGCAAAAAATTAACCGCGCAAATTGTGCTGAAAATGAAATTGTAGAGAAATATTCGTACGTAATGAAAAAAAATCTACACGAACATAAATAAAAGAAATTAAATAGAAAATATTTTCTTATTGCAGACATTGTAATTGTTGGTTTTGAAAAAAAATTGCAATTTAAGGCTTTCGTAAAAGTATGTCACTTAACACTCCTTTTATGCTACAAAAAATAAAGTTTAAAATAGTAAAGCAATGGTTGGACTGTTCATTTTTTTTTGTTTAAAAAAAGGAATGTTTTAAGCCCGGTTTGTTCACATTAGGCAATTAAATGGCATAGAAATGTGACCACTGACCTTCAAAAAATTTTAACTTTTTGTAAGACAACAATTAAAAAAAGTACTTTCGATGTCTCGTTAGTGATATGATTTCAACCGAAATTGAAAATAATGCTTTTGGTTTTTAAAGCACGAAATATGCTATACGTATAAACTATTTTTAGATCACTTTTCGATCACATAGTGACAGAAGTATATTTAAATTTGTCATTTTTATAGATAAGAAATACGATTTGGCCAATTGCCTCTGCTGAAACCAGTTAAATTCGGTGAACCACTTTTTTGGTGTCAAACTATGAAACAAAGATATAAGCACAAAGAAAAAATTATTCCCAATTTTTTTATTGATTAAATATTTTTTTTATTTTTAATTTAATTGTCCCAATTAAAAATTTTATTGTTTTAAAAATGTTAATGCCAATAATGATGTTTGTTTACAAATTCAAAAAAATCTATAATTTTGCTTAAAGATTTTTAGTACACGTTTTTGTTAGTTGAGTAAGAACTTAAACTTCGAAAATTCAATGTCTCTGTAGCCTTATGGTAAGAGTTTTAGCCTGGCAATCAGAAACTGCAAGGTTCAATGCTTTACGGGGTCAATACTTATTTTGTTTTCGTTCTTCTCTTTGTGTTTTTTTTTATTTCTGTTGTTTGTTTTGTTTTTTTTTTAATCTTTTCTTTTCGTCTCTGCTCCGCTTTATCTTTTTTCTTTTTTTTTTGTTTTGTCTTATGCAAAGCTTACCCCACGTAAAGTTGGTGGAGTGTAATTTTTGAATGTGCAGGTAAGTCAGTATAACTTACTTTAACACTTTAAAAAATATAATGCCTTGTTGGCTGAGTGGATAGATCGTACGCCTTGCAATAATATGTCCCATGGTTCGAGTCGTTGTTGAGATTTGTAATATACACACGGCGAGCTAAATTGTAAAAAAAATGATTTTGATTGAATAAAAGCAGTGGAAGTGGTAGTCCTCTAGCAATTGCAGCTATCGCCTTGAAACCTATCACAGACTACTTTAAATATTATTATCCATTTTTCTAATAAGTTGGATAGGAGCAGGGGTACTGTTAGCCCACATACAACCGAACTATTAAATTAAATTTTTTTTTAAACGCTATATTTTAAGAAACTGTACCCGCTATCGGCTTAAAATTTACTAAAAAGTAATTGCACAGCAATATCTAGTTTTTGGACAAAAAAATTTGAAAGGAGCAGGAGAATCGGTAGCCCCCATTCCAACGAACCACTATTTTGAAATTTGTGTTACGATATATCTTCGAAACTGTAGCATTTATCAACTTCAGTTTTGCTACAAAGTTATTGTGCAGCAAAACCTATATTTTGGGAGAAAAACTATTTTAAAAGGTCCCTGCACCTTTAAAAAATTAATCTAATAATTTGCTAGAATTGTGTAAAGAAGCAAACTTTTTAAAGAAATTTGCCACAAAATATAAAGAAACATAATTTTGCTTTACCATTTTTAAATTTATACATATGTATGTATGTTTATATGAATAACTTTATGTATTTAAATATTTTTAAAGGCAAATATTTTTATACATCAAATAAGAAGGTTGAGAAAAAGGAAAACTCAATAAAGTTTACACTAAATTTACAAATTTGTTTGTTACTTAAAAAACTGTCAGAAACGTAATCATACCCACCCACTGTCAAACGCATGTAAAATTAAATCATTCATATAGAAAGTGTGTGTGTAAAAATAATATGTTTGTATGTATGTATGTATGTATGTATGTATGTATGTATGTATGTATGTATGTATGTATGTATGTATGTATGTATGTACTATGTATGTATGTATGTATGTATGTATGTATGTATGCATAAATGGTGTCTTTCTACTTTAGATAGATTTGTGACATTTGCAAATATGTAATTTTTTTCAGTACCAAACGCAAAAAGAGTTTTTGCCAGCCTTATATCGTTAGTATTGCTAAATGGTTTTCGTTATTGTATTATGTGAAGCCTAAAATGATAAACTCTAATGGGGCTCGTTTTTTTTCTTGTGTTTCTTATTCTGTTATAGGCTGGGGATTTAAGAAAATTTGTTATTGATGTAAATGTACTTATGTGTACAGTATGTTAATATATGTGCAGTTTTATATAACCAGCCACACGTGTCGTTCCCACTTTGCTGCTACTACTTTTACTACCCGTGTACCCGTAATTTTCCATTTGTAAATTTTTGTCTTCTTATTGTTGGTATTCACAAGAAATTTATATTATTTTGCATGTATCTTTTTGGCGTATGTAGATTTTTCACGCTTCCGGCAAGAGTTTTTGGCAATAATTTTATTTCTTCCATTTTCATCTAATGCTTGTTTTTTTATTCAAACGCCTGCCATACTTATTTAGAATAAGAATATGCGTATGTATGTATGTAACTTCATAGAGAATATATTAGAAGTGCGAATAAAAAAAAAGATGAGGGAGTAAGTTTCTATTTCACATAATCTACATATTGTAGCTTGAAATGCAAAATGAATTAATTTTAGAAAACTTTACTCTTTTAAAAGTCTTAAATTTGTACCAAACTTTATCTCATTGTCTGCAGTTAAAAATGTTATCATTAACCCCAAAATCTAACAGCATTTTGCACAAAATCTGCAAAAAGCCTTTTCATTTCTGACATAATAAAACTTATGCTACACACAAGTGCTACGTACCGATTCAAATTCTAAGACTTCTTAAAGGCTTTTAACATTTTATGTATCGATATGTGCTTTTGAGTTAGAAAATACAAACGCAAACGAAATCGAAGTCGATATTTCATTTTAGGATCGTACTACTTATACAACTACCAACACAAGACGTTACAGTCAGCGACCAAAGTTAAATCGACAGTAATGCTAAAAACACAACTGGTACGAATGATCGTTATCAAAAATAAATTAAGGGGATTAATGTCACTCTGTATCGTTTGTAGGCATAAGAAGTTAAAAACCCTACCGTTAAACCCGTTACGTACGACAAGTTTTGGGGTTTGCATACACATCTGATGGCTTTATATAAAGAGGTGTAACCCGATTGTGTGTTACCTTACAGAGGAAGAAAAATCATGGGCCGTAATAAATATGCCAAAAAAATCTTAAAATATAATAACTATTTTTTGCTTTTTTATTTTTGTTGAAGAAAAGTTAGCATTTATTTCAAGTTTAAAAAAAAAATAAATTTTTAAAACAGCCATGACCATTTTGTTGACTTTTATTTCAATGTCAGAGTTTTTCTTTAAAAACTCGAAAATAGTTTTTTTCACCCTGAGAAAAATTATTTATAAAATCTGCACTCATTAAAATTTTTTGCAGTGTTATTTTAAATGTAAGAAAAACAAATTAAAAAGATGAATTTTAAATGTTTCGGCAAGAATAACAGAAAAGCGCTTTTCAAAAAAATCCAGACACGCCTTGTTTATATTAAGTCATCGTTATAAAAGTGTTATATATGTATATATGACGAATATTCGGTGTCGCCAAAATTGTGCTTCTTGTGTAAATTTACTTTATTTTGATTAAAAAAAATGTTGGGTAATTCTGTGACGCGACGGATGTACCCATTTTGGTTTAAAAAAAGCTATGATTTCCAAGAATGGTATGTATTTAAGCGGAAGACACTGAAAGAAGATTATTACCATTTACAATATTCACTTGAAAACTGTGACGGAGGTGACCTCAAAAATTTTAATTCAAAGGAATTTTGATTTTATGATCGTGTTGTGTGAAATATTCTTGAGAACTGTTTTAAACTTTAGGTTTTTACGGCAGTTTAAAATATTTTAAACCGTATTTGATAAATTTTTCCTACAAAAAACTACTTTCGCATAAGAAAAAACCTTCGGCCCGTGCTATTGGACTTGGTTGTGAGCCGGTGAGGCCACTATTGGGTTTCTATTAGGGGCTAATAGGGACTTGGGTAATAGATAATGTGGGTCGAACCTGGAGGGACAGGGCTGATTGCGGGTTCTCCAGACTTTTGTGGCCTAGGCTGGACAGGATGGGAACCAACCTGCTCTTTAAGGAAAGCAGAGGAGATCCGAGTTGTATTATTGGAACTTTTGCAGGGCACTGCGATATATGATATATAACGAGCAAATGGGGCAGGAACTCACTGGATTTCTGCAGGTAGTGTGGGGATGAGGAAGATATTGAGATAGTATAAAACCTTGTATGGCACTGTTCTAGGCTGCAGATCTACCGACAGAGGTGGTTGGAAGGGCGTTTCTTAGATGGACTTGATGAGGGCTTTGGCTGTTGGCTGGGAAGTAGGGGTTGGATGGTTGGGTAGATAGGTGATTCAGCGCCTACGATAGCTGACTTCTTTTAACTCTTACGGAAAGCATTCTGATCTCTTTTCTCATTTCTACCTATGGAATTCTTGTCTTTACAATTTCTCTTTTCGACTCTTCTTAAGGGATTCAGAATGGGCCTAGGGGTCTCTGGACAGACTTTTGGTAACTTATTCTTATTTAAAGAAACCCCTTAAATATGTGACGGGTGTGACATTTTCACAAAAAAGTCAAAAGCTCATGCGAAATAAATAAAAACTAAATGTAAACCAATTTTTTTATACTTTGATCATTTTCGTTTAGACGTAAATTTATTGATTATTTTAATAAAGAAAAAATTGATTTTCCCCCAATTTGGCCCGTTCAACGTGGAATTGACCTTTTCAGTTGATGCATAAAAAGCTTGAGTTTAATCGTCAGCACTCTCTCGAATCGGTGCTACTCTAATTAACTGTAAATTTGATTTATTTTACCAATCCTGAGTACACATTATGCCATATTACGACAACGTAGGCAAACAATGGTGTACACTAATACCAACGTCTGTCATTTTATTTTTTTTTTTGTCAATGTATTGTATTGCGTTTTAAAACATTTTACACATTTAATGTTCACACTTTCCGAAATGCAATGCAGCCACAAACAAATGTAAGTGATGCCATTTTGTTGCACATTGAACTTATTAGATATGAAACGCCACAAAAGAACAACAGTAAAAATGACTTGGGTGTAGTCAGTATTAAAATTTTACTAGAATTTATATATATGAACTAAATTTGCAATTCTGTATTTCAAGGATAGAACTTAGTTCAAAGAAATTCCACCTTTTCTTATTATCATTCTATTTGTTAATCACTAGCAATTTCTCTTATTTTCTTTTTCTTATATTGGCCATCTTTCTAATAAATGTATATTGAAACTATCATGTTTTGTTTATATTTCAGTTATTATCCTGTTATTTTATTGAAACTATTGATTTCAAAACTAATATTAAATTTTTTTTTATTGCGCCATTTGTAAGTAAAGTGAGGTTTACTATTTTCATCCACTGTATGTGCTTGTTTCTTTCTATATCTAGTGAATAGAAGTTATTGGCAATGGTAAGCAAATGTCACAGAAAATAAATTTCTTCTTTTTAGCAAAATAATGAAATACCCAACAATATAGAAATTACACTTTTACCAATTTGCATAAGAAAATATGTGCCTCTGTATGTGTATGTATATCCTTGTGATTTTTTTTTAATATATTTTTTTTTGGGGTAAGAGGATATGTTTTAGTGACTTATGTCACTTTGAGAAAATCCATCAAATGTTAAAAATTGACGACATTTTGTGAAATGTGATCTGTTTTTGTTATTGATGCCAATTTTTTCACTTACATACTTAAAAATGTAAAAAGGGAAACAAAAAAAAATCATATATAAAGAATATATAAATAAGTTTATGTACACACATATATATGTATGTATGTATACATAATCTATATATAACATAAGACAATATCAAAAAGAAACAAAGTTAAGGAAAATAAAACAAATTTTTGCAAATTCTGGTAATGGCATCACACTCGAATTGAGTTAGTTAGTAATGCTTTGACTTAAAAAAAAGTAGGAATCTTCAGTGTTTTCTCCTTTTGGCCATAAACAATACACAGAAAAAACTGAGTTGTAGAATCAGAAACAAATTTCAGAGAATCAGTAAATATTTTGTCTGGCTGAGGACCTACAACGAAAGTTGTAAATTTAGACAAACAATTTTGCAAGAATTTTAGCTTTTGTTAAAAAATTTTGCTGAGCTGGTTAAATATTTTATTTGTCTAGGCGAAAATTTTGTTTGATTGAAAAATCAAATAAAAATATTATTAGAGACTATTAAATAAATTGACTAAAAAAATTAATTATTTTGAAAAAGAATTTGTTTGAAAAATTTTTTTTGTAGTTTTTTGTGTGTATACGCCATTTTTTCTTCGGGTCTTCCTTTACTATCACATCGAAATCAATGTCTTAAGACACGTTTGTCTTGTGTATAAACGTATCAATCACAAATTAATGAGATGTGAGTATAAGTAAGCTAAGGATATATAATAACAGTGAATAATAAAATAAGAATGCCTTCTTCGTGCATTTTATTTTAAAATTCTTAGATAATGTCTTAACACTGTAACAATAAAAATCAGAATTTATGCTTTATTTTACTTTTGGTTTAATTTTTTGCCTCAAAACCTGCTTTTAATAAATTTCGTTCGTCAATTTTAAAAATTGACGCCAAAGGTGACCTGCTTTTTCAAGGTTATCAAGGTAGTGCGTTATTTTTTAGGCCACGCACGGAAATATAAATTGCAATGAAAATTAAGATGGAAGAACACAGTATGGAACCCTTTTTTAAGACGAATGAAGTACGACAGATTAAGAATATGTACCTGATATACTCGAAGAGTTTACAGGCACGGCGCAATCATCCAAGTGGAAAATGTCCTCGACATCAAAAAAATCGAAATTACTGCTATCCAGAAAATTTAATGAACAGCGCAAGGATGCTCCAAGAAGGAAAAACTGTAATATTTACTATATCTGTTGTGTCAAAAAGCACGAGTTTTCTTGACGCTTTGTAGTCAACAAATGACTGCACGAGCTATCCGTTGCCGCAATACGCATTAAGGCTATTTTTTTACCTTTGCCTGATTTGTGCGCAATGGATTAAGAACAGGTCCTATGACTGCCTTAACAAAATCTGGGATTGCAGCCCAAAACACATTATTAAAATCTACGCCAAAGTTGAGAAGGAGAACACCTTTGGCCCTACAGTCAGCGAGCCACCATGATGGAACTTTTAAAAAGGGAATGAGACTTATTGACTTCGTATTGGCTCGTAACATGGCGAAAAGTAGCACTAGATTTACGCATGTCAATATTCATAAGGCTATCAGATCAGACCACGGAGAACCAAATCGGTCATGTTACGATAGATGCAAGCCACACAGCTGGTGTATTAGACGGTCGGGCTAAACGGGTGCAAACATCGTCTCGGA
Organism: Melanophora roralis; assembly: GCA_963583895.1. NCBI lineage: Eukaryota > Metazoa > Arthropoda > Insecta > Diptera > Rhinophoridae > Melanophora > Melanophora roralis. The sequence goes on along the minus strand of OY757189.1, from coordinate 26,216,631 downwards.
CTACTATTTTGTTGCAGCTAAAGTCCGAATACGCCTCAATGGTTTAAAAACCGTCTGCGTTTATGCAAAGAGAGACCGTGATGCCCACAAAACAATAAATATAACAGAAAGCTAAATGCTGCCCCACTCGAATTTTCGAATTGCTTTAAGAAAAACTTTACTCCTTACCATAAACTAACGCTTAACTCACGTGTCCCGATCAGTTCGTACTGCTGCCAAGAAAATACTTGGTTACAATCGACCACGGATGAAACTTTGGTACGACCAGGACTCTCGCAATGCAAGTGCGGAGAAAAATCTTGCATACTTAACATTCCTGCAGCCAGCTGCTGCGCAAGACGAAAAGAAGGTTGTGACTCAAATGAAAAGGGAGAAGACAAAGGATAAGCGGCGCCCGTTTAGACGAAAGAAACTAGAACAAGAAAAGCGTGTGTTTGAGGAAATTGAGATACACCATGACAGGAATGAAACTTGTTGGCCATCTTTGAAAGGTAATTTTTTCATATCATATACCACCCTATACACGTTGATCGTCATCTCTGAATCAGAACGCACAATCAGCTGCGTGAGATTTATGCCGACGTTGATGTTGTCAAGCGTATTAAAGTCCCATGAATGAGCTGGTTCGGACAAGTCTGGCGAATGGACAACTATGCTTGAGCTCTTAATACGTATAATCTACCGAAAAAAACGGTAATGGGGGCGATCTGATCCCGTTTAAATGACCAGGTGCAGTAAGACCTTAAGAAATTTTGTGTTTCTAATTGGCTCCGCTTGTAAGACAGGAAAAGCTGACGTTCTATCTTGCTTCAGATTCAAACTGCCCCCGGCGGAAATAGTACAAAATATAATAAAGAAAAAAATGGAAGTTAGACACTCCATAAAAATGATTGTATTTACAGCTTTAGAATTTTTTTTCGTTAAAACCTTTTATATTATTTTTATTAGATTTTAAAATAAATAGGATCGGAGGGCGGGAACATTATATGATATATTTAAAGGGTCGGGTAATGCTAATGATATCTATAATTTATCTAGTCAAACGTTTTGCACCCGCCAATGTCAATAGCCCATGGCGAAAAACGGTTTGTTGGGTTCTTAAAAAACTCTTAAACGTTTTGGTTTGTTTATTGTAATTCTCAATAAGTTTATTAAGGTAATTATATAAAGGCAGAAAATAATAATGAGGTTTTTTTAGAATTTGGTTGAAGTCTACTGATGATTTGGTGTAAGAACAAATGAAATGCATATAGACAAACTTAACCTTCAACAAACCCCATAAATTAGCAAAGAAAATTGGGATCAAATCCTGAATAACCTTTGAAAAGAAATTGTTATATAAGTTTTTTTCGTTAAACCAAAATACAGCTCGATAAAATAAAACCCCATAAAAATGGATTTATAAAATTGTGGGTTTATTGCAATAATTATTAATTCCTACATTGTCTCAATCTTATTCTCCTGGTAATGGCATCTCCAGTATGTATTTGAACCTTTAAATTTTCACCAATTTTGCCCTTTACGGTAATGCTTTACTACTTATATAGGTGTGTATTCCCAAAGATCCTTTTATATTTCTTTACTCGAAAATGAAAATAAAGTGGATGGAGGCTGTTAGTATTTTTTCATATGTAATTCTAGGAAAATTTTACAGCGTGTCCTTGTTAGAAATATTAGGACATTTACTTTTATCTTTTAGATGCTTATTTTTTGGCTTTCGGTTGACGTTAAGGTTCTTTTTTTATTTTAGGAAATAAATTTGCAATTTTTTAACGACTTTTTAGGAACAAAAAAAAAAAAACATTTACATATGAATGTCAGTATGTGTTTATGTAAGCATATCGTATGTTAGCAAGGTAAGTATGCAAATTTGTTTTTATTTTAATCTTCAAACCAATTTCGGAAGGTTTATTTCTTTTTTTTTATGAAGTCCTTTTGTCAACAACAAACATATGAATAATTCTCTGTGGGAGCTCTTTCGGCAGCATGTGTGTATTCACCAATATGTATGTATGTATATGGGGGATTTTATGTCAAGTGACCCAACTTTTTTTTTCGATTCGAAAGAAATTTGGACCAAAGTAAGTTCTTGCAGAGAGTAGCATAGACACAATTTTTTAACACGATCGGTCAAGAACTCTCTGAGCTAGAGGGGTTCAAAATTTGACGTTTTCGGCATATAGGTGTTTTTTCTCATACATGTAGTTTGTTACCTTTTGCTTTTAACAAATTCGTCCCAAATACTTTCGATAGCTTTTTCTTCAATCTTCCAGAAAAAAATATTTTTAATATTAAAAAATTTTTTTTTTTTTATTTTTTTTTAAAAAAATAATTAGAAAAAATTTTTTTTTTCCAAATACGCCCATTTTTTTTTTGCTCAAAAGAAAGCTTAGGTCTTTTGCTTGAAGAACTTGGAGGTCACTTAGTGGGATGCGAGTGGGATATCTATAAAAATAAATGTTTTGTAACTCAAGGCAGAGGTTTTCCAATTTGGAAAAAAAATAATTTTTTCTAATTATTTTTTTAAAAAAAATAAAAAAAAAAATTTTTTTTAATTTTAAAAATATTTTTTTCTGGAAGATTGAAGAAAAAGCTATCGAAAGTATTTGGGACGAATTTGTTAAAAGCAAAAAGTAACAAACTACATGTATGAGAAAAAACACCTATTTGCCGAAACCGTCAAATTTTGAACCCCTCTAGCTCAGAGAGTTCTTGACCGATCGTGTTAAAAAATTGTGTCTATGCTACTCTCTGCAAGAACTTACTTTGGTCCGAATTTCTTTCCAATCGAAAGACATCGGTTTTAAAAGTTGGGTCACTTGACATGAAATCCCCCATATGTAAGTATGCTTTTTACTTTATTTCTTTCATCTTACAAACAGACATTAATTTTTTAAAGAAAATTATTCATTCAATCCATCATTTTGCATTTTTGCAAATTGAATTCTAATTTTTAAAATTTGCACACACACACACACACACAAGTCTAAGTTTTTCTTTCAAACTTTATTCGATTTATTTGTCGGGTGTTGTATTGTGCTCATTTGACAAAAGGTATTTTATCTAATTGAATTATATTGATAGTCATCGTTAGATTTTGTAAAGCACACATGTGCTCCTCAGATACATGCAGTTTGCAAACGCGAACTGTTTTTTTTCAAAGTGTTTCAATGTTGACAATTTTTCAGGTGTTTAGTTTCCTAAATATATACTTGTATGCGAAATTTGAATAAATTATTGAAAATCTAATTGATATTTTAGAGATTGACAAATTACTTGAGTAGTCAGTGATGATGTTGAAGATAATGATGATGAGGGCACACAATATCATTGATAATTTAAGTTTATAAGAAATTAATGCAATTATTTTCCCCCAAATGATATAATTTCATCTATTTCGTTGTTTACAAATTAATTATTTTAAATTTTTTATTCAAAATCAAATCTTTTGTGTTATGAAGTTTATAGGCTATTGGAATTCCTTAAAGTTATGTGTGTGGTAAAACGTTTGTTATATCATCTTTGGCGTTTACAATACTTAAATATGTGGTTGTATTTGAACAAAATCACACAAAGAATCTGTTACAACAATCCTAACATAAGCTGGCATAAATGACTAGTGCTCAACAAGGTCACTCTAACGGGTTAAATGTCGTATTCCAAAGTGTAAAAATATAAATTAATTAATTACTTAATAAATTCCCAGGCTAACAGGCGCGGTTAAAAATATTTCTTTTAACATGATCAGGACCTCAACGCAGCCGTGGTCCCATAAACAGGGGTCTTTGAAGCAGCCATTAACTGAGGCTTTATCTACAGCACTGTCGAGGTCATGTTTAACCCTTCTTGGCTGTTGGGTGAAAATTTAAAAAAAAACCTGAATTAAAATTTTATAATCATGTGGTTTGCTGCATTGTTCGGCAGAGACAAATTGTTCATGCTGATGCATTACCTCGTTTTCTAATAGGCGAAGCCCTTCAAAAAATAAAATTGTAAAAACTTAGGAAGTGCTAAAACCAACATTACCAGAGATAAACGGGTATATGATGTTCATTGAGATCTACCCATTACATTCCGAGGCTGATTAAAGTCCTATCGGGTTCTAAGGAAATAAAAAAGCACCGTGTTACCTTAAGAAGAATATGTGGTGCCTTTAGTTATACCCTAGAGGGGCAACTTAGAACGGGAGATACATACTATATCTGGACTTGTACATTTCTTAGAACAATAGCTTTAAGCGGCCTTATATGTATAACCCTAGGAGGACCAAGAATATCCATTCTCCTTCCTTTCAATGATTGTTCCTGCAGTATGCAGTATTGATAGATGTGGGATTTGCTAAAAGCTAAAAGATGGCAGAAAAGTGCGCAAAAGTAAATGGTAAATGGCTTTATGATTATCGACCCTTTTATGTCTTATTTGGCAGGCATTTTAAGCGCAGGCAAGTAGATTAAGCTCGATGCTGCTACATGCCACATATTAAGTGATTATGAAAATTAACTGAGAGTAAATGTATTTGGCGAAAATTTAAAGAAACAAAAAAATGGGTCTGGTCTCAATCATGTGAATTGTCGTAATTAGAATTTAGATGTTAAGTCAGGCCGACATTTTTTTCACCGCTTTCTATTTGATACCACCTAAACCCAACACGACAGAGATTGAGTATAAGCTCAAAGCAAAAACTTACATTGCTTATGAGTTATGGAGGCAAGTACTTACCATGCTCGTTTACAAAGAGGGACTTACATAAGCTATTGCTTTACTGGCATTAAAATAACCTTTTACTAGGGACCCCAGCTACTCATTGTTGCATTTAAAGTTTTTTCTTTGATATTTTGATCAAAACTGGCTTAAAGTATTAAGTTAGAATCAGTTAAGAAGTTGTCAAGCTAAAACTATCTGCCTAAATTTTAGATAAGAAAGAACTCATTATCTAACAACTGCTAAGTAATACAGACGGTATGTAATTATAGTTGAAAATAAAGAAATTTGTTATGCCTAATCACTTCCAAGTTTTTTCTGGGCTAGGCAATGATCCAGAAAAAGTTCCATCAATGTAAAGTTTTTTAAACATTTACTGCAATCGCTCTTCTACCCATCTTCGGTAAAAATTCGCTTTAAGTTTTCGGCGTCCTTTTAATTTAATTCAGTTTGTATTTTAGAATTTTGTTGTCTCATCTTTATGCGAGTTATCCCTTAGGATTCCGCAAAAACACGTCTTTTCAGAGTTAACTTTACAACTAGTCTCCTTTTCATTTTCTTTTAGAGACAAAGTTTATTTAAAAGCCACTTCGCCACACATCACAAAATATTTTCTAATCAAAATACAAATTTCTTTTTCCTTTTTTTTGTCTCTTGTTACTTTATAACTTTAAAGCAAACCATTTTATGTTCAATCAAACTAAATGGCAAAATATCTTTTATTATTCAGATCACAAAATTTTATGACAATCACGCATCAAAATAGCATTCATCAGGAACAGTACGAAAATGAAAAATGAAATGAGCAAAAAATTAAGAACAATAAAAAATGGCAACAAAAAAAGGAAAACTTGAACAAAGGATAAAGGATATACAGAAAAACCATAATACGCTTGGTTATAACCCGAATCAATAAAAATAGGGGGAGGATAAAATGGAAGAGAAGGGGGTTATTTTGTGTAAGACTAACTATATGAGGAATTTTCATTTCATTTTTTTTTCTTTTCATTCAGATTTGCAAGACATATTTTCGTGAGTTAAAAATTGTTTTCATTTTCCTGTATTTCTTATTAGATGTGTTTGAAAAAAAAATTGATTACAAAAAAGGGTCGAATGTCAATTGATTTGATTTGATTTTAAATAAGAATTGTACCAGTATGCGTAACAACCCACACATGTGTGTTAGCGATTGGGGTATGCGTTAGGCATATGTACATATGTATGTGTGTATGTATGCATACTTATATCCAACAGAAATTATACACATATGAATAAAGATATGCTCTAAGCTATAAAATATTACATACACACATATGAACATGCAAAACTAACTTTATTTCTTTTAAAATGAACATTTCGCCGCCATTTAGGCTAAGGAAAAAGGAGTTCCAACATAAAAAATGGCGTCAAATTTTTAAATATTACCTAAAACGTCTATAAGATTAAACTGTGCAAAAATATACACAAAAGTATGAATAAAGTTTTTTATTTACCTTAATTTTTTAAGAATCTAAATTTTAAAACACTGCAAAAACACCAGAAATGCCAAATAGTACTTTTTACGGAAATATTTGACTTCTAGCCTTAATCGTGATCAACAAATACTTTTTTTATATTTCTAGAATCAATGTCAAAACTATGTAATAAAGGAAAAAAATTAAATAAAGGACTTTTAGTCCACTTTGCCGACTTATGACCTCAATCTGGGTCAATTATATATTAAAATATAATAATAAATTTCAGACCTCAATCTAAATCAATAATATAAATATTATAATATAATAATAATTTTATACTTTTAAAAGTCATAATCTCAGTACATGCAAAAACGTAGTAAAAATTTGAAAACAGCCCTTTTAGTCTTAATCTGGGTTAGTAGTTCTTTGTCTCATATTAAAAGGCTCATAATATCAAGATATGAAAAGGGCAATAAAAATGGGGAAAAGGGTTTTTTTTTTGGCCAAAAACTAAAAATAAAGTACCAAAAAAAGAACATTATATATACTATTTCTTTAGCTTTAAAATACATACAATAGTTTGATACTTCAAAAAACAAACAAATAGTTTTTAGAAAATATATTTTATATATGCTTATGGCCACGGTATTAAAAGAATTTTAAACTTTTTGCCCACGCAAGCTTCTATGCCAATAAAGGCACAAACATCGTTTTCCAAAGCAATAGCTTTTATACATACATATATCATGTCAGCCCCACCCTAAATTTGAATTACAAGTCATGCAGCACTTCCATAGATACTTGAACAATAAGTGAGTGCGTTGCATTAGTAAGTACTTACGAATGCAAGAAAATATATTGCAACAGAAAGATACATAAAGTCAACAACTACTTTTAACTTCCCCTTTATTTAATTTAAGCCTTTATTTACTACAAAAAATCAAAAGCAAAAGGACCAATAAACAAAAAGAAGCAGAAAAAATATGTGAATAAAAAAAAAGTTTCATACAAAAGCCATTGTTTGATGTGAAATTCTTTCAAATAAACTTAATAACAAAGCAAAAAGGTGGCAAACATCCAAACCATATGAAATATTTCCACTAACTCTAAAGCAGTACAACCAACTTCTTCATCCTAATATCTACCACATGTGAATATGATAAACAAAAATAAAGTTTTGTGTGGAAACACATACGAGAAAACTTTTATTTACAAAAAAAAAACATTTTTCTTTTGCGAAAAGTACAAAAGCAAAGTGATTTTAGTCTTATTAACTTCGAGTATTTAGATTTTTTTCTTTGAAAATTTTTCTTTTGCAAAATTGTTGAAGCGAAACTTTTCTTAATTTTTTTTTTGGTTTTTAAACTTTTTTGCCTGCGAATTTAAACATGTTTTGATTTTAGGTGTAATAAAACTTTAAACCGTCATTTAACAAGTTACTTAGAAATATTGTTTAATGAAATGCATCGATTTTGCATTAGACTTCATTCAAATACTTGGTAATTATTTTTTAATTATTGTTTAGAAAAATGTGCACAATGCTACATGTTAGGTGGAGTCTTACCCACTTGCGACGTTCACAGTAAACCATTAGAATATCTAATTACTAACACTTGAAGATATGTTTGTTTAAGCCGGGAGGTAAAGTCTGAGTTGTCATTGTTGATTTCATGTAAATGCAGACCCAGGAACGTATTTAATCGTCAGAAACAGCAAATATTTAATCGGCTCACAGTGCGGCCGTAGACGCGCAATTGCGGCTGAAAGCCAAAAAAAAAGCTTTCATATGATGACTATTTGTCATTGCTCCGGACTTCTTTTTGTGGGGATATCTGAAAAGCAAGGTTTATGAAAACAAACCAAAAACACTAGAGAACTCAAACAAAATATTCGTAATGAAATTAATGAAATAAATTGCTTATAAAAGGACTGCTAAAGAATATAAAAAAGGAAATTAGGGTGAAACAGGCGAGAACCATACTCGCGACCCTCACACTGATAGATTTGCGAATTTCGTGGTCTACTGAGCCCCTTATAGGTTAGGTGGTATATTTATTAAGATCAGATAGTGTAGAGAAGTTCCTACGCCTCTTAAAAAAAAGAAATCAAGACTCTTGGATGCTTCTCTGGACACATGAATAACGTGTCCGCACTCTGGTCCAATTATCTCATGCTTGGATAAAGCCCACTAAACAGTTACCCTGGGGCACGGCAATGGTTTTTGATGGTACAATCGAGGGTTGTGGGTTTTTGGAGATCAGTAACGGCAGTTTTGTTAGTTGACGTGGCCGTTTAAGTGGAAATGAACCTCGTCGCTCCAAAAAATTTAAGTTGCAGTGCAAAAACGCTTCAACATCGTTTCGCAAAAATTTCTGCGTAAATCATTTTCTTGCAGTTCTTAAACGATTTGGCCGGAACTTAAGATCCTTTTTTAAAATTTCACGAAAAATCGCTCTTGGAAGTCCCAGTTAGGCTGTTCTCTTCGTATTGAAAGTCGCGTGTAAGCTGCTTAAAGATCGACTGGGCCTTGGTCTTCGGACATTCATATCCGAAGCAATTGCGCGGAGTCTTTGCACACACGAACGAATTTAATCTATACTCTGTCCATCACGTATTCTCCGAATACAGACCGTGGAACAAAACTATCGACCACTGCGACATCGTTACTGGCAAATGCGCGAAATCAATAATTCCAACGGCGCCACTCTCTCCCGTTCTGTTTATTACTTTTTGAAATAATCGTATTTTAAAAAACAAAATTTGCTACCAGACACAATTTTGAAAGAAAATATGTTTGTGGATATAATAACTTTTGATTTCAAATAGAAATATCCCTATGTTTTTCAACTTTTTGCTTTTAAGATTATATCCGTATTTTAAAGGGATTTTTTCACTAAAAATGTATTTTGCAATCAATACAAAGTAGCCATTAATCAAATGGTGTTGACAATTCATGAAATGCGCTCGAGGACATAGTGGTGTTGCCGGAAATAAAACCAGTCAAACAGTTGAACCTAAACTAAAAGCATTTAACTAGAATGGCTTCCAAAAGTTTAAAATGTTGTCTTTCTCAAGGTCCTTTTTTCCCATATTCTTAAGAACAGTTTTAAGCCAACCTCTAAAGATCGATATTCAGCTTTTTTGAAAGATTTTTATTTTTTGATAGCATATCTTTTTTTAAAAATATAAGTATATATATTTTTAATTTGAAATTTTTATTTATTAATATATTTATTTTTTAGTAAATATTCCTTAACATCTCTGGTCTGTCATGTGTAATATGATCACACGGCAACAACAGTCATTTAAGTACTTCGATTATGTATGCAAGTATGATGAATACTATCAGCTGAGTAGTTAGTACAAGCAATAGTCTTAGTAATCGTGAAAGTAATATTTATTTAACATATTAGATGGATAGACTTACTGACTGAATATTTCATTAACAATCACCATATGATTAGTTGTATGGTGTATTGCTCGCTCGCTGGTTATTAATCATGAAAACTAATTAAATATTACTTTAAATGGTTAAAAATTAAATACCGTTTTTATTTATGGTCGTAACACCAAAAGCATATTAAGTGTTTATTTAGTACTCGTTTTAAAAAAATAATTATTGACAATGGCAAAAATTCTTGTAATTACATGCATAAATGTTAGGTAAAAAGTAGTGGGTTAGAACTGGTCATTAAACATAATTTAATTAAAATTTTTTTAAATAAAATTTCTGTATAAATTGGCATAAAGCCACAACCGGTGCTGATTAGGGCCAAAGTTTATTTTTAATGCTATAAGCATTTTAATAAAGCCACTTTTAATAAAATAAGTAATTTGTCTAATGGTACTTAAATTACACAATTAAATTCGTAATTTTTTAATGTAAAGCGGTAACTAATGTTTTAAATTAAAATTTAATTAAATGTAATAAACAACAACCAGTATGAAATTATAGCAAACAGTATTATGTTAAAGAAACTACTAAGACACCCTACATAAACAATTTTTTTATTACTTACTTAAAAAAAATTATAATAAAAAGTAATGCAAGAAGTAGAATTCTAACTGAAACGAACAACGAATTTTTCGGACCGAATATGCGAAATTGAAAATAAAACACATAAACGCAACCTATTTTATCAAAGAAGCACAGGGTAAGACCGTTACTGTTAATTAAATTAGGTTAGAAAAATGTAAACCTTTCAAAATTTAGTGTCGTAGCTGGTATCGATTTTTCCAGCTTCATCAGACAACGTTCTCAATATAGCGTTTATCTTTTAAGTTGTAAAAAATGCGTTCGATGCAAGACTGGCTGTATTCCTAAATGCTTCACGAAATTCCAAATTCTTTCTGATATCAAACCTGAGGGTTTCGATAATGTCTTCTGATCCCAAATGCTTGTTTATAGTTATGTATATTAATTGAAGCAGAGTAACATATAAAGAAAGAGGGTGGATTCTCGTGATGCAAAGCAAACTACCTTTAAAAATACAGCCAATTTTTTAAATAGAAATGACTCTATTAAATTCATTTAGGACTGATTCAACAGTGGCTGTACCTCCGAAAGAAAGTAGTTGAAGTCACCTTCAACTACTTGCATTATTTTGATGTATGGTAATATATTATCGGGTTTGACCGGCTGTAACCTTCAGACTTATTTTTGCTATCGGCTAATTTATTACCACCACGATCACTCGTTGATCTGACCTATATTAGAAGAAATATTTTAAAGTAGACAACTACCTTTAATGTAGTTGCCACTTTTATCGTTCGGTTAATCAAACATCGGTTCTTTTGCGTTTGTATACCCTGTCCTTAAAAAGTTAATCAATATTCAAATACCATACGCACATGTTGATTACTATTATCGGCTGAAAAATATTAATCTATTTAAAAGTAACTTTAATACAACCAAACATATGCGCATGTAAAAATGTCAAAAAAAATTTAACTCAATACTCACCCAGCAAAAACTTGGAAGTGATTAGGCATTACAAATTTCTTAATTTTCAACTACTATTACATATCGTCTATATTACTTAGGAGTTGTTAGATAATAAATTATTTCTTATCTAAAATTTAGACAAGTAGTTTCAGTTTGACAATTCCTTAACTTATTCTAACTAAATATTTAAAGCCAGTTTTAACCAAAACTTCAAAGAAAAAAACTTCAAATACAACAATGAGTAACTGGGGTCCCTAGTAAAAGGTTATTTTAATGCCAGTAAAGCAATAGCTTATGTAAGTCACTTTTTGTAAGCGAGTATGGTAAGTACTTATTTAACTTCCTCTTTGTTAGCGAGCATAGTAAGTACTTGCCTCCAATGCCATCGCCATGTTAAAATAATGGGTTCAAATGCTAATGAGTAAGTTTTTTGGATTTTAACTAAAACAAAACAATGTAAATTATAAAGAAACACATTTTTTCGTACCGCATAACACTACTTAATGCCAATTCAAGGCTATGGGCATTATAATTTAATAGAGATTTTTTAAAATTAAGGTTGTTCAAGTTAATATGACTCAATATATATATAAATAGCGGGTGACCCAGAAGACTAGTGAGTAATGTCCCAATTCGATCCCTGCCCGAGACTCTTATTAGTCTGTTCTTTCTATAATTTTTTTCTTATTTTTATCAACACTTCAGCTTTACTTCAAATTCTTGTTATCGAGGAACGAATAAGCGCGCCCAAGGGATGTAATGTTTCCGTTGATACATGTTCTACCTAACCTCACAAAGAAGTAAAACCGTTCGAAAAGCAACGAAATTGACACCATCCGTTGTCAAAAGTGAGTTAAGCACGTTTGTTCTTTATTTGACAACGGATGATATACATTTTTTTAGAACTCCTGGCTATTATTTTAACAAAACCGTTCTTACTTCGGCAACACTTCGTTATTATTTCGAATACAGCCATTACTATTTTGACAGCGCATTTTTCTGAACTTCTTCAAAAAATTAACCCATAAGAGACCAATTATTAAACGTTTTTGATTAAAATTAACAACAAAATTTATGCCGTAAATCCTGGAAAGCTATGGGGTGCTATTAAAGATGATAGACTATTATATACAATTGATAATTTTGACTATTCTTGTTGAATCGTTTAAAAAGGTCTTCAAACTCTACAATAAATAATAAAAATGTACTGCGTATCGTTTTTATGAGGTGCAGATTTTCAAGGTATTAACTATTAAAAGATAAATTGATTAAAAAACATAAAACTACTTATGAGACATGTAATAAAGCCTTCCGCATCACCGTATAAAACTTCTTAAATCCACATCTAAATCCCTTAACGCTCTGTCATCACTCAACTCATTCAAAGATACATATTCACATTTCTTAAATACTTTTAAGCAAAACTAAATTTTTTAAAATAAACCCGATACTTTGCAAGTATCATTTGAGAAACAAGACTACAAGAACAGCTTACCAGTGCAATCATACAATCACACACCACAACACCTGATGTATAGTGGTGAACGTATGTCATTAAAGTCCCCCCCGTAATTAAAATTATATTTAAAAGTGGTTTCAATAATTGTTACTTGTTGACTACAGCTCATAGTTAACATAAAACTAATTGTTGTTTACAACAATTTTTTAACTCTTATTTTATTTAAATTTATAGAAATTTTTTTAAATCTGTAAGAGATAATCACGCGTTTAAAGTCGGCTACATTTCAATCCAATATTAGGAGTTATACGAACGTAAGCACAGCAAGGTATAGGGAAAAGCAAGAAAGTGTATGTTTTGTAAAGTTTAATAGAGTAACAGTTTGATTAATGTCTTTTGTACAAAACTGCCGACGAAGTTCTGTCATCTTGAAGTTGAAGGAAATTTTGGAAATGAAAAATAATTATTGTGTCTAATACTAACCACTTTTAACTATTTTAGTCCACGTATTTGTCTGATCATCATTTTATTTAAAAATGCTACTCCAGGGCAAATAGAAGGGAACGGAAAGCCCTCAAAACGAATAGGCCCGACACTATGGTAAAATGCATTGTTTCACAGATCCCGCGGCCCCAAAAAAGGCCAAAAAGTTATTACATTTTAAACGATTTTAGACCGTTGTACACTTCCTTAAGTCTCCCTCTTCAATATCACTAACTTTTTTGAGTTTTTTATTTTTTAATTACTTTTAAAAATACATATTTTGTTTAAAAATTTTTCAAATATACACATATTTGTTACTGTTGCCCGTATCGTTGCTTGAATAAAACTAAATTTTAAAATATTTACGAACTTCTAAGAACCCCTTTTTATTCGAACTAAAAGTAATTTGAAAAAACGAAATTCAAATTAAATGATCCTTAACGTATGCAAATTACAAAAAAAAAATTAATTTATTCCAAAACACTAAAAACCCTACAGTAAAATCCTTTCACACATAGAAAAGGTAAAAACAGCATGTTGTTCTTGCATAGATCTCAGCCAAAAGAGGGTTCAAATGAAATTATGATTTCTATTCAAAAAGTGTAAAAGCATCCTAGTCTAAAATATTTTAGGCACAAACATACTCTCACCGTTGTTTTAACCACCATATGCTACTGTGTAAGAGTATGCAAAAAATGATCAAATGCTTGTTTTTTTTCTAAGGATCTTCGTTCGTTATTATTTTTATCCTTGTTTGTCAATGAGGCGTATACTCTCGCGCATAAATTATAAGATGATGACGGTAAACCCTTTTTTACGTATAGTGCCTTGACAGCTGAGTTGTTTGTCACGTATTTTAAACATCAATCGGTATTTTATTTAAAATAGATATTTCCGTTTGTACTTGTCTAAAAAACTTTAGAATTTTCATTCTTTTGCTGCTAAAAAATTTGAATACTCGTAGCGTGTTCAGTTTAAGGCTGGATTAGGCTTTTTATTAGATATGACAAATTTTGATTATTTATCAAAGCTTCCTTCCTTCTTATTCTAATCCTGGTTTGATTGATGACAAATATGAAAACATTTTTTTTTGGGTTTGCATGCTTTAAAAATTACAATGCTAAAGATTAAATTATTATAAGATAAAGCAACCAATAATATTTTTGCCACAAAAAATAATAAACACAGAAACATAACTCAAATTGCATTAGACAGGCCTTGAAAAAACTAGATACGTTTTGGTGCTTTTTTAGAAGGCTTAAACAGGATTAGTCATTTTATTTGGATACTTTTTGTTAGTTCTAAACCAACGCTTTTGGTTCTTTTTGAAATTTGGATCCTGTTGGTAGAAAAGGGGTAAAATGTATTAATACTGGTACTTTTGAGGTACCCTTGTAACCAGTAAACTAATAAAAATAATTCTGCAATGAATGCTGAAATTGCGTTCGACAGGTATCGGAAATATATGAATATTATTTTTGTACTTTTTTTAAAATATTTTATACACTAAGAGATAGAGAAAAAGTCAAAATTTATATAAGTGTAGTTTTAGGGACTTTTTAAAACTTATGTGCCAATAAAGACATTTATTGTATATTTTTGGTACTTTATTATATTTTTTACACCTAAAGGTTAAAAAGCGCTAAAATTTAATTAAAAAGTATTTTAGGTACCTTTTGTAACTTCCTAAGCCCTAGCTAGAAATTGAAATTATGAGTCTTCACATAGGTAAGTAAGCTTAATACATAGATTGAGGTCGAAAATCAACAAAGTGGACAAAAAGTACTTTTTTAAATTTTTATTACAATTTTAATACATATAATGAAATTATGGACTACTGACCGTATAGAGTCCAAAAGTCAGCTAAGTGAATAAAAGTACTTTTATACAATAGAGGTACTCTTTTAAAAATATCGGGCTAAATATATAAATGCAAGAACCCATATTAAGGTCGGAATGCAGCTAAGAACCGATTTACATGATGATAATTTTTATCCAAGATATATTTGTTTTTAGGATTAAGAGTCTTAAAATAAGGTTTAGGACTATTGACCTACATAGAGTCGTAAAGTCAACTAAGTAAAAAAGAGTACCTTTTTAGGTGCATTTCTAAAATTATAAGCCTGGCAGTATTAATTTAGGGACCCTGATTGAGACCAGAAGTAAACTGAGTACAATAAGGATACTTACTCATTAGATTTCAACTCATTATTTTAACATCCCAGCAAAAACTTGGAAGTGATTAGGCATTACAAATTTCTTACTTTTGAACTACTACTACATACTGTCTGTATTACTTAGCAGTTGTTAGATAATAAGTTATTCCTTATCTAAAATTTAGGCAGATAGTTTCAGTTTGACAACTTTTTAACTTATTCTAACTTAATACTTTAAGCCAGTTTTAACCAAAACATAAAAAAAACTAAACTATTAATGCAACAATGGGTAACTGGGTTCCCCAGGAAAAGGTAATTTTAATGCCAATAAAGCATTTTATCCCATCACTTTAACATGGCAATGCCATTGAAAGCAAGTACTTACCATAATCCCATACAAAGAGGGAGTTAAATAAGTACTTACCACGCTCGCTTACAAAATGGGACTTGAGTAAGCTATCACTTAACTGGCATTAAAACAACTTTTTCCTGGGGCCTCCAGTTACCCTTTGTTGCTTTTAAAACTTTTTTCTTAAATGTTTTGATTAAAACAGCTCTTAAATTCTAAAACTAAAACTATCTGCTTAAATTTTGAATGAGAAATAACTCATTATGTAACAACTGCTAGGCAATGCAGACGATATGTGTAGTAATTGAAAAGTAAGTTATTTGTAATGACTATTAACTTTCAAGTTTTTGCTGGAAACAGCCTGTCCTAGTAAAAATCGAACAAGTGAGTGAGTATTTATTTTGAAACAAAAAACAAAAAACGAAAATTTGTTTTTGGTTTTCATACAAAATTTTTAAGGAACGTTCGTTTGATTTTTACTGGCACAGGCAGGCAGTCTTGAAAAAAAAGCTTATCAAATTCTTCTTTCAAGAAAAAATATTTAAAATTTTCTTAAAAAGGCAATATGTATTAAAATAGCTATAGTTTTGAATATAAAGATTTTGTAACGAAATAATATATGTTTAATAAAGTTTACTCCCAGAATACAGTTTGTTAATTAAATAACCCAAATAATTTTGAACGTATTTTAAATATGAAACTATCACTTAGCATTTTTTTGGAAAAAAACAAAGTTTTTAAGACTTTCTGAGAAACAAAATTAAATTTACAATTAAAAAACCTATCAAAGGGCCGATTTTATTACATTTTGTATCAGAATTAAATGGATCCGGTATCCGCTTATATAAAAGTATCCGGTCTCTTTTGTATAAATTATTTTCTATTAAACAAATAAATATACTATTAAAACTAAATCTTCTTATAATAAAGCTAATGAACTACTTCAGATTTGAGTTCATTGATGTTAAAATAAAAATAATAAAATCTATGCATTATTCAGCAACAAGTCAGGTATCAATGTTTTGTTATTTTAATTTTGCAAATAATTATTTTAACCCTTTAAAACTGAAACAGGATTTTTTAACAAGCAAAAAAATGCTTTTGTTTGCCAAGATCACCTAAAAAAAGGATGCTTTTGGTATTAGACAATAAATTGATACTTGAAAATCACTAAAAAATCCTTTCGTTACACAGCCACGCACACATTCACTTACAAACAGACAACCCAAAAACATGAAAATTATTTAAGTAGAATTGTAAAAGGGAAAGGTTGCAAATAATACATTGCAGTTTACATTTAATGTGCGATTTATTGCTTTTGATTAAATCAGACTGTGTAAAATCATCAAAAGTGGTTTTCGAGGCATTAAAATCCTTTTTTCCATGGCGCTTTGAATATATTTTATTATACTTTCGCATTTGCGTTCTCAGAAAAAAAGTATGTTTCTTTTCCTTTATCACTTTCAAAAAAAAAAAAAAACTAATAAAATATAGATAACATTTTACATTTTATCTTTTTAAATGAAAATTTTGAATTATCCATAAAATAGGGGTTGTAATACTTTGGCATAATTTAATACCTTTGCAAACGTTTCCTTATTAATATAAATTTGCCTTTTAATAGTTCAATGAGTTTTTTTGCATACGATGCTGTAAGCTTCATGGTTGTTTGATTTTTATGAATATTCATATTTTTTTTTTTTATTTCATAACGTTTTATTTGATGCTAATAGTTTCGATTACCCCGATTTTTGTTTTTTTTGTTTGTTTTTCATCTGTTAAAATCAAGGGGTTATTATTGTTGTCTGTTGTTCTGCTATTGTTTTGTAATTCTTGATTTATGGCCAAACATTTAACACATTTACATGGGTAACAGAAAAGGTAAAAAAATGTTAGGTTTCTTTTTTAAGCCTTTGATACTTTAAAATATAACCAACATGTGGTAACACATTAACATATGCATATTCATACATACATACATATCGTTTACCTAACACAAAAAGGTCCAAGCTTAAAACTTCAGTTTGCAAAAAGCGTGTAGAAAGTAATTTAATGGAGCACAATATTTTTACACCCTTTACATGTTGATCCACCGCTGACTCCAAAAGGTATACATTCTGGACCCTTATAGAAACGTTATAAGTAAAACCCGTCTACAAGAGTAATTTACACAGCTCGCTCTTAAAGTCAAAATTCTTTTTAATTAAAATTTTTAAGGTTGACACAGCCGTCACAGGTTTCAAGTGATCACTGTGAGCAGAAATTATGTTCTTGCAGTGTCCTCTTACTACAGGGTGTCCGCCGGCGAGGTATACTTCTTAGTTTTGCCGCAATTTCGGTAAACATTAGTCTTGACAGTTCACATTTGGCAGTCGTGAAGTAGAGACGTGGCAAATTTATTATGGAAAAATATTCGGTAAACCAACGTGTTTTAATCGTTAAAAAAACATTTTATGAAAATCAATCTTCGACTTTCATGAAAAAATCATAATGAGTGACGAGGCACATTTTCATTTGACTGGATGTGTAAATAAACAGAATAGTCGGTTCTGGGCAATGGAAAACCCTCAAATTATTCGTCAGTCACCTTTGCATCCGTTAAAAGGGAGAGTCTGATGTGCAATCAGGTCAGGAGGAATCATTGGACCTTACCTTTTTGAGACTGAAGACGTCGTAACAGTAACTGTCAATGGGGAGCGATATCGAGATAGGATTGAAAACTTTTTAATGCCACAACTGCATGCTTTGGGGTTGGTTATCATGTGGTATCAACAAGACGGTGCCACATCGAATACAGCCCGGAGACCTCTTTCCGCAAGAAGTTATTTCAAGAAGTGGAAAAGTTGATTGGCCTCCACGGTCGCCTGATTCGGCTGCCTCGGACTGCAAACGAACCAGAAACGCTGAAATAACTTAAATAAAATATTCGTGATTAAAATAATGAAATACCGCGTGAAATGTGTGAGAATGTAATTGAAAAATTGCCTAAAAGGGCTGGCATTTGTGAGACTAACAGAGGCGGACATTTACCTGATATTGTATTTCATACATTATTGCCAACATCAAATAAAACATTTGTCAATTAAACATCCATGCTCTTTCATTTAATCAAAAATTATAAACAAAGAAAGAGGTGAACCTTGCCGGCGGACACCCTGTATTATTCAATTAAAACACACCATCCTTGGAAATCATAGCCTATTTTTAAACAAAAAGTTTGAAATGTTTAAGTTATAAGCAAAAATTTAAGCAAAATCGTCACACCCGTCACAATAGAATTGCCCAGCAGACAATTACATAACAGTTGTTGTTTGTAATCTAACACTACACCAAGGAGAACAAGTTATAAAATTATATTCGGCCAAACCCGATCATATTATACCCTACACCACATTTTTGTGGGGGTTTCATGAAAACGTAGACCCATAATATTTGCATTCAGCATACATGTCAGTGGCATTAAGCTACACCCACATGCAAAATTTTACCAAAATCGAGTAATATTCGATTAAGTTACAACGCAAAATGCTTATTCCGGAAAGAGACTTGTATGGCTATTCTAAAACATAGACCAATCATCACTAAAAAAATGGGGTTCGTGCCAGTGCCAAAAAACTTTAAGTGTGCCAAGCTTTATCAAAATATCTTGAAAACTGCAACCTGTGGCGTGTTCACAAAAATACATAAACACCCAGCCAGCCAGACAGACAGACGGTCGGACAAACCTAAATCTACTCAGGAAGTGGTTCTGAGCCGATCGGTGTAGTTGCAGGTGGGTCTTAGACCATTATTTTTGGGTGTTACAAACATCTGCACAAACCCATAATACCCCTACACGGTATGTGCTATGGGTATAAATATCTTTATCAAATTAGAGTACAATAAGGATAATAAAAAACGGTTTCAAGGGCCAACAGCCCTTACAATAGCACCAACCAGGGGCCAAATCGTGGCATTCGATTCGAATCAAAGTTTGACTCGATCGATCGAGTTGCCAATGCTTTAAGTACAGAAATTCTAATAAGAATTTTTCAATTTTGATTCGAAACGAATGCGACGATTTGGCCCCTGATCTATTTCAACAAAGAATTTAGCTTTTTTTAATAAAAATATTCCCTTAGAATTAAGGTGTTTACGTGTTGTTCTAAAGTTTGAAGAAATACACTTACCAAATTTAATAGACAATGAAATCTGAAATTAAAAAAAGGAAAAGGTTAGGAAACTTAAACAGCTTATATATTAAACAAATTATATTATATATTAATCACTTTTACACTCATGTATAATATTTTCTGAAAAATGAATGAACAATACATATACATATATATTCATTTAAAAACTAATAAGAAATGTATTTGAAATGTTTTTTTTAACTAAACATAAAAGATAATTTACCCAGCAAAAACTTGGTAGTGATTAGTCATTACAAAACAACTTACTTTGTTATGACTTTAACATATTATTTGTAATATTTAGAGGTTTATAGATAATAGCTTATTCTTTATCTGACACTTAAGTAGATAATTTCTCCAATTCCTTTTTTTCAACGTTTTAAAGCAGTTTTTTCCACCAAAACATCTATCATAAAAGTTTAAAATAAATTTTAAATTTTTAATTGATAACACGGCATTAAAATAACAGTTTACATTTGAAGTAATCAATGAATAATTGGACCCCTAATTCTAAGGAGTTAATTGAATGACATTAAAGTAATATCTTCCATAAGTCCCTATTTATAAGCAGGCGTAGTAATTATCCAGCAGAAAGTACTGATTTAATCCGACAAGGTTTGTAAGGGAGAGTTTATCTCTTTTACTTACCAACCTGCCCACTTAGTGGGAATCTTTTTTCAAGGCTTAAAATATGCGCATAGTTCATGTCTCTTTTATTGACGAAATAAATATTATCTAAAATCTCTGCTTTCCATTAACTGCATCCTCGTAAGCAAGAGATTTTTCTTTATTTTTAACTAACATATTTCTGCCTTACGCCGTCGCATCCTCAGGAGCGCATCAAAACTGCGCATTTAGAAATCATGATATTCTACTGCTTTCAAAAACAAAATTATTTTTTGCTGGGTACAAGGTGGGCCAAAAGAAGTCATTCAATGTTGTTTGGCTCTTATTTTCTTCTAAGTGAAAAAGTTCAATTTCGTTTTTTGATTATGTTTATTTGAACCTTTAGAAGATGATATTGGCCAAATGGGCGCCATCACAACTGATTGCTCTAAGGGCTCGTTTTATTGCATTTTTCACCACTTCGGCGAGAACTTCGGGCAACAGATTCTCGCACTCGTGTCGAATGTTGTCCATCAGTTGTATTTAACATCTGCCTGGTTCGCAAATGTCAAAACAGATTTGACATTGGCCGTCATTTGCAAAAATAAGAGCATCTTCTAATACGGTGATTTCTTTTGGACCAGCCTGTACTTGCCCCCAATGTCATCGCCATATTAAAATAATGAGTTAAAATGCTGATAAGTAAGTGGTGCAATGTAAGTTTTTGCTGGGAAGTTATTGTATACTTTCGTTGTCGGCTAATGTACATTTTTAGAGTTCGGTATTGAAAGATTTTCAAATGCAAGCAAATAAATGTCCTGATAGTATAAAGCTTTTGCTTTAAGCATATACTTTATATTTTTTGGAATTTTTCACATTTAAAAAATCAACTTTAAAAATGATCTCTTTAAATTAATCGCTTAAATGGATATTAGGGTTTAGTGTTATAGATGAAATCGAAACTTAGTCATGTATATTTTTGTGGAAAGGGGGTTCAACTATCAGAAAAACACTAATAAAATCATCCTTACACGCATCATCTGCATACATACTTGCTTGCATTGATATTTATTCAAGGTAAACTATTACTATATCCTGCATATTAGAACTAATACTATTTGCATATGTATGTCAGTCTGTCTGTTTCATTTTAGTGCCCATGTGTAATGAAAATATCCTAAGGTTTTAGCTGTCTACAAAACAAGCACATATGTTTACTTTTGTACATGTGTATGCATAATATTACATCAATATCTATTTTAAATGTGAAATTTATCCAGCATCCACTTCACGCATTATGAGTTTTGATTATAGATTTTATGGTTGCCTTCTATATCAATCTATTGTTTAAAATCCTTTTTTTTTTTTAGAAATTTAAATATGTGTTGTTGAGTCTGTTGTTACTACGCATGTCCTTCGTAATGTTTTATGCTCTCTATGTGTATGTAAAAATAGATAAACATTGATATGTATGTAAGCGTGTATGGTAATTTATTATTAATTCATATGTTTTATGCTTTAATGAACAATCAGTAACAGCAGCAGCATCATCCTTTTATTTTATTATTAAAAGTATTTAGTTTTTTTTTTGTTCCATTTCAGTGAATAGATTAAGAGCAAGCAGGTTTCAATTTTTTTTTAGTTGTATATTTTAAAAAGAATTTTTAAAGACTAATTCACAAACACTAATAAGAATTCATAGAAAAATTTATTTAAAATCGTATTTAGTTATTGAAAAATATGTCTGTTATAGAAAAAAGTCAAGTTTTTAAAGTAAAATTTTTACGTCCACCTAAAAAAATCTTTTTATATTAATTTTTATTTATTCGACTTTAAGTTCCTTTTTGAAATTGTAACAAATGCGAATAAGAATTTTTATTAAAAATTAGATATTTCCGATATTAGCCGAGTGTAATGCATTTTTGAAGTAAGCTACGATTTTCAGCCCTCTTAAAGCCAAAAAAATAGGAATTAATATAAGACATGGAAAAAGTTAAAAACAATTAACAAATCTTTTTAATCAAGTTAATTTTGGATAAAAAGAAAAGCTTTTTTGGTAAGCTTAAGTTTTGTCACATTAAAAGCAATTTTCATCGAGGCACAATCCTAGAAAGGGATTATTCTTTTTATAATAATAACCAGCTCTCAGGAAATGGCCTTATACTTGCAGTCGTGTCGGTAACAGATTGTGAAACAGAGTACTGCTTATGGATATTCGATTTAAATTTTCAATATTAATAGTGACAGGAGAGATATTTTTATTTAATTTACTTCACTTGCCAATTGTGCAACTAAAGAAGAATTTTACCTTGTAAAGCGTGGTACCATTCTTTAGCAGTCGACAACAGTGGGTGTGTTATTATCGATAGAAGGGCATCACGTACAAATTATCGGGTTTCAGGAACAAGGTCACTAACTTCGTCAGAATTTCGCATTTTCTTTCATTATATTATCAATAAAGCTGTGAAATAGTTCCCACATTACGACGATGCCAAAATGAACCGGAACAATCAGAAACCTTAACGACACCGATCAAAACCCTAACCCTTTTCTGTCCACCGTCAAGTAGCTTCAAAATAGACTTTAGAGCACCAGCTTGCATTAGAGGTGTATTTAATTTTCGGTCGGAATTAGATGGTATTTCATTAAAAATATCAGATTGCTTAAAATAGATTCTACAATTTTTCAAACAACCGAGATAATTGAATGCTTTTTTTACATATGAAAAAGCGTTCCAACCAGCGGCATTTGCCGTGAATTTGCCTGATCACAATGCGGTTAAGGGCATAGTTCACATTTTGTTTCGTAGCCCTTGTCACCCAAGAGCTAGGTCTGTAGTCAATATAAACGGCAAGTGCTACTGTCGTCTGCAAAAGAATAGATGGGAGGCGAAGTTTGATATAGAAGGACATTAAAAAATAAAGTATGAAAGAGGATCCGTAAGGATCTAAATATCCCAGGGCGACAAGGTTTCTTCTATTTGGTTTCAAATTACTTGTGATTTTAAGATATTTATTACTTTAATTTATTGCAAAATTTAAAATAAGGTTATCGGAAATATGTTTCTGATCTGCAGGAATTTTGCTGACCGGTTTAAAATAGCAAAAATTTAAAAAGTTTTGTGCATTTCTTTTGATTTTAAATCATCTTAACAAAAATTGATTTTCACAACATGACTGGTAGTGTTACGGATTAATTTTGCCTGATTAACTTTGAAGTTGCTTAGCGGGTTAAAGTAACATATGTTTATGAAATTTATTAAAATCAACTCTGGGGGTAGTCGGTGGCAGGTATTTGGTTTTGGCGGTAGCCGCTTGGATTTGCTAGCAACTGCCATTTTAAACTTATATAGTTCTTTTTTTATTAATTTTTAACACCGAGAAAGGAAGAGAATAGAGTAAGAATATTTATTCTAAAAATTATTATTTTAATACATAAATGTTACTAAAATTGTTTAACGTTTTAGAATAATAAAACACGCCTTTGAAGTTAATTGCAAGAAAACCTGTTTTATTAGCTATTCTGAATTAGCCATAAGTTGCTACGCAACATTTTTTATTATTTCTAATCTCGGAGTTGAATGCCGCGTCGTAGCCAACGACTATTGAAAAACATGTCCACGGACGACACAGGAAGCGATGGTGAGACAACTGTTTTAAAACCAAATGAGCCAACAATTGCCGAATTGCAAGATGAGATCGCGGATCTCAAGAAATCCATTAAGAGTTTAATTGACATCGCCAAATCAAGGCCCTTATCTGAAATGTCAACAGGATGTCAACCAACAGTCGTGGAAACTAAGCCGAGTAGTTCATCAGGCACTGCCATACTGCCAGCTGCATCTTCATGTGAAGATTTCTTTAATAAGACGAATTTGCCAACAACAACGCCATTGCAGCATTGCACAACAAAAACAAGTGAGTACCAATTGCCATTTAAAAACAATATGCCCTTTTTTGCCCCACAACCATACCACCCAACAACCTCCTCGCCTTTTACTGACGTTCACACATTTGCGCCAGCCATACCATCGTTAAAATACACTTTCCCACGACCAATTGTATCGACAAACAACATACCATGTAGCTTAGAGAATACAGGAATAACAACGCCGTTAAGTACTTTGACAACGTCATTAAGTTTTCTGCAACAACGTTCAACGGCAACATATACGACAGCACAACCACGAATGATACCAATAGCATCAACTTACCCATCTGAGAACTTAATAAACACGCCCTTAAATTTGCACCATCAAGAAGCAGCGGATAATTACCGCCAACTTCGCAAGCTACATGACTTACCTCAATTTAATGGGCTACCTGAGCAATGGCCGATGTTTATAGTAGCTTACAGGGAAACAACAAGAAATTATAATTATTCCAACTTAGAGAATTTGATTCGTTTGCAGAAATCGTTGAAGGGTGATGCAAAAGCCAAAGTGGAATCATTTTTGATTCATCCAGACAACGTGAACCAGGTTATTGATACACTGGAATTCCACTACGGTCGGCCACAAGTGTTGATTCGCAGCCAAATTGCGAAAGTACGAGCATTTCCGGCCATTAATTGGAGACGAACAAATGAGATAGTGGACTTCAGTACTATGGTGTTAAATTTGTCAGCCTTTCTGACAAATGCGAATGCGTCGGCTCATTTGTATAATCCAACACTACTGGATGAAATGGTCGGCAAATTACCTCTTCATAAAAGAGAAGAATGGACGAGACATGCTATAAACAATCTTGGCCCGTATCCCAGTGTCACAGATTTTAGTGTGTGGCTTCAAGAGGTGGCAACCTACATTTCTATTTCATTGGAAGCTGATACTTGTAAAAGTGATGCCGCCCATGGTAAAAAGGATAAAATAAATCCATCATTCATGATCACGACAAATGAGAATAGACTTACCAAATGTATTATGTGCCAACAAAACCATCAGCTTTATCAATGCGACCAAATGAAAAGAATCCCGGTAGAGGATAGATGGAACTTTATTAAAGAACAACATCTTTGTTTTAGTTGCCTTCGCACTGGACATCGTTCCTCAGATTGTAAAAACAAAAGACAGTGTGGATTGTCGGGCTGTTCAAAATTTCACAATCGTTTGTTGCATGAGAAAAGTAAACAAAGCCAGAGTGAAAGTAACAAACCAAATAATAACAATTCCAACGATAACACAGTTGCATGTATAAGTAACAAAACAATACAAAATTCTGGTGAATACTACAACATGATTGAGGGTAAGACTAAGGCGAATAAAATACAAGATAGTCGCGTGAACACGGTTGTCAAAAGTATGGTGGGTAGAAAAACTTTATTTAAATATTTGCCTGTTGAAATAATAGGACCGAAAGGCACAGTAAAGGTTGTAGCATTTATTGACGAGGGATCCAAGATTACCCTTCTGGAAGATGAAATCGCAAAGAAAATAGGATTGCAGGGGCTCCCGAGTAATCTGTGTCTAGGGTGGATAGGCGGAAAAACTACTACTGAAGTTTCGAAAAGGGTTAGTATGGAAATAAGTGCCATAAATGGAAATAGAAATGGGTATCAAGTGAGGAATGTGTGGACAACAAAAAACTTACAACTACCGCCGCAAAATTTAAGAATTGAAGAATTTAGGGAAAGATTTCCTGTGCTGAACCATATCGCAGTCGACGATTATTTTGATGAGCGGCCAAAATTGTTAATCGGTTTGCCACATATACGGCTGGTTCGCGCGTCTAGGGTGTTTAATCTAGACAAATCTTTTGCAGTACATGAAACGTGTTTGGGAAATGTTCTGTTTGGGTCGAACGAGGATTCACCAGAAGCTACAGTATGCAAAATAGAGGCAAGTGTTATTGAAGATATTCATAAACAAGTTTTGGATTATTTTACACTGGAGAATATGGGGGTGAAAGAACCAACCCCGTTAGTGTCACTAGATGATATCCGCGCCGAAGAAATTCTTTTAAGTACAACAGTAAAAAAAGAAAACTATTATGAAACCGGCCTATTATGGAAGCGTGATAATTTTGAATATAGGGACAGTTTTTCGATGGCGCTAAAACGTTTATGCAACATGGAAGCTAAAATGAAAAAGGATAAAGATTTTGCTGACTGGTACATCGCTAAAGTAGAAGACTATATTTTAAAGGCTTACGCCAGAAAAATTTCCCCAGAAGAGGCTGCCATCAAAGATAATCGTACCTGGTATCTACCACATTTTGTCGTTACCAATTTAAATAAAGGAAACAAAAGGCGTCTTGTTTTCGATGCCGCAGCATATGTCGATGGTGACTCTCTTAACTCAAGATTAATGAAAGGGCCAAGTAGATATCAGCCAAAATCCTTACTGTCAATTTTGTTTCGCTTTCGGCAAAGGAAAATAGGTGTATGTGCTGATATTAGCGAAATGTTTCACCGTATTAGAATCCGTGAAGAAGACCAAGGTGCGCAGCGTTTTTTATGGCGCCGTGGTGATTCTAACAGACCACCAGATGAATATGTCATGCAGGTCATGATATTTGGTAGCGTGAGCTCACCTTGCTCAGCCCAATTTGTGAAGAACCTGAATGCTGAAAGGTATGCGGACACACACCCCAGAGCTTATTGTGCCATTGTTGACAGTCATTATGTTGACGATTATGTTGATTGTTTCGATAACGTAACTGACGCCGTTGCCGTAACCAAAAACGTGGTCAACATTCATAAGGAAGCCGGCTTTCAGCTTAGGGGATTTGTATCAAATTCGCGGGAATTTTTGGCTGCGATTAACAATGACAGCGTTGAAAAGCAAAACAAGGTGTTGACAAATTTGGATAACGAAAGTGGCATAGAGAAGATTTTGGGAATGCACTGGAATCCTTCTGACGATAGTCTTTGTTACGCTTTGAAATTTTTAAGGGTCCCACAAGCCGTTTTGAAGGGCATCCGAAAACCAACAAAAAGTGAGATGTTGAGCATCACTATGTCTATATTTGACCCTTTTGGTTTTCTGGCGAATATAGTTGTAAAATCTAAAATTCTTTTGCAAAGGTTATGGAGAAGCAATGTTGACTGGGATTCAGCCATTCCAGACGAAATTTATGTTAAATGGTACGCATGGTACAAAAGTTTGTACGATATAAAACACGTGAAAATTAAAAGATGCTATGCTGAATATCTTTTCTCATCAAGGACAAAAGTAACACTACACATATTTGCGGATGCCAGTGAACTGGCCTTTGCGGCTGTGGCATATTGGAGGATATGCTATGAGGGTGAAATAAACGTTGTTTTTATTATTGGCAAGTCTAGATGCGCCCCGCTAAGACCTCTGTCTATTCCGCGCCTTGAGCTGCAAGCAGCAGTACTTGCGTTGAGACTTAAAGAAACGATTGTAGGTTCGCACGACATAAAGCCAAAAGAGATAATATTCTGGTCAGACTCCAAAACCGTTATCAAATGGATCCAGTCCGATTGCAGGACATATAAGCAATTTGTTGGTCACCGTATTGCCGAAATATTAGAGTCATCAGACGAGAAAAATTGGCGTTGGGTTCCTGGATCACTCAATCCTGCAGACGATGCGACAAGACCACAAGATTTTTCAGATTCCTTTTCAACCTCCAAGTGGCTTAATGGTCCATCATTTTTATTTGATAAAACTGAAAACTGGCCCGAAATACCAAAGGACATTAACGATTATGAGATTAAATCGGAAAAACGAACGATTTCTGTTTTTGTCATTGATAAAAATTCATTTATTCCATTTGATCGATATTCAAACCTTTTGAGGCTAGTTAGGGTCATGGCATGGGTTCGACGGGCGGTAGATAAATTCAAATCTACTCTTCAAGGCTGCAAAATTAACGAAACTACAGAACTTTATTTAAGCACGCAAGAAATCAACGAAGCAACCTATTATTTGTGCAAAGCTGCCCAAGAAGATATCTTTTTTGAAGAATACAATGAATTGAGAAAAAACTTACCGATATCGAAGTCTAGCCAAATTTATAAACTGAACCCATTTTTGGGTAAAGATGGCCTGATACGATTGTCCGGCCGAATTTATAACGCCACTTGTGTAAGTCAATGTACGAAGGAACCAATTATATTGCCGAAACAACACATATTGACTAGGCTTATTGTCAAACAATATCACGAACAGTTTAGACATCAGAATCAAGAGTCTGTATGCGCAGCAGTCCGCACAAAATATTGGATACCCTGTCTGAGACAAATAGTAAGGTCCGTAAAAAGAAATTGCCAAGTTTGTAGAAACGCATACGCTGTTCCAAGACCGCCGTTAATGGGCCAACACCCAGAGGACAGATTAACTCCGTTTGTCCGGCCATTTTCTTATACTGGATTGGACTATATTGGTCCATTTCTTATTTCGATAGCCCGACGCCGGGAGAAGAGATGGGTGTCTCTCTTTACCTGTTTGTCAACAAGGGCGATACACCTGGAAATTTCAAGAGATCTCTCTACGGATGCTGTCATATTATGTATAAGAAATTTCGTCAACCGAAGAGGGCTACCAGTACGTATAAGGTGTGATAGGGGCACAAACTTTGTAGGGGCCAGTAAGGTGGAAGTTATATTCGACGAAACGGAATTAATGAACGAGTGCTCAAAGCGCGGCATACAATGGTGTTTCAACACGCCGGCGAATCCATCTGCTGGTGGTGCGTGGGAAAGGATGGTGCGGTCGGTAAAGAACGTTCTGGCCTTTACATTAAAGGAAAAGGCTCCGCAAATAGAGACCTTTCATAGTTTGCTCGTAGAAGCCGAGAATTTGGTAAATTCCCGACCGTTAACGCATCTTCCAATAGAAGCTGACGATTCTGAACCTTTGACTCCTAATCATTTTTTGATGGGATGTCCGAACTTCGTGCAAACGCCTGCCGTACCTGGGAGAGTTTGCGTAAGAAAGCAATGGCAAATATTACAACAGCTGAAGCAGACCTTTTGGAAGAGGTGGGTCCTGGAGTACCTACCGGAGCTAACTCGTAGAACTAAGTGGCACAGTCCAGTCAAGCCGATAAAAAAAGGTGATGTGGTCATAATATGCGATGATAACGAAACGCGTGGGCAATGGAAGCGGGGCTTGGTAGAGGAGGTTTTTGCGGCGGCAGATGGGCAGGTACGATCGGCAATGGTTAAAACGGCAATTGGCAAACTGAGGCGACCGGCATCAAAGTTAGCGGTTCTTGACGTTGGTGGTGAGTCTTCCTGGTCGACACACGGGGCCGGGGATGTTACGGATTAATTTTGCCTGATTAACTTTGAAGTTGCTTAGCGGGTTAAAGTAACATATGTTTATGAAATTTATTAAAATCAACTCTGGGGGTAGTCGGTGGCAGGTATTTGGTTTTGGCGGTAGCCGCTTGGATTTGCTAGCAACTGCCATTTTAAACTTATATAGTTCTTTTTTTATTAATTTTTAACACCGAGAAAGGAAGAGAATAGAGTAAGAATATTTATTCTAAAAATTATTATTTTAATACATAAATGTTACTAAAATTGTTTAACGTTTTAGAATAATAAAACACGCCTTTGAAGTTAATTGCAAGAAAACCTGTTTTATTAGCTATTCTGAATTAGCCATAAGTTGCTACGCAACAGGTAGACTTCTAGTGTAGATGGAAACCAATTGTTCCAGTTTATCCCCAAAGAGCAGAAAGACTGGACAGTTTTTACTTTAGTTTTTGTAGCTTATCGAGGGATATATGGACCACTTTTTGTCACTGTGTGGCGCCCGCGCGCCTCAGAGCAAACTGTCTAAAGTCTTAACCTTTAACAAAAACTAACCGAAATATCAGATATAATGGTGAGACAAGACTGCTGGCATTTGCAAAGAGAGTATGGGACACTTAGTTTTATTATAACGAATCAGTTAAACTAGAATCACGTTTCTTTTTGTCTGGTAACTCGAAAAGATTATACAGGGCGTCCGCCGAAAAGGTATACTACTTTGTTTTGTCGCTATTTTTGTAAACATTAGTCTTGACAGTTTATATTTGGCAGTCGTGAAGCATAGGCGTGGCAAATTTTTTATGGGAAAATACTCGGTAAACCAACGTGTTTTAATAGTAAAAACATTTTATCAAAACCGTTTGTCGATTTTCATGAAAAAATCATAATGAGTGACGAAGAACATTTTCATTTGATTTCGGGCAATGGAAAACCCTCAAATTATTCATCAGTCACCTTTGCATTCATTAAAAGCGAAAGTCTGGTGTGAAATTTGGTCAGGAGGAACCATTAGACCTTACTTGTCAATAGGGAGCGATATCGTGATCTGACTGAAAACTTTTTAATGCCACAACTGCATGTTGATTGGCGTCCACGGTCGCCTAATTTGACTGCTCCGGACAACTTTTTGTAGGGATATCTAAAAAGCAAGGTTTCTGCAAACAAGCCAGAAACGCTGGCTCAACTCAAACAAAATATTCGTGATGAAACTAATGAACTACCGCGTGAAATGTGTGAGAATGTAATGAAAAATGTGCACAAAAGGGCTCGCAGAGGCAGACATTCATCTGATATTGTATTTCATACATAATTGCCGACATTAAATAAAACATTTATCAAGATAAGATCCAATCTTTTTTATTTAATTAAAAATTATAAATAAACAAAGAGGTATACCTTGCCGGCGGACACTCTGTACTTTTTGGAAGAAACTTAAATTTACTGCTCGGATATGCCGATGATATCGACACCAATAGACGAACATTGCAAGATGCCATGCTGCCTTTGCTTATAAAGAAAAAGAATGGGCAAAAATGGGTTTAGTAGTAAAAAAAGAAAAGACTAAGCTGACGTTTTCATTAAACAGAGAATCCATTAGATTATGACAATCTGGGAGCGTTGGTAGCTTTAACTTTAAGGTAGTAGAGGAATTCGTGCACCTCACTGCTGCCATAAATAAAACAAAAGATATCAGTTTGGAAATAAAGCTAAGCAAGAAATTTAAGAACACACAATTAAAAAGAGTCCTTCAATTGTTTAAATTTAGAGCCTAAAATGGCCCTGCTTTTATAAAACTTTCTTTTAACTACCAGCACTCAGGGGATGGCCCCTATTGATGCATTGCCTTGTGTTGGTATCAGGAAAATAGGCAATCTGAAGAAGAATGATAGAGGGAGAAGTGTTTGTGGAAATTTGATTTAAATTTTTCGATATTAACTGTGACAGGAAATACATTTTTAGGAAGGTCATGATCTCAAGCTTGAATAAAGTTTTTTCATAATTACAACAAAAAGGTCGACAACACACAAAAACTGTTAAACAATCATTTTTAGGAAGCTTATTTAACATTCGTATTGTGGAAATGTGCGTCTAAAGAACGATATAAAACTTACATGTGAAATTAGAGAACTTTATACAAAAACGCCAAAAAATAATGAAAAGTAATTATTATCAACAGCTTTTTTATTTTTACCTTTTTTAAAACAAGCAACTTAGTTTAGAAAACCTAATATTTATATTTACAGCGGCACTAAAAATTGTTACGATAAAAGGAAATCTTTTAAATGAATGTATGCCAGCAGACATTCCTTAACTACTTTACAGAAAATACTACTAAAATACTAATGGCAAAGTGAAACAAGAAGCAGAATAAAAAATAGTTAAAAACGAAATTTCGTAATGAGTCGAAGAAAAAATTTACTCAAAAATAAGCACGTGCTATTGTGGGTGGAGAAGGTAAAAAGTTCATTAACCTTTTAAATACAAAAATAAATGAAATAGAAGAAAAAAATTAAAAACCAAGTAATTTTCTCCAAGTAGAGGACGGCTTAAATGAGACAAAAGAAACGTAAAGGTTGAGAATGAAAAACACACAGACAAAATCATACAAATTTTAAGACATTAAAAAACAAAACAACAACTACAATAGCAACAAAAATTATAAATGAGTAAGAAAAAATATGGCGCGAAAAATCTTAGTTAAAAAGATGATGATGATGAAGCTTTTGCCGCCTTCGTTAAGATTTTTTCTTGCCATCTCCCTTTACTTATTGCCGGGTTGTTTTTAATCACGAAAAAACAGTTAAAAAATTGTTCATACAACAACAGCAATAAATAGCAAACGAACACCTCCTCACGATAATATATATAAAACTCAAACCGCAAAATATAAGCGAAAATTAAAGAGACAGAAAAAGCGGAAACGGAAACTAGTGCACATAAGAATGTATATGACGGTAGTTGTAAGGGTTTTGGTGAGGTCGTTTCATTAACATGCTGCTGTGGGTAAGAATTTAATGAAAATGTACAACAACACATTAAAAGCAAAACCAACAAAAACATAACCTAGTTTCATGAAAGTTTTTTATAACAAGTAATGTTGGCATTGAATTTCTAGCAATGAATTTATGTCACTACTTGCAATACTAAATACTACAGCTGTTTTTTGTTTATGTCGCGAAATATGCTACTTTTTAATGAAGTCAAATTCGAGGGGTGTTTAACAAATGTTTTAAAATCACAGAAGTAGTGGAAATAGTATTGAAAACAGAACCAAAAATTGGAAAATTTAATTGAACAAGTTGCACATAATGTGTTTTACAATTTGCACAATAACGTGGGTTGACCTGGCTACTCCCAAACATCTTATTTAGACCACTTAGATCCCTGGGGCTACCACACTTGAAAAAACAATAAACCGACAAATCGATGTGGCTAAATATACTCAAAGATGCTTAAGGAGTGCGGAACCCAGTTCCTCATAGTCGTTCTACTGGAAAATTTTACCATTAACCATGTACGCGTGATCCATTTCAAGCTTCCCTACTTTTTAAAAAAACTGAGAAAATTCAAAATTAATAGGGAGTGTTTATTATTATTTGAAAGAAAATTTTTTGGCATTTGTTTTTTGAAGATTATGTCTATCCTATGTTGTCCGTTGCTACGTCGCAGACTAGTTCGAGCATTTCGACTGGTAACTAGCGAATGACACGCGTGATGTTTTCCTTTAAGGCCTGAATCGAAGCGGGTTTATCCGCATAAACTTTAGACTTTGCAAACCGCATGGAATACGAGGTAGAAAATGGGCAAAACCCTTACAGGTAACGGGAAGTCCATATATCTTATAGCGAAACGTGTTCTTATGCGTATGGCTCTATGGCGAAGAAAATAATTAAATTAACCTTATTTTTAAAAACCAGAAGACTTAGATCTTTTTCTGCATTTTAGAACACAACACTGACCTACAAGCAAAGGTTTTAGCAATCACGGAATTTCCGTGCTGGCTCAAGGTACTCGCAGACTCACGGACGTAAACGTCTATACAGATAACCGAGATCACCAAATCTAGGAGGTATTTTAAATGTAGTGACTATTTAGAAAACGGCAAAGTGTGCATTATTTCTGTGCCTAAAAATTACGGGGTAATCAAAAAACCGGCGCATGAACTGGCGATTAAAGCCAAAAAAGTAACAGGCAGTTTACCCAAGGAAGTCAAAGTCGTTAGTTGCAATAAAGGCAACGTTGAAGTTGAATAAATTGTTCACAAAGTGCTGTGGAACAAAAAAATAGCCACAAGAATGATGAAAAGCTGATGACGCGACTCAAATGCCTATTAAACTAGGAAAACCCTGTAAATCAGGGAACCTCAATTAAGCTGTGTGATAAGTGTATCAGCGGATCTGTCTACAAAAAATTTTTTGGCGGAATGGGAGTTGTGATACACAGCCATAATAGTGCATGCAGGGAGGATATTGGATCGGCGGAACAATTTAGCCGAGCTTTTGCGCAGGTCAGAGCCTGATATTTTATGTCTGAAACTATTACAGGGGGCGCCTTACACAGAAAAAACTGAGTTGTAGAATCAGTAACAAATTTCAGAGAATCAGTAAATATTTTGTCTGGCTGAGGACCTACAACGAAAGTTGTAAATTCAGACAAACAATTTTGCAAGAATTTTAGCTTCAGTTAAAAAATTTTGCTGAGCTGGTTAAATATTTTATTTGTCTAGGCGAAAATTTTGTTTGATTTAAAAATCAAATAAAAATATTATTAGAGACTATTAAATAAATTGACTAAAAAAATAAATTATTTTGAACAAGAATTTGTTTGAAAAATTTTTTTTGTAGTTTTTTGTGTGTTAGAGGTGTCTCAAATGAGAAGCGTTAAGAGAATCACAAAATGTTCATAAACTTCAACACACCCGAATTAAGTGATTAACAAACATGACAAAGCGTGTTGGATTAAATTGTAAGGATTTCAACAATATCTGAATGTTTATAAACCAAGAATTTTGTAAGATTAAGAAAGAGCGGAAAGTAGGGTGAGGAAAAAATTACTTTCCTTCAGGATCAAAGAAGTTTTAAAATACCTGGCGCGGAGAATCTGCTTGGAACCTCAGTTAAACGATCGGCCCTTGTTATCTAAAGACCCCAGATTCCAATTTTTTTTAAGCTTAAACAGCCTGGACTGCACGTTCCAACAAAGACTTTATGACTGCAAGAGAAAAGTAAGTTCTAAAAACCGGGGAAAATTAGGAATTTTTAAAAACTTTCAAAATTTAGTCGAGTGGGCGAGTTTTCTATACTTTGTTATAGTAGTACCCATAAGAACTTGGAAATTTCGTTGCGTTAACGTGTCGCGATTCGCCCCTCAAAACATTAAATTACTGACTGCATTACACACAAAAAACTACAA
Source organism: Melanophora roralis (assembly GCA_963583895.1). NCBI lineage: Eukaryota > Metazoa > Arthropoda > Insecta > Diptera > Rhinophoridae > Melanophora > Melanophora roralis. Next base: position 26,181,663 of record OY757189.1, on the reverse strand, counting down.
AAAAAATTTTTCTAACAAATTCTTGTTCAAAATAATTTATTTTTTAGTCAATTTATTTAATAGTCTCTAATAAAATTTTTATTTGATTTTTAAATCAAACAAAATTTTCGCCTAGACAAATAAAATATTTAACCAGCTCAGCAAAATTTTTTAACAGAAGCTAAAATTCTTGCAAAATTGTTTGTCTAAATTTACAACTTTCGTTGTAGGTCCTCAGCCAGACAAAATATTTACTGATTCTCTGAAATTTGTTACTGATTCTACAACTCGGTTTTTTCTGTGTAGTGGTTAGAAGAAAATTATTTCGTGGCAAGTTCGAAAACACGCCTCAAGACTGTTAAACGGGATTAAGCTTCTGTACAATTTCTGATTTTCTTAGCCCTCTTAAAACCGACCTCGTCTCTTTTTTTCTGATACCGATATTAATGATTCAGATGCCATTGCTACTGTTGTTATTTTTTTCCTACTCCTCCTCCTCCTCCTCCTCTTCCATCTTTGTGTCCTAATGAGAATTTTCTTGTTTTAATATTCAGCGTCATTATTTGTGCTGTTTGTAGTCTTCTTGTTTGGGCGTTTGTGTGTATGTGTGTTTGTGTACGTGAAAATGAAAGCAGTAAATTTTCCAACTTTTACTTTTTCTTGGCTTTTGTTTATTTTGCTTCATTATTCTTGTTGTTGTACGCAATTAATTAAAACTTTGTTAGGGTTGGTTATGGTTCTAACTGGTCTTGTTTAAATGAATTTTAAAAAGAAAAATACTGGATGTGGGTGGGGGTGCCAAGAAGAGAGGCAAAAATAAATGAAGATAGAAAAACCAAACATCCAATGTGGCACATTAAAACATTTTTTTAACTTTGAGAGTTAATAAGTTAGAGTTGTCTACGGAAAGGAGGATAAGGGAAAAAGGATGGGGGAGAATGGGTTTTGTCTACATTCAAAATTATGTCAAACTGTCTGGCTGGTTTTGTTTGTGGGAAATCCCCAATTATTTAATTTCTCTCATCATGTTCTTCTTCCACTAAAATTTGTTTTTGTATGTCTGTATGTAGCTGCTGCTTTTGTTCTTATTCTACATCAGTCTATTTCTATGTTTTTTTGTGTGTCCTCCAGTTGCCTGTATGTCTGGGTAATTCAATTATATTTTCATAATTTCACTTTTTTCTTTTTTTGTGCTTGTGGAAAAAGATTCGACAATATTTTTAGTTGTTCTCTTTGCTAGCAGAGACTGTGTAAATGAATGGCAACAGGTTTTTGAAATAATTTATTTAGGACAAAAAATAATTGAGAATGTATAATGAGGAAAAAAGTTTTAATTGAGTTAGTTGTACGAGAGAATTCTATGGATTTGACCTACAGTAAATTTCTTTTTTAGATTTGAATAGAGAGATATTCATACATAGCATGTGCAATGCGATTAATTAATCTTAAAAATGTGGGTTCATTTTTCGGCTTTGTTTATGCAGTTTAAAATGTGTTGAATACACAGAACAAATTATGGTAAAATTTTTCTCAATTAAAAGTTTGTTCAACAGCTCAATTGACTTTATTATTGCTTCTGTTTGCTTTTATCAACTTCTTGTTCGATTTTTATTTTGTTCCAAAACTGTGTAAAAACGTAAAAGCTAATAAAAATGATAATTTAAACTTAAAAAATTCAATACCTCTGTGGTCTAGTAGATTCGACCAAGCTAAAAGGAACGGTAATCTGGATTAAAACCTTGCTAAATGCGATATTAGTGATGAAGGAACTTATTTGAATATAATATACGTTTTAATCTTGTCTAATTAAATAACAAAGTTTAAAAACCAATTAGTTTTTTCCAGTCTTATTATCAAGCTATAACTAAAAAACCCCCGTCAGTATAAGATTAATCTGTGGGCCACAGTTTACTTAAAAATTAAGATGCTTAAGGGCTCTTATTACTTATGTATTATTAAGAAATTTAAATGTCTTTTGTTCTAGAATTTTTTGCTGCGGATTATCTTCTTATGTCACAATTTGCTTTACATACAGCAAGTTGCCTTTAACATTTAAACGTTCAATACATTTAGCAATCCTTAGCTTTTAAACTGTTGTCCTACATTTTTATAAGAATTGACTTTCTTACAAGTGTTTAGCGTTAGAAGATATAAATCGAAAAAAAAATATGAGTTAAAAAATGCCAACATAAAAATTCAATTTGTTTTTTTTGTTATTTTTGCAAAAAAAAAAAAAAAAACAAATGCATAAAAACTTATTTTGAATTTTTAAACTCTTAAAGTTTTTGTTAACGGGTGGCAGATTTCTATTTTCAAACTTAAAAAAACTTAATAACTGATATAAGATTTTATTAGGAGCACCATTGAACGATAGAAAAGATATGCGGATTTTATTTTTAACAGGGTATGTCATCAAGATGTCTTCCGTCGAGTTGAACACCCTGTTCAAAACGAAGCCTTGTGTTCTGCACCGCATGCTGCAGTTAACTTGGTGCAATTGAGTTCTCAACGAAAATTTTTTTTTAAAGTCAAGAGAGATTGGGGATTGTCATTATAAACCCTTCCTTCGAGGTAGCCCCATAAAAAAATCCATGGAAGTTAGATCGGGCGACCTCGGAGTGTCCCCAAAACGACTGGTCCGTTTTTGCGGGAAATTTTCCTGAAGCAAATTCATCAAATTTGTTGAAAGCACGTGGGTAAAGAGTACGATTGATAAGCTCGCAGGTTTGGCAAAACGAATTCCGTAACCATTCCAATTTTCAAAATGAAAATGGTCCAATTATCTCATGCGGGGATAAGGCACCCAAACAGTTACCCGGGGGAATGCAATGGTTTTTGATGTTTTAATCGAGGGTTGTGAGTTCTTGGAGACCAGTAACGACAGTTGACGTGGCCGTTTAAGTGAAAATGAGCCTCGCCGCTCAAAAAATGGAACTTACAGTGCGAGAACGCTTCAACATCGTTTCACCAAAATATTTGGGTAAATTAAAGTCACTTTCCTTTAGTTCTTGAACAATTTTAATTTTAAAAAGAATGGAACTTTTTTCAATTTTCATAAATACCCGCTTTCGAAAGTTCAAGTGAGGCTGCCTTTTCACAAAAACTGCTTTTAACGACTTCAATGTCTTTAGGAGTCCTTGAAAAGGCCCTGGCCGTCAGACATTATATCCCAAAGCAGTTGCGCGGATCCTCTGCACTCACGAACGAATTAAGTTAACACTCGGTCCACCACGTATTTGCTGAATATTGGACTTTAAACAAAATTGTTGACGAGCAAATACGTAAGAATCATTACTCTTAAAAATGTCTCCACAGCGAACGCGCGATGCTTACTCCGCACAATGATAATTCCAAAGCCACTAACCTCCCTCCGCACCGTTTATTACTTTTTTCAATAATCGTATTTAAAATATAAAAGAGAATGCCCCATTGATGCCACTAGGATATAACCCAGATTAAACAGTGCATTTTTTGGGATTCATTAGCAGTTGTTGCAATGCTTCTGGTTGCTCCCCACAAAAAATACTGCAATTTATCTTGTTTGCGCATATCTTTAAACAAAATGAGCTTCGCCCAACTATGTTTTAGATTATATGGGTTTAATACTTGCACCTATTGTACTTTAAAAGGTTTAATGCTGAACTGCTTTCGCAAAACGGGAAAAATGCTGCAAATTTCGCCGAAGCGATAATTCACAATCATTAACTGCACTGACGGATACAGCTGTGATAGTTTCCTTTGTCCGTGGAGTGCACATATGCGTGTTGATGATATAATGTCCAATAATGTAAATTTGGTGCAAAATTTAGTCTTAACATTTCGATTAACTGCTTTTGAAAGCCGGAAAATATGACCATAAGATGGAATAATTGCAGTATATACTGAGCAAGAATTTGCTCGTTTTATGTCGATCCAAAACAAACTGAACATGTTTAACAGTAACATGTTGCATTAAAAAAGATAAACTGCCAAGCACAGTGTTGCCAAGAAGAAAATTAGTCCATATTTGCGCAACCCTATTTGCGCAACCCTATTTGCACTAGTGTATACAGAATAATCTAAAAACATACTTTTGTTTTTTCTCTAAAGATAGTTTTCAATGCATTCTAATTTAAAATCTATCTTTTAAATTCGCATTCTTACATACTTATGTACTTCAAACGTTAATATTATTATTTTCCATACAGGTCTTCCGCTCAATTGAAACATCAGGGTACCGGTAGCTGAACAGATATTTTTTCATATACACGTCAGCAACAAGAAATAAGAATCATCTTAACAATAGAGGCAATTTCAATTTGAATACTCTTGAAATTACAAAAAATAATAAAAATAACCAACTACAACTAAAAATGGCATAAGACGTATAGAAAAACATTGAAGGATGTGTTAATACAATAAGAAAGAAATAAAAAAAGTTGACGTGCTTTACAAATGATTGTTATGTTATTGTAGCTGCTGCTTATGTCGCCAACACAAAATTTTAGTATGCAATTTCAGTACTTTCAAGGTGTATATGTGCATATGTATGTGCATGTATGTCTTTTTATGATAAAACTTTAATTGTAAAGTTAGGCCGAATATAGGAAACACCTTATAAGAACAACGAGATAAATTAACCATTAATACACATATGTTATGGTTAGAGATAATTCATAAGTTATAACATGGTAATTGGTTTATCACAATGCTACGAAGTAGACGAGTTTGCAAAAGGAGTACGCCTACAACCCTTTTGTAGTCCAGACCCCAAAATAGCTTTTGGTGCAGGCAATAGTAGTGACAATAGTAGTGACGCAGAAGGTGAAATCTATATGTGAAAGCCCAGGCAGGTACTACGTAGCGTAGGTACTACTGTGTATCAAAAGATACAAGGTGGCATGCATGCAGCTGGATGAAGATGAGCTTCGATTAGCATAGAAGGCATAGTATTAAGGTAGAATCCCAAGAAACTACTACTACTACTACAACTTAAAAAATTCCATAGGTATGGTGTCCGTTGAAAGATAGATTTTTTCAAATGTTTATGTCTAGAATTAGAGGCAGAAGAAGAGATGCACCAGGGCTTACAGGGATATTACTAAAAGACCCCAGACAGATCTTGGCATCAGCCTTGATGTTCTTCCCATAGAAGTTAAATTGCAACAAGAAGTTTATCTGGTTTTAGTTGTTTGGAAAAGCTTAGGATAGTGTCCAAAACACGTGGCAGCATTCCGGGTCGGGTCAAAAAAGGGCAACTCCTGGGGCAGGTCGGGGTACTAATTATTGGGTCAAGAGTGTCAACCTTCAGCAATATACCCAAAATAATTTTTCTGGATAAGGAGATATTAATGGGATACAAAAAACAGTAAGAGGGTTCTGCATTTTCCACTGTCGCATCGCATATATATAAAGACTCATGGGCGGTGTTATAAACTGCAAACGACATAAATATATCCAAAGAATCTAGCGTGTTCCAGTTAGAAATTCTGCCGGTTATGTGACCGCAGAACAATAGGCTAGTAAGGCACGCAACAGTTTATATCGAAAGTCGAAAGAGGTAGGTAATATCAAATCTATACTGGTGGGCGATTGTAAGCGTCCTCATAGGAAAATCATGGCGGCACACAACGGTGCCAGGTCGTTATTTCTGAAAATAAACTGCCGGCAGACTTCTAAGAAGAAATTATCCCATAACAATGGTACCAAAAGGTTAAGCCACCCCACCAATGAAATGTTTTAACTTTTGGGGTGCAAAACTATACAAAGTGGACACTAACCTGCATCTAGGTGAAAACACAGGGTATCTTGGTTAACCAAGGCACTAAAGTGTAGGATATTTGATCAGTAAATAAGACATGAATACTCTAGATTTTTCCAGGCTATATGAGGATAAGAAGTTACTAGAGATTATGATATACCTCATCTGTCGCCGCACAGGGCATTGGATAGCTGGCATTTCTGGTGTTGTCTGCTGGGTAAAAACATTGGTTTCATTTAGGGTATGGGGTAGTTAAGACGCAGACTGCTAACCTTTTCTTATCTAATTTGTCTGTTTCCGTTTCTTTCATTCCGTATGGAATATTGTTTTTTACTTTACCTTTTTGATTTTAAATGGATTCGCAATTGGGCTCTGGGTAAAAGCGGCGAAAACATTTCGCTGTACCTTTTGCTACCGGACCTCACCATGTATCTAAAGAGGTAGGCGGAGTCAACAAATTATTGACAGATTTTTATAATGCTTAAAGTATCATTAGAAAGAAGAGTACTTACATACAATCAGAGTTGGTTACCTGCACTTACTGAACTGTTTGCTCTAAAAAAATTGAGAAATCAGATGATGTCTGGAAGAAGGCGAGACAGCAGTGTATGTTGTGGGCGCATGTCCTGTCTTGACCAGCATTACACTAAATATCACATGGTCGCACTTGCGGCAAATAAGATGCGAAACCTTAGCGTAAGGCAACTGCTAGCAATTACGAGACTCTAGGGAGAGAAGAAAAGTCGACGACCTTAAGCCTGAGGAAAAGGCTTGGTGTGGACAGTGATACAGTGACTGTTCTTCACATAAGTTAGTGTTCAGAAATCACTGGTAGTTTTCCGCCTTATTTTAAAATTTCATTATATATGGCTTTTGCATTATTTTTTTTCTTCATTTTCTTACCAAGCCTTAACCTGCTTAACCTTCGGCCACCACACAAGAAACGCGAGGTATAATAATCGGTATTATATTGGTGTCAAACCACCAATGCATCATACTTATTCGGAGTCCCCGTGTTTTACCAAAGAATATGTGAAAGGCGTACAAGGACATGATGGCTTTGTCTGCCAAGTTCACAAGCAATCATTCTATGTCAAGAGTATCCCTAAATACTTGACACTATCAGAAAATGTTCTCAGTGAGATGTTTTTCCTTTTCGTGAATGGTACCCTGCAAACAGCGCGAATAGTCCATACATGCGTTTAAGGACTAGTCGCTACGACAACACAATATGCGATCGTTAATCCACGAACACCAGTCGCTTTATTACAAGTTCTTATTTGTTTATGTCATGGTCCATAACTGCATTACATAGGACCATTTGTGGATTAGTTACAACGTCTTAAATGGACCATGTGGTCTCCTGTTTTTAGAGGGTTGCCGTAAAAGCATGGGAAGCTTGGCACTCAAGGACACACTTGGAATAGTTTTTCACCGACAAAGAGTGAAGATAGAACCGCGCCGGGGTTAAAGAAAGGATACAGCTTACTATCGTCAGCAAATAAAGCCACTGCATTCCTTTAGAAAAAAAATATAAAGAGTAAAACTGAAAGTAAAGCTAAAGGGTACAGCAAGATTCAATAACGATTAAAAAAGTCGACTAACTAGAGTCTCTAGCGGCAATCAAACCCACGATACCAATACAGACAGACGTGCACTACCCGCTATTTCTCAAGAGGATACCTTTCCTCTACAGGGTTCTGAAAAATAATTTTTATTTAGATAGAACTTCTTTCAATATCCTTTTCAATCCGTTATGATAAGACTTTAGTTGCTTATTAAATGAGGGGATATAAAACTTTGAAAAATCTATTTCACCTTAGAATGCTATAAACCGCTTCAAAAACTAATTATATCCTAGTTCAACAACAATTTCTATAAAAAAGATTGTTTTTTTGTTTAAAATTTTACATTTCGAGTGTAGGTTCAATTGTAGTAAAGAAATCAAAATACTCAAATTCGAAAGCAAGTATGAAAGAACGTAAGTACTTACTTATATGTTGTTTTTACTTCTGATGTACGTTACTTTAATATGAATTTTTGTGCAAAATCAAATAATACAAAAGAATTCCTACATCCTGTATGAGGAGTATGACATTTTTTTTCTTTCTTCTTTAAATTATTTGTTGTTGGTGGTACTGGTGATTCCATTATTAGGAGTTTGAAAAGTTTATATACGGTTGGTTGTGACAATACGGCTTATTATAATATTTCGTGTTTATTTATCTTTTAATTTTTTATTCATAATTTTCTCTTTTGAAAATTTTTTTTTTAAATTCGTCTATGCATAAAGAACACATGTAATATCGTAAGTACATACGTATGTAAAATATTTAAAATAGGTAAAATAATAAAATTGTTTTTTGTGTCACCCCCTTCAAAATTTGTGTTGATTGTTATTATTGCCGTCATTGTTGTTGATGCGGCTGCTGCTGCTATTTAAGGTGTTTCTGCCGTTCTTGTCGTTAAACATTATATTGTTATGACTCAACTAGGCATACGGGTTCTGAAGAATACTTTGTTTTTTTATATTTTAATATAACACAAATATGTGCTACCTTGTACCTTAAATTTTTCTTTATGCTTTTTACAATTGTTTAGAATTCTTAATAAACGTTGTTAAAATATATTTTGCTATTTGTTTAAATTTAAAATCTAAGCGTAAATAGGTTTATGTTTAACACACCAATACTTCAGCGAAGCAAATTGTAATCCGGACCATGCTATACCCTTTACATAACTTATTTTGTACAAGGTGGGACAAAAAGAATCACCCTATTAGAAGATGATCTTATTTTTGCAAATGGCGGTCAATTTAAATCTGTTTTGTCTGTATCTCGTTTTGGCGATTAACATTGGCACGCAAGATCGCCCGATTTACCCGTTCCATACTTTTTTTGGAGTTTTTTTAAGGTCCCGTGTTTACGTGAACAAGCCCGAGAGCCTGGAACCCCTTAAAGACAACATTCGACACGAGTGCGAGAATCTGTCGCTCGAAGTTCTCGCCGAAATGATGAAAAATGCTAGAAAACGAGCCCGTATAGCAAACAATTGTGACGGCGCCCATTTGGCCGATATCACTTTCTTGACTTGACCAGTGCAATTCTAAAGGTTTAAGTAAGCACAATCAAAAACAGAATCGAAGTTTTTGTGTTTAGAAAAAAAATGAGAGCCAAACAATATCAGATGACTTCTTTTGGTCCTGTATATGCAGGTTTAGAGGACCGATACAATGATTTTTTTGCAGTTTAAACGGTTATAAAGGGAGGCTGACAAAAGCTGAAACCAAAAAAAAAGCTTTTTGATAAGACGTCGCACATGTGTCACCGAGGGTGAAGGCCATTTGAATTTAATTATTTTCAAACTTAATGAATTATTACTTTAATACATATGCGGCAATTCAAATGGCTTCCACCCAAGGTGATATATGTGCGATTACTTATCAAAAAGTTTTTTTTTTTTTGGAAGCAGCATTGATAAGCCATCCTATATGTAGGGTTAGCGGAGCTGCAGTTTTCTGCCAGGAACTGGGTATTAGGGAGTCCTTTAAACTTCCTGATCACTGCAGTATATTTTAGACAGAGATTCCAGCAGCAAAAAAATTTTCCGAAGAACATATTAACTAATAGTCAGGCGGTGATCTAGGCAATCTCCGCGAACCCTACTTGTTCCTCAATTGTATCCCATTGCACATCTAATGGGTTCGGGGGTACGGAAGTATTAAGGGGAACGAGATGGCAGACGAGCTGGCAAGGCAAGGCGTGAATTTGCCTATGGAAAGAGCATTGGACGTTCGTGCTCCACTTTAGTTCTTAATTTAGAGTAAAGACTCTGCGCGGAGGTCTGTGTGAATAGCACTTCGTGCAGAGTCTACAGGATTATGTGGGAATCTTATGACCCGAAGGTGACAGGATTTATTTTGTCTTTGCGAGGAGCGAATGTAGACTTTCAGTAATAACAGGCCATTGTTGGGCAGCGGGTTTTGCCAAAAGAACAGAACGACTGGCCACCTATGATTGTAGATTCTGTGGTAAACCAGGGGAAAAGAGAGAATCGAACCAGAGACTTTCTGCACGGCAGCAAAAGCGCGTTACCTCTAGGCCACCGAGACACTTTGTTTTCAAATGTAAAATAATATATTAAAGCAACAAGTTTTTTTCTGCTTGATTTGTTGAAGCATTCCGAATAGGGTTAATTTAAGAAAATGTAAGTACGGGTCGCACTTAGAAATTTCAAGAATGATTTTGGATAAATTCAAGCATAAAACTCTTGATTTTAGAAAGCGGGGTTTCTTTCTGTGTATAAATGGTAAGAAGATCGGATGGCGTAAAATAATTTCAGTACCGCTGCAAAAACCAAGACGTATTCCGTTTAATGGGCATCGCACTGGATTTTCATGCCCAGAACAGCAAGAGTTTCTGTCTTTAAAATAACTATACCATCCATTAATACAGACGATGCAGCATGGGTCACTGTGCGTTTATGAGTAAGAAGACAACTTTGGGTCTTACGGGCATTAAGATCGACCCTATTCGCACGGCACTAATCGGAGATAAGCATTTGCGTCATTCATATTTTGCCTCATACCTCCAATCTCTAAAGAGCTAGGCCTAAAGTCAGATGAGTATGAATGGCATATGCGGCTGTCATAGACAGGATTTGAAGTCTGACGTAGAAGATCATCAAGATAAGAAATTGAGTAGGAAAGAGGATGGAGCCTTACGGTATCGCTAAATTAAACTTGAACTAATTGGAAGAGATTCCATATACAACAATACAAATGCGATCTCGACGAAATCCTAATATACTTAAATCGAGAAAATTTATAACCGACGCAAAAAGCAGTTAGTTTAGGTAGAAGCGCACGATGGTACCCTCTATCACATTAGAACTATCTTGAGCAACCACTTTACTTTTGCAAAAATGATAAAAGGAGTTGTATGAATTTTTTTTATCAGTTCTGGTATTTTAGAAAAAAAAATTTTTTTCTACAGCAATAATGTTTTTTTTTGTACTTATGTTCAAACTTAAATAAAAAACGTAATAATTGACACAAAGTTTTCTTAAGAGCCATGAACGATAGAATGAAACAGCGGATTTTATTTTTTAAATAGTATGTCATCCAGATGTCTTTCGTCGAGTTGAACACACTGTTCAAAACGGAGCCTTGTGTTCTGCGCCCCACGCTGCAGTAAACTTGGTTCAATTGAGATGATTCCTCGATGAATATTTTCCTTTAAAGCCACAAGAGATTGGGGATTGTGTGGATAAGCCCTCTGTTTGAGGTAGTCCCATAAAAAAATTCCTGGGGGTTAGATTATGCGACCTCGGTGGTCATTGAATGTCCCCAAAGCGACTGATCAGTTTTTGGGGATAATTTTTCTGACACAAATTAATCAAAGCTCTGGCTGTATGCGCAGTCGCTTTATCCTCTTTAAGTCACGTGTGTGAAGGGTACGAAGGATTAGCTCGCAGATTTGGCAAAAACAGTTCCGTAGTAATGGGGCCATAATGTTGACCGTTGACATTCGTCACATGGCTTCAAGAATTTTCAAAAAAAAAAAAAATTGGTCCAATTATCTCATGCGCAGAAAAGGCACACCAAACAGTTACCCTGGGGCAATGTTATGGTTTTTGATGTTTTAATCGAGGGTTGCAGGTTCTTGGAGACCAATAACAGACGTTTTGTTTCTTAACGTGGCCAATTTAGTAAAAATTAGTCTCGAGACTTACATTGCGAAAATGGTCCAGCATTTTTGCGATAATCAAAGTCACTTTCTTTGAGTTTTTGAACTATTTTAATTTTAAAATCATTGAACTTAAGAACCTTTTTTAAAATGAATAATCGTTCTTGGAAGTCCCAGTCAATTTGCTCACTCGATCACTGCGACATCATCACTGACAAATCCGCACAATCGATAATTCCAACGGAGCCATCCTTCCTCTGCAGCGTTTATTAATTTTTGAAATAATCGTACTTAAAAATATAAACTTGCCACCAGACACTCTGTACATTGTATTTGTCAAAATAGTGATCGAAATGCCAAGGATTGGCATTTAAACTTATTATTTTCAAACGTCTTAGTTTTGCTAAAACTATTTTTACATTTCATGAAAAAAAGGATTTTATTATCAAAAAAAAAAAAAAAAATAAAAATTATGAACAATTCTAAAAAATAAAGAATTTCATTTCATAATAAAAATTCAAGTTATACAATGGGGTACAATCATTGTGTATGTATTCATGTGAACACATACACATGTGCGTGTTGTTTGTATGTAAAAATATGTAAATTTTATTTTAAAAAATTTGTATTTTTCCTATAATTCTTTAACTTCGACATTATAGTGACTCTCTCTCTTTAGGTACATTCGTATGCATGTATTTTTGTGTATTTGTAGGGATTTCTTTTATTTTACTTAGTTTGTTGTATTTCTTCTTTTTTTTAGTTGTAAAAATTTTTAACAAGAAATACATCTATGAACGTTAGAATAATTTTTATGAGGAAATATTTGACATCATTGACATTTTTCTTACAGTGAATGCAAGTTTAAGAAAAGATAAAAACATTTGCTAAAACTTTTGTTATGACATTTGCTTTACAAAACTGTGGAAAAGATTGCAAAGTTCTGGGTATACACATTTATCAAGTTTAAAGAAAAAGGAAATGTCAACTTATTTTATATTCCTTATCAGGTTTTGATGTGTAAATTTTCAAGATTTTTGAAATCATTAGAACCTAATAATCTGTATAATTTGGTCAAATTTTATAAGGTAATGCCGGGTTTATATAAAAAAGGATGTATAAACAAAATTGTATTTTTTAGGTGAATTAATCCGCAAGCAGGCAAAGTTTATTATCATAAAAAAGAATACGAGAAATATTTAAACACTAGCTTTAATTTGGATAAGAATTTGCTATCCTTGCTAAAAACTTACATTTTTGTCTTTATAGATGAACAATGCCCTCCAGCGAAATCCACGCTATATTGTACAAGAAAGGATATTTTAGAGATACTCACATTCTTACTCAAGTTTTGTTCAAATTTTGTAAGTATTATTGTCTTGCTTGATAAAATTTAAGCTCCAACTCAAAGCTTAAGTATTGTGAAGAAATATTTTATTAGGAAGGATATACGAAAGAAAGACACTTTCATTCTTGCCTAAAGGGCTAAACCGAATTCAAATTGGGATAACAGGTGAAAACCTAGAAAACGATAATAAGGCAAAAAAAAAACAGAAACCTTAAACTTCCTTTATTTAAATCTTGTTCACTGTATTGATATTTTTGTACACTACATACATACATACATATGTAGTATGTATGATAGACATGTATGCAAAAACATACCCGTTCAAAGAAATATATAAAAAAGCATGTTATTTGCATTCTTTTTTTTTTTGTTATATTATCCTTCTGATTTTTTTTTTCTAAACTCTGCAAAAGACATTGTTGTCGTTATTCTCAGGATAAGGGTTGATACACATGCGAGATGTTTTGTTAAAAAGAAATTTACACATACGCACGCACACATACGCAGCATATCAATGTGTGTATTGTTCAGCACACATCAATATTAAAAAAATATAAAAATTTTTTAAAGGTTTTTTTTTTATTTTATTCTGAATCTGATTTAGATTTTTATTTATTTTGTTTTTTTTTTTTTCATTTCTTGTTGTACAAATCCAAAAAATCTTTAAAGTAGGAGGTGTGGTTGGTTGGTGGTGGCATATTGGTTTATTGAGTTTTGATGTGAAAAATATCAACAACAATAATCAAATATAAATACAGAACAAGAATTAAGCATAAATATTAGAAATTTTATTTTATGTGATTGATTGGTTAAATATTAAGGCACACACATGTATGCATTCACATGTGTATATATGTACGTATGCATGTAAGTACGCATATAAATAAGGAGGTGGTAGTAAATGGCAGAAGTTTGAAGTTTGTTAAACACATTTTTTTTTAACTAAAAAGGGAATAAAATTCTAAATAAATGAGATTTTAAATCAATTTTTGTCACATTTAAACAATTTTTAAAACATTTTCTTAAAATACAGAAGTAAGTAAATTAAAATAAGTACATACGAACGTATGTATGTTTTCAAAATTTTCAACATAATTTGAAGAATTGTAAATAACAATAAAAAATCCCAAAAATAATGTCTGTTTTCTTTCCATCTATAAAATTGAACTAAATGGTTTACATGGTAATTTTCTTTGCTCGCAAACTGTAAAGTAGGGATAGAATTACGCTGTTTTAAACTTACCATACGAGTCGTCAGAGGTATTTTCTCATAGAATCCGTGACTGAACTGACACTTAAAGTAGTAGATTACTTGGTGGCTGAGAGCTGTCTTAACAAGTCATTAATACTGAAGCTTAACACCCCACTAGGGCGATGTTAAATTAAATTGCCTGAAATCAATATCTGCTGACATTTAAGGTGGGGCATTAGCAGCGACACTAAATGACCGTCCTTATTTCCACAACTGCGTCTGTTGCCGTCTGAGTTTACTTACGTATTTACCTATCATCCAGCATCCCGTGAAGACTGATATAATTCTCTATACATCCCTCCAATTACAGCTTATCGTTTGAATCGTATGCCTGCCGTCGAAAGAAAACCAGATAACACATGGAAAAACGCAGTAAAAGCATCAAATATTTAAACGATATTATTAACTTAACACAACCCTTTTGTAAAGAGGATTTGAACATTAAACCTTTTATCAAAGTCCGCATTGGGTGAAACATAAACAGAAGGTTTATCCTCAAACAAGTGAAATATGTATGCCTTATGATCTTGTTTTTTAACATCCGTATGCCATGTACCCCGCTCCACCACCAGCAGATATGGCCAATATACGGCCCCGGCGCAATTTAGCGCCTCTGAAAAACAAGTGTGCAGTGCGCTTTCATTTCAATACATGCGAATCTTTGGATTTCGCTAATGGGTTTAACATATTTCCTTCCCGTTGCAGTCAACCATGCCGGATATTCATATGTCATAATTTGACATTCTATAGTCGTGTTTATTCAAATAGACATGTCTGGACGCTAAGAGTATTATTCTATCATGGCTTGATTCACCCTGCGCTGGGTATTCAGTTTTGATAGCTTTGAGCCAAAAACGGTCTTTGTTGCCAGCAGACTAGACTATTATCTTAAGAATATTCTATAAGACAATCCAAGGCCGCAGACATGATGTCAGTGACAATGTCTAGAAAAAATCCCGAGGGAATCGAGTTGCCAACCAAAGGTCAAAGTGGTGACATTACACCAGTGGTCTTCATCCATATTACCCAGCTAACGAAGATTTTCGGGTTTTTACTTACTCTTTTCGTGAATAATACAACCAGGGTTTTCCAAAATAAATTGTTTTCCTACCAAAATGTTTCTTAAAATATGCCAACAGCAACTGAATAACTAATCCTGATTAAATTGTATTTTAAAATAAATATCGTATTTTGTTAACTGATATTGCTTTTATAATTCATGGCGAGCTATTTTTATTTTATTTTTCGATCGTAAACTTAAGAAAACATAATAAATTATTAACATTACACAATCTTTCATAAATAAACAATCCATACGCTTTGCTTTCATCATTGCAAACGGTAATCATAACCAAAACAACAAACATATGAAAAATAAAAAATTTCAATTAGTAGCTTGTTAGCTTTCAAACAGAGTAGGTGTATGTCGCATGTTTTTATTTTTTAGAGAGAGTTAAAAATGTTTTTTCTGCACTGCAGCGTTGCCAATTAGTGTGTAATTATCCAAAAATAATTTGAAGCTCTTTATGTGTGCAATATAGGTAGAGCTAAAATTTTTTTGATAATTACAGTAAGAAATTGATAGCAAGCTACATAAATTTATGCATAATTTCATAATTCAGGTAAAAACCTATTGACATACATATAAATTTTTTTACAGCATTTTAGAAAAAAATATTTATAATAATTATGTGGGATATTAAGTGGGAAAATCTTTTTTGTTTTCTTTAAACATATTCAAAGAGGCTGAGTGCCTTGTATGCAACCAGTTAGTAAAGAAAATGTTTGCATCGCACCTTAAGCGGTATACAATGCATATTGAGTTTCATTCTGTTTCAGGAAATGAGAGAAATCAAATAATAAAAAAACTAAAAGAAGATTTTTGATTCAAAAATCTTTGTATCCAAAATAGATGCTCAAATAACTCTACCAATACAGATAGCCAAATCAAGGCTTCACATATCATCAGCTTAGAATTAGCTAAAAAATATCGTTATAATAAAACAAAATATTAATTATTTTATATTTTGCCTTGAAATAAAAAAAACATAAGCTTACAAAACACTGATAACCAAAAACATACATATATAGTAAAAACAATACCTTAATTTTTTTATAAAAATGAGTTATTTTGGTTTTTTTTTTACATTTTTCAGTTAGTACTGTATTACTGAATGAGCGCGATATGTTGTGCTATGTTTTTATTTTTTTTATATATAATTTGTTATGTTCTGTTTTTTCACTTAAAATGCAGATTTGTTTTTTCCAAATTTGCAGTTCTTATAAAAAAAAAATAATGGCAACGCTGAAAATAATACTCTCATTTTAAGTGCGTTTCTCTTTGTGAAGACCACTGCATTACACTATCCTTAGGTGTGCTTCGATCGGCTTGTTTTGAGGTTGATGAAGGAAAAAAGATATTCAGTTTTCATTTATTTGTTACATGTAAATTAAATAGGTGATGTTTACAGCCAAAAGACACTACTACCGTTCAAAGAGTACTGATGATAATTGCGTAGCTACTTTCGAAAATGCATTTTACTCGGCTAGTATCGGTAGAAAAAACCTGCTCTTTTAAAGTAAAAGTTTCTTTCAGCATTAACGAAAAAATATTAATTTCTTCTAATAAAAAAAATTATATAATGAATTTAAGCCTAAAAAAAAGCAAAAAAATTGTTTTAAGTTTTTTAGACATACATCAAGTACGGTTTCAAACATAAATTAATCCTTTATTGTCTTAAATGTGGCTAAAAATAAGAAATTCCTACTAGATAAATCGTACTTGGTTTAAGAAATTTCGTACTTGATTTAAGAAAAACCGTACTCACCGTACTTTTGACACTGCTATGGCTTGATTTAGGTAAAGATTTCTTGTTTTATTTTCTGTGTGTACGTCTTAAGTATAAAAATATTAAGCAAAATGTAAATTAAAATATATTTCATAAATATATTTTGTCCCATATCTACTTCCTGTATTTAAATAAGTATTAAGGTACATTTATGTTACAATCTTAACTCTACGACTAGCTTCTTAATTTCCTTCTCAATGATAACTTAGACGATGATGATGATGAATACCGATAAAGTCTTTTGTAATTTCCTGTCATTTAAATTTCCACATTCAACGTTATGGTTATGCTTCATCAGTATTTGTATTAAAAACATTTCTTAACAATATTTTTAAGCTTTCATAATCATAGCCAATATTTAATACGATGTTATATCCTTTATCCTTTACGAATTATGTGATTTACAAAAAAAAATTTGTTGTCTAAACATTTAACTAATACAAGTCTAATAATAACATGCATCTGGTGTTTAGAAAATAGTAAGAACAAAAGCACTTTTAATTTTTATTAAGTAACTGGATCAAAATGAATTAGTACAGATAGTTTTTATAGAGTAAAAATAATTTTTAGTAGAAAGTACCAACAAAGTATTTTAGGTTAAGCTGATAAAGAGTTAAAATATTCAAAAAAACATTTTTAGAATTCGTTTAAATTTTTTACTAAGCTACGCCTTTTGTTATTATTAATTTATTATATGATTTTCTTTTCTCATTTTTTTTAAACACAATTTGTTAATATCCTTTAAATAGTTGTCATAAAAACACAGAATTCTTCTTATCAGAAGCTGACACGCATATTGTCATTTTATTAAAAAAAATAAATAAAATCAAAAAGATGAGTCAAAATATAAAAAAATATTTATAACAACGCATTTTATACACGTTTGTATGAACGTAACTAACAACAAGGAATACAATACCGGGATATGTACTTTGAGCCACAGCAAGAAGGAGTAGGAAGAAGTCCTTTACCAGTATTGGTGATAATCGTGAAGGCGTTGAACAAGAGAAAGCGAAACATTCATATAATGCATTACAAATCCAACATGTTAAGCTAGAGAATCGACAGAAATACAATGTGATACATGCACAAAGAAACAAACATACGCACCAGGATCCATCAATCCACACGCATACTACAGCAACATATACTAGATATCGGAAAAGTGTGAAATCAAAACAGAAATAAAAGTGTAAAGCAGTGTTGCCGCATAACTCTTTATTGAAAAGCACAGCTGCCACAAAAATTTAACTTTTAAAATATTGAAATGCGCCGTCCGGGTAGGAATATTATTATGCGTTTACGTTAATGTTTGTAACGACTTAGAGTTAAACCTCAGCAGCTACACACACTATAAATATTAAATCATGGAACAAATAACAGAATTCGAATCGAAATTTCACTCTCTTAATGCACTAAGAAATTTCGATTCGATGGAATTGAATTGGTGGTAAGTGCACGAGTCTACCAGCCTGGGGGTTGTGGGTTCGAATCTCACCAGAGACCCTGGCAAGTCTGCTTAATTTTTCAGTTCTTTCTTTCTTATCCTTCGCTAAATTTCTTATTTCCTTCCATCTCAACCTATTCTATCTGCCGCTCCAGGTAACACAAAGGAACCGAATTAAGCGGACCCCAGTGAGCTGTATCCTTTTCTTCAACGGCTGCCTGTTCTACCTAAACCTAATTGAATTTGCCCCCTATACTACCTTCTGGTCAGTCTGTCAGTTCAGGTAGCTTTTTTTCGTTTAACTACCAGATCCTATTTTCCAATAATTTATTCTTTTGTAAGAGGCATAAAGCCATTAGGATTCTTAGTGTCACCAGAGAAATAGAAAGGATATCTAGGTGATTCCAGTACGAATAATTCGATGTAATGAACTCGAGGGTGTTTGCCAGCAAACTCCCAGATAATCTTTAAAGGATTTTCGATTAGAAAATACCTTAGACAGTTTGCCCAAGAGCGTACGAGCGTTGGACAGAACAATAGATTTTGCCTAACAGTCGCTTAATTTCCTGGATTCCCACAGAACCTGCAATCATTGCTGACAAGTCGTTCCGCTCCTTTGATGTGAGCCACTGTCCAACAATTACCTGTTACTATCCTCGCAAGAAAAAAAATCACATCTCCGCAAATATAGTAGAAACAACGTCGCACCCGGGATGGAAAATCCCTACCTGATTTTTGAGACTCAACCCGAGGTGATATTTGCAAAGACCTCGATGGCCCTAAGACACACAACAGAGTATACAATGCCATTAAAGAATTAAGGTGGAGCTTAAATATTCATTGCCCTTAACTTGGCAAATAAAGTTCTTGCTTCGCTAACTCATCAGCCATCCATTTCCCTAAACAACATTATGTTCCCGAATCTAGTCAATGTAAACTTCTCTCATGCCACACAATGTACTAATAGATTTCATAAACGTTTTGAAGATTAAGCACCGTCTCAGGTTTGCGAAGATATCCTTGATAGCTGCCCGACTATCATTTAATATATCTGAAATAGCATTAGAGGTTTCACAGGAAAGAGCATAATCAGCGGCCATATTGGTAGCCAGAACCTCTGACTGAAAGACACTGCAGTCACTAGGAGTTTATAGTGGAAATAGTGGGCCACTTGGGCAAAGTCCAGAGATCGGTCTGCATTGGAATTTGAGGTGCACTGCGTATTAGTCCTTTAAAGGCACTGAACACTTTACTGCACCTTGTTTTTATGGACCTTCATGTAATGGCCGTATCTGCAAGTAGCGCAATTAGGTTAAAGAAAAATATCTTGGGAATGCAAAACCAACCATCTGACTCCTTATGTTGCATCCTATATGAAATTTAATAAGGAGTTTAGGGTTCTTATACTCTATAGGTATGAGTAGCGTGAGGGTAATTAATAATATTATGCCACCAGTATTTATGCAGCCGATTGACTCTGTCGCGTACTCGAAAAGATCTTGGAATTAGTTTCTTATATCGCCTGTCTGAAGAATGCAGTGTGTTTTAGGCTTAAATATTTGGTGGCTGTGAGGCTTGCAGGCTACTGTGTGGTGGTAATAATCGTAGTAATGTTGTTATGTTTGGCGACAGTTAGTCGCTCAGTTGGCACACTGCTAAGTCGTTACTGAGGGAGGGTTGTCTATGCTGGAATGTAATGAGCTTGTAATGAACGGGAAAACGGATTAGATAAATTTGGATTTCGCCTTTTTATCTCTAATGCGGAAACAATCACCATTCATTCCGCTGAGGGCGGAAACTTCAGACTTTCTTAAAGTTGCTAAGAGCAGGTGACGTAATAAAGTAGCGGCTCTATGACCCCCTTTTAATTGTAGGCTATGGAGCTGTGATCGTATGTATATATCCAGGTTGACATCGATCCTTACGGTTCACTAGGTGGTAGTCAAGCACGCAAGTGGACTCGGAATCTCTTCTTTCGACCACTGGCGTGATTGTGGGAAAAGGAAAAAGGAGAGGAGAAGATTACTTTTTATCTTCTCTTAAATGCTCTGCCCTTGCTGTCACAGATTACTGGGAAGTTATACACTATATGACCTTAGTGGAATATTGGGATGTAGGTCATATTGCTTGCTTAGATACCTCTCAGCCAGGGGTTGGGCCTTGTACTCCAGTTCTTGATACGGGGACGGGATCTGGAGGATGTTACATTAGATTAGTCCCAATACTATGTCAAAACAGGTAAATTCAGACCATAAATGACAGCTTGCGCTTAAGACAAGCTTTCATGTTAGCCAACCAAACAACCTTCTTCCATTTCTGATCCGTACGAAAATAAGTTGTAGGCTTGTGATTTGAGCGGAGTCCTGCCAAGCAGCCGTTTTCATCCAAAATACAAAAATTTAAAAAAAAAGAATGTCGTTGAACGAGTTTAAAATATCAGAGCGACAAAGAGCATTCATATTTGTTAAATTCCATGCTAAGTAAAGAAGAAACAACAAACGCAGTAATAAACGTATATCTGCCTATATCACTCATAATGACTAAATCTATGGAAAACCACTAAAGTGGCAACACTTGCAGGAAGGTCACGTTGTATGTACTTAAGTCCGAAGAGTATGAAGAGTTTGTATTTTTAATAATACTTTGGCTCCTGAAAGAGTGCGAGTACCCCTATCTTGTTCGATATTTATTTTTCTATCCATCTGAGCATATAAAGTGAAGCGCTGCTGAATGAATGATAGATGGTTGGCTGAATGTTTGTTTGGATGGATGACACGTTGGATAAATAGAGAGAATGTTTTTCTTTTGTGTTTGTTTGGTTAGTTGGTTGAATGGATGGATTATGGGTTTCTTTTTGGCATAAATTAAATTTTCAATTTGTTTATTCTTTAAAATAAAGTGAATATAAAAATTATATTGATTTTTTGTTTTGATGTAAAACACGGTTGTCCCTTCATATGAATATGTGTGTTTGTGAACATTTGATAAAACATCTCGAATTGTGATGGCAAAATTTAGGATGCGTAAAGGCTTTAATAGAATAAAACTGCTTAACAATAATTGACAAAAAATAAAAAAAAATTATTAAATCAAAAACTAACACCACTTTTGTTTAAATTTAAGTTATTTTATTTTAAAAAAAAATTTTGCAAATTTTAGTTAAAAAATCGTGCTTCAAAAAACTAAGTTTCTACTATATTGCTACTTCACATTAAAATTTTTATTAATAAAATTTAATTTAACAGCATTTATCCTTAAGTCATCAGGAGTGTAGGGTAAAGTATTTTCTAAAATTTTCAAAATTTTTTTTCTAAAATATCTTAAAATTATGTCTTTATTTAAATTTGGCTTTAAAAAATTGTTTTAAGTTTTTGTTCATATGTATGAAAACAAAACAACTTTTAAAACCTCTAATCGGTTTAACAAATAAAGTGAATTTTTGATAAATTTTAAATTTAACAAATTATCTTTAAAATATTTATATACGATTTGAAGATTTTATTGGGGTTGTGTCCTTTATTATAAGCAAATCTACTATTTTCATTGCTGGGTACTTTATATGCTTGTATTACGGATTTGTGATTTAACAAAAAAAAATATATATATTAAACTATATAATTTTAATATATTTATTAAGATCCTCTTTGCTTTTCTCCCCTCTTTTATTCATCAAACTTTTGACAAAGAAAAACAGAGAAAAAAGAACTATTTTTAATGAAACTACACTGCAAACGCTACTTCAGCTTAAGAGTCTATTTGTACTAAAATTGTAAAATCGTATATTTTTCTGTGCGTCGCATTAACCTATGATGGTAGTATTCATTCGTTTTAAAACTTTTGCAAAATTTTGGTACCGGTTTTTTTGTTATGAGACATTTTTGCTAATTTTGCATATAACAGCATATTTTTCCTTTAAGATCATATTTTTTTGCAAAAACCCGTTCTAAAAATATTTTTTTTTATTTTTTTTTTGTTCATAAACCTAACCAAAAAACTTTCGAATATTTATTGTCAGCCTTTGTAAGTTTTTGTTTTTAATAAATTTATATATTTTGAAGCGAACCCCATTATTATTATTATTTTGTTTGATTTGTAGGAATATATGTTTGCATATTTTGCGTATAGCAGCATATTTCGGCATATTTTTCTTTTAAGAGCATATTTTTTTGTAAAACCCGTTTTTAAAGCATTTTTTGATTTTTTTACATTAAAAAATTTTTTAAGTGTTCATTGTCAACTTTTGTTAGTTTTTGTTCTTAATGTTGTTTTAATTTGAGAAAAAAGATCAATACCCCACTAGTTTTAAAACCGTGGCTTTTTTTCTAGTTCTGTATCGGAATTTTTTTGCAATGTTAAATAGTTATTTCTGTGACGCAACTCAATTTTAAATGCTGCGGTTAGGATTCTTTACTCTAAGTTCCTATCATTCTTATTTTTAAAACATACAACTTTAATTTGATGAAGCACATTTTTTTTACCGCATATTTTATACGCATTAAAGCTAGTTTTAAGATCATGTTTTTGGTTGCTCTGTGAATATTAAGCTATCCCGGCTCGCTTCGCTATCTCCATTAAATCGGTAAATAAAAAAAATCATACTAAAAAGTAAATTAATCCCTCCCTCAAAATTGTTTTATCTCTTTTTTGTTTACATTTATCTGTTAAATTGTTTATTCAATAATTTCTTTTTTTTTTAATAATTTCGTTACAATTTTGTATGCTATTATTTTGCCCGATCGTGTGAGTAGTACTTCGGATATTCAACTAAATTTTTAGATTATATGTATCAAACCTTATTGGAAAGAATATAATTACGTATTGGGGGCACATCTGCCCCTGCTCCAAACTTAAAAAATATTTGGCTCAAATAGACAAATATTTTATAAAATGACTTTCACAAAATTTTAAGCAGACAGCAATAATAGTTCTCGAGGAATTTCCTCAAATCCATTTAATATGTACACTCTAAACCGCTTTTGTTGAAAATTACGTCAATAACAGTAGGCAACACTTTACAGACTATTTTCGACCTAAAATTAGACACGTAATTTTTTTCAACTTTTTGTTGATTTTTAAACAAAATATGTTTGAATTTTTTACACATATTGTGCCTAATTTTTTCTTCACCTTTGACTTAATTTTCAACCCATTTTTTAAAAAAATCCATATAATAAATAGTTTAATTTTATTTATTTAAATTAAAAACACCAAAAAAGATACTTTAACTCTTATTTTATAATTTTTTAAAATACTACTCCTACATGCATATATACATATGTATACTTGTATACATAAAAAACACTGCAAGGCATCATCGTCATCTATATCTGTTCCATTAGAGTCTAGTATCAGTCTAGTGCCATTTAGCGAATAATCTTGAGCTGAAATTATAAAACAATGATCAATTGCGTTACTAGGGCAAAAACTATAATATATACGCATTTGAATTAACCTTCCGTGTTTTTTACCTACCCTTTCTTAATATCTGGTCAATCAGTGGCTGGCACTTGAATTTTGAATGAATTTTTTATGGAATTTTTTTCACATATTTTGTCGAAAATGTTTTTTATTGTTCTAACAAAATTTACTTTTTATATTTTCTTTAATTTTTAATTTAAATAATAAGTATTACCGACTACAAACAATCAACAAATTATTATTATTAATTATAATATCCTTACACACTAGATATTATTTTATATTCTTTTATAAAATCGTATACATTTTTATGCTTCTTCTTTCTTAACTGTTTATTCCATACATTTTAATAGTGTTTTTAGACAGATATGCTTAATATTTAACATTTTGATGTTTATAGACACATGTTGCTAGCTTTTAAGCATATATTGATGAAAAATAAACACTTTTAACAGAAAAATATTACTTTTGTTTAAAATTACATAATTTATGTTTTTTTATTTCTAATAATATAAAAATCGACCCAATTTTAGGCATCAAGACTTTTTTCAACAATAAATTAGGTCATATATGGTCGTAAATTTTTAAAAATGTTTTAGAGTGTATGGAAGGTACTACGCCTACTGCAATAAAAAAAACAAGTAAGAGCGCTATATTCGGCTGTGCCGAATCTTATATACCCTTCACATTGGTGTTTTAATGTACCCAGCCGAGTTATTTTGTACTGCAAATAATATAACAAAAATACCTTGTGTGAGTTTTAAGCCCATAGAAAACTTTACAAAATGTTAACGTTCGTATGGATAATAGAAATAGATGAGGAACGTTTGAGGTCGACAGTAATAAAAGTTTTTGACATTTTTCATAATAAAAGTTGTTAATTTTTATGGGATGTTCTAGTCCCCCTGCTCCCCTCCAATTTTTTTCTAAAATTTATGAATTATTAGATTATTACTTTTTGTAGAACATTTTATTTCAATATCTGTTACAGTTTCCGAGATTTAGCGTATCGAAAATTTCATAAAAATTGTGAATTTGTATGGGAGCTACCCCATAATAACCCCCCACCAAAAAAATTTGTACTTCAAAGCGTAGGTTTTGCTGTTCAATTACTTTTTGTAGAACATTTTATTTAGATATTTGTTACAGTTTCCGAGACATAGCGTATCGAAATTTTTACCAAAATTGTGAATTTGTATGGGAGCTACCCCATATTCACCCCCCACTAAAAAAATTTGTACTTCAAAGCGTAGGTAGTGCTGTTCAATTACTTTTTGTAGAATATTTCATTTCGATATCTGTTACAGTTTCCGAGATATAGCGTATCGAAAATTTTACCAAAATTGTGAATTTGTATGGGAGCTACCCCATATTCACCCCCCACTAAAAAAATTTGTACTTCAAAGCGTAGGTAGTGCTGTCCAATTACTTTCTGTAGAACATTTTATTTCGATATCTGTTACAGTTTCCGAGACATAGCGTATCGAAAATTTTACAAAAATTGTGAATTTGTATGGGAGCTACCCCATATTCACCCCCCACCAAAAAAATTTTTACTTCAAAGCGTAGGTTTTGCTGTCCAATTACTTTTTGTAGAACATTTTATTTCGATATCTGTTACAGTTTCCGAGATATAGCGTATCGAAATTTTTACCAAAATTGTGAATTTTTATGGGAGCTACCCCATATTCACCCCCCACCAAAAAAATTTTTCAAAGCGTAGGTTTTGCTGTCCAATTACTTTTTGTGGAACATTTTAAGTCGATAGCTGTTATAGTTTTTCGAGATATAGCGCATAAAATATTTCACCAAATTTGTGCAATTGTAGGAAAAATACCCCTTCCCCTGGTCCTATCTGAAAAAAATTTTTCCATTATTTAGGTGCCTACTTAGAGAGTATCCGTTCCAAGTTTTGTGGCAATAGTGACTATACTTACTGAGATATATAGGTATATATGCACGGATTTTGTCCTAAAACAAATGGGTTGTTTTGGGTTTTCGCTTTTATCTCGGTTAATAGTGAACCGATTTTGCTGATTTTAAATAGCGATTGTTAGCGGGATATTTCTAATCGTTTGCCACCATTAGCTGGTCTGTATCTTTTCATTTGACTCCGGAAACTTGATTTTAACAGACGGAGAGACAGACACACAGACAGACAGACAGACAGACGGACAGACGGACATGGCTATTTCAACTTCCCTATCTATAAGGATCCAGAATATTTATACTTTATGCGGTCGCAAATGGATAATAAAGAAATTACAAACGGAATGACAAACTGATATATACCCTTATCACTATGTGAAGGGTATAATAATAAAATGTAGCCTATGTTCGTTCAAGAGTTAAAAATAAAATTGGTGAAATAATCATCTAAATCGGATAGAAAGAACTCCGTAAAAATATAAAGACATACAAAAAAACTTTTCCTCTTTATTATATAAGTTAAAATATGTATGTACATACATATGTACATATGTATATGTCCAAATGCATACATTACATACCCAAACATTTACGTAAAGATATTAAAAAGCAGCTACTAAGAAATTTCCCAGTAAAATGGAAAAATTTTCAAAAGTTTTTTTTCATCTCTAAAGCGCTATAGGAAACTCAACTCCCCTTATTTGAAGCATCTTTCATAAAAATTGTTCTATTTAGTTTACACTTTCTCCAAATGGTATTGATTATTTCCTAGATTACATTATTATAAGAAGTCACGGTCAACATCTCTTTTACAAACACTGAATATAACTGAGTCGTGACTAACTAATTATGTTTAGTACTTATTACTATAAGTTTAGTACAATAATTTTAATAACCCCTTACTTTTTAGCTTTTAAAGTGCCGTTTGGTAATTGACCCTTAAAAAATAACAAGGCAAATTTTTGTGTTTTTTTTTTGTTGTAGTTTAATGCTTATATTAAAATATAAAGTAGTTATGCATTTTAACATACAAGAATGGCTACAAACATTCCATACAAACATATAACTATTAAGGAATTTGTATGATTCTTCACATATGTATGTATAACAAGCAATAGTTTTGGACCATAAGTAGCACTTGTGAGATGAATGTATGTCTTAGTTGTACTTGTACGTAAACAAAAAGAGGAAAATAAATCAGTTTGTATGCGCCAAAGAAGACATTAGATGCACGTTACTTATTTATATATATTTCAAACAGTTTATTATAAGAAATTAAACCTTAAAAAATAATTTTAAAAAAATCTCAAAAAATCCTTAATTACAGGTTAATTTTATTTTAAAGTTTTTTGTTGTTTTCTAAAAGTAAAAAAAAAAGAAAATTTAAAATATGTATATTTTTCAAGGTTCTACTAGACAACGTTAGACAAACACAGGTAGTGTTATGGACATATCTGATTATTTTTTGTTGTTGTAATACAGGGTGTCTGGTGGCAGATATATTTTCAAACTAAAAGAAAAAAAAGTAATAATTGACACAAAGTTTTATTAAGAGCATTGAACGATAGAATGGAAATGCAGATTTTATTTTTTAAAGAGTATGTTATCCAGATGTCTCCGTCTAGTTGAACACACTGTTTAAAACGGAGCCTTATGTTCTGCACGCTGCAGTAAAATTGGTTCAATTTAGCTTAATTTTTTGACGAATATTTTCCCTTAAAGCCACAAGAGATTGGGAATTGTCATTATAAACCCTCTCTTTGAGGTATCCCCTTAAAAAATCCATAGGAGTTAGATCGGGCGACATTGGTGGCCATGGCATATCCCCAAAGCGACCGATCAGTTTTAAGGCGAAATTTTCTCGAAGCTCTGGCTGTGTGTTCAGGCACCCCATCCTGTTGAAACCACGCGTGTGAAGAGTACGATTGATAAGCTTGCAGGTTTGGCAAAAAGAATTCCGTAATCATGCGTTAATGATTTTAACCGTTTCGCTTGGCCTTAGAAAAAAAGTCCAATTATCTCATGCGTGGATAAAGCACACCAAACACTTACCCTGAGGCAATGCAATGGTTTTTGATGTTTCAATCGAGGGCTGCGGGTTTTTGGAGAGAAGTAAGTACAGTTTTGCTAGTTGACGTTGCGGTTCCAGTAAAAATGAGCTGCGTCGCTCAAAAGAATAGGATTTATGGTGCAAAAACGCTTTAACATCGTTACACAAAAATTTTTGCATATATCAAAGTTACTTTCTTTCAGCTCTTGAACAATTTGAATTTTAAAAAGAAGGAACTTCACATCCTTTTTCAAAATTTCATGAATAATCGCTCCTGGAAGTCCCAGGGAGGCTGCTGTTTTTCGTTTTGAAAGTCGCGGATTTTCACGTAAACTGTTTTTAACCGTTTTAATGTTTTCGGGAGTCCTTGGAGATCGACTTGGGCCATGACCGTTGGACGTTCAAAGCCGAAGCAGTTGCGCGGAGTCTCTGCACCCACGAACGAACTAAATTTACACTCGGTCCATTAAGTATTCACGGAATACCGAACTTTGAACAAAGTTGTTGAAAAGCCATAACGTAAAAACTATTACTCTCAAAAAATGTCTCCATAGCGAACGCGCGATGCTTACTCGATCACTGCGACATCGTGTCTGATAGATCCGCACAATGGATAATTACAATTTCACCCTCCTTTCGCACCGTTAATTTCTTTTTAAAAAGATCGTATTTAAAAATTTAAATTTGCCACCAGACACCCTGTACTTAAACATCAAAATTATTAATTTATATTTAAATATATCAATTAGTTTAATTTTAACTTTGCCTACACAAAAATAAAACACCAAATGCAAATTTATATCGTTTGCCTTGACATAAATCTACCACCTTGTGCCAAATTTAATAAACAATTTTAAATACTTTTCAAAAACCGTAGGTACCTTAGTTATAGAAATATAAAGAAAGCGAAGTTGTTTGTTGGCTGTACAAACCATGTTATATTCAGTTGAGTAGTTAGGAATTTATTATAAGATCCTTTTGATATATATTTTTTTTACACACAAACCCACACATATACATATTTTCCACAAAATAAATATATCTAACCATATTATATATACACAAAGCCAACTAAGCAAACAGCCAACATACATTGACTTGTAAACTTTTTTTTATTAAAACAACCTAGCAGTTCTGAGGCTTTTGAAAGTTTAAAAAGAAATTCCAAACATAACTATATTAAATAATACAAAGGCCCTTATAATGACTTATTAAAAGTTATTAATGTTCGAAAAGGTAAAGGGAGGATTAACTTTGCTATGAAATTTAACTTGAGATTTATTAGTTTAAAATTGATTAATTTATTGTTCATTTGTTTGCAGTACTTAAACAAAAGTACCCCGTTATCACGGTCGGGATCGAGAACTGGAGAAGGCACATTCACCGCACAAACGGGAGTCTAGATATGTTATTGACTTTCTGATCAATGCAATGTCTTACAGACTGAACTGTTTTTTCTTGATGCTTTTTACGAATCAAAAACAGAGAGACCAACAGACAGACAGACAGAAATTTTGAACTTTTATTCTACTTTAAAACTAACAAGCAACAAAAACAAAAATTAGCCAGAAACTTGATATAATGACTACTTCCGAAATTTCGATATCTAGAACAGTAATAGGCACACTAATACTATCGCATTTGTTCTTGTATATGTCCATTTTCCGACAATAATAATTCCATATTGTTGTTAGTGTAATTGAACAAACAAGCGCTAATCATGAGCTTTGTTGGAAAACTCATCTGAGACTGACTAAAAAGTTCTAATGGTTTGTATACGTGTAGTTAAGATAAAAGAGGGAATTTTCGCGGTGTGGCAGAATGCCTGACTAGGATCTAGAACCTAAGATATATTTACCCAAAGCAGTCACCATTTTTCTTCTTATCTAAAAGAATATATTGGTTAAAGTAAAATAAATTAATTAGCAACCGCTGCTTGTAAGATGTACCGATAAGTCTTTAGACGATATCGATGACTGTAAGCAGCCATATTTAAAAACATACTGCCAAACTAGATACAACACGTTTATTTTTCAGATCGCCCCAATTTTAAACTAAGTTGAAAAATACTATACAAACCATTCAGAAATTTGCTAGAGGTATATATTTCAGCATCACTAAGGGCACTTAGGCATCCTCTAGAGCGATCATCAAAAGGTTTTAGAAGAACTGTTATAGCAAGCCCCACATTGTGGAGTTTGAGAAGATCTTGAGCCAGAAATGACGAGGAAAAAAAATTTTTTACTGCCTGTTGTTGCTAGAACACGTATGTAAGTATGATTTCAATTTTTAAATGCTTAATAACATAAAACATGTTAAATGTTAGAATAAGTAAAGAAGTGAACTTTCTACCTTTTATCGCAGACATTTATTTTAAACCCTTCCAACACCATATTACGGGCTGAAGTATTTATAAGCTTGTGAAGGATTCTTCAAAGGTGGAATTTTGCAGTTTGTTGCCCACTAAGCCAAAATTGTTCGAGAAATTCCCTAAAACCAACCTTACTACGATATTAACTGATAACAGCTGCATCTCCAATCACCTATTTGGCCTTAGGCTACAACACAAGTCGCCTCAGATTGGCACAAGTTATAAGAGAAACCATAGAGGAAAAGGAAAACTGTTCTTCGCTTTTAGTTCATATCTTTTGAGCTTCCGACGAATTAATTTGAGATTCACTGAAAATCCATTTAGCCGTTTTGAAAAGTATTTAACTGACGGACAGCTAATGATCAAAGAAGGGAGCCCTTTCAATTGTACTTAACCAAAAGGACGGTGTAACTCAAGCCTGTATGCTAGGAATTTGTATGCACATCAGATATGCCAAAAAATATTTAAACACACTTCCTTACGTTAGCTGATACTGGTTTGCTTGGTGCTCAGGAAGCTTCTAAGGAGACCTCGAACCGAACAATGGACAAAGTTATGTGGAATATATTTAATAAATATAAATGCATCCATAAACCTTTTAGTTTACGCAAACCCTTAAAAATAATCAAATGCTACCTCCTTGAGGCGAAATATTTTAGCATTAACCTAAAGCGTTGTCTTACATTCCAGCAAACCAAATGTCTATTGTTACAAATTTTTAAGGCTTTTCTAAACAAAAATTTTTTTTAACTTTTTAAAAAAAAATTTTGATTTATAAAAATTAAAAAAAGTAATTAAGAAAAACAAAGAAAAAAAGTAACATATATTTGTTTTTCCTTAAAATCCAAATTCGGAAAACCTTTTCGAATAGTCGTAACGAATTCTTAAAATCGGAACTTTTGGTTTATTGAAATGGCAGTCACACAAACAAATAGATTGCGAAGTACCCTCTTAACAATTGGAAGTTACTTTTTGGATAAAAGTATCTAATAAGTCTACTGGTTGATAGTAAATATTTTACGAAAACAATTTACTTTAATTTCAATATCACAGTGCAACACGAAAAAAAATAACCATATACGGACATCACTACGTGAAAGAAGACCAAAAAAGGAAAGACCCGTGTCTCCCAGTTTTGCCCACAGTCATGCACTTTTTTTTTATGGGCCCCCA
This sequence comes from Melanophora roralis, assembly GCA_963583895.1. Taxonomy (NCBI): domain Eukaryota; kingdom Metazoa; phylum Arthropoda; class Insecta; order Diptera; family Rhinophoridae; genus Melanophora; species Melanophora roralis. The sequence continues at coordinate 26,150,420 of OY757189.1, read as the reverse complement.
AAGATTTGGGGCCTTGGTGTAATTTTTGGCAAAAGTGATAATTTTCTCAGGCTCATATCTTGCAAACCGTTCGGAATTTTAATTTACTCTTTGAGGCAAAGTTGTAGCCCTTTTTATAAAGAACAAAAATTATGAACAAACAAAATTTAAAAAAAAATAATTATAGATCAAAATCGCAAAAAACTTTAAAAAATTCAATTTTTTTGTACCTTTTACCCCCTGTTCAGGTCCAGAGGTAGCAATCCGTTCAAAATTCAAGGAAACAGTCAACTATAAAAATTTACCTAACATCCCAATAAACAACTTTATAGAACATATAAACTTCCTAGGAATGATTCTTAACACCGTTTAGATAGCGCTTAGGTAGTCGCAAAAGTTAAAAATTTTACGAAAATTTTTGAATTTCATTTGTTTTTTATTTTCTTCAACATTAAGATACTGTGCTGTCTATTACAAAAAAAAATTAAAAAATATTCGTATTATTTTTATAAAGTTGATGGCCCTGGACTTGCAAATCGCGCTCTCTTAAGTTGAGGATCTAAATCGTCGTCCGAATCTGACTCTGATTCAGAACTTACGGTGTCCACAGGCACGTTGCTTCCAGAATGTCTTCCATCATTAGCTTTTTCTTTTTAACATACCTTATTAACATCATAAAAGGTTATCTTGTGACTCCACCAACATACCTGAAATGAATAAGAAAAGAAATCAAAAATAATGCAAACCATGCAATAATAAAATTGATATTACCTCTGCAAGCAATGCGTCGAATTTTTTGCATTTGTACCGTTTTTCCATTTGATTTTTTATTAGTTATTAGTTTTGGTCCATCTCTTTCCTGTTGGGGCTCATAGTCGGTATCAAATCGATCTCGATTAGTAACACCACTTTCTGTAGTCATTTCTGTAAATTTTGTCCTACGATCTGGAGTTTGCGGCCTTGGGAATACAAAATTTTCAGGTGCAAGCACTGGTAGTGTGGCTGTTACAGTTGCTTTATAAATTTTGTTCTTCTCATCACGTCTATTTAGGCAAGATGTGTAATTAACGCATGCATAAGAACTGGTTGCATCATGATCCCCTGGGCGATTAATCCAGTTTACCGGCTTACAATATTTCATACTATGTTTGCCTCCATTCAACCATGCTATGAGATTATTATTACATTGGCGACACACTGCGTTAGGTGTGTAATTTTCACTGATTAAATCTATTTCGTCGAAAAATAACTTATATGCTCTTTTAAATTCACTAGTTAAAAGATTCTTTTCCTTTTGAAATCTTGTAGAATTATTTTTTCTGATTTGATGACCGCAAATGCAGCAGAAGAAATAAATCTTTTTACACTGCATATTGAAATTGTCAGTTGCCAATGCTGTGTGCGAATTATGCTGTAGAACTTTCTGTATAATTTTCACCGCTGAGATCTCGTTGACGTCGCGCTGTGTAATGCCTCGATGTGAGAGTCGCGTCGCTTTTATATTGTGATCTGCGTTCCTTGATGCGTGTGCGATCGGTGCGTGATCGCGTGAGCTGTTTACTAAAATCTTAGGTAAATTTTTGTAGTTGATTTCTTATTAAGTTTGGGTGCAATAATTTTTTCTTTTTAAATTTATCCAATTGCTATTTTATTTTGGATTGTTCTCACTTATTAAAAAAATTGGTAGTGGGTACATATGTAGGTAATTTATTGTTGGTATAAACAATAATTATTAAAAAGTAATAACAAAGCAATAAAAAAAGTATGTACATAATTTTTTTTAATTAATTAACGATCATTATTGCGATTTGTGTATGATGTATTTTGTTGTTTAGGGTTTCCAGCAATTTTAATGTTTGCCTACCTGTTTAAGTTCCAAGACTTTTTGCGGCTATCTCACATGCATATACACATATTTATATGTACTAGAGTTCTCTATTACACGAAAGACAGATAAAATATATGTAATTAACGCAATTTGATTAAACGTAAGGAAGAGATAACCTCATAACTACATGTATGTACATACACACATTTTGGGGAAATTTTTAACTTTTGCGACTACCTAAGCGCTATCTAAACGGTGTTAAGAATCATTCCTAGGAATTTTATATGTTCTAAAGAGTTGTTTATTGGGATGTTAGGTAAATTTTTGTAGTTGACTGTTTCCTTGAATTTTGAACGGTTTGCTACCTATGGACCTGAACAGGGGGAAAAAGGTAAAAAAAATTTGAATTTTTTAAAGTTTTTTGCAATTTTGATTTAAAATTTTTTTTTTTTTTAATTTTTTATGTTCATTATTTTTGTTCTTTATAAAAACGGCTACAACTTTGCCTCAAAGAGTAAATTGAAATTCCGAACGGTTTGCAAGATATGAGCCTGAGAAAATTATCACTTTTTGCAAAAATGGTACCAAGGCCCCAAATCTTTGGGGGCCCATAACAAAAAAAGTGCATGACTTTGGGCAAAACTGGGAGACACGGGTCTTTTCTTTTTTGGTCTTCTTTCACGTAGTGATGTCCGTATATGGTTATTTTTCCATGACTTAAAAAATTACACACAGTGTATTTTAACTTCCTTATTTTAAAATTCATTGTAAATTTTTAAAGTTGAAAAACTTCCTAATATGTAAATACTTTTATATACTAAAAGAATAAACATATGATACTTTTATCGATACAAAAGTAGTAAATTTTGGTTACATAGTAGATATTTTAAAAACAAAAATTAAAATTTTTTTCGATTGATTACCTTTAAGAAGTAACTAAATAGTCTCATTAATTAAGTATTATGGTAGTGGAACATTTTTCCCGAACGGGGCCACTTTTTCAATAAGAAAATGATTTCATATTCGATGAGTTTGAACTTGCTTTTGTATCGAATAAGTGTCGTTATGAACAGAAACAGAAAATTTTGAAAAATTTTCAAGAACCGTCGGAAAGTATAAGTTCTTTTTTTTGTTTCAGTATAGTTTTGTTGAATAAGTATGAAGTATGAAGGGTTACATTGTAAAAAATCCATAAAAAGCAAATTTGTTCTTTCATATAAAATACATAAAATCCTTCTACACTTATACATACAAAGATCAAAATGTATGTAAGTTTGTAAGCAAGTATTTGTATACATATTTTCTTTATTTTTCCTCTTTTTTAAGGAATTTGATTAGTTTTTCATACAAATAAAGGATTTTCTTAGTTGTTACTGCCGTTATCCAGCTTGCGTTCTTAGCTTTTTACTTTAGAGTTTTTTAATAAAGTTGTTTGTATGTGTAAGTTAGTGTATGAAATGTTTAAAGTATATTTGGCTTATTAAATTTTATTTTATTTGTATTTAGATTTTATTATATATTTTAAGTTTTTTTTCTTTTCAAATATTTTTTAAATTTAGTTTATTGCATTAAGTTTATCTTGATATAGAAATTTTTAAAAAAATTACGAAATAAAAAAATGAATTGAAAATTTGTGAGTGCATAAACTGATATAACTCATATTTAAGAAATTTTACCAGAGGTACACATTTGAAGGTTATTTGAAGCACAATAAAGTTGGCAGGAAAGACTCTGAGGCACTTTTAGTCAATAAAGCTTACTTGGGAAGATTGCGGACTTTCTGTAGAGCTTAAGTATTCTTCAGAGGCAAAATGCTTTGGTGTTATACTAGACTAAAAGTCTGACTGGAAAATAGAAAAGAGGGCAAAAAACTAATCGATACTTTCTACATTTGCAGGAAATTGTAGGAAAAATCTTGGACTAAAGCATTAATAGGCATAACGCAACGTCGCACAAATACTCTCTTTTATCTTCACACGTACACGATCCTAGGTATACGAAGAAATTTTAATCAGTCTCAGATAAGCTTTTAAACCAGGCGAACGATTATCGCGATTGTTAAACTACAATAACCACAATGTGGAATTAACAGTATTTGGTTCCTATTCCTGGAATAAAACATTGTAAGGCAAGACGTTACGCCGCGAAATTCCCTAAATTATTTTAACAAGTACACGATCGCACGTACACAAAACACAAGAAGTTTTAACCAGTCTAAGATGAGCTTTTAAACAAGAAAAAAATTAGGCTAGGAGATCACGGCATTTATTTCATGCGGGAAAATTTGCGACGGTGCGACCCACAGATTTAAATCGACAGGGGAATGGCCTCCACGAGGACAGTTCGGCACTGATTTCAAACTAAGTTATGGCAAAAGTATTTAGGGACAGCAGCCAAAAGCTTCAGAAACTCACGGATACCAGAAACATTTTGGAACAATCGAAAATAGGGGTGTAAATAAATTGACACAAAGGGTGTTGAAATTCTAACAGCAAGTAGCATCATCGAGCAGAACTATAACTCTGTGCACTAAAGAAATAAGATCTAAAACTAAGTTAGCAATATCAGGTCACTGCAGGCAAATTGGGAAATATATAAAGTTGACTACTGCCGCATGTATGTACATGGCAGCGAGGTCCAGACGACGGAAAATCTTCTTCTCCTATGCCCAGCGTTTGCCCCAAGATGTCGTGGGCACCTTGGAACCCACCTCGTCCACAATCTGTTGCTACTTTTGGGCAAAAAACACTATGACATGCCGCGGCACGCCATAGCTAACGAGAAGTATATAGGACTTTTTGACATTTATGATAAAACCTTCTTTCTTCTATTTATACTATGCTTTTCCTACCTACCCGTTCCGAAGTAGAGGCTGGTTGAAGTAAAGAACTTGTTGTTCAATGCCATCAAAAGAACGACTTATACTTTGAGTACAGGGTTAACATGTACGTCCAGGTAGTATGACGGACGGACATCGTTTAATCAATCGCGATTGGAAAGCGCATTACGAGCGGAAACTGCTCAGCTGGTTATGAAATAAATATCTACTCTTCTGAGGTGCAAGGAAAATACGCAAACGGAAAGTGTGGCGCTTAGGGGAACTCCCCAAGCAGGCGTACTGCCACCACTTCTTTGCCACTTCTTTGGGAATTCCTTGCCAACGAATTTCCTACTCGACATAAAAACTTAGAAACGAAGACGCTTAAATTACAGTGCATGTGCATGCTACAGTGGTTCTTGTTACTGGAAAGTTTTTTAATTCAATCAGTTATGAGGATTAGCTAGTTGGCGAAAAAAATTGGGTTAGGGATTAATCCTTTTTAACAGAAGGACAAAAATAGTATTAATATGGTACTGACGGAAGACACACAGTACTTTGGAATTATAGTGGACTGTAAGCTCTTGTAGGGCTCCATGTAAAAGGAAGGGCAAAAAAAATACAAACATACAGGAAAATACTACACAAAAGCATGGGTCTTACACTTCATCTAACGCCGTTGATCTACACAACAGTGGCTGAGCCTATCAATTTTATACTTGTAAGATAACCCGCACTGGAAAAGCTGGTTAAACTGAAGGTATATGGGGAGCATGCAATGGCATAGTCCCGATGAATAACTGGCGCTCCGTGTCGCTGAACTTAATCCTGAATTAAAAACCTATTAATTTGATTGCAGAGGTTGTCACAAACCTACGGCAACTCGACTAGGGAAAACGGGACAATCAACGCAGGTTTCACACGGACGTGGCAGCATTATTAGTGCTATGAAAGGAAGCACTGACTTCTTGGCCATGAAGCTAACCTTCATAGTGAAACTGGTTGTAACTACTGAGAAATACAGCAGGTTGGCGGGTCTTAACCAAGACCACGGGACCAACAACTTGTTTACGGAAGAAGGAAGGAAAAATCGAAGCTGCGGTCTTTTGGCGAAAGCTGGGCATCATTGAGTCCTACAAACTTCCGTATGACTGCAGTGTCTCTCAGCAGAGATTCTGGGAGCCAAGATTGCTGCTGATCTTGCCTATACGGCCCAGATGTAAGGTTTTTCAGATGAATATTTTGAAGGTCTGGGTGAACAACGTTTAATAGAGTCAACACGATAACGTGGAACTTAAGACGCAGGGACAACTATTGGTGCGAAGGGGTCGTTTTAGATCTCTGACGGGGACAGTAACCCGCGACTGTTAAACAGCGGTTCACACCGGGGAACTGACCAACGATGATTGCAGGTTTTGCATTGTGCCAGAGAATAGAGAGACATTTAGGCAAATTCTGCATTACCATCTAGAACTTGTGCACTCCAAAGCAAACCAGCTTGGGTTTAACAAGTTCGAAAACCTGAAGGAACTATCTAGGATTAGTAAGTCGAGACTGCTGGCAGTTGCAAAGAGATTGTGGAGCACCCAAGAGTTCCTTACATCGAACTCATCGGATTGGAATCACCACGGATCTCGTTTCTCCTCTTCTGGTGTCACTATGGTCTCAAAAGGTATTTGTTTGTATTTTAAGGCGAGCCAGTTCAACCTAACCTTACCTAAGATGATACAGCTTGAGAAACTTAACCTTATTAACTTATGCTTTAATAACTTAACAATTTACCACACCAATTAAATCATCACCAGCAAGAATTTAACTTCATTAATTTATAATCTTATTTGATGACTTAAGCGCACCCCTCTAAAAAGTTGTTACAAAAGTCAATAAACTTTTGAAATGCGACTAAATTACCATAAAGCAGCTTTAATTTTCACACTAATTTAAGAATTTAATTGACAATGAAATAGACAAAAGAAAATACGCAACATGTTGCATTTCGTTATTTACACCCAATGAAGTTTAGACATCGTTTTAATTATGCTAAACGAAGGCAGTAGCAGACAGCATGCCGAGATAAAAAAAATTTCGAAAAAAAGAACGCAAGAAAAGAAAAACATTTCTGACCTAATCTTGCTGTTAATTGTATTTGGCACAAATGAATTAATTTATTGAACACATTTCAAAAGACACAACAAAGTCTAGTATTTTGATAATGGTTTGCAAAATATCACACATTGTTTTTAACAAAAGTCGTTAAGAAAAGAAGAAAGTGACACAGAAGAAGAACGAACATGTTTTTATTTGTATGTATCCCACCTTAAAATCTCACCCCATGAAAAAAGCAAAAAGTTTAATTTTACCCATGTTTTTGCAGTTCTTTACTTTATACAATTATTGAGAATGCAAAAAATAAATGAGAGCGTTTTATTTTCCAGAATTTGGAAAAATAAAAGATTTTGAATGTAAGCATTGAAATACAAGGAGAACTAAACAAAAGCAATTTAAAATTTTTTTTGCAAATTTTAAAGAAAAAAACCCCAGACCCACACATTATGTTCAGGGTGGGTTAAAAGTGAGTGAACTTGGCATGTTGGCCATAATGTTATTTTGCTCAATTGTTTTTTGTTTGTTTTCTTTATTCAAACTTGTTTTAACCCCATTGTGTGGTGGCAGTGCAGTTTTTTCCCATCCAAGAGGAGAGCATGTAGTGAAGTATTGTCTGTGCTTACTGCGCGTGTCCTTTAAAGCTTTAAGTCTCATTTCTCTTTGCGGCAAAAAAAAAACACTTGTATTTTTATAAAGAGGGTGGCAAAATGATGGTGTCTTGAGTTGAAAGCCATTATCATTGTCACTGTTGTTGCTGTTTTCTAGCTAAAACAAACATTAAACTTTTTGCATAATTTTCATACAACAATTCAAAAACACATTTTAGTAGCAGTTGGACTTTGAGACCGACTGGTACATTTTGACTTTAAAAAGATACCTTGAGAGTTGACTTAATCATAAACATTATCTGTAACATCGCGTAATAATTCTTCGTTGCCACATTGAGCGAAGAGAAGAAGCTTAAGGCGGCAGCAGCAGCAACGCAAAAAAAAACTTCAAATACACTTCTTCATATGTCTTAATGTTTGAACTTACGTGCATAGATACTTGATACAAAAGAAAAATTTATAAACGCGAGAGTGCGTTTTGGTCTTCAGGATTTTTTTGTTTGTTTTTAGTTTGAATTGTGAAATTTTTTAAAGAAAGAAATTTTCATGTACGCAGCCGTCAAATAAATACTTCAAAATTTATTTGAAATCTTTTAAATTGTTGGACTTTTCACTTGTGTTCTTATTACTTTTAAGATGGTCTTATTTGAAAGGAAAAAAAAATATTGAAAATAAAAAAAAAATCACAAGAAATAAAGAAAACACCGTCTAACAAATCTTAATATCATTCCTTAACGTGAAGTGAAATGAAAAGGTTGGTTTGACAACTTCTATCTTTTGGGGATAAAAGGCACAAAACTTCAAAGTTTTTGTTTTAAATCATAATAAAAAATAATATTTTTTTTGTTTTTTTGAATAAAAGCAGCCATTAAGTGTCCAAGTGTAATCGAGCAGTAAATAATTTATTAAGTTTTTTAGACCTACATAAAATAATTAAAAACTTAAAAATTTTTAAATTTAAAAAGCCTCTTTGGTTTTTACTAATGGGGATTTAACGAAGAGATTTACAAAGCCTTAATACATTAAACTACAGCAGTTATAAAATATATACAAAAATTAAAAATTAATAAAAACTAAAAAAAATTTAATAATGGAGGCTTACTAAGGACGAACTTAAGTCAAGAAAATATGGCTGAATTTGAAGGTATGTAAAGTAATTAAAAAAAATAATAGAAAAAAATTATACTTATTTAAAAGCAAGACAACAACACTTAAATTTAAAAAAATTAATTTCTTTTAAAAATTGTAAAAAAATTTTTCATTTTTAGTTTGGCTTTAGTTCATATAATTTCTTTTTTATTAGAAGAAATTATTATTTTCCGTTAATGTTGAAAGAAACTTTCAATTTGAAAAAAGCTGATTTTTCTACCGCTACTAGCCGAGTAGAATGCATTTTCGAAAGCAGCTACGCAATTTCATCATCAGTACTCTTTGAACGGTAGTAGTGTATATGGTTGTAAACATCACCTATTTAACTTACATGTAACAGAGAAAAGTATACGGTATCAGTGTTTTCCTTCTGTTTTTATTTGTGTAAGTTAGGACGAAGTTTATTTTTCATATAAACTATGCTTTTTTCCATTAAAAGTCCCTTTGGCAACACTTGACTAACGGACAAGCATTTGTCCATCTCTCAGATGGAACGAAACGCTTTTTATTATTGTATATCATACAATAGGGGTAATCACTTTTTAATTTCTTTTATTGTCAACGACAAATTGATAGAAATTATTAAAGATCATTTTGCACCGTGCCATGTGTGAGTTATATGTTAATTTTTATTTATTGTTGAACTAATTGTTTTTAATACAAATTTTTCATTTTTAGTTTGGCTTTAGTTCATATAATTTCTTTTTTATTAGAAGAAATTATTATTTTCCGTTAATGTTGAAAGAAACTTTCAATTTGAAAAAAGCTGATTTTTCTACCGCTACTAGCCGAGTAGAATGCATTTTCGAAAGCAGCTACGCAATTTCATCATCAGTACTCTTTGAACGGTAGTAGTGTATATGGTTGTAAACATCACCTATTTAACTTACATGTAACAGAGAAAAGTATACGGTATCAGTGTTTTCCTTCTGTTTTTATTTGTGTAAGTTAGGACGAAGTTTATTTTTCATATAAACTATGCTTTTTTCCATTAAAAGTCCCTTTGGCAACACTTGACTAACGGACAAGCATTTGTCCATCTCTCAGATGGAACGAAACGCTTTTTATTATTGTATATCATACAATAGGGGTAATCACTTTTTAATTTCTTTTATTGTCAACGACAAATTGATAGAAATTATTAAAGATCATTTTGCACCGTGCCATGTGTGAGTTATATGTTAATTTTTATTTATTGTTGAACTAATTGTTTTTAATACAAATTTTTCATTTTTAGTTTGGCTTTAGTTCATATAATTTCTTTTTTATTAGAAGAAATTATTATTTTCCGTTAATGTTGAAAGAAACTTTCAATTTGAAAAAAGCTGATTTTTCTACCGCTACTAGCCGAGTAGAATGCATTTTCGAAAGCAGCTACGCAATTTCATCATCAGTACTCTTTGAACGGTAGTAGTGTATATGGTTGTAAACATCACCTATTTAACTTACATGTAACAGAGAAAAGTATACGGTATCAGTGTTTTCCTTCTGTTTTTATTTGTGTAAGTTAGGACGAAGTTTATTTTTCATATAAACTATGCTTTTTTCCATTAAAAGTCCCTTTGGCAACACTTGACTAACGGACAAGCATTTGTCCATCTCTCAGATGGAACGAAACGCTTTTTATTATTGTATATCATACAATAGGGGTAATCACTTTTTAATTTCTTTTATTGTCAACGACAAATTGATAGAAATTATTAAAGATCATTTTGCACCGTGCCATGTGTGAGTTATATGTTAATTTTTATTTATTGTTGAACTAATTGTTTTTAATACAAATTTTTCATTTTTAGTTTGGCTTTAGTTCATATAATTTCTTTTTTATTAGAAGAAATTATTATTTTCCGTTAATGTTGAAAGAAACTTTCAATTTGAAAAAAGCTGATTTTTCTACCGCTACTAGCCGAGTAGAATGCATTTTCGAAAGCAGCTACGCAATTTCATCATCAGTACTCTTTGAACGGTAGTAGTGTATATGGTTGTAAACATCACCTATTTAACTTACATGTAACAGAGAAAAGTATACGGTATCAGTGTTTTCCTTCTGTTTTTATTTGTGTAAGTTAGGACGAAGTTTATTTTTCATATAAACTATGCTTTTACATTTATTCTGTTACATGTAAGTTAAATAGGTGATGTTTACAACCATATACACTACTACCGTTCAAAGAGTACTGATGATGAAATTGCGTAGCTGCTTTCGAAAATGCATTCTACTCGGCTAGTAGCGGTAGAAAAATCAGCTTTTTTCAAATTGAAAGTTTCTTTCAACATTAACGGAAAATAATAATTTCTTCTAATAAAAAAGAAATTATATGAACTAAAGCCAAACTAAAAATGAAAAATTTGTATTAAAAACAATTAGTTCAACAATAAATAAAAATTAACATATAACTCACACATGGCACGGTGCAAAATGATCTTTAATAATTTCTATCAATTTGTCGTTGACAATAAAAGAAATTAAAAAGTGATTACCCCTATTGTATGATATACAATAATAAAAAGCGTTTCGTTCCATCTGAGAGATGGACAAATGCTTGTCCGTTAGTCAAGTGTTGCCAAAGGGACTTTTAATGGAAAAAAGCATAGTTTATATGAAAAATAAACTTCGTCCTAACTTACACAAATAAAAACAGAAGGAAAACACTGATACCGTATACTTTTCTCTGTTACATGTAAGTTAAATAGGTGATGTTTACAACCATATACACTACTACCGTTCAAAGAGTACTGATGATGAAATTGCGTAGCTGCTTTCGAAAATGCATTCTACTCGGCTAGTAGCGGTAGAAAAATCAGCTTTTTTCAAATTGAAAGTTTCTTTCAACATTAACGGAAAATAATAATTTCTTCTAATAAAAAAGAAATTATATGAACTAAAGCCAAACTAAAAATGAAAAATTTGTATTAAAAACAATTAGTTCAACAATAAATAAAAATTAACATATAACTCACACATGGCACGGTGCAAAATGATCTTTAATAATTTCTATCAATTTGTCGTTGACAATAAAAGAAATTAAAAAGTGATTACCCCTATTGTATGATATACAATAATAAAAAGCGTTTCGTTCCATCTGAGAGATGGACAAATGCTTGTCCGTTAGTCAAGTGTTGCCAAAGGGACTTTTAATGGAAAAAAGCATAGTTTATATGAAAAATAAACTTCGTCCTAACTTACACAAATAAAAACAGAAGGAAAACACTGATACCGTATACTTTTCTCTGTTACATGTAAGTTAAATAGGTGATGTTTACAACCATATACACTACTACCGTTCAAAGAGTACTGATGATGAAATTGCGTAGCTGCTTTCGAAAATGCATTCTACTCGGCTAGTAGCGGTAGAAAAATCAGCTTTTTTCAAATTGAAAGTTTCTTTCAACATTAACGGAAAATAATAATTTCTTCTAATAAAAAAGAAATTATATGAACTAAAGCCAAACTAAAAATGAAAAATTTGTATTAAAAACAATTAGTTCAACAATAAATAAAAATTAACATATAACTCACACATGGCACGGTGCAAAATGATCTTTAATAATTTCTATCAATTTGTCGTTGACAATAAAAGAAATTAAAAAGTGATTACCCCTATTGTATGATATACAATAATAAAAAGCGTTTCGTTCCATCTGAGAGATGGACAAATGCTTGTCCGTTAGTCAAGTGTTGCCAAAGGGACTTTTAATGGAAAAAAGCATAGTTTATATGAAAAATAAACTTCGTCCTAACTTACACAAATAAAAACAGAAGGAAAACACTGATACCGTATACTTTTCTCTGTTACATGTAAGTTAAATAGGTGATGTTTACAACCATATACACTACTACCGTTCAAAGAGTACTGATGATGAAATTGCGTAGCTGCTTTCGAAAATGCATTCTACTCGGCTAGTAGCGGTAGAAAAATCAGCTTTTTTCAAATTGAAAGTTTCTTTCAACATTAACGGAAAATAATAATTTCTTCTAATAAAAAAGAAATTATATGAACTAAAGCCAAACTAAAAATGAAAAATTTGTATTAAAAACAATTAGTTCAACAATAAATAAAAATTAACAATTGTAAAAAAATTAATAACTTGTTGGAATAAAAATTTAATCACAATTGACTACAAAAATTATTATAACCCTAATTAAGAACATTAATTTCAAATTTTTTTTAGTTTTAGTAAAAATATTAATAAAAATGTGAAAGTTTAATATTTGAAAAAAAGAAGACATAACTAGGTTGTTTTAAGTCTAAATTTTTTTATTAATGATATAAGAATTTTTAAAATATTTTTTAAGTGTGTATATTTAAAAACTGCCAAAATTAAAAAATTCGGATGCGTTTTTTTTAAAATCATTTTTGAAAAATAAAATCAAATTAAAATCTAATAACGGGGGAACTAGTAATTAAAAGCAAAGGTTTTAAAATATTTTGTACGAAAAAATAACTAAGAAATTTTTTGCATAAAACTTGGCTTTTGCAAATTAACACGAGTGTTGAACAAACAAAAAATAATTATAATTTTTGGCGTCCCTTTAGAAAATTTAATTTATTGAAAATCCTGATTAAAAGACCTTTTTACACGTTTAAGTTTTTGTAAGAAATATTTTCTTATCCTTGTTTTATAAAGAAGTAACTAAAAAAGCTTTACTTCTTTAAAACTTTTTATAAGAGTTTCACGTAAAACAGCCCGAAATTAGGAAAAATCAGTTTCTTTATTAAAAAGATCGACGAAATTATCCCAGCAAAACCTTTGCTTACCTTGTAGGTTAGCAAGTAATATTGGAGATAAAGAAACACTAGTTACCTTTTGACTGAATAACTAGTTATTTTGGTTGGAGTTTTTTTAGAAATTCACGACCCTCGCTTACAAATGTGCTTACAAAACACAGTCAAGTAACTTGTTACCAAGCAATTACTGAAAATAGTATTAAAAATTTAGGGGTTTTAAAATAAAAGTGTTGTATAAAGCCTGTTTTTAGTTATCTTTTCTACATTCATAACTATAAACGTAATTATTAGCGCCCTTACAAAAATGTAATTTTTCTGTAGTAGCGACCTCATTACCCTGTAACCTATGAAATAATGAGAGCTTATTACACAATTTCAAAAAGATTTCACTGGGAAAATACGAAAATGATTGTAATATACATAACTACTATTTTTATTATAATTTTTTGAATTTTAACATTATTTTATGCTAAATGTCGCCCCTGTCATATTTTCAAAAAACGTTTTTAGAGAAAAAAACTGTTTTTGCGAAATTAACTAATAAATACGGTCAAAAGAATTTCAAATTATTTAACTTATTAAAATGGTTGTGTCAGCTTCCTGAAAAAATTATCTGCAATACGATCTTAAAATTAAAACTGTTAAAAAATAAAATTTGTAAAAATCACACAGGTCGCAGTTTTATAATTGTAATTCTAAGGAAAAAATTATGTCCTTTCAAGCGGCAATTTACATCATTCAATACTAATCAAAATTAACCTCGGCCGACGTTTTAATACCCTGTCCTTATGTCTTAGAATGCATTGGAGGCTCAGTGACTTGGTTTAATTTTTTTATATCTGACAATTATGTACATCAAATTAGGTTTTTAACAAAATTCCAAGTCGGCTTACTAGCTTACTTTTATAGTAAAATATAAAGATTATTTTTAATCTACCATTAATTACTAAATTCACTCCACTTGTCTAGTATCTAGGGAAAAAACTTGTTCAGTATAATTTTTTGATAAAAATCATGGTGCAATTCATTATTAGGGGAACGGATCCGAAAGATAATTTTTGACTCCTTTACTTTCATCTTTTCTATATATTAAGTTTGACAACAGGTTGGTGAAATAATTTGAACACCCGTCACATATTTTTTTTACAATAAAATATTTAACAAGATGAAATGCACTTTCAGCCATCAAATAAAAAAAAAATTTTGCGATCTTTTGATTATCTTGAACAATACGATTTTGGGTCAAAACTCCTTAAAACTGAAACTTGTCAGGTCGCACCCGTCACCTTATTCTAGTAAATATTTTGGGTTAAAATTATATTTTTTCAATGTCCAGTCCTTATTAAAAGTTCATGAACATACCGTTCTTGGGAGTCATAGCCATTTTTCAAAAAACTTATTAAAAATGTCTGAGTGATAAGTAAAATAGTTACAATTACAATTACAACTAATTACCCAAAAACTATTTTTTTTATAAGAATCTTTTGTCTCAACAAAAAAACGAAACATTTTTTTTTGGTTTTGTAGTAAAAGATCTTAAAAAAGTGTACAAACACTTTTTTAATCTACTTTCCATTATTATTATTATTTATATGTTAAAAATTCAATTTAGTTTAAGTTTCATATTTACTTTAAAGTTCAACTGTAAGGAATAGTCAACTTTACTCTGTAGTAATATTTCTGTGTCTAAAACGGAATAACAGCTTAAGTCGAGTAAGAAAATCGAGTTTAGTTGTTATTTTTTGTGGGCACAGATATCAAAGCTTAAATATATTTTTTTCTCTAACTCCTTCTCCTTTAGAGTTCCAAATACGGAATAGTTCTAAATAGTAAAAAATTGTTTTTTTTTTGTATTTTTTTTTTGTTTGTTAATTGGCACTAAGACCAAATTGTTGGTTTAAAAATCAGTGAAAAAAATTTACTGATTTATTTTATTTCATATTAATTTTTAAAATTATTTAATATAATTAGATACGATAATTAAAATAAATTTCATTTAATTTCTCTTTCAAATTTAAACTGAAAAAAATAAAGAACTGCCAAATATATGATTTTTTAACTTAATTTTACATGATCAAGGATCGTTATAATTATGCCAAAAATAATTTATCTTCAAAAACAACTATCGTTGCTTTATCTAGTATAGAAAGAATCGAGAAATTTTGGCTTATTAAAATTATTGGGCAGCTTTTTATGGCAAAAAAAAAAAACAAAAATCCGGGCTTAATAAAAGTTATTATTTGCGGTCTCTGATAATTATAATCTATTAATGTAATAATTTCAAATATCACAGAAAATTATTAAAATTTTTGTAACGCATCGATATATGTAGAGGAATATGTTAAATTTAATTTTTAAAAATTAATCATAAACTGAAAAATTTCAAAACTGAATTTTAACAACTTTAATTTAATGTGCAAATATGTAACTTTGTGCCAAAAACATTTTTTAAAAATAAAAACCGTTACTTAATTAGCATAATGTTGTTAATGCTGTTTTTCTAATCTTACATACCTTTGTATATACAAATACAAAGGTTCTTGTTAGCATTTTAATCCTTAATGAACTCAAATGTTCAGTAACGCATACTCGCACTCAAACACATTTGCAGATTTTATTTAAGTCTTGTTAGTTTTTGGCAAAAATCCTTTAATTGGTATATCGAAATTTTGCCTTAAAGCAAAACCTAACAAACACACACACTGATGACATGTAAAGAAAAAAAAAACAGCAACAACAACAACATTGTCACTAACAAAGCTTACGTTAACCAGATCGTGTATTATTAATTGACATTGACGGGAACATGATTTGTAAATAATGCACTTGAATTTGCATAAAATTTGCAAATTTTATGTAAATTAGTTGGATTTAAAAGAAAAAAAAATCAAAATCCAATATCAGTAAACTAACAACTGGATATTTCCACAGTTTTTCAACAACACACGTGTACAGCTGCATAATAAAAAGTTAGAGCGTTAGAAGTAGAAGAAGTAAAAGGTTTAATAAAAAACAAACTAAAGCAGACACACACAGGTACGAGGTTGAAGGGATTTTTTTTATTTAATAGTTTTTTTTAACTAATTTGCATAAGTTTAGTATGTAAAAAATGAGAGTGGGATTAAAAAAAAATATTTTTTTTCGTTTTGGAAGGGGGTAGTTTTCTTGTATAAAAAAATATATTAAAACTAGAAATCACGATTTATAAATGTATGAGTATGGGTACCTTTATGTATGTATGTTTGTGTGTAAAGGTTTATCGGTAAGTTATCGATTGTTAAAATATGTTTTCTTATTGCCTGTTCTAATTAAAATAAGTAAAAGTTTTTTTTAGATTTTTTTAAATAAAGAAATAACTTAATAACTTGTTGTGAGCCTAACTAGCCTAAAGACTACTAAGTTAAGACATTAAACAATGGAGACTGTTTTCGAATTACGCCAAAGTTCGTTTTAAAGCCGATTTATTACTTTAGACAAGAAAATACCCTGCGGGAAATGGGTGTCAATTGGTCGGCGTACTTGTCCTGTTACAGGTACAAAACATGAATTGGATAAAAGTTATTGGTTGTGATCAGTTAAAAAGGAACACATCAAGTATCTGGTTGAAAGGTGGTAAAGAGGTTAAGGAGAAAAATAGAAGTACTGGTCCCCACAGATAAACATACATCTGTTTATATATATACACACACACGCGTAAATACTAACAAAGTAGATTGAACAGGATCTTAAACATTTAAAGCAAAAGTTGCTTTTATAGGATTGACCCGTAACCCGTTGTGAGGTTTTAGTTTTGAACTAATTAACCCCTTCAATGACATCGCAATGTAAAAGTGACAGGTTCTCTTCATATAAGGTGCTAGAACTAGAACCAGTCCCTACCCTAAGGAACCATTCACGTCAATAGCCTTGGGCCAGTCCGCTTCCCCGTAGGGTAAATTCTTTACGGTAATCTAAAAAACCAACGAAGTAAAAACCAAAGTCAAATATCGTTGGCGCTCAGGAGATTCTCTGTATTTGCTGGATCTAAAGCATATATTGTGAGATTTCTTAGCCAAGAAAACCTCTTCCGGATTTGAACAAAAATTTTGTAAAGCCAACGAGATCTACAAGAAAAGTTTTATAAAAATCAACTTGGGGGCATTGTTGTTCATTTAATCTAAAAATTTTTTTTGCATTAAAGTTTTCTTGTCCAAGATAAGTAAATAGTTTTTATAGCCTACAAAATCAATATACGCCATGACGATTTTTTCGCATAAAATATTTTCTATCCAAGCAAGTTTTTAAATTTTGATCATGGGCTTTTTTAAAAAAACAAAACCTGAAACCACATTCTAAACCATTTTCTATAAAACAGCACTGTTAATTGCTTTTTGCCATGAAAATACCACTTTGTCGTACCCCGTCCAACTACAATTTGTTCCGATCAATGCAGAATGAATGCTTTCTCTGGTATGAGGTTCACTTCAGAATAGGTCATGCGAAATCGGTTTGATTCGTTCTTGGCGCGAACTCCACATATTGTCAGACAGATGGAGAAAGGTTATAGGCAACAATGCGCCATACTATGAAAAAATTTTTAATTATAAAACAGTTCAAACTAAGAGGTTAAAATTAATATTCAGAATTTTTAGATTATGTACTAAATATACATATTTCATTTAACTTATAAAACGATTACGTTAGTTCTCGAGTTGTGTACATGTAAAACCCGATTTGTACCCGGACCCTAAGGGCCACCTTAGCCTTTGATGGTTCAAATAAAGGTAACTTAAAAGGGTATACACACAGAACAAATTATTTCAAAATTTTTTTCAATTAATTCATTAATCAAAAAATTTTTATTTTTTAAATAAACATTTATTTGTTTCAATTAATTTTTTGTTTGTGTTTTGATTAAATTGATTAATTATTATTTTAATTGAAAATTTTTAATTAAATTATTTAATTGAATGTGCGAATTTCTTGATAGGCTGTAATCTAAACATTTTTTTTAATCAATTTAACAAATTTTTTAATTAAAAATTATTTTTATTTTTTTCGGCGCAGTTTAATATATTTTTGATATTTCAAGTGTCTAACAGCATATAGCATACATATATAAATCAAAAGCAGAGGATTTTTTAAAATATGTAAGTGAAAGTAAAAGTTTCCTTAACAAATCCATCATTAACTGAAGAAATTTTAATATTATTATCAAATAATTACGCATACGCACGCATGATAACCTTTTTTTAAATCAACGATATGTAGGTATAAACGTACGTATGTGAGTGATAGTAATGGTGTTTTCTTTTCTGAGCATAAAAGTTGCCATTTTATTTTGTAACACTTTTTTAAAACTACCTAAACCTTTGAAAAGTAGTACATTTTCAGTGACTACAACAGAACAAACAATCACTATATTTTTAGATGAGACCTCGTTTTTTAATTCCATTTTATGATTTCTTTACAGAAATAAAATTTTTTTATTCAACGTCAAAAAACTGATAGCAAAAAAATAGATCTTCTTCTTTTTAAAAAGGCAGTGAGTAACCCTTTGATTATTTTAGGGGCAAAAATGTAGCATTTTTTCATTTTTTTAGGGCAACATTACCAGAAAAGAACTTACAACTCTGTAGCAATGCTGCCTTGCTTTTCAGAAAAGAACAGAAATGAGTGCATAGGGCAGAATAAAGGCAGCATTTCTGCCAGAAAAGAAAACGCCATAAGTTTAAAGTATGCAATTATATTCATTTGAATATGTTGGTTTAATTTTTACAACAGAGTAGCAGCATCTGTTTCCTGCTTCCGTGTTTTGTGCACAGTCGGTCACAAAAGTAAAAACAAAAATTTAATAAAACGTTCAATGTTTATTTCTAACTTAGTATTTAACTTTTTATGTTTTTAACGTTTTGTTTAATGTTCACTTATTACAACTGTTTGTCTGCCTGGTCTGTCCTTATAAAGATGCTGCTGCTTTGCAGCATCAGGGTATATTTGTCTGTGTGTGTGCATTTGTGTTTTTTCGGTAAGTGTTGTGCTTCCTAACCTAAATTAAAATTATGTTAATGAATGAAACAGTTTTTTTTGCCGCAAAGAAAAAATACAACAAAAACTCAAAAATATTACAGAAGAGAGAGTAATAATGATGCGGCAGCTTTATCATTATCATCGTTATGAACATCATTATCACTTTATCATTTGTGTATTTTAATTTAATTTCATTTTATCTTTTTTTCCGCTGTTCTGCTCCGTAAATTTATACATAACAATTTTTTGGTGGTTTATTTAAAAATATTTTCGTTTTGTTGTGATTTTTGGGCAGAACATAAATCACGGCCAAGGCCATATTTGAATGGCAGGGCAGCGTTGTAAGGCATAAAGTTAAATGAAATGAGTGAATAAATAAATGAATGTAGAAACAAGAATCATCTGTTGGTGTTGCTAAGGATAATTAGTATGCCTTTCGGTGTGTATATTATTTGTATGGATGTACAGATGGTATAGAGAGGATGCTGTTGTTTTTGTTTTGGAGTTTGTTATTAAAACCTGACCAGTGTTAACATTTAATAATTAGACCAGACACAGTAAAATTTTAAAGAAGGGAGAAATTAAATTGTTGGTTATTTTTTAAACGAACTTTTTATTAAGCAAATAAGTTTTTTAACCATTACGTATAAAGGTATATTAATTTCTTTCACTGCTTTTGGAAGCTCATTAAAATTTTTCCAATCGTGTTTACCTATAATGCTAGGTTTTTACTTAAATTCAAGCTTTTCCCGCTTACAATGCCTCTGTATCTTGCTGACTTTGCTAGGTGTGGGCAGGCCGTCCGGCATTTCAGGTTACATTGCCGGGCGATATTTTTAGTTCATTGCTAATCCATCGCCAGTTTCCTTTCAATGTTAAGGAATTTTTTGGGATTTCATACTTACAGATATTTGTTACACATAATTGTAGACTTAAACATCATTTACTAACGAATAGGTGTCGGCGCTCCCGTTTTTCGCTGTAATAAGTTGAGCACAAGCTTGCAGCTTAAGATATCAACAGAAGCACAAAAGTGGTGCACGTTTTGGGGTTGGTCTAATATTTATTTATTCCTAAGCTTGCCTTTGCAGCTTCTGCATCGTACAGTTTTATGACTTTTCATGTCGGTGTGGCTATGTCCTTAAAGGCATATGTAGTCCGTATTATCAAGTGCGGCCTCCTAGACCTCAAGTTATTTCTCTGTAGCTAAGCAGTGCGTTTCTTATAAAAACGCGCACCACTACGTTAAGGAGTTAAAGTGATAAAATGCAGCCTCTCCGTACAACAGCTTATCAAATTTCGTTGAAGTTTGCGACAAATTATGTTCTTGTATAGCTTCTGGGTATTATCTATTATCTTTCTTGGTACGCAAAACAGGGGAGTGCCTTTCAAATGGTTGTAAAAAAGTATGTCAAAAATTTTTAAAATTTTATTAATATCGAGGGGAAATGCTCATTCACCTTACGGCTCAATTGTAATGCCGAAACTGTTTATGTTACACTAGGTAACTAAACTTTACGTCGAGGGAGTCAGCAAGTATTCGGTTGATAAGATTTTTTTTTTTTTTCTGAAAAATAGATTAATTCCATAACCTTAAGAGCAACAAAAAATATTTTAGTTTCATTAAAAATCCAATAAAGTTTTCAAAATTTGTACCGCACTATTTCTATTTAAGCACATTCTAGCACTGCCAGAAAAATAGAAATTTGGTGCAGCCATATATCTGCCTAAAGATCAAGGCTCTAACTAAAACCCAACACCTTATGCGGCGAAGAGGCCTAAATGCAAGATGGCTTATAAAACTTTTGTTCAGGTTACGTAGTCTTATTGCACATGCTTCTCACTGCAAGACTGGCAAAGCGTAGTGTCCGCCTTGCAGATGATGAGCAAAAATACTTAAGATTACAGTGTCTTGTTTAAACCTGCTAAGTACCTTTGAATCCTTACTATGAAGGAAGAGAACCTTTTTATATCTGCATATGCTCAGGAACCTTTTTGCTTGCACTTTTACAAGACCTTACTTTACTAATATGTGAGCTCAGCGTCTCTTAAAACGAATATTATCTTTCGAATATAGCTAGAGAAACTTTTTAAAACGGTTGCAGCTCAGACTTGTCCTTACTCTTACGTCCTTACGTCGCGAAGACCATATCACGTACTTTTTTTGCCTGACGATGCTACAAGGCAGCAATTCTGCAAGAGGTGAATGCAAGATCCATTAGGGTCATATTTTTAGTTTTTGATAACTACCATGTATGCTTTGTTCATAAAATGCTAAGGACTTCAGCCCAGGCGGCAGGGTAAAGTAAGATCATCCCACGAATGTTTTTTAAAAACTTTGGTGTAAGTAAAGTAACAACCCCTCTTATAAAAATATAACCCCAAGATGTTTATTTCAGAGTAAGGAAACCTGAGTACTTTAAAAAATTTTAATTTGATTTCACAATCACATTTCCTTCTTAACTTTAAAGTTTTTTATAGAACACGATATACAGTCATAAGAATATTTGAAATAAACTTTTTTCAATCTTAAATGCAAATCTAGAAAAAAAGCCACAAAACAATCTACACATACGAGCAGCTCATAAATATGAAAGACAAATAGTCGTCAGTCGTATGGAACTAAAAACTAAGGGTGCGATTTCGAATTTCATATACATATGTATGTATGTATGCATGTGTGTGTAGGACTGTATTTTTGCGAAAAACAAAAATATATGGGGGTGAGTTTTTCTTGTTTGACATTAAATATGCAAAAATGTTGTAAATATACAAACTACACGAATGTTATATGTGAATATACATACAACTGTTTATAAGGATATGTTTGAATACGTGTGTTCATGTGGATATGTGTATGCCCTTATTGATATTTGCCTGGGTTTTGCTTATCTTTTCATTTTTTTTTTGAAAATCAAATAAAAGCAAGCAAAATTATTTCAATTTTTTTTTGGTAGATTTAAATCCCATTTTATTTTTTGTTTCATATTCACTCATGTTTGTTTATTGAACAAAGAAAAACAACCATTTTGTTTAAAGAAAAAGAAGGAAAATTTCTATACGTGTTTGGCTGTCTGTTTGTTTTTCCTTTCTATGTTGCGTGTTATGTTGTTAGACAGCTACCTGCAAATATTTGTAATATTGACAGAAATCCTTTTATTTTTAGAGTTTTAGGTAAAAAGAAGAAATCCATTTTATTTTGCCAATGTTTATCCAATCAGTGCAGAATTTGATTTGAAAATGCCATTAAGAGTTTTATTGTAGGCCAACCTTAGGTGCAAGAGTAGTAAAATTTAAGCTGACTTAACGTTTGTGCGATGCTTTTAAAAATAAGTATTCGAATCAAAATTCGTAATGTTATGCAAGGATTGTTTTGGCTCTTTTTCGTTGAAGTTCCAGAAAAACAACATAATACAATGGAATGCTAAACAAAATCTTAGGCACCTACAAATATAGGGTGAACTATGGATTTTTAATTTCACATGACATTTTATCTTGCACATGTGCAATCAATACTGCTTGTTCGAGAGACTCTAAATCCAGTATTAGATGTTATCTTCTGTTACAACAAAATACACACCATACAAAGCTAAACTGGACGGGTTGAGAAATTTTCCTTTAATTGTAAAATTGCAACTGGCAATAAAGTCTGACTGTGTTTCCAAAGTACTTTAAAATATTTTAGAGATTGATAGTGCTAACGTGCACAAGGCAACAGGAAGGAACAGGGCGTTCAAGTACTTCTGATTATCACACTCTTTAATCAGAGCTAAACATAGGATAAATCTTTTCAACACCAAAGAAGGAAGGAAGTTAAAACAGGAGAGGTTTAACACTTTCGACTGCCAGACTTAAGTACACAAAGATGTTATCCTCAGCAGATCTTTAGTTATTAAACTTACTAACATGAGCTTTCAGATGGTGTATCACAAACCCACTCAGATCTGTCAGAATAGCCCACAAGACATCCTAAATTGACCAAAGAATTTCGGGCGATCACCCCGATTAGTTAACCGTTTTAAACTCTATTATGTGCAAAGATACCGACAGAACTATAGGCGTTGCGTGGATTGTAATTGGCCGAATAAAAATACTCCACTATAGTGATATTAGCACTTGAACAAAGTCTTAATGATCAATTGGCCAAGTTGAATTAGTGGTATCAACTGGTATCCGATGTCGCCCTTTCAGTTGCATATTCTTTCGAAACACGCAGATATACTATCCGGTTTCAAACTGCGAAGCTTTTCCGCCGAGAACACACAAGACTGAATGGGATAATCAGTAACACAGAACTGTGTGCAACTAGTGTAAAACGTAGCACCCTCACTGCAGCTTGATTATAGGCTACGGAACAGTTCACGCAAATTACATACGGCCATAGCAGGATCATTGGGATTTCGAAATGTAGCAGCCGAGAGAAGTCAAGTGTTTGCATGGAGGAATATTGCTGCAATCTTTTTTTGAAAAATGATCAGCAGAAAATCCTGAAAACATTTTGGTGTACTTGAATTGTCTTTTAGGCCAAATTTCTAGCAGCCAAATTAGCTGCTAAGATTGCCCTGTCCTTTTATATTGAAAACTCTCAGGATATTTTTTATTAATAGTCAGGCGACGATCAGATCAATCTTTACCCATCTCAAATGCTTTTCAACGACTGTGTGCCGTTAGAGAACATATGCTGAGTTTGAAGCTCAGTGAGGACATAAGAGAGCTGATGAGTTTGCAAAGCAGAAAATCAATCTGATTATAAGAAGTAAATTGAGGTCCATGACAAAAGAGTAGGACGATTGGCCAATGAAGACTTCGGTTTAAATGGGTGTAGAGACTTTTAAGTATAGTTTAGTTTACTGTCTAGCACTTCCGCACTTTTGAGAAATCTGTCTAGGGTCTTACTATTTCTAAGACTTTGGGGAAATACCTGGAAGTGGTAAGACGCGTCTGTTGGCATACGCCAAGAGAGTGTGTAGATGCTCAAGTTCGAGTTAGTTATACATTCAATGATTTCAATTTTTTGTATGATAACAATAAACATCCGAAGGGTTTATGGGGAGGTCTTCGGGATCGGCAAGTTCAACCTAACTTTACATTTCAAAGAATTCAATTGATTGAAACACTTAAGGGTACCAGAAGAAAAAGCAGATTTTACGGTAATATCTTTAAATCGTTTTAAGCTGTTAAATCATTTTTGATAACTTAATCGTTTAATTTGAATCAAAAAATTTTAAATTTATGTAATTAGAACAAATTTTTAAGAAAATGTTTTAATAAAAAAAAATAAATTTAAGGTTAAGTTTAAAATTTTCCCATAATTCGCAGGCGGGCCAACTTCAAATAAAAACAGTTTGAGCTAGCAAACATTGGTTGTTACTTTAAAAGTCAACTACAAAAAAAAATTTTATAAAAATCATTGAAGTGGCATGTTTATTTGCAATTTGGCATGTCTTTAAAAAGTAAATCACTGCAAAGGATTCTATTCAAAAAGAAATATAAAAAGAAAAACATTTTGTGACAGGTAAACATCAAACCAAATTACAAATATTTAGATTTTTTCCAAAGATTTTATTTCATTTTGTGTTATTGTCTATATATTTGCAAAGAAAACAACAAAAACACGTATTTGAAATGCTTGAATGCAATCAGAAAACTTCAAAATGCATTTCAGTGCTGTGATGTTTATATTTTATTGAAGAAAAATAAAAAGGAAAATGCTTAGACTAAGCAAATGGAGAAAAAAAAACATTTGATTTTCGTGCTGCCATTATTTGTATTCAGGATTATAAGTTTAAAAAAAGATAAAAAAAAAGAAAAAGCTCCAATGTTCGAATGTGCTTCAATAACTATTTAAGTTGAAATTCTAAAAGGATTTAATAAAGATGATTGTGAATAAAAAGCTTATCATCTTTGGACTTTGAATAACCCTTAAAATTTTTTACAATAATCTATCTTTCGCCGTATTTAATTCCTTTTTTCTTTTCAAAACCAACTCTTTAACACTAGAGCTACGTGTGGAAGTAAACTTTCTGGGCTGTAGAAATGTTGTGGAGCGGTTGCAGATAGTTAAAGAAGGAGAACTTTGGTTACTGGACCTAAAACATGAGGCATTAAAAAAACTAATAACGAACGAGTAAATAAAATGAAAGATTGATACCTTCGAGGCCTACAGGTCCCTGCACCCGGCCACAGAACGTTAAAAATCAAATTTCTACATCATCCTTTTGAAAAATTTATTCTTTAAATATATGTATGTAGCTAGAGGTAAAAAAGGTAAGGGTAACTTTTGTGCCCAGGTCTGGTAGGATAGGCCACTTAAAGCCAAAAGATTTTCGACCATTAGCCCATACTCATACTCTTAGGGACCTTGGAGTCGAAAGGTTCAAAATCAGATGGATAACCTCAAAGCGTGAGTGCAGGTTTATATATTCCAGGCTGTATGAGGAACACTGTAGGAGAATAGTGAGCTTGGAACACCACAAAGGGGGGTTTCTCACGTCTATTCTAGATCTTGCCGTCCAACGTATATTGAAGAAGTTTTAATGCTAAGGGGAGAAAGACCATTTAATAAGTCAACGATGTGGTTAATTTGTTCAGGGGAAACTGTCTTCCAATGGGTTGGAAGCTCTCTTTTGGCATTAGGTAAGGAGTTGGGTATGACTCCTGATAAAAACGGAGCTAGTTAACCTTACCAGGACGTATAGGGTCAAAGCTTTCGAAAGCACAACACTTAATGCGGTGCATTTCAAGCTACTAAATAAGTCTAAATATCTTGGCGCAGCTGTTAATCGCAAACGATAGTGGAAGAGGAATACAAAGGAGAGCGTCAAAATGGGATATAATAACAGCTACTATACATGCAAAACTACTACAGGAAGTAAGTGGGGCTTGTGGTAAAATGGGTTTACAGAAGGGTTTTAAGACGCTTTCTAACGTATAAATGCACTAATGGGAGGCAGTAGGAAAGGGCTGTTATAGGAAGCTTCTTTCTAATGTTCAACTATGTGCTTCACGTGGCATTGCTGGTGCAATAAGAATCACACTTCAAGCGGCGTAAGGCGTGTTTATTCATACGGTACACGCTCAGTACTAGTTGAGCGGTACGGAGGCAAGAAGGTTGGACAAACTACACAATTTAGGAATAGAACAATTTTTAACACTGGCCCCACTTAAAACAGTGAGAAATTTATCTTGAGTATCTAAGACAGACTATGTGGTAACAGAAGTCAGGATAATTCACGAGAAAAGTTATAAGTTGGTGTCTAAGAGTCTATACGAGAGCTGTTAAGTTTTTACTGAGTAATCTAAGATGAGTATAAGCATTGGAGTCAGGGTTTATATCATAAAAGAGAGTAAAAGGTTCTTATAAACTTTTTGATGAGAGTAATATGCTAAGTGCTGGCCCTTTTCGGGCAATATGTTCCAAAGGAAACATTCACTCTTATTGTAGTAGGCGTTGGCGTAGTCGTTTTTAGCTTTTTGGTACCGTCTAACAAATACGCCAATGTTAAATGAATTGCACCCCTGTCGCTTCTGTGTCGAATTCGTCAACATTCGACACGACAACTCACCTCAAGTTCAGTTGCTAGAGTTGAATTTTTGAATAAGGAGGTAAGAAAATAAAACTAAGTCATATGGCCTACGGTTCGAATACATTTATAATTAAATTAAATAAACATAAATAAACTGAAATAAATATTAAACAAATAAAAAATAAAAAAAAAAACATTTTTGATATTATATAAAAATTTAAGTTATGCTTTAATTTATTGGTATTAAATTTTAGATTTGTTTATGTTTTAATTAAATCGATTAATTTTTTTTTTTGAAACTTGGGATAAAAATTTTAATTAAATATACGAATTTTTTGATAGGTTGTAATCTTAATATTTTTTTTATTAAAATCAACAAATTTTTTTAATTGAAAATGATTTTAATTTGTTTCTGCTTCTAAATGAAAAAAAAAAAAAACGATAATATTAAGTTAAGTAAAGCGGATATGGTTTACAAAGTATTTTCTTTTTAAAATTAAATTTCACTATAAATCTTTTGTGGCTGAGATTTTATAACGAACTGTATTGTAAGTATATCTGCCTGACTTAATGTTGCTTAAAAAATAATTAATAAGAAGATTTATTTAGAGCAAAATAATTTTAAAGTTTAATTAAAGAAACTTACCTTTCTTCACACCTTTTGAATAAAATCTGCAAAGAGAAAAGGAAACAAGTTAAAGTTTCTGCTTATAAAACTTCAAACATTAAAATTAAATAAAAACAAAAGAAAGAAAGAAAAATTTTAACTAAGTTCTTGACCTAGAAAATAAACATCTTAAATCATTAAAAATAATTGCGATGATGATAGTGACGACACAATTTCAACCACGTTTTTGTTTTTTTTTTTTTTTGCTCTGTAACCGGCAAGCAGAGTTTATGTATAGTTAAACAGCAATGAGGAAAAAGAAAATTAAAATTAAAACAAGGACATAAAAATTGCAAGAAAAACAAAAACAAACTCCAGCAAGTCATCAGCAATTCATTCATTATATTTTACAACAGACTTACACAGCAAAAGAAAATCTCTATGCAAACACACCCCCAGACGACATTCAAACACTTCCTTATTTTATTTTACGAAGACCCTTAAGCCCCTGCGTTTCTTCTCCACGCTTTAGGAAAAAATGAGAAAAAAAGGAAAAATTAAAAAAAAACTGGGTTAATAACTGAACTAAATAAACAAATGAGAAAAAAAAACAAATTATAAGTAAGAAAAAAAAACTGTTTAAATGTAGACAGACGACAATAAATTGGGGCACAAGAAGGCGACAAAGTGCATAATCAGCATAAATGAAAAGCAGCGCAGCAATACTACTAAGAAGAACAAGAGGAAACTTTTTGGATTCCTGTATCATGCAAAAGGAAAAGTGCTGCTGAAGAACAAAAAGTTCTAAGGCTGCCGCAGGAATGAAAAAAAAAATAGCAAATGAATTTCATTTTGCCATTTTCTTAAGCTTTGCCGCCGTCTTCGTCATCATCTTACTTAATGCAAGACGTGGAAATATTATTTTTTAATTTTTCGTTTTTTATACAGCCAAGGACAAAGTTTTCCTTTCTTTCGTTTTCTTGCCTCGTCTTACGTTACCAACGCTTTAGTAAATGAGTTGTGTGCATGGGTTGGTGGGTTCGTGGGAGTTTTTCAATGAGTTTGGCTGATGCTGTTAAAAAGTGTTTGCTTTTAATTTCATTTATTATTATACTTTTGTTTTTTTTTTCTTCTTTCATTTACATTTTAGTCAGGAACCGGTACTTTTTTTTCTTTTGCTTCTACATACTGGAGCAGACACAGTTTTGTTGGGGTTTTTTTCCTTAATGAAATCGTGTCAAGGAAACAAATTAAAAAAAGGCGGGAAGCTAATAGAACTTTTTTCTTTGTGTTTGTATAATATAAAATACATAAGTAAATCACAAGGTCATATATGACATACATACATACATACATTTAGGAATTAATTAATCACGTGGCTGTTTTAAAAACTTTCACCAAAGCAACGCATAGGATAAGGTCAGTGCAATGTAATTAAAGACACTTCCTGTTTTATCGCTTATAAGGTATTAAATTACACTTGTGAATTACTTAGGTAAACCACTTTCACATATTTTATACTTTTACTACTGCTGGTATATAATAACTGCTGAATAAATTCTAAAAAAATAAAGCCAACACATAACAGTCGACTTAACATTTGGTTGAAAACTTTTAAAAAATCTATAAAAAAAATTACAACATTCAAACATACTTACATCTAAAGCATGTTTATCAATTAGAGCTCCATAAGATTTTGTAGCCCATTAACTTTTTTGCAAAGTTTTACTACCTTTATACATATGAAGAGATAGTCGATGTCCGTGATTATGTTTAAGCGCCTAACATAATGGCGCTTATTAGCAAGAAGGAGACAAAATTAAAAAAAAATCACAACTCAAAAATGTATTTTGCTTCAGTGCTTCTCAATATTTGCTAAAAATTAAATTAAGAAAATATTTGGACCAATAGCTCCAGAAACAAAGTGTTAACAGCAGGGACAGTAATAATTACGGGCTGCCACATTAGCCACAGACATCGTACAATTAAGTCGGTTCTAGAAATTAACCATTTGTTCAATTTTGTTAAGTTTCTAAAAGCTTATCACCACTACTATAGAAAAAGATTTTCAATATGTTGCTAAAGAATATTAATTTAGTAGCCAAAGGACTGTATCCTATAAAAATGAGGAGGAAACGGCGATATCCGACATCTATGTGGATACCCTCACCGATAGGATAGAATTAGCGTTGTTGTCACTCAGTGAGAGTAGCGGAGGAAACGTGTTGCCTATCAATCCTCCTTAAGCGCGAGCAGATAAAAAAATTCCTTCTTTTAATCTTTTAATATCAAACGTGGTGGTACTGACTGTGTGACAAAGTGCGATATTCTTGGGAGTCATTCTATACAATAAGCTTTATTGAAGGCCAAACGTGGAAGCAAGCGTGGCGAAGGCACAAACTATGATGTATGTGTGCAAACGTGTCATTGGAAAGATATTGGATACTAGTCCTCGGAACGTCAATTGGCTTTATAAGGCTATTATAAAGCCATCTTTTACCATGGGATTATTATCTGGTATCGCAAACTTTTAACATATTGAGAACCTAGCACCGTATGGCGATTTCAATGGCAGGCGCAATGGGATCGATTTCAACTGGGCTGCTTTTGATCATACTAAGTAGGCTCATGGAGAATATCCTGGTGAGAAAGCTGACGCGCTAAGTCCCACGATAGGATCACATGCTGTTGACGGATGGAGACACAAAACAACACAGAGCATGTGGTCCGGTAAATATTTTTTGGATCTCGATCTTGTTTTCATTATAATGGCTAACGGAACGTGTTTCCATTTAAAGTTTTCACACGATATTTCTAAAGGAAAGGCAGATAAAATCAATTCCTCAAGATCTGGAAAAATATGGGGAGACAATTCTAATGGCACAAACAGCAGCACGGATATTCAGACTTTCCGTATAATGCTGAATTGTAAGCGATTGGCAAATCAGCTTACTGGATACGGTACTACCGGATATTAAACATCAATAGCAGGATTCTCGCGGATAGTCGAGCCGTCATAGGTCTACTAATGATGTGTGCCCTACAGGAAAACTTGTTAACGAATTTCAAACATCCTTAAACTAGATAGCCGTACATCGACACGGGAAGAATACGAGCATGAGCGTTGCTTATACACTGCCGAAAGATGGAACGAAATTGGATGACTCCACGTGGACACATACTCTAGCATAACTGATCAAATAAAATCGTGTTACGTATCAAGATTCCAATGCATTAGGATAACTCTGCCAAACCTAGATCCTTGACATATCAAATGTTTTCTCTTTCTAGGTAAACGGGAACTGACAGTTGCTGTGGCCGCAATTACTATCCAAAGTCCATTTCACACTCAAGCCAGTAGACTGGGATTGTCTCTCAAAGACTGAGAGCATCTAGCATCTTTCGCGCTTTTCTCCGGCATTGAAAGGTGTCAGAATAAGGGACTTTGGTCGTCTGTCGTATATCTATCTAGTCTATCATCATTATTTAAATAAGGTTGGTTCGAAGATAAGACCAGAACGGGGCGACTATGACCAACCACATAAATTAGCCTCTACCTTCGACTTTCGAAATTTCCATTTTTTTTGTTCTTTCTTTCTCTCTCCAACTCTCAGCCACAGGAAGCCGAACCTAACCTAGTCTTAAGGTTCAATTATACGTGACATAACCACAGAAAACAGCTGTTCGAACCAAACTTATGAGCAACACTGTATTTCATTATAGGTGACTTACCATTACGCCATAACCATAGAAACCAATTGAGTTTTGGTTTTTATGGCAACGGTTATGGTTATGGCGTTATGTTAAGGAACGTATAATCCAACCTTAAGGCTTACAGACTTACAATTTGTTGTGCGTCATCGTAGTTGAAATAAGTGTTTACTGTGTGGTACGATGAAATCACAGCTGATTTCATAGTTGGCTTTGACTCGGAGTTACTTGTTTCAAAAACAAAATTTTTATTAAAATCCAAAAACTTTAACTTACCTTTTATTCTTCTTCTTTTTTAAATAATTTTTATAGACTAGTTATTTGAATGTACCTAACGTGATATATTATCTATCTATTATATCGTTTATCTTTGCGGTAGTTACCATACAAGCGAAGTTTAGTCGAGAGAGGCCTTCAGCCTAATTATAAACCCATACCTCCTAAATGTTAAGGATATTGTGTTTATGTGAGTGTTGTAACATTCAAAACTTACAGTCCAGAGCAATCCACTTAAACTTCAACGAATAAATAAGAGTCTGCTTCTTAGTCAAATAGCCCAGGTTCATCTGTTTGGCTGGTTTATATGTAAATCTTGTGATTAAAATTCCGCGACCTGTATTTTAAGGAAAAATTAATTTACCTGGGCACAATCATATTTTTAAGGGAAAAAAGACTAACGAAAATATTAACGATCAGTCAATTATTTTATTATTTTACCAAACAACCGATCTTTACATTTAAATCTCTGTAATTAAATCTAAGTATTCCCCTGAAATTTTGTACATATTCAGGGCCTAGTGTTGTTGATTGTTTTACTTATTGTTATTTCTATCGAGGTTTAATTTGTCATAGCCCCCATGTAAGCCATACATTTTCAAAACAGAATTTTTAATTTATAGGGTTTGTTGTTTGTTAAGTTTGTCTATATGCATTTCATTGGTTCTTACACCAAATCATCAGTAGACTTTAACCACCCAAATTCTTAAAAAACTCATGCATATTTTCTGTCTTTATATACTAACCTCATCAAACAAAATGAGAATTACTATAAAAAACCAAAACGTTCAAGTTTTTTTAAGAATCCAACAAACCATTATTCGCTATTCGCTTGTTTTGATTTTCTTTTTCCCCTTACATTTGAATAACCATTGGTTATTACTAAATGTATTGAGGGGCAACCGAAAACAAAATCTTGTTGTTAAACAACACAATTTTTAAATTATTTAGGATTTAATCCCAATTTTCTTGTTAATTTATAGGGTTTGTTTGATGAGGTTAGTATATAAAGACAGAAAATATTCATGAGTTTTTTAAGAATTTGGGTGGTTAAAGTCTACTGATGATTTGGTGTAAGAACCAATGAAATGCATATAGACAAACTTAACCAACAACAAACCCTATAAATTAACAAGAAAATTGGGATTAAATCCTAAATAATTTAAAAATTGTGTTGTTTAACAACAAGATTTTGTTTTCGGTTGCCCCTCAATACATTTAGTAATAACCAATGGTTATTCAAATGTAAGGGGAAAAAGAAAATCAAAACAAGCGAATAGCGAATAATGGTTTGTTGGATTCTTAAAAAAACTTGAACGTTTTGGTTTTTTATAGTAATTCTCATTTTGTTTGATGAGGTTAGTATATAAAGACAGAAAATATTCATGAGTTTTTTAAGAATTTGGGTGGTTAAAGTCTACTGATGATTTGGTGTAAGAACCAATGAAATGCATATAGACAAACTTAACCAACAACAAACCCTATAAATTAACAAGAAAATTGGGATTAAATCCTAAATAATTCAGAATTTTTAATATTTAGAAACAATTATTTTATATTTTCTTGATTTATAAAATACTTTCTCCTAATGGGCAGATGTTTGGAAACACTGATTATAGTATTTCATGTGGATACAAGTTTTCTAAGTACAAGTCAATAACGCCATCATATTATTAACAATTTAAAACCACTAAAAAAAAATTGAAACAAGTTTAATTTGACTTTCTAGACTGGTGGGCAAATTTAAGTAAACAACTAACAACTCTTGTGTTCAAATATGTACATTAAAAGATTTATAGCATTTTAATGTTGTTGCTTAAGATGTTGTCGTTTCGTTTATGAAAAAACATTAAACTAATGATTTCAATCAGCAATTTTGACAAGTTTTTTTTTTGAAATCATAAGAAATTTTAGCCAGTTTTTTTAATTTTTTTTAATATTGAATCTTTGCTTCTGCGAACTAACAATAAATATTTATGGTAATGATGGCATTAAAATATGTTAAACTTTTTAGAAGACAACAGCGAAAAAGTACTGTTGTAGCAACAAAAAAAAATTAAAAATCAAGTGAATAACTACACCTTGGCAACTGCAGTCAACGACGGCACTTGTCGCTTTAGTCATCTACATATGTACCTGATTAAGCATTTGAAATGTCATAGAATATTCGATATTCGGCTGTGCCACATCTTATATACCCTTTCTCTACGTGTATGGGTTTTTACCCAATTTTTTAAAAATGTTTTTATGGCAACTTCTTTAGGGAGTGGAGATAGGGGGTAAGCATGTTCTAGGAAAATGTTTGCAGAAAAAATTCGTTGGGTCAGTCCTACATTAATTTTTTAAAATTTGGTATGGCAACTCCCTTAGGGGCCGGAGGTAGGGGATAAGTCTGTTCCACAAAACTATTTGAAAGAAAAAATTAATTGCGGTCGGTCCTACATTAGACCTTTTTAGAAGCACTCTGTAAGCTGTGTAAGTGATTTAAAAAAATTAAACTTTCAATGGCAACTCTATAAGGTGGCGGAGGTAGGGAAAGTATGCTTCATTAAAATGTTTTTAAGGAACCAAATAAAGGGAGTCAGCCTTATATTGCGTGTTGGAGCATTTCAGGGACAGTTGTAAGGGTTTTTATGTAAAAATTTTAGAGAAATGAGCAGAGGTAGTCGTGGTTGCTGGCGATTTTGCTGGATTTCAATAGCAATTTTCTCGCAGATATTTCTGATAGTTTGGTGCGACATCGGGGGACTTCAATTAGTTTATTTCAACCACAATACGGACAAACGGGAAGACGGACATCACTAAACTGGCATCCCTATCTATAGGAACAAATAAAATATATACTTTATGGGGTCGCAGATGGATATTAAAGAAGTTACAAACGGAAATACAAACTTATGTACACCCTTATTACTTATGTAAAGTGTATAATGACTACGTTTTTAAGCTCCTTAGGTTATCATAATTTAAGAATATTTATTAGTTAAATATCCCCAGTGGTTATTAAGCCATCGCTGTTATATTTAAAAAAAGTATTAGGCTTTATGTTCACTTAACCTAGAACTCCAGCTTGCTACCCTCGTACCAATTAAGCACTCTGGTTACAAGTGCCATTATCTTTTCGTACATTATTATGTTATGAATGTGTAGAAAGGAAGCATTACGATGAAAAAATGCGTTTAAATATGTATGTAAAATACTTCTATAAAACATGAATTACTTAAGATTAAATGCCTAAGAGAAAAAAGTGCTTAGGAAGATGATTATAGTTTGTTAAAAAAAAATGTGGCAAATATGCATAGAACTACTTGCACCTGCCACATGAGTTTAAAATAATTTCCTTGACATCATCTAGACTATTAACAGGATAAAATGTTGTACTAATGGAAAAGACATGCAGATACATATGGCTTAGGCTTTCGTGCAACATTAAAAATAAAAAAAATTCTTATGTCTAATATTTAACTTTATGTAAAATGTTTTTGTTTTTTTTAGAACCTAAAAAACAATTTCTAGTACAACTAATTTCAATTAGAAAGCAAAAAAGCAACAACAAAGAGTGAATTCTGAGTTAAGAACTGAATTATTACATTTTGTTCAAATAAGATCAAACGCTTTTAGATTCAAGAAACAATTAATATTTTAATAAGGGCAGTTAAATTTTTAATTTAACCAGTAATTTTTTTTCAAATTGCAATTGCACATAATTTTAAATAAAAATTTCAATAAAATATTTCTCAAACAAAAATATTTTAGGAATGTTAAATACAAAATGACAAATCTGCCAAATTTAATTTTATATATTTTAAAATGCTGCCGGCGCTAGTCTAATGGACAGGCGTAAATCGACTCAGGGGGGGATTTGAATTTTATCAGTTTTTATAAAAGGTGGGTCCTAGACTAGTAATTTTTTGGGTTAAAAACATATGGCAACTAGTAATCTAAAAAAAATAGTAGTAAGATTAACATCGGAAATTAAATGAAGTAGGATGCAGCTTGCAACTTGTAATACCCGTGAAAGCAAGAGAGAGGAAGAGAAAGAAATTAAGAGAATTATAAATTAACAGGTATAGCTGACAGAAGGGTAGACTCTTACTTACATATATGGTTGTCAGTTGTCAACTTCGCCTAATCAATATTTATGAACCAGTCACTATCCATGAAAAAGATAAGCAATGCGACAGGTTTATATAGGACACGTCTGACAAACTCTTCTCTTTTAATTCCAAAGTGCCTGACCCGATTATTGTTTAATACCAGCCATAGAGTTGCCAAGTCAGAGCTGGAAAATTATTGCGGCCGTATTAACTCAGCCTTCGTCTGTTTGTCTAGGATTCAACCCGATTATGTTATCTTTGTTCATTAGACCATCTGTTCTCTTAATCTGCTAGCGCATATTTTTACCGGGAGTTTAAGGAAAGAGAGACAAATGCCAAGGAAGTGGTCAATAACGAAATATTTCAGTTTCATAATATCTTTCACCAGTTTATCACTAGCACAGATGCCTATTATGATCTCGTATTCTCACATCCTTATGAGAGTAACGATAGAATTCATCAAGGATGTCCGGCATTCGCAGACAACTCGCTATGTAGAGCACACATCTGTAAGGAACCGGATCGCAGCTGTCAGAAAGGATTCCGATAATTCTGCATAGTAGCAGTAAGAAAATCTCCAACAATTCTGCTTTTAGTACACTTAATTCATTGCGTAGTCTAAAAGAAACTCGGACTCTTGTTTGTGAATGAATATGCCACCATTTACAATAGTCTTTCTTTTATACCTGGACGTATAACTTTTACGTTTATACGTTTCAAGGAGGTCATACCGAAGAAAAATTTCATGCAGATAAAACATTTTGGTACGCTGTAGTTTACTCGCAAGTAGTTCTGCTGAGAGCTAGTTCTCCATTGTACTCGTGAGAAGGATCGCCATAGTAAGCGTTATCTTCTCAATGCGTGCGCGATTTACACAAAATAGCATTACTTAAAAATTCAACACTGTAGAAGAAGAGCCAACTACGGTTTTAACAACTTTGTGTATGCACACATACATTGCCATCTGCGGCTTCGTTGCTCTCACCTCTACGTTTAGATTTCAGGATAATTACTCCTCAGAACAACTTAAATATACTTCCCGATATCCGATTAAGGCAATGGATTTTCTTTAAACGCCGAAGAATCTTGTACCTGTTCGTGAAAAGCACCAACTCCATTTTATAAAGGTTGATGATTAAACTGCTTTTTACACTCCATTAGCAAGGTGTCTTTAGAGCCAGTTCTTGCCCATCAAAGATAGTATTAGGTACCCACAAGATATTACCACTGCTTCATACGTCCCCGACATTGAATTCATGACACTAAAGAAACACATTAGAAGTATTGTTTTACAGTTAACTATGCCGATAGTTCTCCTTCCTGAGGACTTTTTCTATTCGTTCAACTGGTAACGTCAGCCTATCCCATATTGAAACGATTATCCTGTGCCTCAGGAAGTAAATATGAATCCAATCAAATAACTACCAATGTCGATCTCTAATAGCGTCCCAGTGGTAGAGGACGGGTTAACTTTGTAAAAGGCACCCTCTTTGTCCAGAATGGGTACCAGTATGTAGTTCCTAAGCTTAAAGGATTTTTCTAAATTACAAGCCATCATGTAAAGAGCCGTCTTCGCTGATTTACCTTTGATGCAGGTGTGTTGTATCTCCAAAGGAAGACTGATATCGAGTGTTGCCTTCAAAGAGATATTGAGGAGCTTTTCAGTGTCTTGAGCAGGAAAGTCGAGAATAAAGAGGAATAAAGAGGACGTTAGATTTTACTCACTGTATAGGGATGTATGTCCAGGAAAAACAATTCACTGAAATGCTGAGAAGTTTGGCTGTGGTAATATTTCACAATTGATAACACAAAAAAACATGACAGCCTACATTTAATTGATCGAAAAATGATTCACCAGAACTAATGTTTTTAGCTAAAAAGAAGAGAGTAACTCATCTTGCAAAGTAAAGTTTCTTTAGTTTCGAATATGGCATCCTCTTGTATTAATAATTAAATAAATTTGCAATTTACTAAACGAAAAATACAAGATGTATAACTAAAATTTTAATTAAAACTCATACAAACAAAGAATTAAACACTTTTAAAATATCTGCTTAATGTCAGTTAACAAAGTAATTAAACGTTAAAATAGACATAAAACATTTGATCACAGGATCTAATAAATCTTTTAAAACAAATATTTCGTTTCTGCCATCAGCCATGTTCATTTAGACGGGGAAAAAACATTTAAAGCATAATTAAACCTTGTTAAGCTATTCAAACCTTTTAATTTAAAGAAGTTGAAAGCATTTTGAAAGTATATACAATTCTACCGACTATTTTTAGCAACTTTACTTAAGTTGCTTTTGAACAGAATTCCTGCTCAATTAATTTTAATCTAAAATCAACTATATTTTTCAAGATCTACTCATTTAAAATATTAGATAATGCCACATACCTTTCAAATACATGTTGGTAAACACAACACTGTTCGCTAAAAATCCGGATCCATAAAATGCACTTCTTTTTCAACGAATAATTCTTAGTTATTTGCCCAGAAACGATTTTATTTTAAAGTTTTTTCCCTGAAATCTCCGATATTTTAGGCCCTACTTAGCAGGTTTCACCGTCTCCAATGTTGTAAAACTTGAGTTTGTCGATTATTTGCCAAGTTTGAAAATATATAAAACCGATTTACTATTATCGGCAGATAATTGTATTCACCAGATTTTTTAAATATATAATATTGATTAAGCCCAGATTTAAGCTGAATGCTGGTATATCTTTTGCTAGCAAATCAACTTGTCTATCAGTTTTGTAAATAGTGTCCAGTTACGTCCACAATGATTCCAGTATGTAGCAAAAAAAAGTGTTAAACATACAAAAACGTATATACGTTACAAACGCACGCGTATAAATCTCTTTAACATACTCAAAAGCAATGTAATCCAAGAGTGCCTCTAGGGGACGAACACTAATCGGGTTTTACATGTACGTACAAAGAACCATAACAAAGAGAGCAAAACAAAAGTAACAACAACAGAGGGGGATAATGCATTGTTGTTTTCCAGTAATACTAAAACGCACCCATAAAGTATTTAATAAATCATTACCTCTCGTTGGGCAAGAGGGAGTCCCCAGAGTCAGTGTACGACAATGGCGACGACATCAACGCATCCAAACAAGTATTTTGTGTACAACTTGTCAATGTTTGACTTTAACAGTTTAATTAATTATATTTAATTAAACTACGTTTAATGCAACCAGTTATCAAGACAAATACCCCTGTTATATGTTGCTGTTTTAACGTACAAATCAAACTATAAAAAGAATATATTTAAACATTTTATTACATTTATTTGAGACACAGAAGAAGAAACTTGTTACCAGCCAGTTAAGTTTACGCCACAAAACAATTAAGATAAAATCAAGTGATTTTTATTTTTAATTGATATTTTTGCAAGTGATAATCATTATAATAAGAAACCGCAGGAGATATTTGTCTAAAGATTCGATAAAGTTTCATGCAAATAAACAAGACCCATAGGGGATTAAGAAAACCAATCTCAATTTCAAAATTATACTGTTATGCAAACAAATAGCTTAAGGATATAATATAAGATAGTAAAAGATTAAAATCTAAGACTAATCGATTAAGATTTTTGATATGTTTAAAAGGAGGTGGGGAAAAGCCACAAGCAAACATGATAGAAAAATAATATGTAAGAAGGTGTATTTTATTACAAAGTTGGGGAGTGCAAAAACTGCACATTAAAAATTTCAGGAGATGCAGAACAGAAACAACTTTTTCTTATATTGTTTTTTAGAGAATATTTAAAAAAAATTTCAAGTTTTTATTTGTTTCTTCGACCTTTTGAAATTTTATATATTGAAAAATTGCCGATTCTGTATAAGAAAGATTTTAAAGCTTACTCAAAAAGCGGGATTTGCAATCTACTTATGTTACGTTAAGTTAAAGAGAGAGAAAGAGAGAGAGAGAGAGAGAGAGAGAGAGAGTTAAAAAGAGAAGAGGAATTAATTAGCTTAGATAATAAAATTTTGATAGATGGTTCATGCCTACGAACCAGCCGCTATCCTTGATAAAAGATGATAGACTGAAAGGAAAATGTTAGCTACATCCAACAGGCTGTCCAGCATGATTTTAACATTATTCAGTCCCGGACAGAAGCACAAAGTGTGCTGAATACCATCAATCTCTTCTGCGTTCTGGCTGCTCTTACAAAATTCTAAAAGAGCGATTCACTTAATGTGCTAAAAAAATATAAGAGAAATTCTTTAAAAACCAGATAAATGAAAACTTAAAGTTGTTAAAAATAACAGTTGCATTTTGCTTATAATCTTAAAAATAAGCCAAACGACGAATGTCATCGGAGAAAATAATCGACGCTTGATTAAGGAATTCTTTTAACCAAGCCTACGAGCTCATCCGTCGTAATCTTCACACACGTGGTTTCAATAGGATAGGGCGACTGCAAAGACAGTCAAAGGTTCGATAAATTGGTTTCGCGAAAATTTTCCCCAAAAATTTATCAGTCGCTTTGGGGACATCTGAACTAACATCTACATCTAACTCCCATAAATTTTTTTATGGGGCTACCTCAAAAAGATGGTTTACAATGACAATCTGATGTGGCTTCATATGAAAACATTTGTAGAAAAATCAGCTCAATTGAGCCAAGCTTCCTGCAGAGGGTGGCGCAGAACAGTGTGTTCAACTCGACGGAAGACATCTGGATAACATACTTGTTAAAAAATAAAATCCGCATTCCCATTCTATCGTTAAATGTTCTTAATAAAACTTTGTGTCATTTATTACGTTTTTATTTTACGTTTGAAAATATAAATCTGCCACCAGATACGCTGCATAAGTCAACTTCGCCCAATACAAAAAAAAAAATGGATGTCAGCTTAAAGTTAGGTGAAAATTCGTTCTTGCAAATGTATGTTACTTTAGTTCAAGTTATCGCCAAATTTTGATTTCAATGAATAGATGGTTGCGGTTGACATATGGCACGTAGCGTCATCCTGTTGAAACCACGTCTTGGTTGGACCAAAGTCAATAATTTTATCATTGATCGTGGTACAGTACCATGTCGATTAACTGTAATTCGAGCTTCGGCTTCATGTTTAAAGAAGTAAGGTAAACGTATAACCTCCGATACGCCGAATTTTTCTTCACCAGTTAAAGGTTATACGAGTTTAACCAAAGTCCCAATTCCTGCGACCAAAGATGAGTCGATAAATTTGAAACATCTCCTTTTGCAGTTGCAATGTGCTATATGGTACGTGTTGCTGTAGTTTATCGTTACGTCATTAAGAGAGTGTGTTGCATTTAATCGAATCGATATTTGACGGATGACCTGCTCAGTTGGACGAATATGTTTGTCTTTAGAATCCCAAAGTTGTCTATAAGTTGTTTGAATTGATCTCTAGGAGATCATTGGGCGGTTCTATTGCAGAGAGTTTCATTTTTTATGAATGAATATTTCTATTACGTATTAAGGCAGAATCATTTCTGTTTCAAAAAGATTTATGTTAATTTTTCCTTACAACCGTCAACACTTAGTTATACTAGTGTTGTGTACATGAAAATCCGAATAGTTTTCGGCACCCAAAGACCAACTTGGCCGTCGTTGGTCTAATCGGTATAACACTTCTGAAGCTCAAAATAGGAACGCATAACTTCTTAGTACACAAACTAAAAGCAATGTTCCCAGAGTAATTTGAATTTATTTTCTTTAAGTCTTTGAAAAAATGAGAAGAAGTTTTCTAAATATCTTTGTCATTTGTTAGCATTCAATATAATTTCAAATCTCATTAAGCTCTTTTAATGATAAAATAAATTGTATTTAAAATAATAATTTTATCAAAATATGTTTAAATTATTCCTCAATAATTTCCTTAATAAATTTTAAACTTTTATCCTCGTCTATAATTTATAGATTTTTAAAGTATGTATTTAATTTAATATTCATATTTATTATCATTACTTTTGTGATCGTCCGACAGTTCGCTTCTGTTTTCTTTTACTAAAATATTGAAAAATATCTTAAGCACAAACATAAATTTCCTAAATACATTGGACTTTTTATACAATTAAATATGTTAAATAAAATTTATCTTATTTCCACACAGGTTAGACTTCTTGGAATCCACTTAATTTGCTGCATAACTTATTATCCCATTAGTTTAAATCTTTAAATGGCATAAAATTCTTTAATTTCCTTAATATTTGCGGTTTTCTTTTTTTTTCGATTTTGTTTCTTTGTACCGGCTTCTTGTCTTAAAACTGTCAATAACTTTGATTATGTGTCCATAAATGGGTATTTTATTACACATATGTATTAACGTATAATCATTAGTTGACGCAAAATTGGATGCCAATAAAAAATAAAACTCAAAATAACAGGGCAACACATAAATTGCCGCCATGACCGTTTCGGTTAACTGTTGTAAAATTTCTAGATGTAGTGAGACAATATGGTATGATGAAGTGGTATTTGTAGGTAAATTAACTTTGTAATTACGGCTTTTATTGGTAATGGTCTTATACAATAAAGAAAATGAGCTATTGCCGGCAGAGATGTGCAAACACATACATATATGAC
The DNA here is from genome assembly GCA_963583895.1 of Melanophora roralis. NCBI lineage: Eukaryota > Metazoa > Arthropoda > Insecta > Diptera > Rhinophoridae > Melanophora > Melanophora roralis. The sequence continues at coordinate 26,108,407 of OY757189.1, read as the reverse complement.
GGTGTATATGGGTGCTTCCATTTTAAGTGTAATGAAAGAAAATGTTTTAAATTTTAAAATGATTTTAGTTCGTTTTTTAAGAAAAAGCGTCAAATATTGAAACGTTTGAACTTCTCTAAATTTACGTGGAAAATCCATTACGAAATCGCGCAGCTGGTAGACGCCTTCATTGTGTTCGGCGATAAATATATTTAAAAAAGATTCTTTTTGGCGTTCTTTTTCCGCATTTCGAAATTTATCGGAGATATACTATTCAAAGAAACAGAAAATAAGTGTGGAAAGAAACATTTGCAGTTTTGAATCTCTCACGACATAAAACATCGGCTTGTGCAAATGCTGTGCAGTGATATCCTGCAGTCGCTGTTCGCCACTTCACGAGGGAGTGCAAGCCCGGTTTGCTTTGAAGCCCACTGATGTCTGACGAGAGGTTCTGTTTTATAAGACGGATAGCAGTAACTTTTTTTCGATGATTGTTTCGGTACTGATTGTTGGTGAGGTCTCTTTAGAGTCCTCGGTGTGGTTATAGTAACCTCTCGTTATTGGAAATGTCAGTCCATATTATTATGAGGCCGGCCGGTAATGTAACTTCAGGTGGCTGGTTAGTTAATTTTTAAGCAATGTTGCTGAATCAACAACAGAATGATAGCAAATAAGGCGATAGCGCTTGATTTCTGGTCAATTGAATGGAATTAGAAAGGCCGTTCTTTAAAGGGCCAACGTACATCATATACTTCAGTGTAAGCAGTATTTGCCAGTTAGGAATCTACGTATCTCGAGCTGTTTAGCAAAATACATATTATTTAGTGTTGGCTTATAACAAGCCGTTGTAATAAATTTCAATGCGCGATCTACTTATCTCATACTTTGCCATATTTTAAAAAATTAATTATCCTCGTCTTGAAGTGGTAGCTGTGGTATTTTTTAACACATTTGTTCTTACTTTCTAAAATCAAGAATTTTATTCTTGATTTTATCCAAAATCTTTCTTGAAACTTTTAAGTACGATCCTTACTTACATTTTCTTAAATCAAGCCTATTCGGATTGCTTCAACAAATCAAGCAGAAAAAAGCTTGTTGTTTTAATATATTATTTTACATTTGAAAACAAAGTGTCTCGGTGGCCTAGAGGTAACGCGCTTGTGCTGCAACGCAGAAATCCCTGGTACGATACCGTTTTTTTTTCAGCTTGAAAAATTGGTCTATATTTAACGACCTTACTTACCAGTTGACTTAATTTCCAGCAGCCGCTTTTTGTAACCCCCGTAAATTTTGCGCTTATGTATTTATTATATTGAGCGAATTACGCGAACGTTTCCAATTTGCCATAGAGAGGTCCCGATTTAAGATTTTAAAAGCCCTACACGGAAGACCCTGTACTTAAATGGGTTAGAAGGATGAAGGAAAAATAAGATGTTAACAATTACGTGGTTGGGTAAAAAATTTCCCAATGAACTTTTTTTACTTGACATTTGATTTTTACTTCGAGTGGATGCACAACGGACCCAGGAGATCTGTGAGTCTTGATGTATAAAAAGGTTTGCGTCTTTTCATTACTCCATGCAAATCTGCCTTGATTTGAAAAAAAAAATAATCTTGGAATTGATTTATGCTTAGCTTTGGCTACAGTGACTGTACAAGTAGCATGCAGTAGTCGTTTGGCTACTGCTAATTCTCTTGCTTCACAAAAACTCTGGCAAGTAGCTCACATTAGTCCTCCGATCATTTGTCATTAAAAGCGTTAAAGATATAAGATGACATGTAATAAGTTATGAATGCTTGATTAGATTAGCAGGATGTTCCATATACAGAACAAAAGCTTAAAAACAAGAATTAACGTATTGAAGTTTATTGAAAGTGGCAGCATTTATGCGTAGAACATAAGCATTTATGTGCATTTTGGTATTAATTTTCCATTAACTACAGTTGTATTAGAGGATGTTGTATTTTAGAGAAGAACAATGATTATTAGTTTAAAGCCATTAAATTCTTTTAGTTTTACCATGAATATTGATTATAATAAAATACTAAATTAATTTTTATTTTGTTTGGCTTATTGCAGGCTTTCTGGCAGTTAAAACAAGAGGTAAAAGAGGAAAAAAGGCCGGTCGCTGACCGTAGAAAAACACAGTCTGCAGTAAAAACGGGCAGGTTGATTGTTGGCTCGAATGTTTGCCAATTTGGCCAGTTGATTACTAGCTTAACTATTTTCTTTACAAGTAAATTTCTAGGTTTATTAAAGTCATTAACGCCACATGCTGCTTTAAGAAAGTGTTTTGCACATGTTGTGTCTATTAATGAAACAGCAGGTGAGTACGTTAACTCACTATTTTTCTAGGCTTAGTTACTATAACTTCTAAGGCTTTTCCTATTTCCTTTTTATATTTTACTTGCAGCAGAACTTTTATAGAAAAAAATTAACAAAAAACTTTAAAAAAAAACGTTTTAATTTGCAAACATGTAGACAACATATATATTGTAAAATTAAAAAAAAAAATGTCATTTGCGAAAATCTTGTACACAACGTTTTTTTCGCTTGCGGTTTTAACATTTATTTACAACTTGCTTTTAAGCAGCTAATAAAACCTGCTAAATACATTCCACATTTTTTTTTAAATTAAAATTTGTTATTGGTCTTTCCTTTAAAGGAAGAAAAAACTTTGTTATTAATCCTGTTTAAGTTGTTTTGTTGTAGTTTTCTGTTAACCCATCCTTTATGACTAATGACGTTGTGCAGAAGCTTGTAATGTTTAGTTCAGGTTTTTTCTTCCATTGTCGTCGCAAGCCTGCCCTACTGCCAGACAAAATATATAATTTATATTTTGCGTTTGCAACATAAGCGACATAAATTAATATATTTAACACCAAGCGCATAAATAAGGGTTTGGCTTTTTAATAAGACGGGGAGAAGGAGCAATTTGCCCTAAAACATAACTACCCAGACTGCTAAATTGGGCGGCAGTGTCTGAACCAAACAAGTCTGTCAAAAATCTAAATTGATTTATAAGGATATATTACAGATTTCTGTTAGACATGGGTGGGAGTTTTGAGATTTCTGATTGATTTCATGCAGACATGGCTGTGTTATTTTTATTTTTTTCTGCTTTGTTGTTGTTTTGGCTTCTGTAGTCGCTGTAAGGCGCATGCATATCAGGTGACCTCAGTTGATCAGCTGAGTAACGGAATTTCATTATTTAAATGTCAATTTTTGTTTATGTTTATGTATTTTTTCCTTTTTTTACAAACAACAACTACAGTATTCTAAGAAAAGCTCAAAAACAAAAAGAAAGAATTTGTGAGTTTTTGTTATCTGTCTTTGACATTCGTATGACGATTTAGTTGTTATTATAGAACTCACCCGATATACATGCGCCTTGCTGTAAAATGTGCAGCGGGATCTTTTTTCTTTGCTAGTTATAAGTTTAAGTATTTTTTCTGCCTGCAAACAAAGTGACGCACTGGTGTAATGGTAAATGGCTAGACCAGCAACTTAAGTTATGCGTGACAACCATTGTAACCTGAAAACGTTCTAACGACCGTTAGGAGGTTGCTATTTACCAACTATCGTATTTTACTCTTCTTAGTGATGCAACGAATGTTTTTCCGACAATTTTTATAAGATTAAATATCCTTTTGTGTTTTCTAGCGACTTTCACCGTTTTGTTTACAAAATTTTAGCCAAAAAAACTAAATAAATAATTTTGCCTTATTTTAGCTCATGTTTTGACCAGTTTAGTCGCAGGTAGAGAAGAATAAAAAATGTTTGCTTGAGTTTCTTTAAAAAAAGTGTCTGTAAGATATAAAATTTTTTGATGTTATTAACTTAAAAAATAATATTCAATGACCTGGTCCCCTATCAGTATTTTTTATTTTAACAAAAGTTTAAGAAGGAAGCAAAATATCCTTACTGTCAGATAAGGAAAATTATTTTCTTTCATAGTAAAATCACAAAAAAATGCTATTTATTTCCGATATATACAATGGAGAACGAGTACTCCATAATTTGTGTTATATGGGTGAACTGGAAAATGCTTAAGCTAGTGGAATGATATTAAACCATTTCAAATAGATTATTATCAAGTAAGAGTGCTATATAAGGGTATCAAAACGTGTAGGGGTTTTTACCCTATTTTTTTTCAAATTTTGTATGGAAGTCCCCGTAGGCGCTTGAGATAGCGGGAAAGTATATTCTAGGAAAATGTTTGGAAGGGGAAACTAATGTGAGCCGATCGTACATTTTTTTTTTTCTAAGAAGGAATCTGGGGAAGTTACAGGCGTTTTACATCATTTTTATAAATTTTGTATGGTGATGGAGATTGGGGGTAGGAATATGTTTGAAAGAACAAACAAATGGAGGTCTGTGATACATTTTATTTTCCTAAAGACGATTTCAGGGAAGTTGTAGGGGTTTTTACCCTATTTTTTTCAAATTTTGTAAGGCAAATCTGTTAGGGAATGGAGTATGTAAGTATGTAAGTATTTTCCACAAAAATGTTTGGAGGGAAAATTTAATTGAACTCGATCTTACATTTGACCTTTGTGCGAACACCCTGGCAGGTCTGCGAGCGATTTGCAAAAATAAAAACGAATCAAACTTTGTATGACAACCCTGTTAGAGGGCAGAGATAGGGTTTAAGTATGTTCCACAAAAATTATTGGGAGTATGTCTAACTTTGCACCAGGTGGGGAAAATTAAAGGACAGTTTAAAAGTTTCTTATGTACAAATCTGAAAGAAATAAACAGAGGTAGTCATGGTTGCTGGCTTATATGTATGTCTGTCAGTTGTCGGGATTTTTCTAAATTTCAATAGCAAAATTCTCCCATATATCCTGATATTTTGATACCACAAACAGGTCCGAAAAATATCAAGGGCTTTAGAAACTTTATTTAAACAGATTAACGGACATCGCTAAATCGACCTCCCTAGCTATAGGGATCAAGCATATATATACTTTATGGGGTCGCAAATAGATGCTAAAGAAATTACCAACGGAATGACAAATTTATAGGTACCCTTATAACCAATGTAAAGGGATTAAAAATTAAAAAAATTGGAACGATTTGATATCTCTCGTTAATTCTTGGATAAAAAATCCAACTTTTTTATAACTTGACGTGGCAATACTGCCACGTTTGTATTATTGTTTTTTACAAAATCAAGTATCTCCAACCTGTGCTAAGACGGACGAAGTGGCAAGCTTTTATCGGCTGAGGAAGTACTTCTTTATATGTTTTTAGATTATGAGTCCAGCCCCCCTGTTCTGGAACTTGTGAGAAGCTTTCGCAGCGAGAACATTTTTTTTATTGTCATAGTCTTCCGATTATTAACAGTGTGACTTAGATAATACATAAACTCTCATTATACAACGTTAAAAGTTAAAATAATTAGGTATATCGTGTTCATCCTGTCTTTTACAAGGCGACTATAAATTTTTTGATGCGAGAAGTTCTCACTAAAGTTACAGAACACAGGCACAGATATACAGAATTAAGGACGGCTGGCTGAGTGAGGTCGGAAATTAACTAAGTAGGTAAATAGCGTTTATTTTACGTGTTTGATACTTTTTAAATCTTTTTAATGTTATGAATCCAGAAATATGAACCTGAAATATAGATGACGCAAATCAACTTAGTAGACAAAAATAACTTTTGACAGTTTCAGTAATTTTTTGCATTTTTTAGGTTATGAGTCTAGAAGTATGAAACAAGGGACTGTAAACCAGATCAAGTTCGGAACACTAAGTGACAAAACTGCCTTTTCATATTTATGGTTCTTCGTTGCAGTCTGATGTAATATTTTTAATCCACATTGAAGTAAAATATCATACATTAAAACAAAAAGAATTTTTAAAATATATTAATCTAGAAATAGAAAATTAGAGACGCTAAATTAAGATTGTCATTATAAGCGTTTTCGTTTTACAAAAAATTTTTAAACTTTTTTTGGAACAAAATAATATTTCACCATCTTTAACAACATTAGCTCTTTTCCTTTTTTGATTTAGACGTCTTTTTTTAATTAAAATATATTCCAAGGCCTTGAAAAAAAGGTGACTTTATTTATAAGAAGTGATTAATTTGAAAAGTGCAAAATTTTAGGTAATTTGATAAGTGTATGCAAGTAGGTAACAACGCTCATAATTTTTTATCTTTTTATGATTGTACACTCCTCCTTTAAACGAACCTAAAAGGTACCAAGCTTGACGCTCCTATATTTACGAATTTACATTAGTTTAATTTAACAATCGATTATTTAATACTTTTAATAATTTATATCATCACACCCTTAAAAGTAAAGTTTCATAAAACATATCTATGTGTAGGACAGTCGTTTAGTGTAGGGTGTTGCAAGCCCACATATGAATTCTAGTGCCAGTTTTTTCCTACGTTTGACTTTTGTTTGCTATTTGACTTGCATCATAAATTACCTTAAACTATTATGCATATTCAGCATATTTCAAACATTTACATATACTATATACATATGGATATTGCCAGCAACAGTAGAGAAAAAAATTAATATTCGATATTTATTTAAAGACACATATTCGACAAAGATCAATGCAAAAATTATAAGCAGGTGGTAATTGCTGTTTGTTGTTGCTATTGCTGATGTCACTGCTATTTGGGTGCTGCTGCTTAATTTATGTAGCATTTTGTTGTTGTTGTAACAACAAATGGTTAAAGAGTTAAAAAAAATAAAACTTGACTTGTTGTTTTTGTGGTCTTAGCGATACATCATATTTAGTTGCCACTTTTTTTCTTCTTTAAAACCTTTAGTCTATGACGTTGGCTTTTAAATAGTTGTTTGGTATCTGTGCAAGTTTAAAATTTTTTAAATAAAATTATTGATCAGAATGCCGTCAATTGACATGTACATATTTGCCTCTATATTTTCAATTTGCACATGTGCAGCTTTAAGCCTTTTTTTTATATAGAAAACGACTTTAGCACTCAATTCCCATGAAGATGAAGAGTACAAAGACTTAAAACATAGAATTTATTTTAAAAATGCGTAGGTTAAGTTTTATCTTGTAAAGGCGATAAATATTATTAAAATGCAATTTATTTAAATTAAATATTCATAATATTTAAAAAATAAATATTTATTTTTTAAATGCACATGTAAACAGCTCAGATATAAAATACTTTAGCTTTCAAGCTTATGCCATGATGGACAGTTTTAATGAAAAACAAAACAAGTTAAATTGATAAAGAAAACTAAAAAAAAATAATAATGAAAGTAAAAATAATAATGTTTATAAAATTTATTATGTTGTTTGTATGGCTTACAGATAAAGAAAAAACAAAAGAAAGTTTAGAAAAAAAAAATTTAAGAAAAAGGTATTGTGTGAACCCAGGCACAGAGCGATATTTTAGGGAAAAATTTTGCTTTAATAAAACTTAAAATTTATTAGGGGCTTTTACAATAAAAAACAGTATTTTATGTTTAAATTATGCCAATATTTTAAGCACTATTTAATGTAAAAAAAAAATAAAAAAAATTTTTATGAAAATAATTTATTAAAATTTTAAAAATTAAATTGAATAAAAATTTGTTAATTTTATTAATGGTTGAGTTTAAATAACATTTTTTGCAATTAAAATCTTGAGTTTACAGTTAAAAATTTTACAAAATTATTTAAGAGTTTTAACTTAGAAATTTTATGATAAATTTTTTAAGGTGATTTTTCTTTTTTTTCTATACTTTATTATTTTAATTTAAAAATTACAATTTTTACGTGACACCTACCCTGCGGGCAATAATTCACGGATGGTGGAAACTGAGGAGTTGGGCTATCTAAACCCAAATTGCGTCTGTGGTTTTGATCTCGCTTTTAATAACCAAAACAAATCCGCGCTGACAAGACGCATCTCCACACGCTTGTGAAACAGCACCCAAGAAAGATTATGATTATCATGTGGCACCCAACAAATGCGACACTCAGATCTGTTTGAAGGATCTTTGCATTTAACAAATCAATTTCGAATCACGCACATGCTTTAACATGCCAATGCCGGCCATTTTATTATTTGCTACTACTCTGACGGGGTCTTGTTTTAGATCCTAGGGTCCGGTCCCCAGCCATAGCCAGTTTCCCTATTCGCCTACCTTCAAACACACTAAGACCTTTTCAGCTATTAGCCTAGTTCATCAGTTGCTCATGTGCCTGGGTAGACCGGCCAAAGCTAGAGACTCTATCTTGTGAACCTTAAGTTCATAAAAGACCGCTTACGCGATCACTCTGGGGCCCGCACAGGACGGACCCCAGCATATCCACTTTCGTTCTCAGTTGCCTCACTTGGGGATAACCACAGCCACCACGTGAACTCCCTCATCATTAATCAGTTCATGCACTGGTAAGCACATGGGGCCAACTGATTCCCGTGGTACCAGATAGGACTCTGGTCAGCCTCGAAAATCTACTTTCGTACGATTCCTACCAATGGTAGCCCTAATACAATAGTGCCCCTAAAGCTTATGATGAACATTCTTGTCAGTTTCACAACTCTAATAACTACTATAAGGTTCCAAAGCTGTGTTTTTCTAACAAGAAAGATCAAAATCGCCCATTTCAGCTTAAAAGCGTCAATAAAAAAATTTTAAATATTTGCAAGCAGCAGTATTCATCAAGGTACGGAAATCCGTTTCTATTGGGATTTAAGCTGAGAGATCCTAAAACACGATTTTGCAGGTCCGGAAACGCTGCTTGAACGCTTTTAATAAAAACTTTTGCGATGAAAAGTTGTTTCATTGAGATAACCAAGGCGTAAGAGATTGTATGGCCAGCCAACTAAATCAACCAAAATCTAAATATCAATGGCTCTAAAGCCATGTTTTGGTCAAAAATATTCCATTAAAAATATGTGGCAGCATCTATTAAAAGCTATTAAGAAAGAAGTGGTTGGAAAGATTTTTTTGTCAACCTCAAAGTTCAGACCTAGTCCCATCCGCCCACTTCTTATTTCGATCAGTGCAGAAAGCTCTTTTTGAGATACGCTTCACTTCAAAACAGAAAATCCGATATTGGTTGGATACATTGTTTGTCGTAAACGATTAGCAGTTCCTTTAGCGCGGAATGCAAAAATATGCTGCCAGAAAGATGATAAAAGTTTAGAGCTAAAAGTGCGCTTCATTTTAAATAAATTTTACTCATATAAATTTTTCAACAAGAAAGCTAAGAATCCCCAAAAAAAAACCCCTGAATTTCTTAGTAATGCCTACACCCAAGAGCTTCTAAATTTTTTAAAGAAAAATATGTTGTTTTCATATTTCATTATAAAAACTTGTCCCATTCAAGCTACTTTTAAGTCAGACAGGCGGCATGTACTAGTCATAGAACATATATAAAAATGCGTGTCAACATGCCATTAAAAGCTTATGCTGGGAAAATATTAAAAACCTTTAAAAAATAATTTTAAAACTTTTTTAAATGCATTTATAAGCTAAATAAGGTAACTTTTAAATACTTAATCTCGAACTGTTTCCATCTCTTTTTTGCTTATTTAAAACATTTATTTGGTTTCAATATAAACAACGCTTTAAATTGCTTTTGCCTCTCTTTCCCTCTTTTAACACAAAGCATTTAAGAATCCCTTTAAGTGGCGCCTTATAATATAAATTTATTTTATGCCTTCACGTAAAAGTAACGAGGTAATTTGAATTAAATACCAACTGCATTGAATAATTAAGAAATAATTAAAGAGTTAATAAAAAATCACATAAAAATTCAAAACGTTATCTGTCATATGAAAATAAAAGAAAGAGGTGTCACAGAATACAAATTGTCCGTAAAAAAAAAACAAATTTCTAACATAAAATGATAAATTCATTGAGGTTGTGGGTAAACTATGCCTAAACGTTTTGAAATTAGAATCCGATAGTTTAAATGAAGAATTAAAATTAACTAATTTTTTTTTTCTTGTATAGATATAGCGGATGTTTTGATGTTTTAAATAGAAAAACAAAAATAACGTTTAACCAAAAATATTATTTAATTTTCAAATCAGGTATTTAAATGCATACATATGGCATGATTTGACTTTTTGCAATTTAAGTTTCAAATTAAATGTATTGGAACCAAGTTATGTGTTGTGGGAATTTTTAATATATCGTTTAATGTAAATCAGTATACAATATAACCCAACAAACAAAAGCTTATAAACAGTTATAAAAGTAAAAAATTTTAATTATTAATTCAATAAGATTGCAAAAAAATTTTTAGGTTAACCTATAACTGACTTTTAGGTGTAATACAAGGTGGGCCAAAAGAAATCGCCCTATTGGAAGATGTTCTTATTTTTGCAAATGGCGGCCAATGTAAAATCTGTTTTGACATTTGTGAACTAGACAGATGTAGAATACAAGTTAACAAGCCACAAAGCGATACACTTTCCACGAACGCGGAATATTCGTGTCTATTTTTTTGCGTAACAATTCGTCTGTGACGTTGGCTCAGCGCGAAATTCGTCGCCGATTCCCCAGTCGTCCGGCACTGACTGCGCAAACACTGCGCCGTTGGGCCAGCAACTTTGAAGAGTATGGGACTACACGAGACACTGCCAAAAGTGGCCGGCGCCGGAGCGCACGTTCTGCGGAGAATTTCGCCAATGGTGATAACATTCGCCTTGCAATTATCCATCAGTCGGTCGTACCGAAGGCAAATTTTGGACAAAGACCTACGCATGTTCCCCTACAAAGTCTAGTCCGTGGATCAGCTGCCGTCTGTCGACGGCCAAACTCGTGTTACCTACGCCCAAGCCATCCTCAATCTCGAGACCCAAGTGGACGATTTTTCGACCAAAATTATAATGAGCGATTAGGGTCATTTCCACATAACCGGGTACGTGAACAAGCAAAACTATCGCTTCTGGGGCACCGAAAATCCACGAGGGATGCACAAGGAGCCATTACACATGTTCAAAGTGCCTGCATAGTACGCTGTTCACGCTGGAGAAGTCATTGGGCCATTTTTTCAAGGACGCCGCTGCTCAAACGACAACAGTGGACGGTGCGCGCTATAGGGTCATGTTAGCCGAGTTTTTTGCAGCAATTAAATGAATCAGGACTGGGGGAACATATGGTTCCAAAAGGACAGAGAAACGACACACACTGCGCGAGTCACAACCGATACTCTGGAGGCGGCGTTCCCGGGTATCCTCATCTCTCGTTTTGGCGATTTACATTGACCTGCAAGATCTCCCGATTTAACCGTTTCAGACTTTTATTTGTAGGGTTTTTGAAGTCCCATGTTTACGTGAACAAGCCCGAGACACTGGAAGCCCTCAAGGACAACATTCGACACCAGTGCGAGAATCTGTCGCCCGAAGTTCTCGCCGAAGTGATAAAAATTTCCATAAAACGAGCCCGTATAGCAATCAATTGTGACGGCGCCCATTCGGCCGATATCATCTTCTCGACTTGACCAAAAACAAACAAAGTCAAAAAACAGAACCGAAGTTTTTCATTTAGAAAAAAATGAGAGCAAAACAACACCGGATGACTTCTTTTGGCTCACCTTGTATACTTTTTAATTTCAGAATTTGCATCCAACATTTTTTGCTGGGTTACGATTTTGCACTGAGTATGATAACTATTAAACAAAAATAAGAAAATCCAGCAAGCTCAGTATGTTCAATAATCGGAATATGTGACATCAACACAGCTAGAACATGTGACACATACTACATTAAAAGCTCACTCCTTTTGTCAACTGACAGGCTTGCAGACTCTTTCCATTATAAACGGGCGTTTGTATGCATGATTTTGTTGCTAATATTGCATTTTGCTCTTTACTTATTTCAAATGCTTGACAGAATGTTGATTTATTTGGTGCTGTCATGCACAGTAACAGTAAACATACAGTTACCAATTGATTTGCCAGTTTTATAAGTTGTTGTTGTAGGTTTAAACTTATTTTCTTACTCAAACAGCTTTGTTTACTCTTATTATGGGATGAGTAGGCATAATTGGTCATATGAAGAAATTGTAACCCACGTTGTTTTAACTGTAATTTAATTTTTGTTAGCACTGAAGTAAATTACTTTAAAATGTCATTGCTTTAAAAAGAAAACACAACTGGGAATATGTAATTTAAATTTCAAGCAAATATGCTGGGTAGCTTTTGCTGGTAACAACTTAAGTAATGTAAAATATGTACGTAAGTCGTTTGGAAAAAGACGACAAAAAAGATTTATATATGTATGTAGAAAAGCATTAAAACTAGTACCGAATACACCTTATTTGCTTAAAGCGAATGTTAACTGAAATACGCCTTTACTATGAAGCCAGACATAAAATCGTTTAGTTTTACCATTACAACGCTCGGTAATACCGGTTTACCAGTCAAAACCTTGCCCATCCGACTTTATTGATTTCGATCGACGAGAAACGCACTCTCTGTAATACGCAGTACTTTATAAATATTTATAAAGATTACCTGGCGAAAAATTTGCTCAGTTCGGATATAAGTTTCTTGATATTGTAACAACTCTATTTAGTGCCGGGGTATACTCAACCTTGTCCTGGATTCGCTACAAGAAATTTTGTGTACACAAGCTTGTTTTACCCTTAAAATATTATTTGTTTTTTTAGGAAATAGTTTTGTTATTCACAACAATGTCCATGCTTATATAATATTGTTCAGCCACGATCTTTTAATTGCTCTTCATGAGGTGAGCCTTCCTCCTCAGTGTACTTCGACGGTTGGCTCCTTTGGTCGATTTCCACCAGACTCCCTCTCCTGATGGTCGGGCAAAAGGTGGAAAGGTTTCCCTTCGTTGGGGTAAGACTACGGTTGGTTGGGTGCAACGGGATATGGGGGTCTTAGCGAAGCCCAATTCGTGAGAGAGAACCAATAATGGGGTCTTATGCTACGGCACTAGGGTGAAGTCCACCTCGTGATAGGGAACCACTGATGGAACCTTCAGTTAATAACTACTTTACATGGTTAGGGAACCCCTGATGATTCTTATTCTACAGAATTACTGATAAGCTTAATTTCGTGTTAGGGAACCACTGGTGGAAGCTTCTCTATGGGACTACTAATAAGATCTGCTTTGCGTTAGGAAAACACTGATGGGATCTAATAAACTAATGACGGACTGGTGGACGTTTTTTATGGAACTACTGATAAGACCTACTTCATGTTAGAGAACCACAGATAGAATCTTTTTGTTAAGAAACTACTCATAACCTTCACTTCGTGTTTGGCAACCACAGATGGAAGCTTTGGTTTACTTGTTGGAGTCCACTTCGTGATAGAGAACCACTGGTGGAAGCTTTGGTTAAAAATTTACTCGTTAGGGTCCACTTCGCGATAGAGAAGTGGACTGATAGAAGCTTTGCTAAAATGTTATTGGCGAATTCCTGCGACTAGGTGCCATGGTTAGTGTAGGAATAATGATGCTGATTGCACCCCGTTATGTACAGTGGGTAACATAATTGTTCGGTTACAGTGTGTGCAGTAAATGTGTACCCAGTACTTACTTTTCCAGGGTATGGCAAGGGTTTATTTTATTAAACTTGCCGTCACACTGCTTATCAAATGGTAGTTGATTCTAGATTCAATCAAAAATGCCTAACCACCACTGATATTGCACCTTCTTAATAGCTAAACACAAACAACTACTTTTAAGCGTAATCGACGACCACTACGAAGATGTGATCTGCAGTTAAACTGTTGGAGCTTGACAGATCACAAGTCACACCTCTTTTGATATTTTTTTTAAATAAACGATACATTTTGCATATAAAATTGTAAAAAAAAAACATATTAAATATGCCTAAATTGTCTTGAGATTTGTTTTGCAAAGACTATATTGCCAACGAAATAAAGCCTATAAATAAATTAAAAAAAAAAAAAAAATAATAAATTTATAGTCAGTTAATCATTTAGTCACTCAGTCACACAGGAAAAATATTTTATTGTTTTAATAACACTTTGAAACTAGAAAAAACAAACGGTGGGCGTTAATTTAACGTTTTGTTTTTCTTTAAAAATAAAACTGCAAACAATTCCTTACACAATTTGCCAACAAGCCCACAAAGTACGACAATTCGCATTTAAATGTTGTTTAAAAAAGAAAAAAAATGCATATTGAAATATTAGAAGCGGCAGCAGCAGTAACAACAATTATAATTGTTGCCTTAATAAATTTAAAAAAGGTTTAATTTTTGTCTCACTGCTGCCAATTATTTTAAGGCAATAAATAATCAATGGTTTTTTTTTTTCTTTTTTCGATATAAACTGTGTTTTGTTTTATGTGATTGCGTGTAAATTAAATGTCACCCAGCGCTAACCTGCATCACCAACAATAACATTAAAGAAATAGGCAACCAACACTCACTCTAATATCGTCACACCAATTCATTTATTGCTAAATGCAATCGGTTAGATCTGTCGGATAAGTCAATCAATGTGATTACTTTAAGGCATAATTAACATTTAAAGAAACAAAATAGATTTCGTTTGAAAAAGATACAAAATAAAGGTGTGTTTAAGAAAGAAATAAGAATGTGAGGGTGAAGAAGCTGAGATTTTTAATATTTTTTTGTCTTTTTTAACAATTTACACTGGCCTGCAGCAAATATATTTTAAAATAAGATAAAAAAATAGACAAATGTTGATTTTGTTTATGACTTAGTGGAAACACCTATTTTACACGACCACCTAAACTACACTGGTCCGCCAAAAACTAAAAATTTTCTCGCACTTAAGAAAAGATATATGGACTATAGATATTTAAACGCGGTTAATTTAAATCCAGTTTCAGGCTCTACTAATAATTCTCCCGAAACAAGACGGTTAGATGATACATTTCATTATAGGTTGAGAACCATTTGCCCGGTATTGATCAAAGCACCAGACATTTAAAGATTAGTTATAAGTTTCTTTAAAACAACTAAATAAAATTTTTGTATATTTTGAAGTGTTTAGGAGACGTTCAAAAGTTATTGGAAATCACTTTTTTCATAAAAATTAAAAAAATAAAATTTTTTTCTTAAGGGCTTAAAAATGTTATCCAAATATATCTATTAGAGGTGCTTACCTTCTACATGGAATAGTTTTTTCAAAAAAACATTTTTAAACAATATTTTTTTTTTATTAAGAACATTTGCTTACAAAAAGCTTTAAAATTAAAGCAGGTTTTCTAGCAAAAATTGAAAGAAATTTTAGAAAATCTTTAACCAGGAACACTTTCAATAAAAAAATTTTAAGCCAAAAATATATCCCTTTACACAAGTTTTAGCCGAAAAAGGTTTCTAATTAATATATTTTTAGAAAAGATTTTATGCAACCTGCTTCGGTCATGAAGGTTCCACGGCCAGGGCCCAGTCGATCTTTAAGAAGTCTTCAAAACCATTGAACTGGTAAAAATCTGCGACTTTCAAAACGGAAAAGAGCAGCCTCACTGGGCCTTCCAAGAGCGATTAATTATAAAATTTTTAAAGAGAACCGAAGTTTCCATTACTTTTAAAATTACAATCGTTTCAGAACTGAATGAAAGTGACTCTGATTTACGCCAAAAATATTTGTGAAACGATGTTGGAGCGTATTCGTACTGTAAATCTAATTTTTTGGAGCGACGAGGCTCATTTTCACTTTAACGGCCACGCCAACAAGCAAAACTGCCGTTACTGGTCCCTCGATTGAAACCTTTTCTACGCATGATATAATGGACCAATTTTTCCGAAAATTCTAGAGGCCAGGCCACGAATGTCAACGGTGAATATTATCGACGCATGATACGAAATTCTGTTTGCCATCATCCATCGTACACAGCTTAACGAATTTGCTTCGGGAAAATTTCCGCCAAAAACTAATAAGCCGCTTAAGGGTCATCCAATGGCCACCGAGGTCGCCTGATCTAACTTCCATGGATTTTTTTATGGGCTAGTTTAAAGAGAGGCTTTATAATGACAATCTTTAATCTCTTGTGACTTTAAAGGAAAATATTCGCCAAAAAAATCAGCGCAATTGAACCAAGTTTACAGCATCGTGTGGCGCAGAACCCAAGGCTTCGCTTTTAACAGTGTGTTCAACTCTACGGAAGACATATAGATGAATGACATATGGAAACCCGCATTTCCATTCTATCGTTCAATGCTATTTATATAAATCTGCCACCAGAGGATTTTTTTGCAATTTGGCAATTATTCCATTTCCCCCGTTCATGTGGGTTGCTTGGTTTATGTCCTTTTAAGATTTAAGGTTTAAAAAAATTGCTGCTTTAGAAAAGCCACTTGACTACCATGAAAAATTATAAGAATTTTCTCTTATTTTAAAAATATCATAAGAATTCGTACAATAGAAAAAAAAAATTAAACAAAAAAAATATAAGACTTTCGTAAACTTAAAATTATTGTACTTTTTACCCTATAATTTAACTCTGGTTATTAGTTAATTATTTATTTAAGTTTTAATAAATTATTTTTATTTATTTTTTCCAAAAATCCTATAGTTTTTCTTCTAAAAAACACAGACATTAAGGCACCAAAGCTTTTCAACCCTTAAAACTTAAATATTTAACAAAACAAAGGGGGAAACCACCAAAATAACAAAATGCTTAAACACATCATAAATATTGACTAAAATTGGTTTTTGCACATTATCATATTAGTTAAACCGACTTAAGAATTTGTAAACAGATAAAAAAATAATACATTATCGATGTTATTTAAGCAAACAAGAAAGAATTCTCAACTTTTTTTGTAAAAAAAACACATCCTTAGCACTTATAGGAAGGATATACAAAAGTGTATGTAAGTAACTAAATATGAAAAAAAGGATGGAAAAACATTAAAAATATAAAATTTTAAGACATGTTTACTACTGCTGCCATATCTATATTTTTTCATATTTATTTTTTCTTATAAACCAAAATCAATTTTGTCTAATAACTTTTTTTCGTAATAATCTTTATTAATCTCTTCTTCTTTCTTAAGCATTTAAGCAAACATTTGATTGGCGCTTTTTTTTTTTTGTTTGTTCATTACTGTATACAACATGAAATTATAATAAATTTTAATTGTACTACCCCATTTGAATTTGGTGGGATTTTCAGTGTGCAGAGTAGCAGGTAAGTATCACGTGATTATTGGTTAGATAACAAAACTTTTAGCTGTGTGTGTTGTGTTTAAAAATTTAAGCTGAAATCTAAATAAATATATTACAAAAAGGAAACCAGCAAATATGAGACGCCTTTTTATGCCATAAGCGAGGTATAGAGTTCCTACGTTCATTTAAACTTTCGTAGGAACTTAATACCGTGCTCTTGGAGGGCTGTTAACCAACAATTAAAAAAACAAAAGGATTTATAGTGGATAAAGTGATTTTGAAAATGTTTAATTAAAAAAAAATATATATTTTGTAAAACAAGTCAAACAAGATTAATTTTGAATATAAAAACGAATAAAAATTTATGATGTAATTTGAAACTTCAACAAAACACAAACAATTTTAAGTTTCTAAGCTGAAAGATCATTGGTTTTTGGTAAGTAAATGAATTTGAAAACTGCTGTCTTGAAATAAAAAGTAATTATGTATTATATAAATTCTAACCTACTAGAAGTTAATAATTATGACGACAGGCGGCGGCACAGGTGTAATATGTTTAAGCTCAATTATACGTGACATAACCGTTAACACAGAAAACAGCTGTTCGAACCAAACTTAGGGGAAACACTATACTTGATTACAGGTGACTTACCATTGGGCCATAACCATAACCATAGACACCAATTGAATCATGGGGTTTATGGCAGCGGTTATGGTTATGGCATTGTGTTAAGACACGTACAATTTAAGCTTTACATCAAGCAGAAATCACGTTTACTTATTTAAAGATGGTCACATCATTTGTAAAAATGTTATTGCATTCAACAAACGCCCCTTGCCAACTGACAAAAGCAAACATGATTTTAGTTTTTTATTTTACACAGGGTGTACGCCGGCAAGGTATACTACTTTGTTTTGCCTCCATTTTGGTAAACATTAGTCTTGACAGTTTATATTTGGCAATCGTGAAGTTGAGACATGGCAAATTTATTATGGAAAAATATTCGGTAAGCCAGCTTGTTTTAATCGCTAAAACAATTTATTAAAATCAATCATCCATTACTGTAGCGATAAAAGTTAAGTGAAATTTTTTGGAGTAACAACGTGCCAACAAGACGCACTGTTTATAGTGTATGTGTGAATGATTTCGAAGAAAGAGGGACTGTAGGTGATAGGCCCAAGCAGGGACCACAACGTACTTCACATGGTGTAGCAAGGACAAAAACGAATAACATTTAAACATTCACCAGTAAACAGTAGGTACCCTCACGGGTGGCCCACCGTCTTTTCAGAGCAACCAATCGGCTTCCGCATAATAATATACTAAGAGCAAGAAAGTATTAGCAACAGAGGCAGCAACAAAAGGGACCAAGTGGGTTGTGAGCTAGCTGATGCCAGAAAACTGCAGCTGCCCTACTGGTACTCGCAAACCACAACCAGCTCACAGGGCAGTAAGCACCAGCTCAGTGAGCACCCTAACGCTCGTTTTCATTTCTGCAAATTCCTGATTAAATAATAGTCGATACACTTCGTCAGTATGTGCCTTACATCCTCCCGCCGCACGTGCAATCCAGAGTCGCGGGCTGGTCCCATTGATGTAAAAAAAACCTTAAACAAACCATAGATTACCAGTTAGATTCCCCAGTGCAGGCCAAAATCTGGGCGTTTACGTGCAATTGTCGCATCTTGTCTAGTGTGTTCTCTACCTAGCATCTACACTTGACTTGCCCAGTGTCCCTATCTACAAAGTCAGAAGCAAAATTATATATAAGAGCACGGAGTAGTATTCTATTTTTGACCTCAAAAATTATTGCTAGACGTACCTCTGCTAAGCCAATGGGTGCTACAAGATTGGGCTAGCAAGACTGGTCAGCGCCCGAAACAGCAAGTACCAACTCAGTGAGCCCCATCAATATCAGCCTCCACTAAGCCCATTCTTTTTTCTATGCAATTCAACACTAAGAGACTAAACGTGCCCAGCCTCATATATGTTAAATCGACCATAAAAATCCCACTAATATTCTGATTGCAACCGTTTAGATAACTGTCATTCCTAATCCCTGCAAACCACTAATTAAATCAAGGGCGACACCTTTCGCCAGTTTGAGTCTTTCGTGCCCTCACAAACACGCGCAATCCTGATTTGTGGACTGAACCTTTTGATGCAAGAATGCATTGATCAAATATTTTCAAACCATACCTCCACACAATGTAATGCATTACTGCATAAGTTGGGGGCATCCGTCAACCAAAAAAAATTTTGGTTTAAATTTTCTTTTGTCGAAACTTTTTTACTCTTTTTATAAAAGATTCCGTCAGTTGACTTTTCAGCAATTAATTTCCATATTTTTGCATTGGCCTGTAAACAGTTGATATTTAAAGAAATACCCTCATTACGGCTTAATTTTCATAAATTTTATGACGTGCCATATAAATTTCTTTAAAATTTTTATCTGCATGATTGTATCTTCTCAAATTACGGTGAAATTTTTAAAACAATAAAATATTTTAGTCACACTTGCAAAGAAATGTAATATTTTTAAGGAAAATATCATTTTTTAACAAAAGTTTTATTAATTAGTCATCATATACATACATATGTATGTTATCCGAGTAGCTTTAAGAAACAATGTTTAAACTTAAAACTAATAAATTTTAATTATTTTCCAATATGTATTTTTATTTTCTCTGCCCTTCTACTGCAAGGACGAACAGATGATAACTTACTGGCGCTTTTAAGTTGGGCCCTTAAAGGTCAGTCTTATGAAAAAGAAATATATTTTTTTAAACATTTTTTTTTTGTTTTGCCAATATTGTGATTAATTTGGGTAAATCGTAAACAGCTTGTTAAACATGCTGTAATATATGTTCATAAATTTGCGCTTGGAAAACCTTTCATTAAAAACGGATGATTAAGAACCCAAAAAAAGGAAAAAGACACAGAAAACATACACTAATAATCATGGCAAACTATGTTTATCTTTAACAACAGCGATAACGTCATATTAGAGACCATTAACCCAATTTTACTTTCTTATATTTTTTTGGTCTTCCAAACCAGCATAAGAAATAATAAAGAATCTGCTTTCAATAAATGAAACCCTTTTTATAAAAATTAATTCTTGAAAAAAATGGAAAAAATTAATAAATAAATGTTCACATAAATTCAAGGAAGTGCCATAAATTTTTCGCAAATTTTTATGAATTTTGCGTAACCCGCTACTGAACATCATAAATTTTTATTGGTAAAATAAAACTATCTGCTGGGCATGTGCTGTAATTATTGTTTGTGAGCCAAAAGTAGTGAATAGGGTAACATACGTCCTTTGTTTAATGCAAATATTTGTTTAATGAAAGAAAGAAATTTAATTTCTTACATGAGTTATGTACTTGTTAATAAACATTTTCTGAAGATCTTTCCCAACCATAACAAAACAAAGGGGTTGCTTTACATGACACTGCTTTTACCAAAAGGTACGAAATTTAAAAAAAAAATTAAAATGCAACATAAGCATGCATTTTAGTCTTATTGCTTACCCCTTTCTTTTGAAATTTATAGGCATTTTTTATTTGGTTTCCTTAGCTTCTTAAACAGCCACAAAAGAGATGGTAGTAAGAGTTAGTGTTGACGTTTCCAAAGAAAGAGACAAATACATATGAATTGCACCAGACTTAGTTGACTAAAAATTGCTAAAAGTTAAGTAAGGAGAATTAAAAGATGTTCGTCCGCCTGGAAAAGGTTTTTATGTGTTATAGAGAGCCAAAAATTCGGCATAAAAAGGTTTTTTAGTGATAAGCGGCTTATTCCTTTACAAAGTCTCCACACAAATGTTCTTTCACGTAAGCTTCATTGACCACAACTGCCTCATTTTTTGCTTTAACCTTACAAAATTTTGCATCTTTTCAAGGTCTTTTGCAACCAATTATAGTAGTATTAACTTTCAACTTTTTTCATTGACATTTGATGACCACTATATTCTTTTGTTGCCCCCTAAGTACAAAAACCCACAGAAGAAATACAAAGTTAATTTCAATTAAGAAATTTGCAGTCCTAATTAAAATTTTATTAAATTTCAACCTGCAAACAAATTGATAAAATCAATTAAGGAACACAACGGATCTAAACTCAACACAACTGATCTAATCTCAATACACCTCAACGATCATAAGCAAAGGCAAAACAAAAAAAATAAAAAAAAACAAAAAAAGGAGGAAAAATTAAAAAAAAAACAAAAGAAAATAGTGACCCACTCAAGGATTGAACCTGGCAGCTTCTGATTGCCAGGCAGCAAGAGTAACCACTGCACTACAGAGACATTGCATTTTCGAAGTTTAAGTTCATGGTGGAATAAGAAGGTGGAACGTCCCTAAAACAACAACTTCCTGTAAAGTTTCAGCATGTATTTTGTTGTTGCTAATTCCAGCATGGTTGTCGAAAATGTAGCGAACACACATCCACACAGTATACACAACCATTGTATAACAAAAACAAGTGTCCAAGCTAAGCTAGAAATCATATGGCGGAAATAGAAGTCAGCTGATCAGTTATTCCTACCTTGTTGAATATACCTTGTTTAAGTTCTTGTTAACGTAAAAACCAAAAGCCTTATTTTTTGAAGCTTGCATATGTGGTGATTTAATTAACAACAAACTAAAGCCCACCAATAATGGTTATCGTGTCTATATGGGTAAATTAACTAAAATACAAAAAAAATATATCAGCTTTCACTGTTTAACTGGCGGTAAAGTTCTCGAAGAAATTGATAATTGTCTTAGTAGTCTAAAAAAATATATATTAGTAGAGTAGCTGAAGCAGCCTCTTTATCCTTGATGCAAGAGTTTTTTCTACAGAAGACCTTCTGAGAAAAAAAAAAAACCAGAAGAAAATGGCAAAAGGAAAGATCGCCCTGATCTTAAACCAAGCTAAAGGAATAAAACACATTTCAGAACTTTGCTGGAGGCACAAGGAATACCAGGGTTTTGCGAAAGAAATGAAGCAGTAAAATGTAATCTCTATTTCAATTATTAAAAAAAACGTTTTCCCTTCCAATTAGAGTTGGATTAATCGGTTAGCTGCCTTACACTGCAAAGATTATAATTTTTTAAGTCTAAGTAGTTTTAAAGTTGTCTTAGTAAAGATAGATTTTAAGTTTGGAAAATATCCTTCGATAGTGAAATTTTGCAGACCTATAAGTACAGGGTGTCTGGTGGCAAATTTATATTTTTAAATACAAATATTTCAAAAAGTAATCATTGGTGCGGAGGAAGGGTGGCGCCGTTGGAATTATCGATTGTGCGGATTTGTCAGTCACGATGTTGCAGTGGTCGGGTGAGCATCGCGCGTTCGCTGGGCAATGATTCTTACGTAGTTGCTCGTCGACAATTTTGTTCAATACGTGATGGACTAAGTGCAAATTTAATGTGTTTGTGGGTGCACAGATTCCGCGCAACTGCTTCCGTTATGAATGTCCCAGGGACCAGTCGATCTTAAAGAAATCCCAAAAACATTCAACTGGTTGAAAGCAGTTTACGCGAAAATCTGCGACTTTCAATACGGAAAAGAGCAGCCTCATTGAGATTTTCGTTATTCATAAAATTTTAAAAAAGGATCTGAAGTTTCATCCTTTTAAAATTCAAATCGTTCAAGAACAGAAAGAAACGATGGTTGGAGCGTTTTTGCACTGTAAGTCCAATTTTTTAAAGCGACAAGGCTCATTTTCATTTAAACAGCCACGTCAACAAGCGAAGCTTGCATTACTGGTGTCTAAGAACCCGCAACCCTCAATTGAAGCATGAAAAATTATTGCATTGCCCCACGGTAACTGGTGGGTGTGCCTTATCCACCCATGAGATAATTGGACCATTTTTTTCGAAAATTTTTTAGGCCAGGCGACGAAAGTCAACGGTGCAAATTATCGACGAAAGATTACGGAATTCTTTTTGCCAAACCTGCGAGTTCATCCATCTTACTCTTCACACACGTGGTTTCACAGCTAGAGCTTTGAAGAATTTGTTTTGGGAAAATTTCCCCCAAAAACTGGTCAGTCGCTTTGGGAACATCCCATGCCCACCGGGGCCTACCTCAAAGAAAGTGTTTATAATGACAATCCCCAATCTCTTGTGGCTTTAAAGGAAAATATTTGTCCAGAAATCAGCTCAATTGAACAAGTTTACTGCAGCGTGTGGCGCAGAACACAAAGTTTCGTTGTGAGCAGTGTGTTGAACTCGACAGAAGACATCTTAATGACATACTCTTTAAAAAATAAAATCCCCATCTCTATTCTATCGTTCAATGCTCCTAATTGAACTTCGTGTCAACTAATTACTTTTTTATTTAAGTTTGGAAATATGTATTAATCTGCCACCAGACACCCTGTATATTACCAATTATGTCAAACTTGTTCAAAAGATTGTTCAAACTGGTTTTGGCCTTTAATGACAGAAACTGCATTCCCTAACAACAATTTGTCTTTAGACAACAACATAGTGTTATCGACCAAATGCAAGGAATGGAAAAAATTATGGGAAAAGCCTTTGAGGCACTGTTAAAAGAACGCTTACAAATGCCAACTTTTGCTCCACTAAATAAATGTGAAATTATTTAATATTATGTGGACAAGTACTTTAAAAAGCTGGACACCCATCCAGATCCGCTCACTAGAAACAGGTTACAACTTGGCATCCGAATTTTCGTTTTCATTAATTTAAGAACTTAAATTTTATTCTGGCACTGGATTGACTAACATTTATTATTATAACGCTCAACAAAATTTTACATATCCCTATAACATTGTTTTAAACTATATCCTATCCATTATGCACCATGCGACGCCCACAAGTTTTTATGAAGCGAGAACTCAAAATTTTAGGTTTACAACGAGTTCCAAATATTATTTAGGATTTCCCCAATATTTAGAAATTTTTGCACTACGAGAAAGTTTTGTTTTCAGTAGCCCTTATAATGCATTTAGTTGTAGGTAGCCAATGGTTATTCAGATGTATAAGGGAAAACGAAACCCAAAACAGTTGAATAACAAAAAAAGGTTTGCTGAATTTTTAAAGAACTCTTGAATGTTTGCGTTTGTTTATAATAATTTTCAATAAGTTTATTGAAGTAATTATATAAAGGCAGAAAACATTCATGCTGAATAAAACTTGCTTTGCCTGCAAAAATATAAACAGTGCCACAAGAAATGTTTGTAAAACTCTGCCTCTACGGTTAAAAATTGAAAAAGCAAAAAAATCTGTGCTTCTTATCCAATTCAACAACCACATAAAAACACCCCAAATATTTAACACGCCTTGAAAACAGTATTACCAACCTAATTTTCTATTTTCTCTCCTTTCTTTTTTCCAATTATAACTTTTTATTCTAGTTAGAATATATTTTCTATTAATGGCCGTACAAAAACAAAAACAAACACAATTAAAGTTTTGATTTAAAATTTAAATTCTAATTAGTCAATAAAACAAACGATTACAGCAGGACTTGTTTTTGTTTTTTATGTAGTGATTTCAAGTTGAAATTTTACTACCAAGAAGCAATGACTTTTATTTTTGATTTGGTTTTTGCAAAATCATTAAAGTTTAATCAATCATCTTCCCACTTTCTTTTTAGCACAACCAAATTCATGTTAGCCAGTAGTGTTTAAGCGTGTTTAGCTTTTAGAAGTGAATAACACAAACACACATACATACACACATCCATTAAAATATGTTTATGTTAATTTGTACCCCCCACAGATGTCCTTTTGTGAATTTTTAATTTTTTGTTTACTTCATCTAAAAGCTTTGGTATGCATGTGTGTTACGCTGGCAGATATATTAAGTTTGTGTGTGTGCGTGTGTTAGTGCATTTAATTTAAACTTTTAAAATGTCATTTGTTTATTGATTTTTAATCTATTGGCTTGTAAAGTGATACGCATCTATGTATCTGTCCAAATGTCTGTCTATTGGCCTTTCTATTAGCCATTAGGTTTACATTTATAAACGTATGTTAGTTAATGTATCTGTTTGTTTATTTGTATTTGATTAAAGTTCTTCTTGTTGTTGGTCAATATTGTTGTTGTTTTGTACACAATCATGCTACTTGGCGGGATATCATTTGATTAGTCTGCTGTTTTGCATAGTGAATTTGAAATTTTGTCAACAAACATTATTATAAATTTTCATTAAGATGACTTTTATGTTACTGTGGTTGTTGTTGTTGTTGTTGCCACTACTGATGTTGTTAATTAACATTGGCCTTAGACTGTTGCTGGCAAATTAACTCTCTGTCTTCAATTTAAGCTATTTTGATAAACAATTATTTACAATTAATTTGTAAATTTTTTTTTGTGGAGTCATTAGAAGACGAAGAACATTTTGGAATTAACAATTAAATTCGTTATGCCATGTTTTATTAAATTTAAGCTTTAATAACAAAATGAAACTTTATAAACAGGTAAAAAAATAGTTTTTTATAAGTTTTGTTTTTACAAAAGGGTAGAAAAATTCATTAAAAATGTTAACGCATTTTAGTTATTACAATGAGAATTTTTTGCGTCAAAAAATCGGCTCTTTACTGGTTAAATTTTGAAGGCGAAAATATAACATTTTTCTCTTTGTAATTTTTTCCCAAGATCCACTTGAATTACGCTGTAAAAATTTTGCGATAACAAGTATTCAAAGAGCTTTGTCTGATCGCCATAGAAAATAAACTTTCTTAGTGGCCGCATCTACCTTTTCACGTGATCCTTAAGTTTTTTTTGGCGCCGGAAATGCACTTTTTTTTAAAGGGTAATTTTTTTATTTTCATAAGGATTCTTCTGGCATTATTTTAGGTGTTCGACGCATGTTACAGAATAAAGTTATGAAAGAAAAATTACAAGTTGTAAATGTAGGTGTAAGCTTTTGAAAAATGTCGACTAAAGCGTTTTCTTTGGGTAAAAAGAACTTTTTAAAACACCTTAAAAAATGGGGGTTTGCATTGCAGCATAACTATATATAATACAAGAATGCAATTTATTTACAAATATTTCCGTTTAGACTAAGTTTTTCTTTTTCGTTTTCTTTCTTTGGAAATTTTTAAGTATTATTTTACTTTCAACTATAAATAGAAGGTGGGCCAAAAGAAGTCATCCGAATTATTAAGCCCTCTTTTTTTATAAATTAAAAACTTTCATTCTGTTTATTTGAACCTTTAGAATTTCAGTGGTCAAGTCGGGAATATGATATCGGCCAAATGGGCACCGTCACAATTGATTGCTCTACGGGCTCGTTTTATTGCATTTTTCATCAGTTCGGCGAGAGCTGTAGGCGACAGATTCTCGCACTCGTATCGAATGTTGTCCTTGAGGGCTTCCAGGGCCTCGGGCTTATTCACGTAAACACGTAACTTCGAAAAAACTCACAAATAAAAATCTGGAACGGTTAAATCGGGCGATCTTGTGGGCCAATGTAAATCGCCAAAACGAAAGATAAGGCGACCCTGGAACGCCGCCTTCAGAATATCGGTTGAGGCTTGCGCAGTGTTTGCCGTTGTTACGTTTTGTTAAAACCGCATATCCTCCAGTCCTAGTTCGTTTAATTGCGTCAAATAAACTCGGCTAACATGGCCCTATAGAGCGCACCGTCCACTGTTGTCGTTTGATCAGCGGCATCCTCGAAAAAATGGACCGATGACTCCTTCAGCGTGAATGGCGCACTATGCAGTCACTTTGAGCGGGTAATGGCTCCTCGTGCATCATTTGTGGATTTTCGTTGCCCCAGAAGCGATATTTTTACCGCTGATGTGTAAATGAGCCTCATCGTTCGTTTTGATTTTGGTCGAAAAATCGTCCACTTCGGCCTCGAGATTAAGCATAGCGAGTTTATCGCTACATGGCTTGTTCACTTGTATTCTACAGCTGTCTAATAGAAGAAGCACCTTTTGTGGTTACAAATTTAATGTGTTTATTAATCTGTAGTCTTGTAAAAACAGACGATGAGGCTATTAGTAGAGTATTCATTTAATCAGGGTTTGATATAATTCAAGCAAGTTATTAATCAATTTTGTAAATGTAATTTCGATCGAATATGCGTTTAAAGGTTTTTAATAACTCTATTATTTAGAATAACTGGAACTCAAATAACGCACAATTGGTGTATAGATTAAAAATTCAATTTTATTACAATTTTTATTTTTTTAACATGTTTTTTAACATTACCTTTTTACTTTTGTGTTGATCAAGCTGGTTGGCGGTGCTTTAAAAGTATTCAATTACGCTTTGGGTTATCCACTTTTTCCTGTAAGCAATAGGTGCAAAAACGGGTTTCTTTTATAGCGTTTAAGCAAAATTTGGGGGTAAAAATATATCAGAGTCTCTCGGGTTCTCACCACATTCCATTCATATAATTTCCCATGGTCTTGTAAGCTCTTGCTGCGTAAGATTTTTAAGAATTTTTCTGGTTGATGGGTATGTTTGTATAATAAATGGATCCGTGAAACGTTTTTTGTTATTGAAAAGTTGCTTAATTTTATTATAATGACTGAAACTATGCTAATTGAACTTTAATCACAAAAATACGTGGGCACCCAGCCAGACGGACGGACCGACAAACTTTTATCGGCGCTTAAGAAATGCTTCGGAATGTGGCTAGGACAGTACTATTTTTGGGAATAACAAACTTTTGCACAAACACATAAAAAGTGGTGTGAAAGAGTAGTTTAATATTTTTGTCAGATGTAGTTTAATCGACTAATGTAACAATATGTACATATTTAGAGTTAGTTATAACCAAACAACAGAGTGATGTTCTTTTTATAAGAAAAAACACGTATAACGTCCAAAACGATTACTCTCAATCGACTTGTAAAAACAGCATATACAATTGTAGTTTAAATTTTTCGTTAAGAAAGAACAACTTTTTCTGTTATAAACCTTTACTTAATAAGTGTAATCAAAACTTGTATACTCTGTTATACATTTCGTACACATCTATCCTTATTATGAAAACTGTCCTAAAGTTTAACTGTTACCATATCCTTAAATATAACACATTAACCTAAAAATAGAACTGGGAATAGATTCAAAATAACAACATTGCATAGAACACATAGAAAGGAACAACAAAAAAACTGGTGTAAAAACAAACTATACAAACACATTGCAAACAATCAGACAAATGTATAACAACATGTAACGTTTAATTGTAGATAAATATGTTTTGTTATTGTAGTTTCTAATACATAAAAATTAACACTCAAAATTCTGGTTGGCTGAGTTAAATATTAAGGAGAAAAAAGCATTATTAATATGACACTCAAATATTGCATTTAATAGTTTAAGCTACCCGCCACTAGATGGCGCATATAGCTGTAATATAAAAATAATCATACGAATAGTGGTCTGTCGTCTGAGTGTAAACACGATGTAACTAAACCATAAAACAGAAAATAGGCGGGACTCTAAAATATGAAAAACTGTTGAGGATTCCGTGGGAATGTTGCAACCCGCAAACAAAGTGGTGCAAGAAGTTAGATCAGGTAGTTGAAATGGTGTTTGGTTTTCAGATGCATATGTACCTTTTTGTTGTTTGAATTCCTAGCTGCCGGCCACCGATTCCTGTAATTTGGTTATGTCTAATTCTAGTTATTATGATGTTTTTTTTTGTTAACTGTAACACACTAGAAACTTACCTTATAATAAAAAAAAAAAAAGAGTTGTTTTAAATTGTATTTTGTGTTTTAATTGTGATCTTGATGTTATTTTAAATTTATTTGTTTGGCAGTAAAGCTTTTGTAATTTTCGTGTTTGTGTTAATAAAAATTGTGAATCAGCTGTTGTTAGTGGTGGCAAACGTTAATAAAAAGTTGGAATGTAAATTTTTACAGTGCTGTATTCATTGAACAGTGTTATCATGCATGTATGTAAAAAGGGTCACTAGGAATTTCGGAAGAGAAAAATTGCAAATATTTTCTCTTTAGTTACAGTAAAAAGTACATAAGTAATTCAACGTAGAGAGAGAGATAAAAGATTTATATTTATGTTTGTAGGTTGGTTCTATGTCTTTTAGCAGTATATCGGTTCTTGTTTTTTGTGCATGTAATTTTGTGACTTACATTTTCAGTTAGAATAACGTTTAAGAATAAGAAAAAAATGTTTCTAGAAAATGCCAAGAGGTTTTGATGTAGAGAAAGAGAATTTAAGCAGGCATTCTGGAAAGAGACGTGGTACTAAGAAAGTCGCAAATTTTAATGTGCGCAGAAATAGAATTCTATCATTAAAATTAAAATAAAAAAAAAAAGTACAGTAAAGTCATCAAAAAAATTTTTTTTTTAATTAAGTAAAACGATTAAAAACTAATTTAAAAGCAAGTGTTTTAATACATAAAATAGTATTAAAAACATTCATGTTAAAAACATAACATTAAATCAAAACATTTATTTAAAAATCAATAAAGACAGTAATTAAATTAAAAACTTGTTAATTAAAAGAAAAAGAAAAGAAAATTAAATACTAGAAGAAAAACTAAAACCGTTAACTGGAAAAACGAAGCTCAAAGACCCACGTGGGACCTTAACCTGAAACTGTTGCCGGAAGTCCAGTGGAGCAGAGAAGAAGAACCCCAACCCATAAACACCAATCATAAGCAGTAACAGGTATTTAGCAAGCCTCGAAATTATCTATTGAGATACCCGTACTCATAATTTGGACGGAACTGTGCTGGTGCATTCCACAACAAGCAGTATTAGTTCAGCCAGGGTGTGGATAGTGCGGGGTGGTTAGGAACACCACTAGTTTGGGGTGAGCTTACGATCCACGGGTGGAATTCAAGACAGTAAGGTGAACAACCATATTTGCCATAAAAATCAAATTTTTATTTCAATTTATAGTAAAAAGCCATTAGGGTAGTATCAATTTACGATAGGTATAGATATATAAGCAATTTACTTAAAATTCCTTGTTGTGTCGTTTGTGTGTTGTATTTGTGTTGTTTTTGTGTGCGTGTTAAAAAGAAAAAAAAAAAAAGTATAGGTATATTGTTTTGTAAAAGGATCTAACTCAAAAATTGAGATAAAAAGAAAAAAAGTAAAAATTTATTGTGTAACCTGAAAAGTGATTTTAAAAATTCAGGAGATTGTAGTACACCTTCAAGGAGCTCTTTTAGGGTAGTGAAAACGTAATAGAAAAATTGAGAATTAAAAAGAGAAAAAGTTTAATAAATAGAAGTAGTTTGGTCCTTAGTATTCGTCAAGTCAGGAGTATTGTTGAGTCAGGATTTTGTATGTATGTCAGTCTTTTTAAATATTGGTGTGTATGTCGTGTGATGGTTGTTAAATTTGTCCAGGGTCAAATTTTAATGAACTAAAGGAAAGTTTTTATATATGTAATTTTATGTATTTATTCATTTTTACGTTCGTCTAACAAATGATATAAAATTTCTTATTATTCAAAAGTGGAAAAGAGAAATTTACTATTTTTTTAAATTTGTGAAAAAAGGAGCTAAATTTTATTCTTAAAAAATATTTTTAGAAATAACTGTTTGAAATAAGAGAAAAGGAAATAAGAATTAGTGACATATAGAGTAAGCCGGAGACAGAAGACCGGAAATAGAAATATAAAGATTGAAATTTGGTTTAAAGTAAAGTAATAAGTATATATTTTAAAATACTAACTGAAAATTGTACTAGTTTTAAGATTTAGTGTAGTGTTAAATGTAAATAAATTATGTAATTGTGTTTGATTGGAAATTATGTGTTGCTAAATTATTTTGAAAGGATGAAGGCAAAGCAAGTCGTGCGGCAGAGGAAGATGTGAGAAGGTGTAAAAGTTGGCCGGAGTAATAACGAATGGGGTCATCGTAAAAGTGTTTTGATGACTACGGTAGGGAGGGTAACGTCCATGGAAGTACCATCTGTTCCATGAACCAGGTATTTTGTTATGTATGTGCGTATATGCTTGAGTGTAGTTTAAAAATTTTAATTTGAAATATTTAGAGCTGTGAGTATAAATTTTTTTATTGTGCGGAGTATTGGTTAGAGGTATGCGGGTTGAGTTCCCACGCCTGTGCTCCGAGCTAGTTGAGGTGGCATCCCTAACCCCAAATGTAATTTGGACCAAAAAGATTCGTAACAATAAAATGGCGCCCAATTTTCAAACCAAAGAATGAACCTTTAAATTTCAAAATTCAATAGCCCAAGTTTGTTGAAGTTTGAAGGATGTACTAATATTAGAGTCTTAGTAAAATAACTGATACTAATTGCTTCTAATGCTAAAAGTACACCCTAAAAAAAAAAAAAAAAAAAAAAAAAAAAAAAAGCTAACAAACGCTTAAAATGAGTCTTACTCTAAATTGAAAAGGGGATAATTGCTCAGATAAAGCTAAATCAATTTACAAAAATGTTAACTTTTAATAATTTTTTTTTGCTGTTTGATGGTAAACTGTCCTAACCGGAATGTGGAGTTAGTTTGCATGTTTACATCAAAACTGTTTGAAGAAATTAAATATATACATATTTTTTTTTGTTTGTTGCTAAATTTTTTTTATGATAATAGTGATATAAGATTGTCCTAACCAAAAATCTTGGAGTTAGTTTGCATATCTTATACACTTGGTATAAAGTTATTTTTTTTTTACACAGTACATAACAAGATATTAAGAAGACGTTCATTAAAAGCCAGTAAATAACCGAAAGATAATATTGTCGCAACGATAAGCTACTTTACCTAAATCCTTATACATATATGAAATTGTTGAAAAATACAAACTGATTTTGTGGTTATTGTTATAACAAAGTTTTATTAAGTGATTAACTATTTTGTGTTGTTTTATTAGATACAAATTATTCTTAATTGATACGTATTTCGGTGTATTTGTTTGTAAGTTTTGTGTATTTTTTAGTGTTTTTATTTTGTGTATTTGTGATTTGTTTAAAATATATATTTGATTTACATTTTCTTAAATTTTAGCCTACAATATAACATTTTTTAAATCGTATTTTTTTTTTATTTTATTTTTTTTGTTAAATTAATTAAAAATCAAATAAAAGGAAAATTACAAAAGTTTTAATTTTAATTGGGTAAAATATTAGAAGTATTAAATATGCCAGTTGATAGAACACCAGTTGGAGAAGGTAGTGAACCTAGGGAAGTAGGAAGTTTTATAGATTTGTCGGACACAATTAAGGCATACCAAATTGAGGTTCCAAAATCCGGAGAGGCTACCGGAGGTATAAATCACCCAACGGGGGCGATTCCTAAAGTAGTGCCTCCACCTCAGAGATATAATGTTCCACCACCTGATGTTCCACATTCGCGAAAAGGTTTTTCTGTAGGTAATAGTCCAAGGGCATACACAGGAGTGATCCGCGAGCTTATAACTGAAACAAATAGAGAGTATCAAAATGAATTAGAAAAAAGAATAAATATAAAGATTCAAGAGAGTTTAGAAACGGGTTTTTCGAAAATGATAAAAGAAATGAAACAAATGAAATTGGCTGATGAGAATAGTGATGGCATTGATTCGATAGAGAGTGAAGAAGGAGCTAGAGGATCTAACCGCTCAGTAAACGGAAACGGTAAAGTTGAAACAATACGCAATACACAGCGAAGATTGAATTATAGGGGATCGCATTCAAATGGAAGTATAAACGATCCAGTAAACGGACCGCCAGAGAACGGTAATTCTCGTCGGAATCCAAATGCGAACTCCATCAGCGTGGACAAGTGGGATATAAGCTTTGACGGAAATGTCGACAAGTTATATATCGACGATTTTATTTTCCGCATTGAATATATGTGGAGATACCATTCATATTCTTGGCAAGATTTGCAAGGCGAATTTCACAAATTGTTAAAGGGCGATGCCAAGGACTGGTATTGGCTGCTTGTGCAACAGAGGTCAATAGAATCTTGGGAAGATCTTAAGAAAGCGCTTAGAGTACAGTATAGCTCTCATCGGAGCGAATACGAGATAATGAGAGACTTTGAAGAACGTCGTCAACGCCCTGGAGAATCTATAGACGAATATTTTCAAGCGATGAGAAAATTGAGGTCGCGGTTAAGAACACCCTTGCCCGAATATGAGGTAATACGAATTATGAAGCGAAACTTACGCCAAAATGTGTCCCAAATTGTGTACCCAGTACAGGTTTATTCGGTTGAGCATTTAAGAGACGCTTGTAAGGAAGTTGAAAAGACGTATTTTAGAAAGGAAAGTGCTTCAACGGTTCCTTCTGCACGATTCGGTCCGTCAAGAAAATATGTTGAGGAAGTCAGCCAAAACACTCCTATAGAGCAGGAAGATATACAGTTAGTAGATGAAATACGATCTGGAACTAATAAAACTTACTCTAAAGAAAACTCAATGAAGGTAGTATGCTGGAATTGTCGATTGCCGGGACATGTATTTACAGACTGTCCGAGTGTACAAAGAAACATATTTTGTTTCAAATGTGGTTTGATGGGTACAGTAACTCCCACGTGTCCCAAATGTACGGGAAACCGAATGGGGAGTGTGCCAAAAGTGGCGGAATCACGCTCCACACAAACACCCGCCAATCAGTAAAAGATATATCAGTCCAGACCGAATTTGTTAATGTATCTGAAAGTAAAAGCGATTTAAGAGATCAGGTTTTGTTAAAAAGAAATGAAAAGGCAAGCTATGTGATACCAAGACAGAAGGAAGAGAGTATAAATTTTAAACAAGGGACTTACGAGGCGCGGTTAAAAAGGTACAACAAAATTAGAAACAGAATATTTAATAATGAAAATAATAATAATTTGCTAAGGATTAAGAAAACTCGAAAGCGATATAAGGATAAAAAAGTCATTTATGGTGAGATCAATAGAACTGTCCAAAAATGCGATGCAATTTGTAACGAAATAGACCCTAGAGCATTCCTAAGCTTTAAAATAGGTAACTGTGTAGTAAAGGGACTGTTAGACACCGGTTCGTCAATTAGTTTGCTTGGAAAAAACTGTGAAAATATTGTAAACGAATCAGGACTTGAGATAAAACCAGCTTTTACCGAAATTAAAACTGCTGGGGGAAAAAGTTACCAGGTTGTAGGAAAAGTAGAAGTTGTGGTTCGGTACAATGGCGAAGGACAGGTAATAGTTTTCTATCTATGTCCGAATTTATACCAGCAAGCGTATTTGGGAGTTGATTTCTGGCGAAAATTTAAGATTGCGCCACAGATATTTAATATAGATGAGATTAATCATGAAACTATTGCAGAAAACTTTCCGCTCAAGTTTAACGAAGTTGAAAAACACCAACTAACGCCAAAACAGTCTGATCAGTTAGAAAAAGTCAAAGCTAAGTTTCGAAGTTTCGAACGTGATGGAATAGGCAGAACTGATTTAGAGATGCACACCATTGAACTCGTAGAAGGAGCAATGCCAATAAAAGAGCGACACTACCCTGTTTCACCTGCCGTCCAGAATCTAATTTACGCCGAAGTGGATAATATGCTACAGCTGGGAGTAATTGAAGAGAGCAACAGCCCATGGAGTAATAGATGCACTTTAGTAAGAAAGCCTGAAAAAAATCGACTATGCCTTGATGCGAGAAAGTTAAATGAAAGAACGATTAAAGACGCATATCCAATTCAAAACATAGAGGGCATATTAAGTAGGCTAGACGAAACTCATTACATCAGTAGTGTGGACTTAAAATTCGCATTCTGGCAAATTCAACTGGAGAAAAAGTCACGTATGTACACCGCCTTTACAATACCTGGCAGACCATTGTATCAGTATGTCGTTGTGCCGTTCGGCTTATGCAATGCGGCACAGCGACTATGCCGACTTATGGATAAGGTTATTCCACAAGAATTGAAACAAAACGTTTTCGTCTACTTAGACGATTTGTTGATAATCTCCGCAGATTTTGAAAGTCATATTGTTTTATTAGAAAAGGTAGCGCAATGTTTAAATAATGCCAATTTGACCATAGGTTTGAAAAAGTCTAAGTTTTGCTTTAAAGAAGTTGGTTATTTGGGTTTTATTGTAGGAGGAGGGGTGATGAAAACTGACCCTCGAAAAATAGAAGCCATTGGAGTGATATCATTACCTAAATCAGTGCGTGAAGTTCGTTGCTTTCTAGGTACAGCAGGGTGGTATCGCCGGTTTATACGAAATTTTTCATCATTAACCGCCCCATTAACCGACTTAATAAAAAAGGGTAAAAAGTTTGAGGTCACTAAAGAAGCAAGAGAAAGTTTTGAAAAGTTAAAGAAAGCATTGACTTCTGCTCCCGTGTTGGCCCATCCAAATTTTAGCAAAAGATTTTTTGTCCAATGTGATGCTTCGGATTATGGTGTTGGCGCAGTCTTATTTCAAAAAGATGAGCAAGGAAATGAAAAGCCAATATCTTTCTTCTCGCAAAAACTAAATGAAGCGCAAAAGAATTATAGCGTTACGGAGAAAGAGTGCTTAGCTGCTGTTTTGGCCATCAAACGATTTAGACCCTACATTGAGCTTATGCCTTTCACCGTTATTACAGACCATGCTAGCCTTAAATGGCTTATGTCACTAAAGGATCTAAATGGCAGGTTAGCAAGGTGGGCGTTAAAGCTACAAACATACGATTTTCAAATAGAGCACCGTAAAGGATCCGAAAATATAGTGGCGGATACGCTATCAAGGCTTGTAGAAGAAATAGCGATAAACAAGGAAGATATTTTAGGATTCGAAACCCTGGAGTTTGAGTCAGAAGAGTACCAGGACTTGGTAAATACGGTCATGAATAATATTGAAAAGTTACCTGATGTTAAAGTTGTAAATGGTATGGTTTTTAAGCGAAGTAAAATTGACGCCGAAACAGAAGATAACGAGGAGTTCAAATGGAAATTATGGATACCTAGCTCTCTCACAAATGCCCTAATTCAAGAAGCTCACCAGCCTGAAGACAAAGCCCATGGTGGAATAAACAAAACATTGCATCGGTTAAGAGTTAAGTATTACTGGCCAAATATGATAACCCAAGTAAAACAGTTCATAAACAGTTGTATCACATGTAAGGAAACAAAACCTACTAATATGAATTTGAGACCCGAAATTGGTAATCAGGTGGTTACCGATAGACCATTTCAGAAAATTTATATCGATTTTCTTGGTAAATACCCCAGATCAAAAAGTGGAAATGCCTATATTTTTATCGTTGTCGATCACATGACAAAATTTGTTTTTCTCAAGGCCATGAAAGAAGCCACGGCTTCAAATGTGATCAAATTTTTAAAAGAACAAGTCTTTCATGTGTTTGGTGTACCTGAGGTTATACACTCAGATAATGGAAAGCAGTTTACCTCAAAGGAATTTTCTGCTATGTTGCAGATATACAGAATAAATCATTTAAAAACTGCATTATACTCCCCTCAGTCAAACGCCTCTGAGAGGGTCAATCAGAGTGTACTCTCTGCTATCAGGGCATACCTACAGAACGATCATCGCGAATGGGATATTAATCTACCGGCTATAGAATCTGCTTTGCGTACTTCAGTGCATACTGCAACAGAACACAGCCCATTTTTTGCATTATTTGGGCATAATATGTTCACGTGTGGCTCGGACTATAAACTAGCCAGACAATTGAAAGCCCTAGATGACAATGAAATAGTTATTGAAAATGCCGACCGGATAAAATTGATAAGAGACAAAATAAAGGAAAATTTGAGTAAAACATATGAGAAAAGTGCATTACGCTACAACAAAAGGGCAAGAATGGTAAAATTCATCCCAGGCCAGGAAGTATTCAAGAGAAACTTTGTTTTGAGTGATTTCAAAAATAATGTTAATGCTAAATTTTGTAGAAAGTTTTCGAAATGCCGAATTAGAAAAGTTATAGGAAACAACATGTACGAGCTAGAGAGTCTGTCTGGTACACCGTTGGGTATATACCATACCAAGGATATTAAGCAATGAGGTTGTGATTTGATTTAATTTTTTTATATAAGAGTAAAGAGTACGATATATTGCATTTTTTTTTATTAATTTAGTTTGTTTATGTTTACTTACTTGTGCAAAATTTTTTTTTTGTATAATACTAGGTTGAGATGTCAGTCCGCAGTGTTAGTGCTTATATTTATCATGAAGGGGGGATACAATGAGTACATGATGACCATTGTAGGTTAAGAATGCCCGATCTGAAATGAAAATAACTTCCACAAAGTACCATCCATTATCAATAATTATTTGAACAGAATACTTCCCTAATAGATGAGGTGTTGAAAATTAATGGCCCGGCTAACTCTGCGAGAGTACTTGGTGTAGTGGGTGTAGCCTACGTTGGGCGCTGTGGTAAACATACCGTGCGCAACCATTTTTAGTATATATGGCAGGAATCTCACACTGACACTTTTCGGTAAGTACTGAAAGTGCCAGAGTTTTGTTGAGGATTCCGTGGGAATGTTGCAACCCGCAAACAAAGTGGTGCAAGAAGTTAGATCAGGTAGTTGAAATGGTGTTTGGTTTTCAGATGCATATGTACCTTTTTGTTGTTTGAATTCCTAGCTGCCGGCCACCGATTCCTGTAATTTGGTTATGTCTAATTCTAGTTATTATGATGTTTTTTTTTGTTAACTGTAACACACTAGAAACTTACCTTATAATGAAAAAAAAAAAAGAGTTGTTTTAAATTGTATTTTGTGTTTTAATTGTGATCTTGATGTTATTTTAAATTTATTTGTTTGGCAGTAAAGCTTTTGTAATTTTCGTGTTTGTGTTAATAAAAATTGTGAATCAGCTGTTGTTAGTGGTGGCAAACGTTAATAAAAAGTTGGAATGTAAATTTTTACAGTGCTGTATTCATTGAACAGTGTTATCATGCATGTATGTAAAAAGGGTCACTAGGAATTTCGGAAGAGAAAAATTGCAAATATTTTCTCTTTAGTTACAGTAAAAAGTACATAAGTAATTCAACGTAGAGAGAGAGATAAAAGATTTATATTTATGTTTGTAGGTTGGTTCTATGTCTTTTAGCAGTATATCGGTTCTTGTTTTTTGTGCATGTAATTTTGTGACTTACATTTTCAGTTAGAATAACGTTTAAGAATAAGAAAAAAATGTTTCTAGAAAATGCCAAGAGGTTTTGATGTAGAGAAAGAGAATTTAAGCAGGCATTCTGGAAAGAGACGTGGTACTAAGAAAGTCGCAAATTTTAATGTGCGCAGAAATAGAATTCTATCATTAAAATTAAAATAAAAAAAAAAAGTACAGTAAAGTCATCAAAAAAATTTTTTTTTTAATTAAGTAAAACGATTAAAAACTAATTTAAAAGCAAGTGTTTTAATACATAAAATAGTATTAAAAACATTCATGTTAAAAACATAACATTAAATCAAAACATTTATTTAAAAATCAATAAAGACAGTAATTAAATTAAAAACTTGTTAATTAAAAGAAAAAGAAAAGAAAATTAAATACTAGAAGAAAAACTAAAACCGTTAACTGGAAAAACGAAGCTCAAAGACCCACGTGGGACCTTAACCTGAAACTGTTGCCGGAAGTCCAGTGGAGCAGAGAAGAAGAACCCCAACCCATAAACACCAATCATAAGCAGTAACAGGTATTTAGCAAGCCTCGAAATTATCTATTGAGATACCCGTACTCATAATTTGGACGGAACTGTGCTGGTGCATTCCACAACAAGCAGTATTAGTTCAGCCAGGGTGTGGATAGTGCGGGGTGGTTAGGAACACCACTAGTTTGGGGTGAGCTTACGATCCACGGGTGGAATTCAAGACAGTAAGGTGAACAACCATATTTGCCATAAAAATCAAATTTTTATTTCAATTTATAGTAAAAAGCCATTAGGGTAGTATCAATTTACGATAGGTATAGATATATAAGCAATTTACTTAAAATTCCTTGTTGTGTCGTTTGTGTGTTGTATTTGTGTTGTTTTTGTGTGCGTGTTAAAAAGAAAAAAAAAAAAAGTATAGGTATATTGTTTTGTAAAAGGATCTAACTCAAAAATTGAGATAAAAAGAAAAAAAGTAAAAATTTATTGTGTAACCTGAAAAGTGATTTTAAAAATTCAGGAGATTGTAGTACACCTTCAAGGAGCTCTTTTAGGGTAGTGAAAACGTAATAGAAAAATTGAGAATTAAAAAGAGAAAAAGTTTAATAAATAGAAGTAGTTTGGTCCTTAGTATTCGTCAAGTCAGGAGTATTGTTGAGTCAGGATTTTGTATGTATGTCAGTCTTTTTAAATATTGGTGTGTATGTCGTGTGATGGTTGTTAAATTTGTCCAGGGTCAAATTTTAATGAACTAAAGGAAAGTTTTTATATATGTAATTTTATGTATTTATTCATTTTTACGTTCGTCTAACAAATGATATAAAATTTCTTATTATTCAAAAGTGGAAAAGAGAAATTTACTATTTTTTTAAATTTGTGAAAAAAGGAGCTAAATTTTATTCTTAAAAAATATTTTTAGAAATAACTGTTTGAAATAAGAGAAAAGGAAATAAGAATTAGTGACATATAGAGTAAGCCGGAGACAGAAGACCGGAAATAGAAATATAAAGATTGAAATTTGGTTTAAAGTAAAGTAATAAGTATATATTTTAAAATACTAACTGAAAATTGTACTAGTTTTAAGATTTAGTGTAGTGTTAAATGTAAATAAATTATGTAATTGTGTTTGATTGGAAATTATGTGTTGCTAAATTATTTTGAAAGGATGAAGGCAAAGCAAGTCGTGCGGCAGAGGAAGATGTGAGAAGGTGTAAAAGTTGGCCGGAGTAATAACGAATGGGGTCATCGTAAAAGTGTTTTGATGACTACGGTAGGGAGGGTAACGTCCATGGAAGTACCATCTGTTCCATGAACCAGGTATTTTGTTATGTATGTGCGTATATGCTTGAGTGTAGTTTAAAAATTTTAATTTGAAATATTTAGAGCTGTGAGTATAAATTTTTTTATTGTGCGGAGTATTGGTTAGAGGTATGCGGGTTGAGTTCCCACGCCTGTGCTCCGAGCTAGTTGAGGTGGCATCCCTAACCCCAAATGTAATTTGGACCAAAAAGATTCGTAACAAAACATTACAAAAACACAAAGCTGTTATTTACAGGCAGACGCTTTATTTGTTGACTCAAATGATATGTGCAGCAGGGGTATTTTTATATGTGCAGAGCAACTGAGTACTATTTTATAAGGGGAAAACATCGCACAAAAGTTTTTTGGATAGAAATTTGCAGATTTTTACATATTTTTTTATTTAAGAATCTGACTCATTTTTAAACGGATTTTTTCTGTTTTTCTTTTTAACATTTTAACGATAAGTGAAAAATAGTTCTCAATATTGTTTCTATATTGGTGATAATATAATTTTAGCTGGATACAACCCCATACTTTTGCACCTTGGCTGATGACCAGTTTCTTTTTATAAAAATGGTAAAAAGAAATTTAACAAAGCCGAGTTCATTCCCTTTTTTTGTTTAATATTTGCCGGTGCGTTTTTTTTGTCTAATATTATGTATGTATGTGCTCATGTGTTTCCTTCCAACAATACCGGTTTTCTAATATTTATGAACAAAAGTTTTTTTTTTAATATTTTCATGTTTTTAACCCTTTATTTTGCTATTTAAGGATCTTCTTTTTGGTGTTTACGTTGAAGTTTCTAAGCAAGTCTTGTTTTCAGCTGTTTATTTTGTCTGGTTTAATTTATTTTTCTTTTTTTTATTCTAAACAACATTTTTAATTTTAATATTTTTTTTTTTTTAATTTTGTTAGGGCATATGTACATACAAATGTTCGTGTTTGTATGTGCATACTTAAGTTTTTGATTGCCGGCCAAGTATTTTTGGTGGTCAAACGACTGTGTTGCTTCTTTAACTCTTTTAGTTACGCAATGTTTGGCACACGTGACACACGCATTTAACGAGTGCGTATTTACGATACAACGAAGTACGAATTATTTTCTTCTCAAACAAAACGAAAAATGTGAAAGTTTTAAACTTTTTGTAAAGTATCACAAATTAAAGTTTGTCGGCAAAGCGCATACATACATACATATATGTAGCCGAAAAAGCATGAATCCTTTTTTTACATACATACGAGCACATACATACATATATTAAGAAAGTGTATTTTTTAAATTATTGGGTTTTTTATTACACGTACACACATACATATGTACAAATGTGTATGTAATTTGGAAATAGATATGACCTACACAAATTCAAAAGAATGTTTTTGAAATATTTGTTTTGTTTAGATGGTGTTATTGATTTTTTTTATTAAAGAATTAAGTGGTTGTATTATAGAAATGTATTTAATTAAGGGAGTTGTGACAGCTTTATAGTAAAAAGGGTTGTTTTTTGCTACATGTGTTCCAAATTAAGTAAATAAGAAAATACTAGAGTTTTTGGAACTAAATCTTTATATTGTAATATTTGTCATATTTTCTTTTTCAAGGAAATTTCAGTATCACCTGAAATTTAAAAGAGTCAATCATCACAATTTTAAAATTTTACATCGAAGTTGAAAATAAAAAAATTAGTGGTGTTCTAATTCCAATTTTTTTCGGCGGCAATTGAAACGAAGGACTTACAATTTTAAAATTTACTTAAAGCTTTTACTTATGTTCGGTGCGGCTTAGCACGAAACTAGATCGTTTTGGCTTTTTATAGCGCAGCCTTGGCACAATAATTTATCAGGTGGTGTTGATTCTACAACAACAAAGTTTGGTGAATAAAATTTTCGTTTTTGTTGTAGTTTTCGTTGGCTGAGTTGTCAAAAAAAGATACGTAAAAGTAAACAACTTTGATGACCCAGCCTCGATTTATGCATGAAAAAAGTAGATCAGCTGTGCTCGTAACACCCCCTGGTACAAATAATTTTACCATGAGCGCAGCTTTGCATATCTTTGCTTTGGAAAATATAAGGCTTAAAATGAACTTAAACGTGTGTTTTAATCTGCTGTACCATTTTAATCAAAAATATAATTTTTATTTATTTGGTTGTTTGGTATTTTTACACTTAAGGTGACGATTAAAACGTTACTTAAACGTTTAAAAAATAAAGCTACGAAATAATTCGTGTCTGTACTTGGTATATTTTTATTTAAAATTTGGTGAACCAAGTAAAAACTTACTTGGAAGTGGTAAGGCATTTCAAATTTCTTACTTTTTCAGCTACTATTACATACTGTCTGTATTACTTAGGAGTTGTTAGATAATGAGTCATTTCTTATGTAAAATTTAGGCAGATAGTTTCAGTTTAAAAATTTCTTAACCTATTCTCAGTTAATATTTTAAGCCAGTTTTAAAGAAAGAAACTTTAAATGCAACAATAAGTACCTAAGGTCCCCAGGAAAAGGTTATTTTAATGCCAATAAAGTAATAGCTTATGTAAGTCCCTCTTTGTAAGCAAGCATGATAATTACGTGCCTCCAATGTCATCGCCATGTTAAAATAATGGGTTAAAATTCTAATCAGTAAAAGTTTTTTGGATTTAAACTCATTGCAAGGCAATGTAAATTTTTGCTGGGTAGCTATTGATCGAGAATACCTAGCGCCAATTTTAAGAACATTTGTTTGTCTTTCGCCTTGCCTTGTCTGTGTGATTTTGTAAAAACCATCTGATTCCTCGGTTCGCATCTACGATAATTTTAAACTGCAAAAAGTATCTCATTCATAAGGGGAAAAAAAGTCGGCGAGAGCACGCGCTTTTAGATATGGGCACATTGATTGTGACGGGTGTGGCCCATTTTACATATATTTTTTATTACAACTCAAACATTTCAAATTTTAATGTGAAATTTCATCCAAGGATGATGTGTGTTTTAAATGTTTAGTTTAAGGCAGACAGTAAAAAATAGAATTTCTATAAGCTTGTAACGGAAGTCAACATAAGAGTTCGATTTAAAAGATCTCAGAGTTTGGAATCTTATAACTCAAATTGTCTTAAAAATCGTTTAAATATTTCTTGATAGTATGTCAAGCAAAATTTCTGCAAAAAACAATTCCTTCTAAAAAAAAGATTTTTGGGATATATGAGTGGTATGAGATTTATATATTAACTCACAAAAAGAAAAATGCATTCTTAAGAATGTAGTAGTTTTTAGCGCTTTTCCACTTAATATAAATAAAATATGTACTAATTTATTAATGTCGTTAATTTTAGACGTGTTTTTAAATGAACATTATTTTTCCCTACATTTTATCGATAGATTTTGCTACAGCAGTAGGGTCGAGGCTTATATTGTAGGGTTTAACATAAATAAAAAGGGAGCTCAAAAAGAAAACCTTAAGTCCCCAAGGAGCTCTAAGCAATTTTGTGTAGCATACGAGTTACCACAACGTATAGCATTTTAAACTTCTGAGCTTTATCTGGTATAACAGCAGAAAAAAAACATCAGGCACTAGCCTGTGCAAAAGCTACTCAGTGACATATGAAATTTTTAATCGATCCAATGTTTTCCAGCATGAGCTGCAGTTGCTGTTTTTCGCAACCCTGATCCAATGGAGGTGTGCTTGCATGCCTGAGTGTTCCGTTAGTACATTTGTCACCTTATTTCGTTGATATTTATTTAATTTAAGAAATTCCTTGGTGCCATCCTGACCCTCCCGCATTAAAGCACTCTGTTTTAATGTCCCCTTAGATAATTTTTGCAACATTAGGATTTATACGTTTTACAGATTTGATGCATTATTGGAAGCATTAATAAATATTTTAAAAGAATTAATTTGTACAATTGCCATAAGATTTTTAATTGTCAAAACTTGATTCAAAAAAATTTTTTTTTAATAAATTTTCCTCACACTGTTGGTAACAATTTAAGCATTTTAAATATGGCACAGTAATAATTATCCCAAAAAAAAATTATTTTAAAATTTTATAAAATCAATGATAATCATAATAATAATCGTAATTTTTTTTAATTTTTATGCAAAAAAAAACAATTTTTTTTGTATAAAAAAATTATTTAAAGACGAGTTCATAATTACTATTTGATTTATTGTTTTTTTTTTGCCAAAAATTTTAATTATTTTTTATATTTGGTTTTGCCAGAAATCAGAATGTTTTGTTTAAATATATGTATAGCAAAATCAATTAAAATAGTGATAAAAG
This sequence comes from Melanophora roralis, assembly GCA_963583895.1. Classification (NCBI taxonomy): domain Eukaryota; kingdom Metazoa; phylum Arthropoda; class Insecta; order Diptera; family Rhinophoridae; genus Melanophora; species Melanophora roralis. The sequence goes on along the minus strand of OY757189.1, from coordinate 26,064,303 downwards.
CCACAAGAAAAAATTAAAAAAAAAGTATCAAAATAAAATGAAAATTAAAATCCAAAATATTACTTTATTTCGAAAAAAACTCAAAAATTTTAAAAACTCATTCTCAAAAAATCTAGTTTAACAGATTTGGTTTCACAAAAAAATTGTTAGAGGGAAAAATTACAACAAAAATAACTTAATAAAACGAATATTTGTGAAACACAAAAGCATAATGTAGTCCTTGATTTTAATTTGCTAAAAAAATTTCTAGGAAGACATTTTCATAAAAAAAATAAATAAAGATGAGGTAGTTTTCATATGGGGATAACCACAAGGGTATAATCATTTGCCTCTTATTTTTAGTTAAAATTTAAACAGTTAAAAACAGTAAAATTATGCCAAAAATTCCTTGCCAAAATATAATAATTATTGTTAAATTCCTATAAAAATCAATTACAGTAATTATAATTACCGTTATTTTTTCCAATTGTAATGTCAAATAAAAAATAAAAATTTTTTCTGCAAAAAATTTAATAAGTAATTGTTTTTGAAATACTTTTTTCATGATAATTTTTATTTTTGGGGCAGAAATAATTATTATTTTGAAATTTATTTAAAAATTGATTATAATATATATAATACGGATTTTTTATTTTCACACCAAATAAAAAAAAGCGCTTATTTTTAAAATATAAAAACCAAAAATAATGTTAAATTTTGAATTATTTTTGAAGAAAAAATTATAAATCGAAAACTTTAAAAGATCCTGTTTTTAAAAAAATCCAGTTTTTTAATCCGGAAATATTTATTTTTTTGGGGTCCCTGTTTTATATATAATATTTTACAAGATTCCTAAAGAATGGTAAGACTTTAAACTTTAGTTAACAGGTAGCCACTGAAAAAATGTAATTTTATCTTACAAACTCTACTAGAAGACGGGTGTCATTTTATAAATACAAGCTTAAAAGACATTTGACTTCGGATTTATATTTTAATAATTGTTGGAGTTAAGTCCGTAAAACGAATGTTTCTTGACAAAAAATATTGTGTAACAGGTGTGACTTTTTATCTTAATGTAAGAAGAAGAGCAAACTATTATTACATGACCATTGTTTACTGCTGCCAAAAAAATATATTAAAATTATGGAAAATTTCTTATATTTGTACACAAACTTGATTATCTTTTAAGCATAAATTGATAATTTTTTAATTAAAATTTATAATTGATTTTTTTCTTCTTTAGGCCGTTTTATTTATGCGAAACTGTCCACATGTTTCAATGGGCTTTAGTGATTTTTCGAAAGTTATATCAAAGTACAAACCAAATTACGAAAGCTTAATAAAATGGCCTTAAGCCCCGGATAAAAAGATTCTGTTTAAGCTGACTTAAAGGCACCTAACAAAGAACAAAGCGTAAAACACAAAGAAGTAGATTTTCAAAATGGCGCAAAAATAGTACAATAAAAAATTTATATTTACTACCATTTAGAAATAAGTGGCCATTTGGTTGTGTGTACAAGTGTAAAAGTTTAACTTAACAAAAGTGCATGTGCAGAGCCAATTAATGCACAAAATAAGCCAAATGTATATAGTAGATTTGTATGTAGGTATGTTTGTTCAAATAGCAACAAACTTACTGCTGCACTAAGTACATACATACCTACATTTGTGCATATAAATTAGAAAAAAAGCAATAAAAACCACTTCTGAATAAAAAATGCATAGAGAGAATAGAAATTTAAAAAAAAGCAATTACATATATGTATGTATAGAAGCACCCTGCAGTTATGAAGCCCAAATACAGTTCGATTTTCTTGAAACAAAAAACCAAAATTCTTAGAGAAACTTATTACAAAAAAAAAAAACATTATTTATCATTTTAAGACACAAAAAATTCTTTCAAGAAGAAACTCATATAAAAAAAACGCTTTAATTTTTTTGCATTCAAACTTGTTCATAATGTTTCAAAATTATTACTTTGACTGAAGGCTAGAGCAGCTTTAAAGTAATGGCAGCTAAAAAAAAGTCTTATATTGCAAGAAAATTGCGATAATTCTTAAGAAAACAAAATGAAATTTATATTTTTTCTCTTTTTTAAAGCAATTTAAAACATTATTTAAACTAAAACCCAAAAACTGCAGGGTTTCATTTTATTACAGTTTAACTACAAAATAAGATTTTTTTTGCAGCGTATTTGTTTTAGCTTAGTTTAAGCTTTTAATGCTAACAATGGCTTATTAAAAAAAAGAAACAATTAAACACAAACTGAAACCCTGCATGAGAAAATTATCTCTCTTTCGAACGAAGTAGATGCCACAAAAAAACGATAGGGCCAGAAGGGAGGATAGTGGGGATGTAAGAGAGTGCTGTTAGGGCTTAACCAAAGTCTAGTAGTAGTAGATAAGCAGCTATAGGGAATTTTTTCTGAAGTATTAAACACTGCAGTCAAACCAAAAAAAAATGCTTTTGTAGCTTCTGTAAGAGCAACCATTAAAGGGGTTGTTTCATATCTGTAGGTGCATTTGTTTTACTTTTACTTTGGATTTTGTTTTATTTCTATTCTAGAATGGTTGGTTGTCTTTGATAAATAGCAAAAGTGGAAAAAAATGTAATTGCTGTAAATTTTTTAGTTGGCAACAGCAAGAAAAAATGATTAAGAAACAAAAATTATTTAGCAGCAGATAGCAACAAACTCAAGGGAAAAAATTATCGAAGCGTTAACTAGCATTTAATTATGATGTAAATGCTTTTTTGATCCGGCTACGACTCCAATACAATTTACACATGAGATCCATACTGCCAAAAGGGGTACCAAAGTCAGTAGCAGTTAACGCTGCTGTAAATATTGGTCAGATAAGAAGATTTTACATTTTTATTAAATTACCACAAGTTTTTAATTATGTTGTGATTTAGCAAAACAAATTTTATAAAGAGATTTGTTGTCTGAAAAGCTTTAAGAGTTTAAAGAAACAAAAGCCCAATCGTCGCATTCGATTCGAGTCGAAATTTCATTAGATCGAGTTGTCAATGCTTTTGATATAGAAATTCTAATTAGAATTATAAAATTTCGATTCGAATTGAATGCAACGATTTGGTCCCAAATTTTATTTTGTTGCAATTAAAAACACAAACTAGATAAGCAGTTCGCAATAACTAACAAAAATTTTAATAATATTGATATCTCGGCCGGGGAAATAATCATACCGTCCTGGCCCTTATTGGCGAACCAACCGCTATCCGTAACAAAGGATGAGAGATTTCATAGTATAACGTTAGCACAGCCGAGCAGATCTTCAATTTAAACCAGACACCGCCTAGTGTAGAGCAGAAGCTAATTAGTTTCGTCAGCCTCCATTGCTCCCGTTTCCCAGCAGCCAGTTTTCAAATGTTCAGCATTCGCACATAAGTTGTAATGGATGTACAGACTCAAATATTTTTTTTGCCGATTCTGTAGTACCATATCTCGCTAACGGCTTTGTCACTCGTTGACAGCAAGCACAATGAACAGGTCATGGGTTTCATGCCCAGGTCCTAGGTTTCCAACTAGTCTCTATTAATGTCTGTGTTCGGTTTCTGGGAGCTAAAAAAACTCTCAAGACTATTCTGAATTCTATTATTGTTAAGAGCACATTGCTGTGATGGAAAATTTATTTAGAGAAAGTTGCAGAAAAAAACGTCAATTGCCTTGTTGCCTTCGTTTTGTGCACTTCATTGCTTATGCAATATAATTGCCTTCATTGATCTCGAGCCCGCTTACTTCGGAAGATAAGTTGAAATTTAACGCCATTCAGTTAAGTGAAGACCGCCATTTGCGGACAAGTTTTAATGTAGATGGATGTGTAAGAGACCTAATGGCGGTTGGGCTTACGTCGCAGATGCTGATATTTTGGTGAAATGCTCTGTGGCACCGCAGCCAGTTAGCTGCTTTCCTAAAAGCTAACAATTTAACCTTTAATAAACTGTATAAATGCGGAAGTTAGAATAAAATCCAGTGCAAATAAGGTATGTACCTCCTTCTTAGACTTCTTCGTATATAACTCACGGTCAATAGGTTCCCAGAATGTGATTTTATCTACTTCTATCTTCTAAGATATTAAAGAAAAATTTCCCGCAAAGAAACGGTTATGACATCTGGAAGTTAATTAAATCAAGAACAAGTTTCAGAGTCCTACTAAGCTCTAAGAATCGGTTCTGTCATCGCCATTTATAGTAAACTAAAATCAAGGAAGCAAAGGTCCTACGTTTTGCCAATAGGACGCTGGCGCACATATACCACTATCTGTGCATTTGTTCTTTGCTTTTGTATAAGGTTTCAAAGCCAACTTACTTTCAAAAATTACTCAAAAATATCGAAAGAGCCAGTGGCACTTCAGTAAACATAAGAGAGTTCGAAGAAGGAATCTATTGATTGTTCGCGTACATCACCTTTTACGTTTTAGCAATGAAGTCCAGTTATGGGAGCATGGACCCAAGTAACTTTTATTTTACACAGAGAGTTGTGCTCTCCAATCCTTGTTAACCCTAACACTTTGAAGCGAAAATTTTTGGCATTCACTTTGATCATCGCTCTACTGGAAGTTATATTTAATTAAATGCAAAACTGAAAGCAGCCCAAAGTCATTGGATAATAACATATAACATCAAGGCTGTTACACTCGGTTGAAGGCGAGGGACACTGTTTGCCCTCAGGATAAATCTTTGGAAGTGATGTTTACTTTAATTTGAGAACTGACTGGGAACTTTATTAATTTTTTTATATTTAAGCGAATAGCGAAATATATTTTATTAAGTTTTTAAAAAAATATTTGTGTGTTTTGGTATGTTTGTAATAATTCTCAATTAGTTTATTGAAGTTATTGCATAAAGGGAGAGAATATTCATAAGGTTTTTCAAGAATTTGGTTGAGGGCTACTGATGGTTTGGTGTAGGAAACAATGAAACGCATAAAGGCAAATTTAAGCTACAAAAAATCCTATTAACTAGGGAACTTGGGATAAAATCCTGAAAAATATTTAAAAAATGCTTGACTGCCGCATGTAGAGTACCTAACAAAATTATTTTAATTAAATAGAATCTCCTATTTAATTCTATTAAACATGAAAATTTTTTGACTAACACATACATACACTTATAACAGTGTTAAAATACAGATGAAAATACATACATACTGACGATATAATTAGTGACTTGACTATCGACAGCAACAACAATCAGGCTAGAAGTACAAAGCAAGCTTTTAAATATAAGTTGGTAACAAAATCTTAAGCAACATTTTACAAAAGACCGCAACATAGCAACGGATGGTTTTATGGATGGTTGATTGAATGAATGGTCGGTCATTAGAGGTGTTTACTTAGGGAGGGCAGAGGGTAAACAAAAGTTGGTTTTTTCTTTTTACAAACGCTTTAATATCTTTTTATGAAATGAAAGCAATATGCATTGCAGAAATGTGCAATTAAAGCGCAAGCGTCTTAATGGGGCGGAGTTTTTTTTATTGCTATTTTTAAAAAAGAATGTATAAATTTTTTTGCAATTTCTTTTTCAGATTTTTTTCTGCCGCTACAGAAAACGAACAAAAAAACACTTCAGAAATTTTTATATTCACTCATTTGTTTTACCGTAACATTCTCTGTAAGAAGAAGCCATATTGATTTTTTGTTGTAGCGGCTAAATTTTTTATAAAAATTTTTTCCTGTGTTTTTGTCGCTTTAAACTAAATCAACAGGGTTGTATTTTAGTTTGAGTTTCTAACTTTCTTTTCTATACAAACAGCAGCAAAATACACAAACTCACCTTGTTTATAGCCATTTAGATATTAAGATACATACATACTTATTCATACATATAAGCTTTCAAAAAATATCTGTGTATTTGTGTGTCCTGTTAACATTGTTGGTCTCTTCGTTACCCTTAATCCATCCATCCATCCACATTGAGAAGCATAAATCACCCTCCAATATTTTATTTAAGTTGACGTTATTTTTTCTAATTTTACTCTTATATTTTCCCTTATTATAATTTTTTTCCTCAATTTTGTTGTATTTTTTATGTTTTCCTGCTCAATACTCACAGATACTACCACATCCACACAAACATCTAATAAATACTCAGCTCCTAACGATGGTGGTAGTAGTGGTTTGTTTATGCCTGACTAGTTCTTGCAACATGACGATCTAATATTTACACTCATATTAGTGCCGTTTTTCTCACCGTTTTCCCGAAAAATGTGTTTGGGGAAATATTTTTTAAGGGTGGGAGTAGGGGGGTGGATAAAGAAAGTTGTTTGGGTTTTGCTTTCTTTTAGTAAATTAGGTATGTTTTTCGTAATTTATTTTTACAATTTAATTAGTTATGGGTTGTTTTGTAGTTAGAAAATACTTTATTAACTTGTAAGTAGATATGAAGTTTTGATTAACGAGAAAGGTATGCAAATACAAAAAGGTACAGTCACATTTGCCAAGTAATTGTTGTTAGCTAAACTAGGGTTGCCAGGCCCATTTGAATCTTTGCAGTAAAAAAAGGCTGCTGGGTGGAAGCCTAGAGGTAAGGCCCAAAGATAAGCTTCATTTGGCAATTCTGAAGCCATGAGAAGCACATTTCAAGCAGAACTAGACGTCATTTTGCATACGATAGCTGGAGCATTAGATGATAGAAATGAGAGCAAAATGCTTAATTTGATTAGGGAAGAGGAGAAATGGGAAGCTTTTCTTGATCTTAGAAATGGAAATATATTATGGAATATTGGATTTGTAGATCGAGAAACAAAGACGGTCTCTGACAGGGAAAGTCTTTAAAGAACACCATCCGTAGTAATCACTGACAGAGATTATTGGTTAGAATACGACAGTCTGACTTTAGAGGTATACATTCTGTTACTGACAAAAGAAATATCTTTTTTGCCGATGAATGCATCCAAGGGGTTATTTACAGTACGGCAAAGAGAATAGGGGATTCAGCTTATATGATTATAAAGTTTTCAAAACGAAGATACTAGCCATATCTTAAGGCAACCAATCTTATGGGGGAGCATGTACCAAAGGTTAAACAGTATTTCCTTTTTATCCTAAACCTTAAGGCCTAGAAGGCCAATTGCTGCAAGGCTGAGCTGTTAGGAATTCTAGGAAGGGCTTCAAAGGGTTTTAGAACTCTTTTAAATTTAACTCTGCTGGGCTCCGAGTCACTGCATCTAACAGCGAAAAAGACAACCAAGCAGGCGTTTATGTCATAACAAAGAGCATCAGGAAGTCCTATGGACTGATAATTTTAATACATCAAGGAGATCACTGAAGGCAACGAATTTCATGGTAAAGGATAGGGAGGTAACTTTTAACGTTGACAGGCAGCCCCTAAAGTGTTAGAGAAGCACTGAATCCAGTCTAGTCTGGTAAAGGATTGTAGGAGAGCCTTTGGTGGGGGCATAAACCTCTTCAACATCAAACTATGATATATCCTGGGCACGCGAATAGGTCACTATCGGGGAAGATAAGCATATTAATACCGAATCTATCGTGAAGGAATATGAGTGACTGTAGGGTATCTGCGGCTGTATGATTAGGGTAAAGATCAATGGAGACTAAGGAACTGTTGAACGTGAAGAGGCTGAATGTAGGAACCGCGATTAACGGCATTAGAAGATATTGCCGGGTTGTAGGCAGGGACAGCAATTTAGAGAGTGGCATTTCTGATTTTTGTAGAATATGTTAGGAAAGAGGAAAAGGAAACGATAAAGCATGACGAGCAAAGTTAGAATATATTATTAAGCGTTCCTTTGCATATAAATTTATCCTAAAATTGTAGTCAACATGCGCAAATAGTTTCCAAATTAGGGTTTTATGAGATCTAAGGTTTAAAATAGCCCCTTGCATTTGACAAATAAAAACCTTTGGTGTTATGAGGTTGTGCTCAAACGAAAAATTTCAACACTCACTTTTCTAATACCTTTTGATTTTGTTTAGCAATGTCCGACCATCTCGCTAGCTGTGTCAATTCAGATTTTTTTGGTAACATTGAAATTCGCATTTTTTAATCAGAGAGTTTACAGGCACATCTTTTTACCTTTTCGTTACAACGTCTTTTAACATAAGGTCACCGGTCCTGACAGTGGTTGCAACTGGCAGCCAGAAACGGTGTTATTTGGCAGCGTCAGACTACTATCTCCTGCTGGTACTACTGGAGCCGCTAGAGGATATCAGGTCTTTGTATTTAGATGGAAATGATGTGTCATTGGCAGTGTGGGGTTATGAATCTCTGACAATGTCGAAACTGGTAGCCGCTAAGGAATATCAGTTCCCTGTCTGTATACACTAATAGGGACTAGTGGTGAAAACTGGCAGTGATTTTGGCTACGAAGGGTGACAAAGCTCTTTACTGTTAGGATTTAAGCTTGTAGAAGTCTCGGCTAAGAGGTTTGACCAGTCATCTAATTATATACCACAAGATTAAGCGGCCCGAGAAGTTTTAGCTAGGGTGTGGCCTATCTAAAAGCATCGTGGAGAAATTTTGGATTGGTGTGCCGTGAATAATAGAGACTGGGTAATGCCAAAGTGTATGACTCTAAATTAGTGTTCATGGATAAAATTTTGCAACTGGAGAATGTTCTCCATATGAACGTTGGTTGATGTATTGTATTAACCCTTAGTGGAAAGCATAGTGGATTATTGCCCACTAAGTGATTATTTACGTTGAATCTTGCCGCACCTAATGCAACGGGGTCGATTCAGTTTTTGATGAGGAAGTAAATCCTCTAATATACCCTCCTAAAAGAAAAAGTCAATGTGTAGCTCATCGAGGTATGAACTGAGCAAGTTTTAGTTAATCTGAAAGGCTAACTGATGTGGTTGGCATTTCTTACCTTCATCATGATCCGGCCATCCTTAGTCGTCGAGAGGGCGAAAATCGATTTTGTCTTTACAGCACGTTTGCGGCTCTCCATCTGCTCTAGACCTTGTTTTAGTGGAATATCGAAAGTGATTCTATTCCTGCATTATAATCATGTGGTTCGCCTAATGGTTCAGTAGAGATAGGTAATCATTGTCGAGTGCCTTACTGTGCTCCCTCATTACCTAGTTTACACGGCACGGCAGGGACTAAGGTAGCCAACGTCTGGAAGTACGTTAACAGAAATTATAAAGACGAGGCGGGCAATAAGATTAGCATTTATGATACCGAGACTGACCGTAGTCCTAGTAATGCGGGAACCAGACAGCCGCCTCGTTTGCGGTCTAATTAATAGTGTAGTCCTCACTATTAATTAGAGTGCACGATGGCTTTGGTTATTCTTAGGCTGTGCGACTGAGGAAAATAAATAATTAGTTTCGAATAGTTTCAGCACAGGTCCGTACCATGAACGAATATCGACTCAAATGACGAGTGTTCCTGCATTTCCATTGCTAAAAACATGTGAATGGCTCGTTTTTTAAACACGTTGATGGTTGGTAATAAGTAAATGAGAAAGTTGGGAAATAAATCCTGGATGGGAATGTTCGTTGCATAATACTTGCAAAATTAAATGAATAGCGGCTGACCTTTGGCACTACATAAATGACATTTTTGTTTTACATGATTATTATTCACATAATATTCTAATGGACCATAATTTACCAGACCTTTGAACTACATTTTCCTAATTGTAGTACAAAAATGCACTAAGTTTGTTATATCTTGTTATTGCTGCAGCTAAAATTCACTAAAAGGTTATAGTAAGCATAACATTATTTTTGCTTAAACAGTTTTTCAAATTGTAATAAATCATTGTCATAATCACAAGACACCAAACAAAACAAAAAGTTCAAAAATAGCCCAACGGCAACAACTAAAAAATTTTGATTTTTTGGTCAATTTAACCACATGCCTGAGAAACAACTGCAATAGGGACATGTTTAATTTTTAGAAACAGTTGCAGCAACAAACAACATTCTGACCCATGCAAAATTTTTGTAGTAGCTGCAACAAACAAGAGCATGAACAGGCAACAGCATACAATAAACATGCAACTCAGTGTTAGCCATATTACGACCTTAATACTTCAGAATCATAACGGAGTACGCTCGAGGAAAAATGTTGAAAGAGAAGAACAGGTTAAGCTTTTTTAACAGCTTCTATATAACAAGAAGTTTACAAAATTTTATTAGAATAAAAATTGCGGCAGCATTTTAGGAGGCAAGCAAAAATTTCTTAGAGAATACTTTCCTACGAAACAAGAGCAGATCTTTTATTACTATTCCCTACAAAAAACTTTATGGAAGCGAAAGACTGCCTTAATGACCCAAAGTTTATCAACATTAAACACTTAAGATTTTTTTTGGGGATGGTTCAGTGTTGCCGTTAGCAAAAACTGACTGCGTTTTGGAGAAACAAAACACTTCGTATTTATAAAAGTTTTTTTATTGTAGGTAAGGTTAGGTTAGGTTGAACTGCTTTATCCCGAAGAGCCCGCATAGACCCTTTGGGTCCATGGTGTTACCACACAAGAAGAAAATAAAACCAGTTTCACCAACTCATTGTAATTTAAAAGTTTTTTTTAACTGCAATTTTAAACGATAGTTTTTTTTAGAAATTTTAATTATTTTTGCTCTAAATTTTTTTAAGGAATTTTTAAATGGTATCCGGCATAAAATTTAGAAATGCGTTTTAAACAAAACTACCTTAATTTTATATCAATCAATTTAGTTAAAATTTAGAAGCGCTTCTTTTTATACCTTAAAAACGCGCATTCACAACGAATGGCGTATCTTTGAACGGGTTTTTGCTTTGAAATATGTTTTTTGTAATTTTGAAGGGTTGATAATTGTAATTAAGTCTTACTTAGTAATTGAATCTTATTGTGTAGGCAGTCAAGTTTTTTACACTTCACATCGTAATAAGGATATATATCAGATTGTTATTCCGTTTGTTACTTCAACAGTATTTATTTGTTACCCCTTAAGTGTATATACTCGATAATTATATACACGGGAGTCAATTTAACCATATCCGTGTAATAATATTAAATTTCCGGTGTCAAGTAAAATTTTTGAAAGAACCATGCTTAATGTCCCTTAGTAGAACGCAATTTAAAATCAATAATATCCGTTAACTACACACGGAGATATACATATGTATGTCAGCAAAACCACTAAAAAAAATCCTCAGTAATCAAAAATATCGATGAATTTACGAATATAATCGCAGTATAAATAAATTGGTTCATATTTTATTAATTTCACAAGAGCTTAAGATGATCACATACTGAATAATCAGCTTTTATTTTTTACGCTTTAATCAAAATGTCATACCCGTCACATTTTTAAGAAAAAATAGTTTTTTATTAGGACAAATAAATCAAATTCGATTAAAAACACTTTAAACTGTCGTAAAAACTTAAAAATTAAACCCTTTCTCGAGAATATTTCACACATCTCGATCTTAAAGTCAAAAGTAACTTAAATTCAAATTTGTAAGGTCACAGTTTTCAAGAGATCACGGTGAGCATAAATTATCTTCTTGCAGTGTCTACTTACAGAGCCTTATTAGAGCCTTTTTTCAAACTAAAAATTTCAAACCAAAAATTGTTTGAGTTATAAGAAAGAATGTGAGCAAACTTGTCACACCCGTGACAATGAAATTCCCCGTATACAAAAATTTAAAAAAAAACAAGGACGCGAACAAAAATAATAATTTAAGCCTCTAAGATCGCAGGCATTTAGGGGTAGAGTCTCAGCATGGCAATCCGATGGTTCTATACTAGCCTGGGTCAAAACATTTTTTTTAATTTTTTATACCTTTTACATAAGCGATTAGGGTTTATATAAGTTTTTCATTCCGTTTGTAATTTCTTTATTACCCATCTGCGAAGCCCCAAAGTATATATAGCCTTGGTCCTTATAGATAGGGAAGTCGATTTAGCGTTGTCCGTCTGCCCGTGTTATGGCTGAAACGAACTTTAGAAGCCCTTCGATATTGCATAGATCCGTTAAAGGTATCCAACTATCAGAAATATCTGCGAGAAAATTGCTATTGAAATGCAGCAAAGCCACTCTAAAACTGACCGAGAAATAAGTCGAAATCCAAGACCATCTCTGTTTATTTCTCTAAAATTTGTACATGAGAACCTCTACAACTGCCCCGGAGTTGCTCCCATACGGAAGAAATAAAAGACCGAATCCCATTAATTTTTCCTCACAAAAATTTTTGTGACACATACACCCTATCTCTGCCTCCAAACAGGGTTGCCAAACAAACTTTAATTAAAAAATTTTTTTTAAATCGCAGCCAAAGCTTTAAGGGTGCTTCTACGAAGGTCAAATGCAAAATCGACCCCAATTAATTTTTCCTCCCAAACATTTTTGTGAAACATACTTGCCACCTAACTCCAGCCCCTAACAGGGTTGCCATACAAAATTTACAAAAATAATGCAAAAACGCTAATAACTTCTCCAGACTCGGCCTTTGAGAAATAAATAAACAAATATATTCCTAAAACATACTTACCTCCTACCAGTAATGCTTGTTTGGACAAAAAAAACGCTATTTTTCAGTTTTTATAATTTAAGTTATTGATAAAATAATTTTGGTAATTTCGAATTTGAACATTTTGCTGATTGATTCAATCATTTTGGTAATTAAAACCATTTTTTAGTTTTTTTACTAAGTCTGGCGGTGGGTGGAAGAAGCGTGTTCAGCGGCTTTTTCTATATGTTCATTGATGCCTTGGGGAGTGATTAACGGTAGGTTTTCCAAACAGAGGGTGTTAATATATTTTAACCAACTAAACTGTAAGATGGGAAATATCACGAGTTGCAATTTGGTGAGAGCTGCAAATAGTTATTATTGTGGGTGAGTGGGGTCAAAATAGATCCAAACGAAATTTAAGACCCTTCATGACTTTTTTTGGTTTGGCCTGCAATAAAGCCGGTGTGAAACAAAACTTCGTCCAACTTCCAACTTTGCGAGAAAAGCCGAAAAAAAGGTGTATGTCACAATTAAAATTTTGACAACAAGTATGCATTGTTTGTGTATCCAAAAATATATAAGAAAATTATACAATTTTTTCTATTTTCCGTTGTACATTCAAATTAAAATTTTCTTCGTCTCCCTAAATGTTTTTAAAGTAAAAAAGAGGGACGGAGAAAATTTTGTTTCGACAAAATTTTTTTTCTTTTTTGGTTTAAATATATAAAAAAAACTTTAATCTTTAATATTTTCTGCATTGCTCTAAATGAGTTTTATTAGCGGAAATATAATTTAAAACTCCAAATCTGCAAAAACCTTGGAATGCTCTTCTTGCAACCCTTTATTTCTTAAAACAAGATTTTGATACGATACGATGTTGGCAACACTGCTTTCTTTGAATGTCTAAAAATGCTTAAACATGTGTGATTTTTTTAACAAATGTTGTTGTTTTTAGTGATTTATAACTTAAATATTGTTGGTGACATTGTGTCACTGTAATTCATATTGTAGCCTGTTATTAGTTGCTAGAACTAGTTGATATAACTGCTGCTGTGTATGGACTTTGTTGTTGCTGTTATTGCTATTGTCTAGATATTTTTGTACTTTTTTTTTAAATGTTTGCGGCTAAACACACAAATGTTGCAGAAATGTGGCCAATTCAGTTCTGTACTTTTTAGTTTTAGTTCATTTCGTTTTGGTTTTCTAGTTCATTACAAACTTTGCTTGATTTTGGTTTTTGTGGCGTTAATATAGTACAACAATTTGGTCGTTTTTTTTCTTTGATTTTATATATTTTAGAAAAAAAAATTATTTTGAACAGAAAATCACTTTTAAAAGTTAATTGTATTGACATACACACGCTCTATTAAACTCCATTAGTTTGCAGCAATAAAATTATGTTTCTAGCAGCAAGTTATTTTGTTGCTGTTGTTGCTGCTGTACAAGTGACTGGCACAACAAGCAATATAAAATGTGAAAGTGTTTTTTTTAAGTTATTTTGTTACATAAGTACATATGTACATACATACATTCATTTATATAGATGTAAGTATGTATGCATGTCAGTTTGTTTATTTCGATTTGTAAAAGTTATTGATTTTATTCTTTATCTAGCAGCAGTTTTGTTAACCAAGTGATCAGAATGACATTGAAGTTTTATTTTTTATATTAATTGATTTGATTTGATTTTTGGAATTTTCCTACGTACAACTTGCAAAAACCCAGTTGAAGTACAATTTTTATAAATATATTTCAAATGACTTTAATTAAAAAGCTGTTTAGACTCCTGACCAAATATGGCATGATTTGTTACTTAATTTATAATTTTAAAATAAACAATAAAATAATTATTTATTAAAACTGACATCTAAAAGAAAGAGTATTTTGTTCTACAGCGACTAGAGTTACAAATCAGTCAAGCTCCTCCCAAGCTCCTCCACAACTTGGTATGTCGATCATTGGCACCCATAATAATTATTTTTATTTAAATAATTCAATAACAATAACAGCAAATGTTTTCTATAAAAACCAGAACGTTATAGTCAGATAAGCCTGACTATTTTAAAGCTTAAAAAATAAGTTTATATTATCTTAATTAGTATTACCGTCTGCAAAGAAGAGTTTTGCGGAAACATTGAGAGATCTGGTAAAAACCACCAGATTACGCAAGAGCAATCCAACTATTCCCAGCACGGTCTGTAGTAAAAATGATGAGTGGACAAAAGTGGGGAAATTTGAACGAATTATCGAACGAAGAAACATACCTCTATCTTGGAAAGGGTCCAGAGTTGTGTTTCTAGAAAAGTCAGACAAAATCCTCCAATTTTGCCCAAAATACAATAGACCCATCAGTTAGTAACCTAAAAGAGAATTCTTAGTTTTCACATTAAGGATAACATGATTCCTGACTGACTTTGTGAAAACCGCACGCCTAAAAGAAAGGAAAATCAGTGGAGACAGCACTTCACCCAAGCGTCTCGAGAACTAAGAAAACCCTTGATGAAGGTAAATATGCAATGAAAGCTTTCTTCGATACTGCAGGCACTTTTAATATTATTGCCACAAAAAAACAAGCGGAAAATGCCCAACCGGTCATAAACTGGATACTTACTATCCTGGAGCACAGGATTATATGTGCCAAGTGAGGAAAAGCAAAAATAAAGATAGTGGCACTAAGGGATACTTTCTAAGCAGGGACACTCTCACAACTTCTGTAGACACTTATTGACAACGAGCTTCTTACGAAAATGAAGGGCGCAGTCGCTGCAGTAACCGTGTACAAAAATGATGTTGCAGTCATCAGGAAGTACTTTAAAACGATTAAAACGAAACAAAAAAATGGAATTGGCTTTATTAACCAGGAAGACTAAGGTTTTTCCATGGACCACACCAAGATTGGATAACACCAAAGGAACACAAGTGCCCTGAAGTGATATTGGAGACTAAAATGTCGTGATGGCTCAATGTGGTGGCAAGGGCAAGGGGAAGACCAATGCACTCTATGCATGAAGAAATATGCGAGAAAATTAAGGGGTTTTACGCCAAATATTTGCATTTGATCTACATTACAGTGTCTAGGCCTTTCTTACTTTATGGTCCCAGAGAGTGTTGCGGAGGGTCTACGATTTATTGGGGGCCAGAGCAACAATTTACACGGTTGACATATGATCATGGCAAGATTATTTGGAGCATAAATATTAGCAGTGACCACATGATCCCAAAAGTAAGCTTCATTGGAATTCCGTTTGTAACTATGGAGTAACACCGCTGGTTGGCCACTGGACCTGTAGTTTCTTTTCGTACAGGTTGGAACTGCAGTTTTCTGCCAAAGATTCGTTATCAGAGTTTTATATGCTTCCAGATCACTGCAGTGTACTTCAGGCGTAAAAGATTAGCACTGAACATATTAATTGACAGTCAGGCGGCGAAACATAAATGATCCTTAATTATTGAGGCGTGAAAAGAATTCATTAGTAGATTGTGTGCCGTATGACAAGCGCACATTTACTGGATTCCGGGCACAGGAGTGTTGAGGGGGATGTGTTGACAGATGACCTGGCGAAGCTAGGTGTACATTTGCCTATAGAAAGAGAAATTGGCGTTGAGTTTTGCAATAAAAGGACACGGTGGTTTGGGTTACAACTTCGTGTAGAGTTTTCGAAATAATGTGGTGACTTTATAACTCGTGGGCGACGAGGTTTTTTTGTTCTTGTGAAGGGGCGATTGTACACTACTAGTGGGGACAATAAAAATCCATTGTTAGACTGCGGTTCATGCCAAAAGAGCAGGACAACCGGCTGAGAAGAACCAAGAGATCAATAGAAAGTTAAACATATTCAATATCACTGTTTTGCGCTCGTGTGCTTCAGAGCAAACTTTCTGAGGTCTTTTTTGCTCCAAAACCTGGAGTAAATGGAATGCATTTGTAAAAAGAGTGTGGATGATTAAATTAGTTAAATTTTTTATTGTTACTTTTTATGTGGTAAGAACCTAATGGCCAGACATGTTTACCTAAAATCTAACATGTGCAAAAATTTGCATGTGGGTTACGGCGGCTTTAAGAAGCGGCACCCATGGCAAGTTAAAAGCCAATCTTCTGTAAATTTGTTAGGACGAGTTTGTTGAGGATTTAAAGGAAGCATTTGTCCAGTTAAAGAAGCATGTAAGGAACACAACCCGCAACCAATCAAAGATTGCCAAGATGAGGTTTAAGCAGCAAAGGCCGCAGGTAGCGAAGGAATACCTGTAGAGCTGTATAAGAGCGGAGAAAAAGTAAGTTGATAGGGTACATGCACCAGCAACTTGTCTGCGCCATCTGGGAACATGAAAGGATGTCCAATAGCTTGAAATAAAGCACACTGTCTATATCTGATTCAAAACAAGCGAAAGCCGTTTGCCCAAAGTAAAGTGGAATAAGTATCCAATCTATCACAGCACTTCTGGCATAGTGTATAAAAGATTAGAGCCCAAACTTCTTCGAGTTGATACACCCTTATTAGTGCGGCCTCAGACTGAATAAACCAACTATCCACCAAATCTTAACACTTCGCCAAGTCCAAGAGAGGCGATTATAAATTGATTATAAATCCGCCTTTAAATAATGAATTGTTTCCTTACTTTTAACATTTTTGTATATTTTTAAATTATAGGCTGAAAAAGAATTTTTTGTGTAAATTCCATATGTTTGTTACGATTTTATTTAATAATACTTAATAAAAATATAAAGATTCTGAATTAAGATTGTAAAGAAATTGATGCAAATCAGTTCTACTCTTTCGCCTTTAGTACTTTTTTTAATTAGTAGCAAAAACTGTGCTTACGAAGTAGCGGGTTAATGTCAAGTTTATTTGTAAAATACAGTCGCAGCTAAATAAGATATTAAATACATACATATTAAACCTTAAAGAAACGTATATTTATTTTATATTATAAGTTCAAAATGTAGTCGTCTTTGTAATAATTTTTTTTATTTTCATATAATTTATGTAGTTTGTTTCTGCAAAATACATATAAAATATTTGAAACTTTAAGAATTGTTTGCTTTGATTGTGTTTAATTAAATCTAATTTATGGGTATTAAAATGTTTTTGTTACAATAAACATACAAAAATAATTGTTAAAGGTAAGACAGAAAATATCAAAAATTTATAGTTGTACTGCAGATTAGAGACATTCGAAAATAGAATTAAATAGAAATAATCTATGTTCAAACAGACCTAGAAGAGTTGCTGGTTATATTTAACCCAGCTAATCATGATTGACTT
This sequence comes from Melanophora roralis, assembly GCA_963583895.1. NCBI lineage: Eukaryota > Metazoa > Arthropoda > Insecta > Diptera > Rhinophoridae > Melanophora > Melanophora roralis. Next base: position 26,046,631 of record OY757189.1, on the reverse strand, counting down.
CTCTTTATATCCTTATAGTTACCAAAAAAAAAAATTGCAACCAAATAAAAAATATGTTTTTCAAACTTACCTACTTGGCTTCTTTTCTTTCAAACGCTTTTAAATCTGTAAAAAAAATAAAATAAAATTTTATTATTAAAAATGAACATAAAAATTTAAGTAAAATTTATGCGATTTGCACTAATTTCATACTCCACATATTTATTAACCAAGATAAAAAAATATTATTAAAAAATGTGTTAAAAATACAATAAAAAAAATAATTGAAACAACTTTCAAAAAATGTTATGTGATTGATTAATATTTATGATACAAATATGTTTTAAAAACTCGAAAAAAAAAACTAAATTTAAACAAAATCGATTAACAGTAACGCCCACAAAATTTATCATAAATTGCAGAAATAGAGAGCGAGTGAGAGAATGAAAAATTAAATTTATTTTTCAATTTATATGCAGATAAAAAAATTTGTTTTTTACAGCAGATTGATGTTGTGCCACCAACGAACGATATAAGAAACATAAATATGCAAATACTAGAGCTACAATCGGTTGCATAATGCGGGTCGCTTTTTGCACATAATTGAAGCTGAATATGTTTTAAATAGAAAATTCGCATTTTATTATGGTGAGCGTAAAGATGGGCGCGTTAAGCCTATTTAACGCCCACTAACCTACAAACATATCTTTAAGTATAAATTTTACTATACAGATATGCATGGAATTTTGAAGTAAATTTGAAACATTTTAGAACCGGTGTGGTAATTCTCAATGGCTTGTTTTTAATGATTTTTTATTGATATTTGCTAAGGAAAGTCGCAACTGCAGTTTTAAATGTTAAAAACAATGTGCTAAACGCAAAAGAGTACTAAGAGCATCAAGTAAAATGTGTGGGATTTTTTAATCTTTCTTAAATTAGAATGTCTTTCTTCTATTTTTAAAATAACCACTAATGTTCCGAAAATATGTTAAAATTGTTTTTTTATTTATTTTAACTTCAAATTCTCAAAAAAAAATCGAGAAAACTACAAGAAGTTTGAAAAAATACCTTTTGGAAAGGCAACTGTGTGGGCCTTTCGACCTCAATTTCGGCTTAAACTTTTAAACTCAATATTTGTGGACTCAAAATATTGCAAAATGCAACAAATACTAAAAGAGGGTAATGAGTCAATAGCCCTCTTTTATACGGGTTTTTATTTTTATTACGTTTTTTAATTAAATTTAAAAATATAAATCTGCCATCAGACACCCTGTGTTTCTAAGACGAAAATCTGAAAAATATAGCCAAAAATGTGGGAAAAATATTTTTTGTCTACTCTCTGACTTTTGACTTTCATCATGGTCAATAGCATTTAACTTTTTGTATCTAGAAATTTGATTACAAATACGGAGAAAAAGTAGCAATAATAAGTACTTTTTGACCACCTTGGATTTTTTCGACCTCAATCTGGGCCAATAGCCTCTAGTTTAATAATTAAACACTACCAATCCTAAAAAAAGAGAACTTTAAGTCCAGTTTTCTGAATCCTGGCCTAGGTCGGCGCCGATAAATAGTCTTAAGCTTTCTAACTCTAGAGTCATAAAAGCAAAATTTGCAGAAAAGTACTAAAAATATTTAAGAAAAAGTACTTTTTCTAAATTTTGCAGACTTTAAACATTACTTTGTGGGGGGTAAAAGTCGTTAATATAATATATTGACACAAAATGCAAAAAGGGGGCAAAAATGGGAAAAAGTACGTTTTGTGTACTTAGTTTACTTCTGGTCTCAATCGGGGTCAACAGACTGTTGTTTTATATTTCTAGGACCAAAATCAAAAAAATGCTAAACTTTTTATAAAGTACTTTTAGACACTTAACTGACTTTCAATCTTAATCTGAGCTAAAAATCGTATTTTTTTTATATTTGGTTTTTGCAATTGATATTATTTTTTGTTATCAAAGAATCAAAGTTATCAGAATCAAAATTACTTATTTTTTGTTCTCATATTTTCATTATTGAATCTTCGCCTTTAGCGATTTAACAATAAGTGTTTAAATCTTAAAACCACGTAATTAATATTTGTCTAGCCAGTACCATCTAAGTTCTCATGGTAAAGAAGGGTTACTACTAAAAGCAGTTGACTTTACTGTTAAAATTACTTATTGGAACTAAGTATCAAACCCCCGAAATATTTTAATTTAATCAAAAAAATTTGGGTATCGCAACTAGACATTTCAATTGGTAACGATACTAGTTATCACAACTGAACATTATGACTGCAGTCAATTCAGGGGGTATTCGTAAGTAAGCATAAGAAAGTTTACTCAAAAAACCAAATTGTCTATGCTTTTGTTATAGAAATTCTAATAAGAAACATTATATTTCGATGGTTATCTATTGTCCCCTGGTTATCGCAACTAAAAGCGTTCACATTGCCTGATATCGTCACGGACATTTTGAAATCCACTTACCCATTTTTAGGACAAAACAAATTATTATTGTTAAAAACAAAACCGCGTAAGTAAAACCCTAGGAAAGCATACTCCCTTATACCGAATTTTCAACGAAAAATATGATGGAATCAATTAAAATTTTATTAATTTTAAAAACAAATAAATACATAAACTGAAGGTTGTTTTTTTAGGCTTAACGAGAAAGCCAGGAAAGTGTTAAACACAACATAAAAACTAAAAGCAAAGTTGTTATGCTTGTGGTGGGAACAAAATAAAAAAGTTGAGAAAAGTTTGACATTTTTCATCATTTAAATGATTAAGTGTGACAAACACTTTAAAAAAACCTCTTATAATTTTTAATGCTCCTTTTTTAAACAGTAACAACAACTACAACTATACAGCTAAAAAAATGATATAAATTGTATCAAAGTGCACATGTTGCATACAGCTTACAATATGAGAAGACAAGTGAACTGTCAGTTATTTAATAAATGTATTGTGTCAGAGATAATCAGCAACATAAATCTATGCAAAACAACAGCAACAACAAACAGGCAAATCTACAAAGGCAAACAAAAGCAGCAGCAACAGGAATCGCTTGCCACAACAAAAGAAAACAACAGCAAACAAAACAACCACTTGTTTAAATAAGATGAAGAAGAAAAATATTATGAAGAGTACAACAAACAACAACGCAACAAGAAGAACAACAACAAAAAGCGAAACAAAGTAATAAAAATTGAAAGTGATCACAATGATGATCATCATCTTATTTATGATTATAATTAAAGTCCAAAATGCTAAAGAAGATGTATTATTACAAATGTTGCTGCTGAAAATCAAGATTCCAGCTAAAGATGAATTTGTTTACATTAAAAACCGTGATGATGATCATGATGACGCCGATAATGAAGAACATCATCCTACAGACCTACTTTACAACTTAACCGAATAATTGTTGTTTCCCCTTCGTTGAGGAAACCACTTCCACAACAACATTTAAATGTTTGTTGGGAAAAAAAACAAAATTTTTTTTTCTACAAAACATATGCCCTCTTGTTGGTTAAAGAAATCTTAAGAAAAAACCTTGAAATAAAAAAAAACAACAAAAAAAAAAAAACAATATGCACTACCAGCAACCTCAACACCAACAACAAGAAGAACAAATACAATAAATCAAACTACTTTTAGTTTATCCCACAAACAAACATATTCACTTTAATGGTTAAAAAAAATACGATTCATTTAAATAAATGTTGGCGGTATTTTGATCTGGTTTAACTGTTTGCAAAGCATCCCTAGTGATCACAAAGCCGAGGGTATCAGCTGATGTACAAAAGTAATTTTGATTGAAACCGGAATACAAAAACACAAATGTAAGACCATGTGAGAATGTTGAGCACATTGCCCTCGAACCAGTGCCAACCTTCTGACTAAGTTACTCCCTATATGGACTTTGGTAAGGGAATAAAGGACTAGTCCCCTGTAGGTTTGAGTGATGTGGGGAGCTTTGACGCTATAAAGACGAACTGTGATGTTAAAGCCAGCGTTTAGTCTGATGATCTCACGATAAATATTTCAATTCGTCTATTTGATTTATGCAGCATATTCCAGGCAGATATATTTGATGTCCATGAGACATGTCATCAACTATATGGCAGAAACATTTGAATATTGTTTAGTGCCAGACAACAGAATAAGGAGTGCTTAATTGTAACTTCCTCATCTGGGTCCCTAAAAATTCTACCGAAGTTGGTAAATGACAATTGTATTCTTAAAGGGCGAAGACCTTACAGGAAGGCGCAAGTCCCGCAGGATATACACGTAAGTTACTAGTCGGCTTGTTGTGCACTTTCACTAAAGGAAAAAAATATTAGGCGCAGAGCTTTAGATAAAACCGGTTATGTTGGCAAACTCTGCCATTATATTCCACTTTTCTGATCTCAGGTGAGTCACATCTGGTACAACATCGGAGACAATATATTGTGGTTTGTGCAAAAGCTGTAGACAGCGACAAGTGGAATTCTACACAAATTCGATGTTGCGGGCCCAGCAATCGCTAAACTTCACAATACCCAACAGGTGATGGTGTGCTTGTGGGTTTGAGTGACACAGCAACACCCTCATCATCTTGCTTGTCAGCTATCCTCAGTTTCAGGATTTTCCTTTTCTTATCTTCAACCGAGTCGCACCTAAGGGTTTTTATATATTCATCGTTCCACAGCTCGTTCAGGTCGGCCTTCTTTGCATAGAAAAGCTTTGGGTTTCCCAGGTGAACTGCTTGCTGTTTCCTAGCCCTAATGGCCAGATTACTCCCCAGTTCATTTTCGACCAAGATACTTCATTATATTTTGAGAAATCATTACCCATCTCTTTGCATTTCAACACTGTCCTAGACTTGATGTTTCTGAGTATAGTTGTTCCTGTCGGTTTCTGGGTAAATCCTCCTTACACCGTTTAGAGAACCTGTTGCAAACCTTAAGTACCAACCACTATCAGTCAATAAAGACATTTCAAGGCAAGGAAAATATATGTAAGAGCTAAACCCCTTAGGATGTTTCCGCAGGAAATCTTTTAAAAGTGCACATACAGCAAACTTTCTGGAGCTTTCATGTTAAAGACTTATGCTGCAGCTGAAAGGACCATGGCAAAAGAGATTTACTTTTTTTTTTGCTCTCTACAAATTTCCGGCCCTGTTCATTAAGAGTCACAAGTTTCTGTCTAACTCTCATAGGCTTTTTACTAAGAGGCTTAGGTCAGATCAAACCGTCTGCTAAAATAACGCACTTCAGGAAGATTGATAAAGTACTCTATACATTCAAGTCGCATGATCTGGGGAATAGTTTATTATAGCAAAAGCTAGCACTTAAACCAATTAACCAATTAACGATTTTAAATTATTACAGTGAATTAATAAACATTGTTCATAACCATTAACTAACTATCTTTAAAGGCATGTAAAAACCCCATTTCTTTTTTTCTATGATCAGCTCCAGACCTACTTCTTTGTAGCTCCTCAAAGGTATTTTCAAAGAGAAAAGAGCAAAAGCTTGCAATATCTGCAACATCATTTGGTATTTGACTGTTCGATGTAGGGTAAACGTAAGTAAGAACAACCAATTTTACCTCTTTCGAATATCTTTTTATTTTCTTTATGCAAGTTGTTTACGATTTTCAAAAACTTATTGTTTTGGTTTTTTTTTAGTAAAAAGGAGCAGAAGATTCTACTTTATAAATGTAAAACAGCAGCCGCTACAAAGGCCACAGCAAACATACAACAGTAGGAACTTGTAAAGTTGAAGGAACCCTTGCCTACCTTAACACACAATTTCATAACGTTTTTTTTATTATTATTGTTTTGTTGTCTTAAATCTCAATCTGAATAGCTTCCAATGTCGCCACGGTAACAGCAGATGCACCAGACGTCATCATCATCAATAACATTTCTGAAGCTGATTTTTATTTGTTGCCGTTTTTTTTTATTACAAGTAAAAGTTTTGAATATTTTAAGTTAAAGAACGAATATGCTTAACGCTTTTTAAATTGCGTGAGCCAAATCCAGTTCCACTAGCGTCGCCGAACTTCAGTTCTAACTGAAGATTAGTCTGCTGAATGCCATAATGTGTTGGGCCAGGATACGTATAGAACTTGCATCATACTCTGGATTGTGAAAACTTGAAGCTCGTTTACTTTCAAAGTGGAAGCCTGCCACGGTTCGCATTTAGAATTTTTTAGCGTTTCAAACGATGATGTGCCTTTTGTTAAGCGGGATCTTATATCGTCACTTGCTTAACCTTTGCTGAAAATAATACTTTCCGGGTAGCAGAAAGATTCGACAACTTTAACCAGTTTCCCGTCTAAAACTTAGGTTAAGGTGTTGTCAGCATATTTCTAATTAACTTGGTTTTAAATTATTTATCTTAATACCGCACATGTTGAATGCTTTTGCGCCCAACAATCACCCCATGTGTTTTGCCAGGAACACACACAATTAGAAAGTTTTCTATTTGCTGCGACATTGAGTTATTAATAGGCACCTTGCTGAATAGCGCAGGAAATCTAGATCTCTGATTTACGAAGAAGTTTGTCCAAGTACAAGCTTAAGTGTATTTGGGAAAGTCCCCATATATGGCTGCCCGAACTCAACTCAATTATACAAAGGTCAGATAATACCTTCTTTGCTTATTGATGATTTTGCCATATTGCCTAAGAACTATTAAACAAGGTACCCAGAGCAATGTTACTGGGCTCAAACTCTGGAAAATTTATATTCCTACCTGCGTCTTTAAGCGATAGTCCTGAAAATAACCACCACCACCCTTTCGCCGCCGCCCCTTTACATTTCAGTGCACCCTCTATAGCTCTTGGATTACTGCATCAAAAGCTTTTTTTAAGTAAATGAACCACATACTAATGGACTGCTTAAAGTTAATTCGCAGGGTGTTAACGGATGAGTGCATTAACTTCTGGCTCTAAATCCCGCCTGCTCTCGCCTTAGACTAGGTGCTGGAGATTCTAAAAGCCTATTTTTTTATTGACTATACGAAGGCAAAATGGTATAACTTAAGGCCTAGGTTCTTATTACTTGAAAAATTCTACATTAATTCTCCAAACATTTCTTTAATTTAACTGTATAGCCCCAATTGGGAATTTATTTCCACATTTCCATTGTTGGCTATAGGGTCGTTAAATTCTTTAAAAATATCGCCAGTTAGTGAAAAGCAAAAAAAAAAAAAATCACACGAAAAAATCAGTAAACAGAAGGGAATGAAAAAATGTTGTTTACATTTTTATATCAACGAAAAGAAATGAATATGAAATTAGTTTTTAAAAAAAGAGGAAAACAGGGATCTTTTGTCCAAAGCAACAAAAAAAAATTGAGGACAAAAATTTAAAAAACAAAAACATTATAATACTTGTTTAGAATGTGAAAACGTCAGCTGAGCGACATTAAAACTCCAAAGAATCATTATCATCAATAAGAAAACAGCAGTCAGTGGCAGTTTATTTCTTGCAGCGTAAACAATAAAGGGTTAAAATTACATGCACACACATACATGCACACAAACACAGTCAGAAGCAACCACACAGCGGTCGTTCAAAACTGTGAAATTTAAAACAGAATCTTGGAAAAAAAATCTGCTGCTGCTGTCACCATATTAAAGATGTTAAAGACGAATTCAACGATGAAGATACAAATAAAGAAGAAGAAAAATAAGATATAAAAATATTAAGATAAAAATAAATAAAAAAAGATACAAGATTGTGAGTACTTGATAAACTCCCAGATAATTTGTTGTACTCAACTTTAATGCAAAATATTTTACAACAACAATGCAAGCCAGCTTGAACATTCAAAACAGTCATTGTCATCGTCATACTTCTCGTAAAGCAGAAAAACGTCAAATAAAAACGTGGAGGAAGCTTTTAAGAGCAAAAACTCGAAATAAAAGAAGTTGTGATATAAAACTGATTTTGATGTGGTTTTATCAACCCAACTTCACTATTGTTGTTGCTGTCACTATCACTTCTTTGTGCGTCATTACCTAAAGCATTGACTCTTATCATTGTCAGCGTCTTTAATTCTCATCGTCATTGTCTGCTTACAGTAAATAGGAGTTATGACAGGTATTAGAAGTGCATCTATATCTTTTTGAACCCCAAACCACTTGAAATACGTTTGTGCTGAGGTCAATTGGAAAATGAAAGTCCAACACCCATCATATATGAAACCGTTCGTATTAAAAACAACTTCTTTGTAACGGCGTCCGTTACAAAGGGCCGATTTTTAAGGACCAAATTTATGCGTATGTACCAATATGTCTCAGTAACTACGATCAGTGTTACCACAAAACTTGGAATAAAGAATTCGGGAGACAAGTTAATTTGGGGGATTTTTTTTAATAGAAGCAAGGGGGGCATACCCACCTACAAATGTAAGAATTTTAATTAATTTCCATACGCTTTATCTCGAAAACAGTAACAACTGTAGACTTAAAATGAACCAACTTCCAGGTAATGCTGGTATGATGTCTACATTGAAAGCTATAGCAGCTATTGACTTTATACTTACTACGGAGCATTTATAGTTTAATGTCTTACTTATACATATATGTTGGCTCTTAATCTGTTGTTGGTTTTTTTTTCTGCCTTATGAATGTTTACGAATCACTTTGGCCGTCGTTCACGTGCTTCTTCCACCGAAGTTTCGATCTTCCTTGTCGGTGTTTTTTCGTGGTAGTTCTCACCTAATTTTTCAATTCGACCGCTTAGGCCCACCTGTCCTAATCGTTGTTTTGTTCTGCGCTTGACTACGTCGGGATATAGTTCATCAAGCTCAAATTTCGCTTGACAAATATACTCCCCGTTACCACAGATCGGGTCGTTGAGTTTGCAACAAATTTTTTTCTCAAAAAACATCCTGCAACGCTTCACAAGCTTTTGCATGTACCCCTGTACTACTGCCATTAAGAAGCATGAGTAGAAAAAGCATGTTGCTCTTCGAGAGAAGCTATGTCTCTGAACTTTTTGCTTAGTTTAAAGAAGCATCCTTCGCCTTATTTTAATGCTGACATTTTTACTTCTGTTGACGGCGAATAAACCCCTCTACTTAACGCTAAATTTTCCTGTCTTCACAATATCCCCTTTTCATCATAGAGACGTTTGCCCAGAAGTTGCAAACACAAATTTCGCCTTGTCCTCGTTTACCATTAGAGCCATATTTGCCGATGCCTTCTCACTTTTGAAAGAAGCACCCGTATATTCATTGAGGATGTGATCTTTGGCGTTCACTGTGCATGTTTTAGTTACTTCTGCTTTTTGTTACTAATTTTTCCATCATTATGTTAAGAAGTTGCACGGTAAGCTTTCACCCTATCGAAAACTTCTTCTAGAGTAGAACGATTCGGTGGGGTCGCTTCTTTTTTTACAGAGGATCTGTTGTCATTTCTAGTCATTCGACAACGCCGTAAAAGTTTAAATGGGAATTTTCGCGCAGACACCGGTTAAGGCAATTTTTTTTAATCGGTGGGTCATAGGCGGCTTTGTAGTCCATTAAAAGATGGTATTTATCAATTTGCTTCTCGTAAGTCTTTTCTAGGATTTGGCCTAGATTAAACACTTTTTCGATAGTTAATACCCCACTGATAGAGCTGTAAAAGGCCGTCCAGTTTAGACATCGATCTTTCGCACAATTTGCCAAGTAGGGGTTTGTCTTCCTACTATCGGGCACAGTATGCCGAGGATTAAATCATCTAGCATGCTTTTATGCTTTTAGACGGCACATATACTACCTGATAAATGCATGTTATTAGTTTTTCTCTTGCATTGTTATACAGCTCTTCAGGTATTTCGTCTGCATCTTCGGCCTTAATTTTCTTAAGCCGGTCATATGCTGCTTTGACATTAAACCCTGCTGTCCATGACTGGTGGCTGGTAATATTCCTTACGCGCTTTTTTAATTGCTTACAAGCTGGAGAAATCTCTGCTCCAAATCCTCAGCACGATTGGCGCTTTGGCCACCGGCTTCGCGTTTTCCATTCTTTACTATATACCCGCTGCTAAAATTTTCTGCCTTCCTTTCTGTGCCCATATACTTTAAACTTCTCGTAATGCCGGTTTTCCAGTTTTCTTTTCTTTTTTAATACCGCCCCAAGTCTAGATGTAGCTCCAACCCAATTTAAGTTGACATAGGCGCGAGTGTCACCCTATATGCCCCTTTTTAACTTTGGTGATAGCTCTACACTCCTCGTCATTTCCGGGGTTTTTCCTCTAAAGCCAACTTCGATAGCCAATTTACTCATTGGCGGCTTTTGTCATAGAGTTCTTTGTGTGCGGCTATTATCCGCTCATATCATCGAAAGGAGGAGGGTTAAATAAAAAAATTGCTGTCAGTTGTAAATGCAGATTTTTAACGTTTATCTGTCTCTTCGCGTTGTTACACACGTGCTTTGCGCACTAAGCCGAATGCCACAAGTTAATTATCGGAATAAATGTTTGCAGTTCGGAATGTCCGTACGTCCTGCACGCTCGAGGCATACCCTCCGTCCATCTTATGTCCACATTTAAAAAAAAAAAATGGTTGGTAGGGATTGTATGCCCCCTTTCAAACGGGTTAGTTTTATTTAAAATATACTTTAAGGTGGGCTAAATTTTGTTTTTGATTATGTTTATTTGAACCTTTAAAATTTTATGGGTCAAGTCGAAAAGATGATATCGCCACTTTTATCACTTCGGCGAGAATTTCGGGCGACAGATTCACGCACTCGTTTCGAATGTTGTCTTTGAGGTCTTCCAGGGTCACGGGCTTGTTCACGTAAACAAGGGACCTAAAAACCCCCAAAAAAGTGTGGAACGGTTAAATCGGGCCAATGTTAATCGCCAATATGAGAGATGAGACGACCCGGGGATGCCGCCTTCAGAGTATCGGTTGTGGTTTGCACAGTGTGTGCCGTTGCTCCGCCATATTGGAACCACATGTCTTTCAGTCCAAATTAGTTCAATTGGCGCAGAAAAAACTCGGCTAACATGGCCCTTTAGCGCGCATCGTCCACTGTTGTCGCTTGACCAGCGGCGTGCTTAAAAAAAATGGCCCGATGACTCCTCCAACATGTACAGGGCACCGTGAAGTCCCTTCGAGCGGGTGTATTGACTCCTCGTGCATCACTCGTAGATTTTCGGTGCCCCAGAAGCGACAGTTTTGATTGTACACATACCCGCTGAGGTGGAAATGAGCCTCATCGCTCATTATTTTGGTCGAAAATTGTCCACTTGGGCGTAGGTTACACGCGTGCAGCTGTCGACAGGCAGCAGCTACTGCACGGAATGGATTTTATACAGGAACATGCGCAGATCTTTGACCAAAATTCGCCTTAGGGGCGACCGGCTGATAGCTTATTGCGAGGCACGGCGTCTGGTCGATGTTTCTGATCACAGCTCGACATCCTCGCCAACAGCGGCGATATTCTCGGCAGGACGGGCGCTCCAGGTCCGGCCACCCTTGGCAGCGTCTCGTGTGGTATCATACTCTTCAAGGTTGGTGGCCCAACGGCTAAATGTTTGCGCAATCAATGCCGGACGACCGGGGAATCGGTGATGGAATTCGCACTGCGCCAACACCAGAGACAACTTGTTACGCAAAAAAATAGACACGATTATTCCGCGTTTTTGGGGAGCGGGGAGCGATGCGCTCCACGGCATGTTCATATGTATTCTGAGTAATAAATATAATTTCAATACACTTTCTGTTGTTGAAAAAACTATTTTTATCTAGTTTTAGTCTATTTTAATAAAATTGATGAGAAAAACTGTTTACAATATCAAATAATCTTTAAAACAATCAGTGCCATCAGTACTTCTTTTAAAAAAAATCAGTTCATTTCAGTACATAAAGTTCCAATTTAAAATGAAAAATCAGTAAATGTACGGATGAAATCAGAACAAATGGTCACCCTAAATTAGTACCAAAAAAAATAATTCTTTTAAAATATTTATGGCCTTTTTATTTAACAACCCCTTTCAGAGATCATTAAGCTTATAGAATTTTTTCCTTAATATTTTTAGGTAATTCCCTTATTTATGTTAATTTTTAAAGAAATTTTATTCCAGCCTGCAATTTCTAATTAATGGCCCCATTCAAATTTTAAGTAAGAAAAAGGTTGATTATTAATCCTTTTTTCTTGCAACACTTTTATTTTCGTCTTCATATTATTGTTGCTTTTTTCCTGTCGCTCTAACAATCAATGATTAATGAAACAAGTCCTTCTTTATAAATTTTCTTTAATCCTTTTTACTTTTTACTCTTTCGCTTTTCTTTAACAAAAGTACATATACATAACTTTTAAGGTTTTAAAGCAGGGGGTTGGAGCCCCGCCAGCAAACGTTTATAAAAAAGATGAATAAATGTGAAATTTAAATTTTTTATAGGTTTTGTTTCTTGTGGAAAAAAATCCTTTTAAATCCGCAAAATTTTTTAATTTTTTCGCTTTTTGTTTTTAATTAAAACTCAACAAAGTAAAGTGTTTAAAAGCAAGTTTTTTTTGTTTATAAAAAGAGTAAAAAGCAAAAGATGTAAAAGTAGAAAGAAATGTAAAGAAAAGTAAAAAATTTTTCATTGCAGACATCTAATGATTTTTTGTAATTTTTAAATGGTTAAAGGAAAAACGTTTTTAATAAAAGACAAGAGATAAAAAGGGTTTATTTTAATTCCAAAGGAAAAAATTTAATTTTCTAAAGCTCTTGTCTATAACAAGCTAAATTTATAATTTTTGTGGAATCTGCTTTTTCATTTAAGGATTTTAAAATTAAATACATTTACAAATGAAAAGGAATTATAAAATAAATAAATATGAGTTTAAAAAGTATTTAATGAGGGAATTAATGATTTAATAAAAGAAATTAAAAACAAATTATAAATAGTGCTATTATTCAATACTCTAATATTAGAAGATCTTGGTAGATACAAATTCATGCGATTCCTTTATAAACATGAATTTTAGAAAGTTTAAAAAAAAATATTTGGCCTATAAAATGACAAACCAGCTTTTCCCTTGCTTTGATTCTCGACAATTTTGTAACGTGATAAAATAAGCTTTAGGATAAGAGAAGCCACCTTAATCTCATTCAAATCATGTAAGGCATTAAGGTTATTGCATTCATATGTATTAATTAATATTTTAAAGTCATAATCAAAGGAAAGTAAGAGTATATAACTTAAGAAAGAAGAAGCAAGTCTACTCCGAAAGCAGAAAAAAAAATTGGAAAGAAAATTTAAAGAGAATTCGTTAAGACATAATAAGCGGTTGAAGAATCTTGAGAGGAATACCTCTAGCAATCAACCATTGGTAAAAGCGTTGGCTGTCTGCCTCCTGTAGCAAAAGACGGAAAACCTGCAAACCTGTATATGACTGGAGAAGAGCAGCTGATCAGGTGCACGTATGAGATAATTTGCGCCATCTGGGACCATGAAAGCGTGCCTATAATCGGAACCTTAGCATACTATATACATACTACCAGTTCATATAAGGGAGACAAAACTATGACCCTTAAACAACAAAGCGATAAATACCATAATTTTATAGATTATAAAGTAAATTTCGACACGCCAAAACTTTATCTTTAAACTTTAACTTTATTTTAAATCAGCGAATATTTTCCCATTAAAACTTGTACGCCTTTGTCAATGAGCCAGAGAAACACTAGATCCTTAGTAAAATTACAATGAAACTACTCCGAGCCATTCCTCACTACAATAGGTTTTCGATAGAGGGACAGCTTATCGTACAACTTCTTCAAAATGATGATGCAGAAACTATTTAAAGGGCAGAATATAATAAAACAGTCACAGTAAGCAACAAAAGCGAAATTCTCGTACTCTTACCGAAATCTAAAATGTCGGGAATTTCAATGTGGTCAGTTAGTCAATAAGTTAAAACAAAATAATTCCAAGTCCCAGTTCACATACGAAATGATCCTAAATGCTCCCTTTTAGTGTAATAAAGGGGAAGCCCGAGTATAGCGTGTCCGATGGCAAATTTGTATTTTTAAATGCGATTATTTCAAAAAGTAGTAAGCAGTGCGGAGGGAGGGTGGCGCCGTTGGAATTATTGATTGTGCGGACTTGTCAGTCGCAGTAGTCAAGTGAGCATCGCGCGTTCGCTCTGGATACAATTTTTAAAGTTAATAATTCAAACTCAATTACTCGTCGACAATTTTGTTTAAGGTTCGGTATTCGGCGAACACGTGATGTACCGAGTATTAATTTAATTCGTTCGTGGGTGCAGAGATTCCGGGCAAATTCTTCAGCTTTCAATGTCCCACGACCAGGGCCCAGTCGATCTTCAAGGACTCCTGAAAACATTGAACTGATCGAAGGCAGTTTACGTGAAAATCCGTGACTTTCAACACCGAAAAGAGCAGCCTCACTAGGACTTTCAAGAGCGATTATTCATGAAATGTTAAAACAGGATCTGAAGTTATATCCTTTTGAACTTTAAATGGTTCACGAAATGGAATAAAGTGTATTTGCTTTACGCAAAAGTTTTAGTTAAACGATGTTAGACCATTTTCGCACTGTAAATCCCATTTTTTGGAGCAACGAGGCTTATTTTCCCTTAAACGGCAACGTCAGCAAGCAAAACTGGCGTTACTGGTCTTTAAGAACCCGCAACCCTTGATTGAAACATCAAAAACCATTGCATTGCCCCAGGGTAGCTGTTTGGCGTGTCCTATCCACGCATGAGATAACTGGACAATTTTTTGCGAAAATTCTCGAGGCCAAGCGACGAATGTCAACTGTGAGAATTATCGACGCATAATTACGGATTTTTTTTTTGTCTAAACATGCGAGCTCATCCATCTTACTCTTCACACACGTGGTTTCAACAGGATGGGGCGACTGCATACACAGCCAGAGCTTCACTGAATTTGCTTTGGGAAAATTTGCCGCAAGAACTGAACAGTCGCTTAAGGGACATACCATGGCCACCGAGGGCGCTCGATCTAACTTCCATGAATTTTTTTATGAGGCTCCCTCATAGACAGGGTTTATAATTACAGTCCTCCAATCTTTATTTAACTTTCTAAGCAGATGTCGGCTCCGACGATTGGTTAAGTGTCTAGTGGTAGTGTCGCAAACTTAACGAAAATAACCGAAAAATATAAAATCTTAAGCTCTTCAAAATTACATCAAACTTTCTATTTTACATTTTTGAATTTATTTTAAACAAAATTATAATCAACAAATGTAAAATACTCAATATCATTTTTAACTTATTTGACTTAAAAAAATTCCTTTAAGGGTCTGGACGCCAGCATGCTCCTTATAAAAGTGTAGGTTACGAAAGAACATATTGCAGCCAAATATTAAATTGGGTGTGCCAAAATGAACATTAATTTTTAGAAAAAAAATAAATAAAAAGACAAAATATAGCGTGGAAGTAAAAGTATAATTTCTGTATTTCATAGGGCGTTTTTAAAAATCAATCATAATTTTTTTTAAAACATGCTTAAAGGGTGTACCCTGCAATTTTGGGACACTAAGATATATATATTTCTTCTTTTGTCTATGTCAAAGTTAATAAATACGTTTTAAGTTTTTTAATAACAGATGGACACTGAAAGAAAATGATTTCTGTTTCAAGTAACTACAAGAAGACTATGACAGGCACGACTTAATAAATTTGAGCTGTAGGAGTTATCAAGTTGTAATTATTTTGAATATTGAAATATTGCAGAGAACGCACACAAATATTTTCATTTTTTTTGTGATAATTTTAAAACCTTCCAAATACAAGTTAAAATAAATAAAATGATAATTTTAATTGTTTTCATATTTGTAGATGTAAATGTATTAATTTTTAATGAAAATACACCATTTCACTGTTTAGACCAATATTGCCTAAAATTGTCCATTTAAACATTACCTTTTGCTAATAGAAATTTCAAGTTTCTAAAATCTTATTTTTGTTTTATAATGAAATATATTTTTTGTTGTAATAATAATAGTAACTTAGTGATGGCTTCATATTAAATCTTTAACATAAAGTTCTGTAGGTACAACAAATAGTAGTTTACTGTCGACGATTACAACTTCATACACACAGAAGGACCTTCATCAACTTAAATCGTTAACATTTTGCTGCGACCACCCTTTTGATAAAAAAAAAAGAAGGACGCAACTAATTTGTTATTTTGATTTTATTTCCAAAATACAAAAAACTAAACTTATTTTAAATTAAATTTAAAACTAATCACTGGGTTTGGTCAGGGGAACAAGCAAAAAATTGCCTTAAAAAAATTCTCAGAAATAACACCACAGAAGTTGAATATGACCTTAATAAATCACATGAAGAATATTTCTTTTACCCTTTACTTAAAAAAAAGACAAAATACTGACATATAAGAAGCTCCAAAAATAAACCAGTTTGAAAAAAAATAAACTTAAAAACGCAAATTGAACCACAAAACTAAAAATAAAATTAAAAGCACTTTTTGCTAAAAAAAAAACAAAACAAAATCTTGAAGAGAACATGGTTTTTAACATAAGTAAATTGAATGCCCCTTGCTTTTTTTGGGAAATAATATCTTAAAATTTCTTCATTCTTAAAAAAAAACTTAAAAAAAGGGAAAACACTGATGATTATCAGGATCATTTTGATTCATTCGGTTTATGTTTGGTTCTCTAAAAGAGTGTGTAGTCACACTCGTTACCGATTTGCAGGAACAGAGCAAACATCATATTTTTCTTATGACAAAAATAAAGGAAAGAAAAGTTAAGTAAACAAAGTTTTGTGAGAACAGGTTTCAGCCTTGACATTAAAAAAAAATTTTAGGTAAAAGAATGCGATTTACAATTAATTTTTTTTTCTTTTGCCTTTTCATTATGGCACAACAAGCAAGGCCTTATTTTAATGATGTGGAATAAAAGTAGTTGAGGTGCTTTATAATGCTTGATGTTTTGTATGAATTTAAGCATGTTAAATTTTCGAACAAGAACCATGGAGATCTGGAGGAGCTTTTAAGAGATTTTAGATCACTTAAAAAAGTGGCCCCTGCATCATGTTGTACAGGAACCTCAAGGTCCTAAGTTTAAATAGCAGCAAATAAACATGTTCTCTTCTCAAACTAAGTGGCACGAAGATGTCTATCAGGTTCTAGTTTAAAGACGACATTCATCAGAAAGCTGGTGATAAAACAGCAAAAGTATTTAGCGCGAATTACCACAGAATCATGCCAATGATAAAATAGCCGACTATTATCGCACGGGCACGCCTCCGGAGTATAGTGATCACCTTGATGGAATAGCCATTCCTTCTCTCTTGCATGCAGGGGAAAATCAAAGGGCAGCCCTGGTCGCGGAGTCTTTGTCAGGAAGCACGGGAACCAGTTACCAGCCCCTACTTAGAAATGCTTATTCGTGAAGTCACTTCGATGTCCACCTCGTGGTTGTTGTTTATTTGGGCATCCGTTCGAGAGTCTTAGGACAAGATGTCATTACTTTAATTTTTGGCTTAGCAACGTAGCTTCGAGGGCTAGTAAATACACTTTTTAGGTGATGTTGTCCAATCAATATAAGGCTAATGACATACAAATCGGTACTTTAGTATATAATGTATCAGTAAGGGATGTAGATAGCCCGAGCTATTTAGCAAGGTGTCTAATATTCAACCAAATTTCAAAAACAAATACAAAATTTGCTATCTGTGTTGGCTTTTGCCAAGCCCTATGGAGACGGCTGTTGCACACAATAACATTCAAACGTAGTGAGACAACCGTAACACAAGCGAGGTGCTCATGCGAACCTAGAGAGTGTTTGAGTAGAAGAACGTGGGAGGTCGGACAATATTTCGATTCCTTATCTTAAGTGCTAAGTTCAAGAGTAATTTTAGACTAACCTACCTGATTATAAAGATTATATTGGTAACGAGAACAATGTGTTTTTAACGGAGTATTTTTATCGGACCTTAACCTTTTTCTGGATCAAGAATAAAACCGTTTTCCAACCTGTAGCAACTTAAGGCCTTAAACTTTAGAGCACTTAATTCAACTTTCCCCATTGTTGTAAATTGCAATGGCTCTGATCACTCAATAATAAAGGTTGGTAGCAATTGATATGGCTTACTAGAAAAAGTGGACTTAGGTCCCATACATTTGTTACTAGGAAATCTTATGGTAAACCTTGCAGAATCTGTTAAATGAATGATGAGTTCTCGAAGCAAGT
This sequence comes from Melanophora roralis, assembly GCA_963583895.1. Taxonomy (NCBI): domain Eukaryota; kingdom Metazoa; phylum Arthropoda; class Insecta; order Diptera; family Rhinophoridae; genus Melanophora; species Melanophora roralis. Next base: position 26,028,481 of record OY757189.1, on the reverse strand, counting down.
GATTTGCAATTTCTCATAGCTGGAATTATGCCGAACTTTAGTGGTCAGAAGGTGACCGCGATGGGTATATCTCTTTTTTACCGCCTTTTTTTCGTAGCCCGTAGCTAGCTATTAACATGAACCTCTGCTCTTCCTTTTCGATTTACAAGGTCTCTATAACAAAAATACTAATTTTCGTGTAAGACTCTACTGTTGAACTTCCTCCGAGCCAGTCAAGGTAGGTTAGGTTAGGTAAGATAGAACTGGCTGGTCCCGAATACCCCATATAGACCCTTTGAGGTTCCCAGACAAGAAGAACTGATAACCAGTTTTACTAACTCGATGTTACAAACTCCAGGGTAATTCACACTTTCTTGTCAAATGCCAGAAGCCTTGTCTCACCAACCCCAGACATTTTCTCTAGCTTTTGGAACAAAAAAAGACCCTAGACAATTTACTCTTAAGCGCCCGAACGTTCAATACATCTGTGCCCGAACCTAGCAGATGTGTACTTGTGCCACGGCACACAATGCATTCTTTGCACGCCTGAACAATTGAGAAGCAACGGGGATTTGCGGAAATGTCCCAATCGCCATGACTATGAATAAAAATGTTCAACTAAGAATTCTAAACGAGGTAGCAACCTGCCGAAAATATTTTTCACAGAAAATTTTGATTTTGAAATAAAACCAAATTAATGGCAATCTAAACGTGTATTAGTATTTTCTTTTAACATTAAAATATATACCTAAACCTGTAGTTTTACTGGCATACTTATATTTAAGAATATCTTAAGCCCATTGGCACCTTCTCTTCTCCCTGCAGTAAAGCACATGTAGCTTTTTACATTTTGTGTCCTTTAGGCTTTACACATATGTACATATTAACCTTCAATATCCTTTTTAAAAGTCCAAAAAGAAAAAAAAAAAAAAAAACTAAAAAAACTATTAAAAATTATTTTACAAAGCAAGTTGTTTATTTTGGTTTGGAGGTTTTGTCAGAAACCATCTGTAAAATGGCAGTTTTGACAGACATATGCAATTACAAATGGATTGAAAAAGTTACAACTCATACATGCATACATACATACATACCATGTAAACCCACCTTTACTTGTCTCTTGCAAATGTTACTGAACTCACAGAAAATGGCTTAAAAATAAACAAAAATACCTTTAAAATAAAATTTAGACAATTTAAGATATTTGCTTCATTTTTAACAATTTTAAAACAAAGAAAAATATAGAAAAAAAAATATTAAAATATTTGGCATTTTTTGCAATTTTTGTGGTTACCAATACTTTAGGTTGTATATGTACACCACAGTCAGTCACTATAATATGGGTACGAAGAGAATGCTTTTGTTATACTTATATTAGGTAAGGGAAAAAGTACAAGACACAGAGAAGAGATGTCTATGAAGCATTCTACAAAGTATAATATGAATGACTGTAGAAAAAGGACATAATCTTTTATAAGAGAATATATCCTACCGAGAGTTTATGATCAAAGACTAGGACCACAGGTTTTCCCCAACCAGAAGAGGCTGGCGTACCTCAACGTGGTATTCTACGAACAATTCTTCTCTTACTTTACACAGTAGGCATACCAACTGGCAGTCAAATACACAAGTCGAAGTTTGCTGATGGTACTGCTTTTCTCAGTAACCATGAAAATCTTAAAGAGGTTTCAAATTAATATACAGGATCATATTATCCGAGAAGAAAGAAGGGCAAACTTATGGGGAGTAAAAATAAATGAGCAGAAATTCACCCACGAAAATTAAACTCTACGCAGAGAATCATAAAATAAGAATTTGAGGCGAAAAACTTTACACTAAACTAGATCATCGCTTATATTGATATCACATAAAGATGCGAATCTGACACAAACGAAACTGAAAGCAGCCCAATTTTTTTAGCTGATGGGCAAATAATTTGTGCTTCGTCTTGATTGTAAACTTTTTCTCTATAAAACGATTTTAAAACCAGAAAGGTACTATGGGAAGCAAAAAAAAACTGCCTCCAATAAGGGGAGAAAATCCTTCGCTCGAAACATTTTACAACAAGGGGGGCACACTTCTATGAAAGAAATGAAACACTAAACACTGTTATCAACGTGCTGCCTCCGTTCTTAAACAATTAAGCTGGCAAAACTGCTATTTCGACCTCATTATGGCTAGGTGGTATGCACTCAACACCACTCTCTGGAATTGGTTCTGTGGCAGCTTCATCGCAGCTACTTTCGGATACCAACAGGTGTGAAAAATGATTTTGCATTCCCTGACCGCATTATCTGTATCAGTCACCAGTGTGCTTTCCTATCTCTGCAGGAAAATGTGCCCATTACAAAGCCTTTAGTAAGATGTTTTGTATTTTGTTGGAATTTCCGGACTATATTCTGACTCCTAAACTTCTCGATACGTTAACCCTCACACCTTTATATTTCTCTCTTCTTTCTGCAAATGTCAAAACCTTTCCCTTCCAATACGTATTGCTAAGGATTACAGTATTGCTGCTTTTTCGCTTCAGTAGCATCGCGACACTCCCGGTCGTACCTTGGGTTCCTTGGGGAAGGCTGCAGGCACCCAAGCCCGGATATTGTGGCTTCTTTAATAGAGCTGGCAATGCTTTTTCCATTGCGCTGCAATCATTATCGGGACGAGGAACGTCTCTTTAACAATCGTGTCAGTCGAGCGAAGTAAGCCGTAGCTGTTAAATGTGTCTGTAGCTTTCCGATGTCAAGCTTTCGTGCTGTGTCGGATCGTTCGTCTATTGCTACATTCGGACGGGTGCGAATCCGGTGGGTAATTATTAAAATAAGTATTCGTTCCTCAGGTCGATCTACGACGTGACTAATATAGTTCGTTGTTGTTTTATTTAATAGCATCTACGTGGCCTAATGTATATGAATATGTCGAAGTCCGGTGCTCTAAAAGCCGCTGCGAACTCTACTAGCATTATTCAGGTATCAGCTATTTCCTTGTGGAGGCAACATTTTCCTACTGTTGGACCATTAAAATCTTCTAGGACGATTTTATTGGTTGGGTCAGCGCTCTTTGCCCTTTCTAGCCATTCGTAAGGTATATCTTTAATTTGTTAGTTTCTTTCTTCGGTCAAGACATGGGCACAAATAAGACTGCTGTTGAGAAAAGTGACTTCTTATACGGTTCTATGGGGTTCACCCACCAGGCTATCTTTGGAGACGAAATGTTTGAGTCTCCGGCAAACCACGAAGCTACAACCAAGCTTATGTATTGTGTCATAGCAACTATTATACAGCTCGTCTTCGTCCCAATTCCATCATACTTCCTGTAAGGTGGTAATATAGACCATATTCTTTTCAAGTACATCCACTGGTGGGTTTGGAGATTCGCAAATTGTAGTGTTTAGATTGTTTGTGAAGTTCGTCAACGTAAGGGTGTCCATTAATTTTCCTCTTCATGTAGGTAAGTTTTCACAAGGGTGGGTTACTAAACCGAAGTTTCAAGCCATTGTTTTCATTCTTGACGGTGAACGCGCATCACATCTTACCTCACTGACGCCACGAGGAGGTCAGTTTCCACTGTTGAAACGATGGAGAGACCAAGATTGGTCTGGGCTTTCACAAGCTTAAATCGTTTAAAGTCGTTACTTACTATCCAAACACTACGTCACGTCTTATTATTTTTAAAAAAATTCTCATTATAAAAATAAAATGGCTGCTTTGACCTTTACCCTCATTATTTGAAATTGCCTGTTTCCACCCGCCAATAAAATACAAAAAAAGCATCTCAAAGACTACAAAGTAAGTCCGTAATAAATACAAGGAATTTTAGTGAAGTTTGTAAAGATGCTTTAAAAATACTACTGGTAGACTTTGTCAGTTCGTAAACAAAAAAATTTAACAGTTTTATACGTACTTACTGCAATTTTCAGTTTGACTTAATGGTTTTGGCCCTTTTTATAAAAAAAATTTATTGTGCTATTTTCGTGCTACTTATATACAGAAGTATGTATAGATGTCAGTATGTATGTCGCTTAAATAAAAACGAAGAAATGTCGCATTTGCTTTACAAAGATTTCAAGCTGAACTTACATTTACAAAATAAAAGGATCGTGTTCCCTGTGGGAAAACTTGTAAGAAATAATACAAGCAAAATGCCCATAAACTAAAAGAATTTCAACAGCAATTGCTTAAAATGAAATGTGTCTCAACAATTCTTGCTTTTTTATGGAGGTTACACGTTTTACTAATGAATTTTTTTTTTCTTTTTTTTTTTTTTGAAACATAAAAAATATTTTTAAAAAAGTTTAAGGATGGTAACTCACACAAAGATTGCTTGCTGCAATCAAATTTAATTATTTTTTTTTGTAATTTTTGTTTGCTCCTTAACAAAAAGTAGTTTATTCTGTTTTATTTTTGCAACTGGTTAATCATACGACCAGTTATTTTTGTTTGATTAAACACTACTCTATCTACTTTAACTTCACTGCAATTTCATATCCTTCCTTGCATTCGTTTGTTATTGCAGCAATTTTTATAGTTAAAATAACTTTGAAATGATATTTTTCTGTAACAAAAACAATTATAAATCGATAGCGCTTTTCTTAAATTGCCACATTTATAAATTGTTAAAATTCCAGAGCAATATATTTCCGCCACAAATATTCAAAATATTAAATGGTTATTAACATAACTTGAATCTATTTGAAATACGAAATCGTTGCATTTTATATACAATGACATTGATTAGAGAATCCACAATAAAAAAATAAATCTAGAATAATTATTTAAACAAAAGGTATAATCGTACTTTTAAATGCAATAAAATAATTTGGATCTAAATACTTCTAAAATATCGCCGGCTAAAATTTAGGAGGGCTTAAAAAACTAAAGGATGTTTTAATAGGAAATTCATGCGTAAAAAACTTTGAAACATCATGTAGATTAATATTTTTAAATTACTTTTTTTATCATTTAGATATTAACAACTATGACCGAAGTCTGATCGTCCAATGTTAGGTGTAAAATTTAAGAGACCACTGGCCCAGATTTAGGTCGAAAGGAAGCACTTTTCTAGTTTTTTCAAATTTTTTTAGTATTATAAGCCTTAGAACCTAAATTGGAGGTCTATTTCCCCCGCCTAAGAACCAAAATTCAACACAGGGGTCGTTCACAAAATATGAAATTCAGGGCCATTGATTCCGATTAGTAAACTAAAGGGAACACATGATTTTTATACCATTCACATAAGTGAGAAGGGATTATATAAGTTTGTTATTCTGCTTGTTACTTCTTTAATATCAATCTGCGACCGCATAAAGTATATACATAATTTCTTGGTCCTTCTAGTTAGGGCAGTTAATTTAGCGATGTCCGTCTGTCCGACTGAACGTCTGTCAGTGTTAAGGATAAAATCAACTTTTTAAAGCCACCCCGAGATCGCATAGATCTATAGGTGGTATTAAACTATCAGAAATATCTGCAAGCAAATCGCTGTTGCAATTCAGTAAAATCGGCCGATAACTGATCACTAATTTTTCCCCACAAACAATTTTTTGGGAAGGTACTCACACCCTATCTCCACCCCCTAACAGGGTTACCATACAAGTTTAACTTTATTAAAATTTGTTTAAATCGCTGCCACAGCTCCCAGGATTCTCCCAATTAATTTTTCCTCTCTAACATTTTCGTGAAAAATACTTACCCCCTATCTCCAGCCCCTAACATGGTTGTCATACAAAATTTTAAAAAATAGGGTAAAAACTCCTAAAACTTCTCCGGAGAAGCCCCTAGAGGAACAAAATGTATCACAGACACCCATTGGTTTTCCCTCCAAACATATTTTTAAAACATTTTTACCCCCTATCTCCATCACCGCAGGGTGTTGCCATACAAAATTTCCAAAAATTTTGTAAAAACGTTAATAACTTACTCGACCTTAGAGAAATAATGTGTGAGAACGACCCCTATTAGTTTTTCCTCCCCAACATATTCCATGGCTATACTCACCCCCTATTTTCACCACCATGCGGGTTTCCATGCAAAATTTTACCAAATTAGCGGGAAAATCCCTACAACTTTCCTAGTCACCCTTGGAGGACTAAAATACGACACTGCCCCCAATTAGAAATTAAAAATAATTCATAAATAAGTAAAAAAATTAATTAAAGTAAAAAAAAGTTCGGGGTTTCAAAAGGCCAATGTGAAGGGTATCTAAGATTCGGCACAGCTGTATATAGCTGAATGCGATTATGAGGTAATGACCCACATTTTTTGATCCCGCTTATATCCTTCTCATAGTGATAAGGGCACACATCAGTTTGTCATTCTGCGTTTAATTCCTACAATATTCACTTGCGACCCCACGTATATATATTCTGGATACTTATGGATAGAAAAGTCGATATAGCCATGTGTGTCTGTGCGTCTGGTAAAATAAAGTTTTTGGACAAAAAAAAGTCGCACAGAACGCATTTTGATATCAAACAATCAGAAATATCCCTGAGACAATCGGTATTTAAAATCGCTTAACTATTGGCCGAGATATAAGCAAAACCCAAAAATAACCCATTTTTTTTCGACAAAACCCGCGCATATATCCCCATATATCTCAGTAAATACTTATTCTTGCAAAACACAAACTTGGCACAGATACTTTGAGGATAGGGACCTAAATAAGGGCTTTTTTGGATAGAAGCAGGAGGAGTACTATCCCCTCTACAATTCCACCAATTACGCTAAGTCTAAGAAACTATAACAGCTCAAGACTAAAAACCTGCTGCAAATTTATTCAAAAATAATACGTACAGTATAGAAAATTGATTAAATAGGGGCAGGGGGAAGCCATAGCCCCCATATAAATGCATAATTTCTATGAAATTTCACTATATCTCGGTAACTATAACAGATATCGACTTCAAATATCCTACAAAAGTAAATGTGCAACGAAGCCTACATCTTGGAAACAAAATTAATTGGATGGTAGCAGGGGGAGGTGCAGTGCCCATCCAAATAAACACTATTTATAAAATTTTTGATTCGCTCTATTTTGGAAACTAAAAGGCAACTAATTAGTTTAATTTTCCAATTGTCACAAAGTATTCTGATTATAATATTTGCGATATGAAAATAACTTGGCTAGAGCATATCGCTGGATTCACAAAAGTATCAAGATTCCGAAAAAAGCGTTCTACTTGCTAATTTTAAGATTATGCGTCTATAAATATAAAAGTAATGTCTGTTGACCAAAATTTGAGAAGGTATTCAAATAAAGGAAATAAAAAATATACACAAAATGATCTTTTGAATATAGTTTTAAAATACTTATAAAACTTACAGTGAACAATTAAAATAGTTTCAATTCGAAAGTCAAGTAGGTTAACAAAAACTAGCTCTTCTGTGACTTTAGTTTTTATTTTGCAGATTAGAAAATTGAGAATTCTGGATAAAAATCATGGAAATCTTAGGTCTTATTGCTCATTGTACTCCATTGAGTTTACGCGTACGAAGTGACGGGTTAAGAGCTGATTATTGATAATAAAATTAGATCGTTGATTAAACAGCTTTCTAGTACATCAATATATTAAAAAACCCCCAATTTAAATAACTTTTTGGTAAAAAAGGTTGTAATAAATCCCTTAAACTAAGTACTAAAAGTGTAATATAAACTATTTCAATACTTTTAAACAAAGTTAAGCTTTAAACCCATTTTGTAAACAAGAATCAACAGATTATTATATTTGTGTTAACTTAAACATAACAAAAACCCATAAGTTGGTCAACAAAATTAAATGTTCATAAAAGTCAAAATATAAAAAAGTTAATCTGTTGCAATATTTCTAATGCCGGCCACAAAACTATGGTCATCTACAACAGCAACGCCCCAGCATTAATGACAACAAAAGCTTTAATACCTACGAGGAACGTACTTAAATGAATAATGACGAACGAAGAGTTGGATAAAGTTGCAAACAAAAAATATTATTATAAAGCGGCTCATGTTGCCAATGATGCTGATGACGATGATGATGGTTTAATTTAGGAAAAGTAATGATGGTCGTTGGTTTATATGACGCAGCCCGTCTGTCTGCCTTTCGCACATTTGTATTCAAAAATGTTAATTTTTTGCCAGGAAAAACACACAAATATCCGGTAGTTATTATTATGCCAAACAACTAAATAAAAGTTTCTTTGTTGTTGCCTTCAAACCGTAATGCACAAAACATTTAATAATAAATAATAAAATTGTTTTGTATATGATATCCGAACAATGGCAAACAATTTAAAACTTTTTTTGTGTTTATAAATAAATATTTAACCACAAAATAGTTATTTGCCGCACAAGAGAACAAAAATAAATCCTGTGCACATTTTTAGAAGTTTAATCTTTCGGCAATGTTACACACACATATGCCCTCCTGCACACAAATACTTAGTTTAAAGCAAACTTTGCTCTCACGGATATAAGTCTAGTAAAGTTTAACTTTACAGTGCAAATAACGGTCCATTTGAAAACTGGTTTTTGTGAAAGGTTTGTAAAATTGAATTTTAAATCGCTCAACGGTTAATTAAAATTATTCTTAAATCGTTTAAAGCCTTATAAAATATTATTTGTAAAAGTGTTTGTTACAAAATTCCTTGCAAATTACTTGACCGATTCTAAGAGCAGTTTGTATGTGCATACACTGAGGGAAAAAAGACGTTGCAAAATCGACCACGGCTGTGGTCAACTTGACCCCCTTACGTTGTCAATTTTTTTTAACAACGTCCGTTGTCAAATTGTACACAAACGTGCTCAAATTGACCACATACGTTGTCAGTTCAAACTCGAGAGGCAAAATTTTTAGTTATTGACAACGTCCGTTGCCAAATTGTACACGAACGTGTTCAAATTGACAACGTATCGGTGTCAAATTCTCTGCTAACGCCGTAATATTTAGTTTTTGACAACGCCCGTTGTCAACTTGAGCACGTTTGTGTTCAATTTGACAACGTATCGGTGTCGATTTCTCTGCTAACGCTAAAATATTGGAAAATTTTCATTATTTTGGTTTCAGTCAAAAGTGTTTTACGAAAAATTTTCAAAATGGAACAAAACCACGAAATTCAGTTATCTGAGAACATAAATCTACTAGAATTAAATGGTGATGTGGAAGTGGTCAATGATTCATGCTTTGCAAGCAACAATATTGCTGAAGACAGTGACGATGCTCAACTCATGGAATTTTTAAAAACTATTAATATGGAATCAATTTTTAAGTATTTAAAATGTAAGTAATTTAAAGTTAAATTGACATTTTAATATTAACGATAATAAACATATATTTTGGGTTTTTTAGCTTCACAAGTAACATTAAGAAGCTTGCCCTATTTAAAGAAAGAAGATTTGAAGGAATTAGTGCCACCATTGGGGCTGCGTGTAGAATTAAATTAAAATCTTTTTGCTGGAAAAAAATGAGGTAATATTTATGATTTTGATAAGTTTATTTAAGTTTTTGTACTTTTATTTGAAACAATATTTTCGTTTAATAAAAACAATGTATTATTAATTTTAAATGGTTTTTTCATTAAAAAGAAACGGAATGGGAACGGAACAAGGGTTTATAAATCAACAACGAACGGTGTCAATTTGACACCGGTTGGTTGTCAATTTGACAACGGTTGGGTGTCAATTTGACAACGGTTGGTTGTCAATTCGACACCGGTTGGGTGTCAATTCTACACCGGCTGGGTGTTAATTCGACACCGCGATGGTGTCAAATTGTACACATATGGTGTCAGTTTAACAACAATATCGTTGCAAATACTGCGTTGTCGAATTGACACCATACGTGTACAATTTGACCACAAACGTGGTTGATACACTTTCGACAACGGATGTGGTCATTTTGACACCGTATGGTGTCAATTTTTTTCTGGGTGTAGTTGATATTCAGGGGTGTTCAAGCCCTGATTAGCTTTTTTGTCCTCACAAGCAATGAAGAAACCTTCAAGATCTTTGTGTAGCTTGGAAGCTCAACAAGATTATTGCAGGCTTCGCATAAAGCCATTTTTTCCGGTGAAAGAAAATTAGTAAATCTCCTTTGGAGTGGAAGTAGAAGGTAAGCTGAAGTCAAGAGAAGAATGAGAAAGAAAGTAAAATAGAATAAAGAAGACTTACCAGAGCCTCAGACGGGAATTGAATCCGCGACCCTAGACTGGAAGACTTGAGGTCTTATATAGCGATGAGCCGAAAGAACCTTATTGAGTGACAAAAGGCCGTAGAATTTATTTCATATTTATTAGAACCCGAAAGGGAGAAAAAAAATTCAAAAATGGCAATACGAGGAGATTGGGGCATAAGAAAAAAGAAACGACGCCAGAAATTCCACCAGCATGTAAAATGTTAATCAAAAGACTCGCCTACTGGAATCAATTCGTGCAGAGATGAAAAATGAAAACATTTCTCCAGCTTGCTTACGGTTGAAAAAATGCGAAAGGAATACATCACACAATCTGACTCAGATAAGATCGAAGCATTAATTGGTCAGCTTAGAAACAACGAGACACCTACAGAGCTGTAAAGGTCTAGGGGAGAAGAGCTGGCAAGGCTATTGAATCAGTTAGTCTGCACCAGCTGGGAGCATAAAAGCACTCTCAGTGATTGAAACTTGCATATTGAGTCTCATTTATAAGAAGGGAGAAAACCCTGTGTGCACCAACTTAAGATTCCCTATTCATCGCTTGTAAGATCCTAGCTGGCATGTTGTGTAAATTATTAAAGCCGAAACTCTACAAACTGATACAAGCCTATTGTTATAGCTTTAGATGGAATAAATTCACTATCAACTAAAAGTTTACACCCTGCTAAGTCCTGGAGAAGACCCACGAAAGCAAAGCAATACATATCCCTAAAGCCAAAGACCCTTTCCATATGATTCTGAGTGACACCAGATCTGCAGTTAAGCAAAAAGCGACCTCTCTGAACCAGATTATCGTCCAACTTGATTAACATACTGGTAGAGAAAGCATTGGGAAAAGACAAAAGTTATTATAAACCGGCGCAGGAGACATCAAAAGCGACAGAGGCGTATAACAATGGCATCTGCAGAAGGATGGGGAGTGTGGTAGCTGGGAATGAAGAAGAAATGGGTCGTAATTGGAATCTTAGTTAATGGGACAAGACCAAACTTATGCTTCCTAAGTCCGGCAATGCCAACGCCAACGCAGTGAAGGGTTAAATGCACCTCGGCTTCACATATAAATAAGGCGAAGAATTGTTCCGGAGAATACTAAGTGCTACTCTAGGCTTAGCAGACAGTCTATGAACAGATCCCTGTTTCGCAGAACTCTGAAATATTGCACAACACGCCAATTTCTTTATGGCGCTGGAATATGGGTAAATGCCAAAGCTGCTGAAGCGTTACTGGGTGCTTTTGAGAGAAAAATCTTCCGAAAAATTTGTGGCCCGATCAGTGTTCACAGAGAGTAAAATCGTCTAACAAATTGTGAACTGTAGAGCTATACTCTGACATAAACGTAGTCAAGCGCTTTGAAATACAGCGACGGAGTTGGCTAGGGCATATCGGTCGAATAGATACAATGCTACAGGCAAAAAGTAGTTAGGATTTTTCCCAGGAGTCATGTTAACCCCTGTTGTGTACGTCGGCTTAGGAATCACATTTTTGACTTAGGAACAAGGCTATTAAGTTGTGTTTTGCCTGTAATTATTGTCTCCGTTCATCTTGCAAGGGTTACACAAATTACAGTCTTTTACTTAAGCCTTTTAATCTCCACCATACAAGCAAATTTCAATTTTATTGCAAATATTTATTGATCATCCTTGAGGTGTTTTAAAAGGACGAATTCTTTTCGAAGTTCGTCGCTGTGGAAGGCAGCAGTTGCAAGTAATGGAAGAAGAATCTCAAAGTGATGGCGCATTGCCTGCGCCAGCTTTTACAAACGTCACATCTCGGTGTTTTATTACTAATGTTATGATGATGGAAAATGTTGAGAAAATTCGTTCGCATCACCGAATTTTTTTAAAATTTTCCTTTAAAAATTCCTTTTTATTTTAAGGAGCGTTCAACAAGCCTATCACTGGCTTTCTGCAGACCTGTTAACCTAAAGTAACCTAGAAATCAATAAGTTTGCAAACTACTTTAAACGTTGGTTCTAGGAACTTTCAACAAAAAAGAAAAACTTTTTAATATTGTTAGACAAGGTAACGCATTTGTGCGTGTGTGTGTGTGTACATATGTATCTGCAGGTACCAGAGTATAATTTCTTTTACATGCGTTCAAACATACAAACAATTATCATAGAAACAAGTTGGTATAAAAGTTACAAATTGTTGGTGTTTATTGCATTTATCTATAAGCTTATCACTGCAAATAGACGGACAACTAGACAGACGGACAGAAAGGCATGCGTCCCCAATGTGTGTAAATTAACGTACGATACGGATGTATGTTGTTTGCTCCAATTATTTTAATGGTCAACAATTAAATTAATTTGCATAAATATTTTAGTGATAAATTGTGGGACTTTACTTATATTTAACACAGATGATTACTTCAATGTATAAATGGATGTCTGTGTGTTTTTTTTAATATGATAAACTTTATAAACATGTGGATGTGTTTCGTTCATTTTTCCTGTTGCACCAGCAAATGAAAAAAGTATGAGCGAGTGAATATTGCCTGCAATTTGCGTATGCATGTCACCGTGTTTTTTCTTTTCATTCCTATGAAAATGTTTCAATTATTACTGAGATTTAAATGTAAATTATTCGTTTTAATAATAATCGTATATAAAGGAAATTAATTATAATATTTTGCAAATAAACCAAACAACATAATGACAATATTAACTTATAACATTCAATTAAATGGTGAAAGTGTTTAACAACAGGCAATATTGGCAGGGAATGGGGAAATGTTAAATGCTGTTTGAGGTGGGTATGGAATAATACAGGGTATTTGGTAGACAATTCATATTTTAAAACTTAAATATAAAACGTAATAATTGGCCCAAAATTTTATTAGGAGCATTGAACGATAGTATGGAAATGCGGATTTTATTTTTTAAAAATCATGTCATCCAGGTGTCTTCCGTCGAGTTAAATACACTGTTCAAAACGGCGCCTTTTGTTCTGCGCCACAAGCTGCAGTAAACTTGGGTAAATTGAGCTGATTTATCGACAAATATTTTCCTTTAAAGCCACATGATATTGGGGGTTGTCATTATAAGCCCTATTTTTGGGAGTTTGATCGATCGACCTCGGTGGCCAGGGGATTCCCAAAGCGACTGATAAATTTTTGGGGGAATTTTCCCGAAGTAAATTCATCGAAGCTCTGGATGTATGTGCAGTAGCCCCATCCTAAAAAACAAGGTGTGTGAAGAGTACGATGGATGAGCTGGCAGGTTTGGCAAAAGGAATTCCTTAGTCAAACGTGGATAATTTTCACCGTTGACATTCGTCGCCTGGCCTCGTGAGTTTTTGAAGCTGTTACCCTGTGGCAATGCAATTGTGTTTGATGTTTCAATCGAGGGTTGCGGGTTCTTGAAGACCAGTAGCGGCAATTTTGCTTGCTTAAATGACCATTTTATGTGAAAATGAACCTCGTCACCCAAAAAACATGGGATTTACAGTGCGAAAACGCTTAGACATCGATTCACGAAGCATTTTTGTGTAAATCAAAGTGTCTTTCTTGCAGTTCTTGAACAATTTGAATTTTAAAAGGATGGAACTTCAGATCCTTTTTAAAAATTTCATGAATAATCGCGCTTGAAACATGAAACTTTTTCCCAATTCTTTATCCACTAAAACTAAAACTTATTTGTCGTTATTCAATAAACCCTAAATAAGGCCTTAACATTTCTAATATTTAGGCATGACCCTTCAAAAGTTTGTCTAAAAAAGTTAAATAATTTTTTTCTATTTTAAAAACACTTCTGGGCACTTGAGTAAATAAGCTGGTGTTAGTTGTTGCTTTTCATGCTGATGACACTGTCATGCATGATGTACAGTTTTGTAGTATTCACTAGATGATGATGATGACCTAAGACAAATATGTTACGGACTTGATTGTTAAAACTTAGTTCGGCCATTAAAAATAAAATTTAGCAAAAGTGGATTTTTGCAAGAAATCATGCAACTTTAGCAAACGCTTAAGTTTCTCGTAATTTTTTTTATTTTTATTATTTTAATTTTATTGGGGTTTGCGTGTTAGTTTTGTTCTAAGCTGTTGGCATGTAGGCATCATAACATACCCTGCTCCGAAAGCGTCTGGTTGGTTGGCCAGCCAACAAAGACCTACTCATGTGTAACTTGTAGTAAGTCTCTTGCTTTAACGCTCCACACTAAATGAATGTTGTGGTGTGAGTGTCAGTTAAAAAACTTACAATATTAATGGCGTTACATGTGATACCTTTAAGACGGATATTTTTATTCATACTGAGATACAAAAAAAAAACATATTAAAAGTAAAAACTTTTTTATAAATTCAAAAAACAGGGGGTTGACCAGTTCAGCCAACCAACCATTCAAACATTCCAGTTGTTTCTTTAAAACATGAAATCAAATGCAGTGCAACCATTTAACGATCGAGTGCGGTAGAGGAGATCAATTTTAGAGTAAAAAATTGAAATGATTTTTATTGTTTCAAAGCTTAGAAGGAGGTGTACTTTTTGTTCTGTTATTTAGCTCTTCCTACTATCAAACGATGTCTTGTTCTATGTTCGCTTTACTTTGTTGCTAAAAAAATTTAATTTCTTCAATATTATGACTAAATCGTTCAAGCTTTATTAAGTAAACTTAAGGTTTGCACGTGCAATTTGCCATAAGCAACGCACATGCATACATATGTGGGTATGTGCAGGCAAAGCTACCCTGAAGGAAATCTGGGGAAAATTGTCTCCAAGTCAACACTTTTGTCGACTTTTATGCTGTCTTTTTGGCGACTTTGTGAACTAAATGGTTACACCTTTTTCTTTGTCGCCGTCAATAGAAATGCTTAGGTTTCGTTTAGTGCCTACAACAATATGCGTCTTATGATTTTCTTTAACAGTGCCGTTTTGTGTTATGAACCACATGTCCTTCATTCCTAGTTTGTTCAATTGCGGCAGAAAAAACAAGGCTATCGTGTCCTTATAGCGCGCACCGTCCACTGTTGTAGTTTGAACAACGGCGTTCTCATTAAAAAAAGGCCCGATGACTCCAAAAGCGTGAACAGCGCACCAAGCAGTCACTTTGAGCGGGTGAAACGGCTTCTCATGCATCACTCGTAGATTTTCGGTGCCCCAGGAGCCATAGTTTTGCCTGTTCACGTACCCGCTGAGGTAGAAATGAGCCTCATCCCTCATTATGATTTCGGTCGAAAGATCGTCCACTTCGCCTTCGAGATTGAGAATGGCTTGGGCGTAGGTTACACACGTTTGGCGGTCGACAGGCAGCAGCTGATGCACGGGCTGGACCTTGTACGGAAACATGCGAAGGTCTATGACCAAAATTTGCCTTCGGGACGACGGGCTGATGGCGAATTGCTAGGCACGGCGTCTGGTCGATGTTTCTGGCGACAACTCGACATCCTCGCGGACAGCGGTGATATTCTCGGCAGAACGGGGTACTCCGGGGCCGGCCATTCTTGGCAGCATCTCGTGTGGCCCCATACTCTTCAAGGTTGGTGGCCAAACGTTTGCGCAGTCGGTGTCGAACGACCGCTGAATCGGCGACGAAATTCGCGCTGCTCCACGACTATCAATCCATGGCTTATTCACTTGTATTCAACATCTGTCTAGTTCACAAATGTTCAAACAGATTTGACATTGGCCGCCATTTGCAAAATAAGAGCATCTTCCAATAGGGTGATTTCTTTTGGCCCACCTTGTAGTTAGTCAGTAGTTCTGGTGACAAAGTCAATAATGAATGACATTTCCTGCCGGGTATTTACTCGTTTTCAATTAAGCAAGAGTGTATATTCGTTTCGCAAGTGTTTGTCTATTAGACACAATATATAATTGCAACACCAACACATTGTTATCACACCAAGCGCCTCATTGTTCTTATTGTTGTTGCTGTTTTTTAACAAGTATTTTTTGTATAAAACTGAGGGTGTTATTTGCAATAATTAAATGCAATTTTTCAATCTTACACAACTTAGCCATCATGTGTTGCTTTTGTTGCTGGCGCAAACACTTGTTGAATAGTTAAATTATAGACAAATACAAGGTGATGTTATTTCGTCAGCTGATTATGGTATATTTTGCTCTGTTTCAAAACCTAAGTGTCAAAAGCTGCATACCTTACGCTTCTTTGCTGCTTGATTTTGACATCTAGATGTTTGTCTCCGAGTTTTTAATGTAAAAGACCATTTGGTTCTTGGTGTTGCATTGGTAGTACTTGAGCTACCACCTTGTATATAAAACAACAGAATCACGCCCTATCACATGATACCAAAACGCCAAAGCTTTTTTATACATTTTAAAATTTACCATGTTCTTTTTTATAACTTAATTCGATTCTAAAAATGTATTCAAAATTTTAAAACCTATTCAAAATTTTTCAATAAAAAACTAAAGAAAAGGTGTCAAAAATTTTAGAGCTACCCTAATAGAACTGTCCGTCTATCTACAAAAGCTAAAAAAATCTTCCTATAAAAAGGATTTTTTTAGATTAAAAAAATAAATGTTCGTTGGCTTTTAACTTATTTTCCAGTAACTTATTCTTTGTCTTTAAATTTTTTCAGAATACGATCATAGTCGAAGCTTGGTTGAGAAGAAAAATTCTTTAATGTTTGGAAAATTTAAAATTTTTCTCAAATTAAATTTGTTAAAGAATATTAGAAAAATTTCTAAGGGGATATGTTATTGCTGGGGATAGGAACTTTAAAGTATTTTTTTATCGATGTCCACTGTCTCTTGGCTGGGATGCTCAAGAAAGCCAACGAAGACGAAATTCCTTAAACATAAGCCGTAGTCAAATTAAAAAAGCTTTGAGATGTAAAAAATCGAGGACATACAGTTATTGGGAGATTTTTAGCAAATACCCCTCGATACAGGACCAACGTTCTGAATATGTTAGACTCCAATCGGGCTTTAGTAGGAAGTTCGCTATCTTCGAAAGTGCGTAATGTGAGGCTGATCTCGTAAAAATTTATGACGACAACGTTTATATAGACGGTTTCAAAATGGACTGTGCAATAGAATGCGAGGGCTTCTCCAAGGATATTGGTTCTTCATATCGTCTGCCTGTTGGGTGAAGTGAGCTACTGTTTGTGTGGTTTTATTTACAGGCATATTGGAGTATAATTCAACAGTCAGGCAACACTTTGGTCATTTAGTTTGCACTCTACAGCATTGTTACTAGTCAGGCAATATAAAAAAAGAGTGGCCAAGGTGAGTTCCTTAATCAAATATTACTTAAGTCTTGGTTCCTGCGCATAGAAACTGCTCTGGTAATGAACGGGAAGACGAGCTAGCTAAATTGGTATCTACTCTACATATCTCCAACAAACAGACAGGCTAAGAGAATGTGAGCTAACTTGAAAACATTTAGGGCCTTTGGGTGACTTTGTGACCCTTTCTTTATTGAAAGCGTTCAATCCGACTGATAAGCCACAGTCGAAAGAATGTGTCGAGATTGATATCAGTAATAACGGGTCACTTGGAAATGGGTTCCCATGCAAGAAGACTCAGACTCAATGTTAGCGATTACTGTTTTAGTTCTGAGAATAGGGAGAAGGAAGAGACGGTTTTTCATCTTCTCTGCGAGTTACCTGCCCTAGCTACCAAGAGGCGCCGTTTTCTGGCCAGGTATATTTTAGGTGACCTTACTGGAGTATAAAGGTACAGGGTTAAGTGACCTGCTGAGATACCTTTCAGCACAGGCGTGGTTCAAAAAGTACTTTAAGTACTCTAAGTACTCTTCTAAGGGACGATACATCTGACGTGTAGAGTGGTAATGTCAAACGAGATCGTTGGAGATAAAAGCGATTAGTTTTAATTGCAATTCAAATATGCGAAACTGCCACAGAAGGAAATTTTTTGCCCATGCCGCTTAAATTATAATCTGAGCCATTATATTTTTGTATAGTTTAAAAAAAGGATATTATGAGATACCAATATAGTACTTAAATAATGTTAGCATTCCAAAAAAAATTTGATTCTTAAACTGAGTAGTCGTTTTTCGGGTTTGATATAGTAAACCCATTAACTTCCCACAAAATGGTTGCAACTTGCAACAGTTACTACCATAGTTTCTACCAAACAACAAGACAAAACGAAAGTCCAACATTGTTATATAAGCAGTAGTTTATCCAGAGATAAATATATTTTTGTGGTAGTCTTGGCTTGCCAGTATTATACAAAGTCATCTTATCATTATCCTTCAAAACTTTTATTTTTGCTGCCATGTAGGATATGCCATATTTACTTTACTTTCACCATGAAAATAAAAGACCCGCACACAGGCACTCTATGAAAGATTAAATTTAAGAATCAGTAAATATTAGTTTTGATTAAGAGGTCTAGAATAAGCCGCAAAGTCATTGCTGTTGTTGTTTATAATTAAATACTAAATTGCTGTTGTGAAATTAGGGGTTAGTTGGCACTTTATTACAAAGAAAGATAAGCATTTAAAATAACCCTTAAGAAAAAAACACTTAAGCTTTAAATCCTAACATTTAATGCAAATTTTGCCTTTTATTTTGGCTTTAATTCATTTGCCAAATTTCCCTTAATTAAGAAAAAAAAATAATTTAGCTTAATTAGTTGTTGAAAGAAAATTTCTTTTTAAAAAAAAATATTTGTTGACACTAGAATACAGTTTCGAAACCAGCTACGGATTTTCGTCATCAGAATCTCTTACTATTCCATTTAAATTGTTTCGGTTAATACTTTGAAAGGAAACTTCACGTATAAATGTAATCTGCTTTAGAAAAAACCGCATATATTGAAAATATCAAGGGTGTTTTCATAGAGGTATAAAACGTTAAGCTGGCGAGACCCTTTTTCAACATGAGTAGAGTGAGTCTTGAAAAACGTCTTACAGAGCAAACAGAAGAAGACCCAAATTAGTATACCCTCCCCCATGTAAGACATTGAATATGGAATAGAAAGATCTTGGTTTTCGTGCTTTTAAAATCAAACTCGTACAACGGTTGGAGCCACGCGATTCAGGAAATTGGCCAAAAACAAGACTACTGTGGTTCCTGATTTTAACGAGCAAATTTTGTAAGCCAATGAATGGATACTTCAATAAAAAAACATCCGCTTTTGGGGTAATGATAACCCTTAAGTGTATGTTGAAACGCCATTACATCCATCAATAAAAAACTGATTGTTTATTGTGATTTATGGGCTGGTGGAATTATCGATTCGTATGTCTTTAAACATGGCCACAACGTTACTGACTATTTTCTGTGTAGATATGTAAATTGCTGGTCTACGCCAATAACCCCGAAACCCCGAAACCTGGAGGACAACTTTTGTCTCGTTATTGCCCATAAACGGCCACAAATTTTGGAAAAACTTGTCGAAAATTGGGCCTCCAGATTATACTACGTCCAAACTAGCTGTGCCAGAAGTCGTATTAAAAGTATAATGCCTGAAGATTATCTTTCGAATAGAGTAAATTTCATGACAATTTAAAACAATTATCTTTGTTTTATTCCAGTTCAAAGTTCTATGCCTCTAAAAAACACCCTTTATTACGAGGTTTCTAGGCAATATAAACCTAGGAAAGACATGCTGCAGGCAAAGTTTAAGCATGGAAGGGCGTTCGGATTATAGAGATGACTACGATTCGAACCTCACTTATTGACTTTTTATATGGTACTTGAGGAAAAGAGTTAAGTAATCAGTAAATTTGAAACAAAACTAACACCATTCTTTGACGTCTTCTTAAGTTTTGGATACCCGAATTTCAATTAATTAAAGGAATCGGGGTTTTTCATCAAATATTATTTTTTTATTTTCTTGATCTATTGCCGTGAAAAAGGATTTGTAAATATAGAGCGAAAATTTTATTTACCTTTTGTCTCTTACAGCAGAAATAAAAAAGTCAAATCTGAAAAATTAAAAAAAATATTGTCTTTATATTGCTTCAAGTTAAAAAAAATCAATTAAAATATAATGAATACCCTTAATAACTTGTTTAAATAAACAACAATGACTGATTTATTACACATTAATTTAAATGCATGATAATTGCTTTTATTGTACATTAATTAATTATTTTATCGTTTTGTACTTAAAAACAACTTTTTTACATTTTTTACCATTTATAATTATGACCCATTGTACTGGCAATTAATTAAACCTACTGCCACCTACTGTAGTCAATGCCAAATAACAAAGAATGAAAAAAACATAAAATACCGACATAATAAAACTTTTAATAGACAAAAATTAAGTTATACATTATAATTTCAACATATCGAAAACAACAACAAAACTATACAAAAGTATATTTGTACCTCTTTTATTACTTTTTTTATTTTAGTTTTTGCAACTTGAAAATGGGTAAAACACGAAACAACCACAGTCAGCCGCCAGTTAAACAGCCATCAAATTCACCCACGTTTTTTTATGCCAAAATAAATGGAAATAATTTTGAAAAATTAATTTTTAATGCGCATGACAATGGCTGAAGGAAGACAAAAAAAACAGAAAAAAGCAACAATGTTGCCTTAAAAAAAGTCAAGAAAAACAGCAAAACTAACGATATTCTTACATCAAATGAGAAATAAAAATGGAACCATTGAAGGTATCAATGTGTTGCAAAAGAAAATTAAAACAAATTGTAGGTAATTTATGAGGATAAAAGGAGGCAGAAAACTAACACTTTAATGAAAGTATTAAATATTTAAATATTAATTAAAAAAAACTTATTAGAATAATTATATAAGATTGGCGGTTGGTAAGTAATCAAAAATGTAATGGGAACCTTTGACTGATTGACAAACTAAATCAATACTCAAGTTTTTAAAAACCTCTTTAAAAAACCGAAAAAAATCCTTAAATCGATGTTTGTTTCTTCATTTCTCGGTCTAGTTTGCAGGATATCCTTATTTGATCATAATAAGGGTTATTTTTTTTTAAATAAAAAAACCCAAAACTTGGAGAAGATGTATTGCACAATACATTTTTTCCCCAACCCCTAATGCCTTTTGCACTTGCACAACTTTAAGGTTAGGTAGAACAGGCAGCAGTTGAAGGAAACGATACAGCTCACTTGGGTCCGCTTAACTCGGTCCCTTTGTGTTATCTGGAGAGGCAGATAGAATAGGTTGAGACGGAAGGAAAGAAGAAATTTAGAGAAGGATACGAAAAAAAGAACATAAGAATAAAGCAGAGTTACCCCAGGGTCTATGGTGGGAATCGAACCCCAAACCCCCAGACTGGTAGACTCGTGCACTTACCACTGACCTACCGGGGCACCCTTGCACAACTTTAAATTTTTTTTAAAATTAACAAAATTCGCTTACTGACTTTGTAGCAGCTTTTCTGAACTCAGCTAAGGGCGATAATTACTTTAGAGATCTCAATCATTATTATGATAAACTAAGTTAGCCATTGCAATGATAACCGCCTGTTTGCAACTAATTGACGGCAAACACCTACCGCTGCATACAACTCATCTGAATAGATTTCAAACTAGCAAACCTTTAGTTAAAATCAACACAGTCGCAAAAAAAGAACTGGATCGCTTCTAACAGCTGTAAGAGTTTTTGAACGACAAAAGAAACCAACTGCGTGGTGTCATAATCAAAAGCTTTGAACATTAAAAAAGATTCAGCTTAAGTAAAACATATTGTAGGAGTAGACTAACATAAGTGCTAGAATCTCTAGCATCATGCCTTGTAAAAAGAATCAAATCACTCGTGCTGTTGGCTACCTGACTACTTTTTTGAAAACTACCGCGAACACGAAGAGTATGGTTAACTACAGTCTTGTTAACTATATAGAATCGAACGGTTAAAAAAGCGACCGCCAGTATGGCTTTCGTCGAGGACGTTCTACCCTGTTAGCAGAAATATGATGTGCTTCCATTCAAAATTTTAGCGAAAGTAAAGTGGTTGGCATTGTGCGTTTCTATCTAAGCTTGTTGATTTTGGTGTTGGCAAATTTTTTTTTGCTCTGGAGATAAGAGCCGTTAGGAAGAGTATGAATGACACACTTAACCGCGATTTAATGCTAATTTTCGATTGGGGCAGTGCGAATAGGGTCGATCTTAATGCCCATAAGACCACAACCATTTTTTGTCCAATATATCGCACAACGCTTTACAAGAAAAATTTGTTTATTTCCCGCACAGTTCGTATATAAAAAAAAATCATACAAGAAAATATGTAGTTCCTGCCAAAGTGTATATCGAGAAAGGTAAATCAATTGTTGAAAGACACTTTTTCCTTTAATTTTCTTTTTTTAACTATTTTTCCAGATATCAACACACCCTGGGGCCGTTTCAATGACGTAGAATAAACAATCTGAGTTTAAGAAGATAAAAGTTCTTGCATGCTAATATAAATCGAAGAACGCATGAGTTTACTACATCTCATTAGCATCTACACCGGATTATTGTTTCTTTTCGTATGAAAACGCTAAAGACCCTAAGGCTCTGTGTGGGTTTTTCCGGAACCGGCTCAATAACTGGACAAAAGTTATTTCCATGGACTCAAAGTGAACACATCACTCCAGTTTTGTAAAAGGATACATAATATAAGAATATATTCGTTAACCAAAAATGTAATTCAGTGGGTCAAAATGCAAACTTTCTGCGAAAAACATTTATTTTACACAAAAACCCCGATTCGAAAATTACCATATATGTGTTGTTTCCCTAACTTTCTCTTCCTCGTATTTTCCTTCTAACAATATACCAGAAATTAAATTATTAATAACAATATTGTACGCAATTAAATGACAATGGTTAAAGAGTTGAACACCCAGCCATAAAGACGAATAGAAACAAAGGCTTACTAGTGCCCCTACCGCATAGGTGGTGAAATGTATTGTGGAAAAAAAACTAAAATGTTTACCCAAATTGAGAGTGGCTCATATACACTTATGTACAAATTTTAAGGCTTAAACCCTGATATTTCAAAAAAAAAATTTTAATTTTTATTAATATTTAATCACACAGAAAAAACCCTCAACGTAAAATCAACATGAAAAAATGTTGATTTCATGTAATGTTAATTTTTGGGAAAAAATTCATTTTAATATATATTTTACATTGTTTCACGTTAAATTAATAGTTAAAACTGTTAATTTAATATTAAAAAAAGTTAATTTAATTTTGATCACTTTAAAATAAAGTTGTTTACTTTTAATATTACATTTTACAATGTTATAATAACATTGAGCAATGTTAAATTTTTAAAACTCAGTCTATGTAGTAAAAATTACAGTTTTTCATGTAAAACTAACATTGCGCACAGTTAAAACAAAAGTTTTTTTTGTTATTTCAACATTACTTAAACACATTAAAATAACATTGATACATATAAAAAAGACATTTGTCAACTTTAAATATAAACTAACTTTTACTCATAATAAATCAACATGTTAAATTGGTTAAATCAAAGTTGTGAAACTTTAATAATGACTGTTTTTACATTAAAATAAAGTTGATGCATGTTAAAACTACATGAAACATGTTGAAACAAAATTAAATCATATTGAATCCGAAAAAAATCCAAAAAATACCGCTTCTTTACAGCAGCAAAAAAACAAAAACTTTTATTCTATCGTTTACGTACCACAATTGCAGTGTTATATGTTTAAAGTGAGTTAATAATTTCAATATTAATATGTTTGCGTCTAATAATGAAAGTAATAATTTAAATTTAACAAGTATTGTGGAACATTTAGCAACTAGTGAAGAAAATATTCATTTTGCAAGTGACGCAGATGGAAATATTATAGTAAACATTCCAATTGTTCAAAATACGAATCAAAGCTCCCACTTAGACGAGCTGTTGAAAAGTTTCAACTTATGTGAAGTTAAGCCTTATTTGGAAAGTAAGTACATACTCCTGATACATGAATTATATTCAAATACATATCGCCATCTGAAATGCAGAAAGGTCTTACAGCAAAAAAAAATAAAAAATTGAGTTTTTGATTGACAATTGTGTAGCCTTTTGATTAAAAAATATCGACCTTGTTTAAAAAATTCAAACAGGCGTAACAACAAATGATTTCCTATTTTAAGAGCAAAAAAGTTTAACAATATATTAAACCGCACCAAGCAAAACAATTTTGACTGCACTTTAAAGTTCTTGTCTTTGTGACTATTATGCAGAAGTTCCGTTTCTAACGCAACACTTTTAATTAAGTAGGTTTTTAGATTTCCTGTGAAAATTAGATTGGCCTTTTTGCATACCAGATGACAATATGGATATCTGTTAATTTTCTTTTAAGTTCAATAATAATAACTTTATAATTGCTTAGGAGCTGAAATAACATATGAAAGTTTAAAATACTTATCAAAGGAGGATATAAAGGAAGCTATACCACCTATTGGTATTCGGGCTTGTTTCCGAGAAAAATTATTTAGTTGGAGAAAAAGTGAGGTAAACACAAAAAAATTTAAGATTTTGTTGTTTTGAAATTTATTATTTTTTTAATTATGTTATTTTTGTACAGTATGGAATTGATGACGACACCCTGTCTGAAACCATTGCCAGTAAAGTAGTCTCTTGGCTTCAAAGCCAAGCTAATGTAAGTTCAACAATAACATCGGCTTCATCCTTTTCAACAACAATTGGGAGCTCAAGGCTTTCAAAGGTAAGTTTTAAAATTATGATTTAGCTTTTTGGTAACATTTAATAGCATCAATGTTTTCTAGAGCCTAAAACTTATCTTAGAAGATAGCCTTAAAGGAAAAGCCATTAAAGACTTTTATAACAAAAACAGTCAACTTACCGACTCTTTTCGTAAGGACTTAATAAATATAATATTAGAAGATATTTTTTACCGGAACGAAAAATTATCACCGAAAGATTTGCCAACCATTGTAGATGAAATAGTGGAAAACTTTTCTTCTGAAATAAGAGTACGTATTTATATTATATTTTTTAAGTTATCCTCTTACAAAAATGTATTTACATATTCTAATTTTTCAGGAATATTACTTTATACCACGTGGAAGAAAAGCAAATCCTGGTGGCAAACTTTGGGATAAATATTCAAATCAAAGGACAAAGCGGCTGCGCACATCACCAAAATTTAAAGATAGTTTGGAAGCTTTGGACACGATCTCACAGAAAACTTGTTCTGAATTTGATGAGCCAGTTTTGCTAGCTTTGAAAGCTTCACTTTTAAGAGATTTTTCTGACTGGGATGAAGTTAAAACTAAGTGGCAGAAGAGCTTTTTATTAAGACAAAAGGAGCTTAAGACATCTAAAAGTAATTATGAATATCTGTGCAGTTGGCCCCTTTATTCAAACAGCAGATCCGAAGAATTAGTGAGTTTAATTAAATTTACAAAAATAACTAATTTATAATTCATTCTCTTTCTTTCATAGATTAATATAGACTTCAATCTCCTATTTCCCAATAAAGACCATCTTCTTTTCAGTAAATGGAGCGTGTTTATGGAAAAAACTGGAAGTTATTATAACTTACACATAAAGGACAAAAAATCCAAAGAAGTTTTTACGAACTCAAAATGTATTTCTGAACAAAGTATGTACTATTATAATAACACTGTCATATTATGCCCTAACATATTTTTTTTATTTCCAAATTCTCTCTTTACCAGATTCTTTAGATTATATACATACCGTTCTACTAAATGCAGTAATTTTACCAACAGCTCGTTTTCCAGATAAAATTGGAAAGAATTCCGTAAAAATTTCCATAGCAGATGCAATCGAGAGCTTTGTAGTCCATCTTTTGTCAATCAATGATTATGAAAAGGTAATCTCTGAGCTTCGAGAAAAATATTACAATAGAGGCTTAACAGTGCAGCCTTTTATAATAGTTGTAGGCCACAGCATATACAGTCTCGAGAAATTTTACGTCTTTTTTGATAAAACTTTACTCAAATTTCCATCGTTTTTGAAATGTTTAGATACGTGCTTTAAAATAATTCATACATTGTCATTGGAATATCCAAAAGGTTGTGAAGGTTCATGGTACTTTATACAAGAATATTTCTATGAAATTAAACTTGTCAGTGATTATAAATCACCTAGTATTTGTGCTTTACTTAACTTCTTAAATGCTCAATAACTAAATACAAAATGTTAACTTGTTTCATATGTAATAAAGACTTACCATTTGTAAGCGACTTAATACAACATTATAAAATTAATCACTTTCTTAATTCAACAAGTACAATTCAGTGCAAACAAAACGACTGCGATCAAAAATTTTCGTGTTTCAAATCATTAAAAGCTCACATTAATCGTAAGCACCTTACAAATATAAATGAAAATGGAGATATTTCTCAAAGCCCAAATAATTCAAGCTCTGCTAAGGTACATAATATGTCTATTGATGATGAAGGTGCTACATTAAATAACGCTTCCATCACTGAATCTGAACTAAGATCCAAGATTTCCAATTTAAAAACTCAAGCATTTAGGATATCCATGTAACACATGGATATCCTAACTTAGACGTCAAAACATTTAGCTGCTGCTTTTTGCCACTAAAATTTCAATTAACAAAACTTTTTGAAATTCCTGGGCTGTTAGATATGTGTTTAAAAAATATAGAGGACTCACTTCAAAAAAAAACTTTAAGTACTTTTTCCAATGGGGATGTTTTTAAATCACAAAAAACCCAATTCGCAAATAAGCACATAATTCCACTTCACATATATTTTGATGAATACGGAATTAATAACCCTTTAGGCTCCCACTCAAAATCTATTTTAGCAGGATATTATAGTTTACCAAATTTGCCAAGGCAAGTGATGTCAAAGCTAGATTTTATTTTCCATTTGTGTTACATAAATAGTTCTGACGTTAAAATGTTTGGAAACGAAAAAATATTTTACCATTTAATACAGGAACTAAAGTGTCTAGAAGATGAAGGGCTCTTAATAAAAACAGATTTTGAAACGCATCGAATACATTTTACACTAGGTTTAATTCTTGGCGACAATTTGGGACTCAATTCCATTCTTGGCTTTGTCCAATCTTTTAATGCAAAAAGATTTTGCAGAATCTGTCGTCGAGAGCGCTCTGAGATGCAACAAGATAACATTGAAATTGATAACTCATTAAGAAATCAGAAAAATTATAACGAAGACCTTTCAATAGAGAATTTTAGGGAAACTGGTGTGAAAACCTATTGTATTTTTAATGAATTAAAAGCCTTTCACGTCAGCCAAAATATATCACTGGATCTGATGCATGATCTCTTTGAAGGGGTGTGCATTTATGACATTTGTAATGCATTGATGTCGTTGACAAATTGTAAAATATTTTCTTTGGAAATTTTCAATAGTCGTAGAAGACTGTTCCCTTATGGGGAAGACGAAGTAGGAAACATAGGCCCTGATATATCACAGAAATCAATTCAAACGTTTAACTTAAAAATGACAGCTCGGGAATTGTGGACTTTAACAGATTTTATACTCCTTTTAATTGGAGACTTAGTTCCACAAAATAATCCTCACTGGAAGTTATTAACTTCTTTAGTAAAAATTATGGACAATCTATTAAAAACTGAATTTTCCGATATTGATTTAGATATCCTAAACTCAGTAGTATATGAGCATAATAAAATTTATGTTGAACTGTATGGATCATTGAAACCGAAAGCTCATTTTCTACTGCACTACGTAACATTTATAAAGAAATGCGGACCCCCAAAATTTACTTGGAGCTTAAGGTTTGAGGCTAAACACAAAAACACAAAAAGATATTGCAATAATATTAACTCAAGAGTTAATGTTCCACTAACGCTCTCTAAAAAAGCGGGTTTAAATTTTGCTAAATTTCTTGTGGATTATGATAATGGTATCCAAAATAATATCGAGTTAAATGATATACATTTAATTGAATCCATTCCTGAATTTAGATATCTGTTTTCACGTTTACAGATTAATTTTGATGATGTTGTATTTTGTAATAAAATTATTTTCTCTGGAATTGTTTACAAAATAAATTGTTACTTAGCAATCAAAAGAGAATTTCTAACTTTATATAAAGTTTCATATATTGTAAAAGTTCACTCTGAAATTTACGTTCTATGCTCTAAAGCTGAAACTCAAAACTTTGATGATCATTTTCAATCATATGTTTTAGGCAAGTTAAAGGATGAAATAGTTTTAAAGAAGCTCCATGAATTTACAAGCCCACCTTTACATGTCTTCCCAATTAACAATGGTAATATATATTTAAGAAATAAATATTTGTAAAGAACACTAAAATATTATGTGTAAACCTAAAAATATTTGTATTTGTTTGTACATATTTGTTAATAAAAAAATAAAATAATAAAAAAAATAGAAATAAATAAAAAATTTTGTGACTTTTACTAACTGGCTGCCCCACTGTGGGACAGCTAAACAACATTGAGCAAAAGTTATTTTATCATAGGAACCACTTCAAATTAACATGAAAATTCCTGTTATTTTAACATGTTTTCATGTTATTTCAACATGACGGTCACATTAATTTAAAATGGTTTAATAGTGAATTCAACATTATATTCCTATTGATTCAACATGAAATTCATGTTGTTTTAAATTTTACTAATTTTGATTTAATAGTTTCTTAACGTTATTTTTACATGATGAACCCTTTGATTCAAATATACTACAATGTTAATTTAAAAGGATTTCTTGTTGTTTTAAAGTGGATAGCTACCATTAAATTTAAAGTGAAATTCATGTTAAATTAACATGAAACGCTTATGAAGCAAAATTGTTATCAAAAAATGTTGAATCAACACTGTTTTTGTTGATTTTACAATGATTTTTTTCTGTGTGATATATTGAGGTGTTAAGAAACAGTAAAATTACTACTATTTAAATGCAAACAACTTTATTTGACTCCTTAAGCTATACAATTGCCCACAAAGTCTCTTATTTTATCTTTAAATATTTAATAAGAAACAATTAACAATAAGAGATGGAGCAATAAATGTTTTACCATCATATTAGAGTTGTGGTTTCTAACCATACATCATCACAACAAGATATACAAATGTAAAATAAAACACAGTTACGCACACACAAACTCTTACACACCCACACATCACGATTAGACCACAAGAAGCAATTATCACCTTTTACAAATTCTTAATTTTCTAACAATTAAATATTTGTTGTTAATTTCTAGAAGTTATTGTCTGTTAAACTTGCATTTAACTAATAAAATATCTAATTGTTCACTTCAGTTACAAATGATGTCAAAAGAAATTGTTTTGTAACCGCAACTTAAATAAAAAGGTATACAAATGACAGAGCTGGCAAAGAGTTGATTCTTGGAAAAATACTAAGTTTCCGGCATTAAAATAGTAATATATTTTATATGTTTTACGTAAAACTTTTAAAATAATTAAATTTTTCAAAATTTTTTTCCCAAAACGAGATATCAAACAGTTAAAGCTAAAAACAAATTTTCCTATTTTAGCTGGTGATCCTTTCCAAAACACATTCATATGCTTTTCAGAATTTAAATACAAAAATGTCGTAAAAAATAAGGGAACACGATATTAAATTTTAAATTAGAAAAGTATTACTTAATGACATACAGGATGTCTGATGGCAGATTTATATTTTCAAACGTAATAAAAAAACGTAATAATTGACAAAAAATTTTATCACGAGCATTGAACGATAGAATGGAAATGCGGAATTTTATTTTTAAAAAGAACGTCATCCAGATGCCTACCGTCGAGTTGAACACACTATTTAAATCAGACTGTGATGCAGTCTGCAGTAAGCTTAAACCAATTGAGCTGATTGTTCAATGAATATTTTTTTTAAGCCCACAAGAGATTAAGGATTGTATTTTCAACCCCTCGCTTGAAAATTAGCCCCATAAAAAATCCATGGGAATCGGGCGACTTCGGTGGCCATTGGATGTCCCCATAGCGACTGATCAGTTTTTGGGGGAAATTTTCCCAAAGCAAATGCATCGAAGCTCTGGCTGTGTATGCAGTCGCCCCATCCTGTTGAAACCACGTGTGTGAAAAGTAAGTTGGATAAGCTCGCAGGCTTGGCAAAAAGAATTCCGAAGCTATGCGTCAATAATTTTCACCGTTGACATTCGTCGCCTGGCCTCGAGAATTTTCTAAAAAAAAATGGTCCAATTATTTAGTGCTTGTATAGGACACACCAAACAGTTACCCTGGGGAAAAGCAATGGTTTTTGATGGTTTAATCGTGGATTTCGGGGTCTTGGAGACTGGTAACGGCTGTTTTGCTTGTTGACGTGGCCATTTAAGTGAAAATGAGCCTCGCCGCGTCAAAAAATGGGATTTACAGTGCGAAAACGCTCCAGCATCTTTTCACAAAAATTTTTGCGTTATTGAACGATTTGAATTTTCAAAGGATGAAACTTCAGATTCTTTTTTGAAATTTCATGAATAACCGCTCTTGAAAGTTCCAGTGAGGCTGCCCAATGGCGTATTTTTGCGTAAACTGGTGGAAGTGGTTAAACTTCAGGGTTTTCGGAAGTGCTTGAAAATTGACTGGGCCCTGGCCGTGGAACATTCAAAGCGAAGTAGTTGCGCGCAATCTCTGCACCCATGAACGATTTAAATTTACGCTCGGTCCATCACGTATTTGCCGAATACCGAACTTTGAACAAACTTGCCGACGAGCAATTTCGTAAGAATCATTACTTTAAAAAAATGTTTCCACACAAACGCACGATGCTTAACAAAACCGCACGGCGCCACCCTCCCCCTCCCCCTGCACCGTTTTTTACTTTTTGAGATAATCGTATTTAAAAATTTCAATTTTCCACCAGACACCCTGTATTTTAAGATTAAGAGTTTAGTTAAAAATGGCTTCCGATAAATACAATTATTTCGTTGCTTCAAAATCTCTAATTCCAAGTTAATCAAAAATTAAAAAACATGACTTGAAACCCCAAGTAAATAACTTTACACCGATTAAGTTCCTACTTAATGTTTATTACTTATTTATCCAACGCGCTGCATTTCACTAGCATAAAATTATTTAAAAGTTTATTTTTTTATTTTCGTTATTTTTTTATTTTTAATTTTATTTTACCAAAAACATTTCTTTAAACAGAAGAAAAAAATCTGGCACGCACTCAAGCATTTATAAAAAAATGTTTGAAATTTTTAGCAAAACTAGAAAGCAACAACACCAATAAATACAAAAACGAAACTCAAAAAATAATAGGAAAATTAATATAAACAAGAAAATCAAAGTGCATATTGGCCTGTTGACGCAAATTAACACAGACTCTATTTCAGCATGAATATCAAAGTAACTAAAAATTTTACTGAAATTCAAACAACGAAACAAAACTGCAACAACACACTTTGTATGCACGTTTAGTAAAATAGGCATATTGTTGCTGTTGTTGTTGTTAGTGCTTAAGCGGCAAGTGTGTGTAGACAGCCGTACTTGCAACACGTTCGTATTTGCAATCTCAACCATGTGTGTAAATTTTAAAATTTATTTCATTTTTTTTCTTTTTTCTTTTAATAGAAATTATAAATTTAAAATTATTTTTATTTTTGTTTTTCATTGCTTCACATCTATTTTTGTTATTTAAAGGTGCAAGGGGCCAATTGATCAGTAATTAGAGAGGGATCATATTTTTCTTTAAAACTAAGTTGTTTAAAATAAGTTTTTTGTCAGCTTCAAAAAACAAATATAATTGAAAAGTTTTGTATAAGGTTACGGATAAGAAGGTAAAATAGGAAGTTGTGGATGTAGATTTGAGTCCATTATTTTGGTTGTTTTTTGATACCTGTAAGGGAAAGAGAGATATAGAAAAAGTTCAAACCAAAAAAAATCGGTAGTCGAAGGTAGAGGCTTATTTATTTGATCAATGATGAAGGACGATAGACACATTCAACAGACTGTCCAGCCTGCTGGTCCCAAAATGATTAATGCGGACATCGTCCAGTTCCTGACCAAAGCAACAGCTGCTACAGAAATTTGAAAAGGCTTTCCGATTCAACTGGCATTAGGGCTAATTCACAGTAAACGGTAATAGTAGCCATTGCGTCTCTTATCATTCGTTTGTCTTGTTCGGTAATGCACTTGAACTGTTAGAAACGTTTCTGAAAGTATATGCCTTTCTATTGAGTTTTTATAAGAAGGAAGCGTAATGCCACAAAAGTGGCCTATCGCCCTGTCAACTAATCTTTCATTGTCATTTGCGATATATCAGAAACACCGTTGCCTGATTTAGTTCTGCGTTCTTGCAACCTTACGAGCAAAACGTAAGAATACATCTTCATCCAATCTTATAGTTTTCGCCATTCGCGGGAAAGTCGTAGAGCAAGTATCTTTAAGTGGTCTAATGACAACTTGACTATCGATTAAAAGCCCGATATTTCTGCCAAATATTGTGCGGCTAAGCTTTGCCGATCCCTGACAGATAAGCCTGAAGCACACTGCTGTCATTTGGAAAAAGAGAGTAAAATCCGGACTTTTGTTATGCAATAAATTTGTCTCCACCAGCATCGAATCTCCACTTAACCCTGTTAAATATGTCTCTAGATCGACAGATCCTTGGACGATTATTTCATCCGCCTTTTCCTTTTGTAATAAAGAAAAATTTTCCAAGGAGAATAGGTATTTGTGTGCAAAAGTAAATTACATAAAGATCAACATCAATGCATTATCTGTTTCTTCGTTCGCTTAGAGCATGTTGCCTTATCGCGGTGTTCAGCAAAAGCTTCTTTGCCAGAAGATCTTCCAGCAGCCTACTTAGTAGGGTTGGTATCGAGCCCATTGGCAAGCCTGTAACTCGCGTTAAAGGAAATTGGTTCTATTATTGTCAACAAACGTTCCGCGCACTGAGGTTCCATTTGCTTGTTTGCACAGATACATCGCGTTTGTGTGCTTGCCGCTAGCGACGTTTTGCCACTTGAACAGTTTACTATCCAGAATAACACCCAGATATTTCACGTTTTCTGACAAAGTCAGTACCATTCCTTTTTCTGTCAAGGGGTTAAAGGCATAAATCTGTTCCAGAACCGCATCCGCTTTGTTTTACAATTGCTAGTAGACAACCCGTTATGTGTGTTTCACTAAACCTGTGTCCTAAGAGCAGGATATCATTACTATCACGTCATCCGCATATGCAAAAGTTCCCAGTTCAATTGAGTCCATATTACTAGGCAATCTGTTAAAAACCATGTATGGCACAAAATATTTTTCCTTGAAGACTTTTTCTGTTAGCTCATCTTGTGACGCTAGCTGGTCTCATGGTGGTCGAAAATGATTTTAATCAGATAATTGTCAACCCACATCTTCTGCAGGCCTTTAACGAAGGGTTTAAACTGTTAAATGAACTTTAAAGGCACAGAAAGGTCCTAAAATATAATTCTTAAATTCTAGACATATCTTATAACCATCCAAAAAGTGGAGAGCTATCTCTGCCGATTTGTCCTAAGCGGAGTAATGTTGGGGATTCCGATAGAAGACTGAAACTAGTTTTCGCCCTGATGTAGACACATCGATAAGCATTTTCTGAGATTTAGGCAGAAGTCAGATTTCTTCTTCAGTTTGACCAGTAGCAGGAGCCTTATACATGATGAGAAGCCAGGGACTGACAAACTCGCTATTAAGTTGTAGCTCCTTTGGAATCTTGCCGTTCGGTTATGGTGCCTTAAATGAATTAAAGCTGTTGATTGCGCACTCTAGCATATAATTACCAGTTGCATGGGTGTCGATGAGCGGATAAAGGTAGTGTATACAGACGCATTTTTTGATACAGGGATTGATTCCAGATTCTTAGCCCAAATGCTGTCATCCTTTTAATATAGCTTAGGATGACAGGCTTACACAGCGGCTTGCGTCGGAAGGGTTTACTTCGCTGCAGTAGATGTTCACGTAAGTGCCACGTTTTGCATTCCTAGCTTCGTTCTTGACTTTGTTTGATGTTGTGTTACCAACAGTCTAGTTTCCTGCGCTTTTCTGCTCAGTAAAAGATTTTGGACTTTTTTTCTGTAACCGGTTTTAAAGTTTAGCGTTCTTTTTAAATGTCAAACTTTTTAAAATCTATTTAAAGCTAGAAATTTAAACTTTTTATACACATACATACAAACATTTATATACAGATCACATTCTATGTCTGTTATACATTTCAAAGGGGCTCCTTATTGTCTCTTCTCAATTCAGTCACTTGCTGCCACACACACACTTTAAATTAGTCTGAGTTGTTGTGCATTTATGTAAACGTTCATGTTTTGTTGCTGTCGCTGTTGTTTTGCGATTGCACTGCCTTTGCTCTTATTACTGTTGTTGATGGCGTTGTTGCCGTCTTCAACTCTATTCGTGCTTAGAGCATGAAAATAATTTGTAAATGTCAAAAAATTTTGACAGTTTGCTGCGATGCTTTTCAAATTATGTTTGTAATTGCTTGCTTTCATGTTTACCTTTTGATTTATAAATTTTCCCTGTCCCTTTCCCTTTCAATAATTTGGAATATGTTTTGGTGCTTGTTTTCCGCGTTTAAATTATAATGTCGCAGAAGAAACTAAACTTTTAATGGGAATAGTTTAGCAAAATAATATGATATTAGAACAGGAATAATGACTAGACGAAAGGGTTCAAAGTAAGAGATCATAAACAGATGCAAATAAAACTTTTTTTCTGATGTTAAATTGAAAATGTATTTTTAATCAAGTTATTTAGAATTAAAAAACATACAAACGTATATGCTTTGAACACATAGACAACTGAGACTATGCAGTCTTTACGACTTCAAATGCTGTTGGTAATAAATGTGGTTATGTTGCTAGATTACTTTAAAAACGGCAGCTACAATATATGGGCGACAAAAAGATCCTTTTATTGTCGATTACAAAAAAAAAGCTTAAAGTTAACGATTTTTTCTGACGGAATGAAGCGTAAAACCAGTTCATCCGTCAAACTTTTAAAAACGATATTTGAATTGTTTAAGAACGGATGAAATATTTCTCCCTTTAAGTCTTTGTCATTTGCTGTGATTCGCTCACGTACTTGGAAAACGATCCGTCATATGACGATTCTCATTACGAGTGTGGTAGGCTTGACTTTAACACGCAACTAAACTGGCTGCTAGCAGCGTATGGTGATACATAAATTGTAGTCAAGCAAAAAATATTGGGACTGTGGATATTGTCACAAATATTATCAACTACTATACACCAGAACTTTCTTTTCGCGTGATATTCTCATTAGATATCTTAGCGGAGGAAGCAGAACTTATAAACCTAGAGATGTATAAGGACAGGTCTAGGAGAAGGACTAGTACTGGATGTGGCACATACATAACACAAGCAGGGGCCTGAATTTCATTCAGTTTACCCGGAGCCACGATTTGCTCGACTGATTATCAGAAACTCCTATAAACTTCCCGATGACTGCAGAAAGGAATCCATTGGTAGACTGTATGCCACGTGACAAGCGTATATCTACGAGGTTCAGGGGCACATGGGTATGGAGGGGAATGAGATGGCAGACGAGATTGCGAAGCAAGGAGTCCGTTTGCTATAAAAAGAGATATAAGGATAAAGACCTTGAAATGAGAGTCACAGCCACGAGAGTCTGGCTCATGTGAAGTCTTTAGAATTATGTGGATATCTTTTGAACCGGGATCAACAAGGTTTATTCTGCCTCTGTTAAGCAGCGACGACAGATTTTTTTTACGAAAGATAGGTTATTTAAGGACAGCAATTTATGCCAAAAAAGTGAAGCTAGTAGCGATGATTTCAGGTTCAGTGGTGTACCGAAAGATAAAATGGCTGATAAGAATATTCTGTTTCACTTTCAGCACCCCCCCTTAAACCCTCTAGAATCTGGTTTATTTCCAAACCTAAAGAAAATATCTGGGGTTTAAAAAAAAACACTGCTGGCATTTGTCAAGAGGTTGTAGAACACTCTGGGTTTCATCACGTCAAACTACTTAAGCTGGTTATTATTTATTCTTGCCTGGTAGAATTGAAGAGCCGAATGGGGTGTATGTGGGGTCTTTAGGTTCAACAAGTTTAATACAACCTAATCTAATGAATTCAGTGCACTTTAAGATTAACTGTCGACGATTTGCAGATCGGCTTACTGTTTCCAGTACTAAAAGGTATTTGATAAAAATTTTGGGATCAGTACTGCCGCCCTCAGCTCCCTTACTAATGCAAACTCTACATCACGACTCTTCCGAGAATAACGGACTCCTCGAACTGGATAATGATGCGTTCTAACATCACTCTTATGTCAGTGCGAGGGAACGGTATATATAAATTCAACTGCTTTGCTGTTGAACTAGAGAAACGCGAAACGAAACTTGATGATGCGGAAAATAAACACTTCTGTGGTATTACTTTTTCTTCCAGCTATCTCCAACTCTGTTATAATTAGCCTCTGTGCGGAACGACAAGGATGATTATTGTCAAATATTGTCAAAGGCTTTTTAAAGGTAAATATAAAAGTCCCATTCCACAGATTGTTCGAAGCTTGTTCTGAGCTTAATGTGTGGTCAAGGTCGGATTCTTCAGGGCGAAATGCTGTTTGTTTGTGTGAAACTACACCGAAATTTTCGTTTCCTTGCGCTTCTTTACATTTAAAGGTGGTAAAAGCTTTCTCGATTTCGGTGAGTTCTGGACAATATGTGAAGATGTCGTTTCTTTGCTCATTGCATGAGTAAGTCAAATGCAAAAAAGATTTAGGAAAATCAGTGTAAAAGTTTGTGAAAATTTTGACTTATTCATCTCTTGTTAGACAGTCATGATTTTTTACCGCTGCGGTTGGTCTCAGCAAAGGCTTGTGCTTCTCTTTCAGTGTGAGGCCGAATTTACGTTTGCCTTATCAGGTGCTACGTTTGACTCTGAAGTTGAAATTGTTGAAAGTCTACTATAGTTGTCAAATTGTCATGTCACATGGCAAAAGTCTTGCCTTACCAATTCCAGACAGTTCCTTCAGATCATAGAGTAAATGAACCCATAAACAGTACACTGGAACGCTGGGTACTAATCTAAAATATGCTTCACAGCCTTTTTAAACTCTCGTTAACAACAAAATTAGCAGTCAGCGCTTGCGAGTCGTCTACCTTTATCAAACACCTTCATCTTCTAGAGCAAGTGTGAAGTTACCAATGCTCACAAGTTCGCTGTTCGGTGAAGTTCCAAGGCCTAATTGATTAGGGGCCGATTATTTCGTCAACTTAAGTTTTTAATTTTTCACAGAGTATACGTGACAGTACGTTGTACGCAGTGAGTAGGAGCCTAATCCTTTTATAAATTGCAAATATAGCTTAATTCAATTTTTGGACTGTTATTTCAATCATCGGGCATGCGTTCTTCCAACTGAATTGTGCAGATGAGTTAATGTTTCAGAGAAGTTTGTTTTCGTAAGATTTCAAATCAAATATGTCGGCAACCCTAGCATAAGGTACGGCAACTAAAATAAATTCATTTCAAACGAGTAAAAAATTTCGCTACACCTTCTTGGTTAACCCTGCTATATCGATCTTTAACATATTTCTGTGCATTCATTGACTGATGTTCATTTATTATTTTATTTATGTTTGTTTTTTTCAAGGAGTGTCTGTAATATATCACAAAAAAAACTGAAATTGTTTCCATCTTGAAAAGCGTTTAATAGCTTTAAAATGAATTATGAGTTACAACAGCTAGACAGTCATGGTGTTAAATAAAAATTGTAAGATTTTTGTTTGGGGCATTTGCCAACCACTTAAGTATGTTTGTATAACTGAGCGTGTCTTTGGTATAACAGTTTAGGTTTCGTTTTCAGTTTAAAGGTTTTCCATTACGTGTCTTTAATGTATGTTATTATTGTTTTTCATTTTTAATTGTTTTTCTTTTACATTTGGCGCCATCTATGCTGGCAGGTGAATTTTTGTTCTATAGATTTTTAGATGCAGCAGCATTTAATCATTTTATTAACAGCTGAATGTCAGTTTTTTGAAGTTGTAAAATAATTTATTACGCTTTTACGAGTATTTATAAGGAAATGTTAATTGACTGTGTGAGCAGTAACAACATAATTGTGAATTAATACCGTCAGATGAATTGAATTAATAAAAAAAAAATAATCACTAATTTAATTAATATGACAAGACCAAAAAAAAGTTATGTGTGTGTGTGTGCGCATGTGTGGCTATGTGTATGTGGAAATGTGTTCATATTGCATAAGTTTGACAGGTGACTGCGTGATTTCTTACACGTAAAGGAATCTTAATTATGATAGAATAGTTAAAACGTGCATATTTTGCTTTAACAAAAGAATAAAGAAGAAGTCTGCGACAAATCTTTAGCGCTTTAAAGAATTGAGAAAACTGGGTATCGAAATGGCACCAAGAAGCCTAATCAGATAAGATCAACGGAACTGAAAAAGTTTCATAATATTGGCCTTTCTGCGAAAAATTTGTTTCAAGGATGTCATAATAGTTCGATAAATTTACAACGATAAGATTTGGAAGGACACGCACGGCAATAGTCTGATAAAGGGGAAGGGGACTAGGATCAGAGATCCCTTTAGACTCCATGATGTTTTAAGTGTGTTCTAGAAGGATTAAAATCAACTGATATTAAGAATGGGATTGTATTTGGAGACTGTGGATCCCTTCAATATCAAACTGTTAAGTTACACTGTAAGCAATCAGATAGCCAAAGAGCTTGCTCAAAGCGGGCTCTTTAGTTAATACAAGAAGAAAAGACGGTAAAACCACAAAAGGGACACTATTATAAGAAGAATATGGCATTGATGCTGGATAAAACGAGTCTTTCTTAGATGATCAAGAGTGACTGAGGAGTAGTTAGAATACTATGGCTAGGGAAAAACCCAGTAGATAGTTAAGTACTCCTGGGGTTAGGAAGGTTGAGATTGAGAACCAAAATAAGCGCTTCCGAGGGACCTTGTCCTGTTGAGGCTTGGACATCAAATAGCATAGCGCCAATCCAGATCCCTGTAAGAGGTCTGAGAAAAAAGAAGTATAAAAAACCAAAATAAATGTTGTGTTAAATCCCAAGATTACAAGGAAAATACACTTAAAAACATTAAAGCAGGTCCCATAGACTATCTGTAAGACGTGATATGACATGTTCTTGAATATGTAAGAGTGTCAAGTAACCTCCTACGATGATTTGGGGCAACGCTGAATATGACATTGACTTGAAATAGTAATGTTGACAACAGAATTCAAAAAGAAAACAGCATTCCGCATCAGTGTAAACTAGTATGCGACGGGTAATTGGGTATCTCCCACAAAGCCGCTCACTAGATTTAAATGGATGTTAAGAATCTAATGATTGCTTAGGCATCTGTTATTTGGTAAGTTCGAAAAAATCGCTTGCACGGGCATAACTGATACGATGCGTACTACAAAAACACATGCGATGATTATTAGGGAAATTTCTGCGCTATCAGCTTTTCGTATGACCAGATATGATACGTGATATAATTTAGGGCAAAAATTTCAAGCATGACAGAATGAGACCCAAAGATAGGCTTACTTTCGCCAGTGATCGCCTTGTTGTCGGGTCTTAGCAAAGGAAAAATTATTTGGGGAAGAAGTTCACCGAAATTTATAAATGCGGGGATTACCATTCCCCGTTTTACACCCTTTAAATGAGCCACATCTGGTAAAACATCAGACATAAAATATCGGACTACGACCTGTGCAAAATCTGAGCAGTGACACAGGAAATTCTACGTCGATTGCATGCCTTGCAAGCGCTATTCTCCGCAATTTCCATCCGATTAAGGTATTCTTTAAAGTTTAAGTGGCAAGTCAGCCCACTTATCAACTCTCTTATCTAATGCATTTCCCAGTAACAGAATCCCATTTGTGTCGCCCCAGAGGATTCTTGTCATACCGTCAACCGTCTCCCTGTTCCGCACCGACCTGTTGGCAGTTTTTGCTTACTCTTTTTGTTTGGCCTTTGTTGCAGCGGGTTTCCCTAATTGCCTTATTTTCGCCCTTTCATTACAGGCCACGCCATGATGCCCAGGCAGCGATATAAAGCGAACTTTTTCATATTCCGATAAATCATTCCCGGAAATAGTTGCTGTTATCGACGATAAGCTAATTGTACAGATGTTAACATTCGTTGGACCTTCATGTGCCCTGACCCAAGACAGACACTCCGTTATTTCCAGGGCCTCCGCTTGTATTTCCAATTTCTTGTCATTCTAATTTTTAATAAGGATGTCTAGTCCCGTTCTTCCATCTGCCCACAGCCATTCTTATAACACGTCCCTTGCGACGTCTGCCTCAGAGTCCCATTTAACCAGCATTGGCAATCTGGTATTAGCGCAGTACTATTTGACCTTCAGTACCTTCATTTGACGTCACAAACATTCGTTGATGGTCAGGCTCAAAACCCCCAACAAGGCGTTTCACCGCAATAGGTCCGTTAAAATGTATAAGTAGAATAGAATTTATTAATAGACAGCATCCGCTAACTAAACTTTTCTTGCGCTTTCGATGAAGGTAGGGTAAAAGATAAAAAGAACGTGTACTAAAATTCAACCAATTCGCTTTGAGAACAAGGTACCAGCGATGTAGATGGACACATGGGCATAACTGGAAATAAGGCAGCAGACTAACTTGCAGAAGGAGGTTCTGCTATCACTTCTTCTTTAATTTTTCGGAACCGAGAGTAAGACTGTGTAATCGACTAGTACGAGCAAACGCCTTTTAGCAGATCCCATACAGTTTGGAAGAGAAGAAGTAAGAGGAGATTGGTAGGTAGAAACTTAAAGGCAAACTCTTTGTTAGCTTAGCATTTTAGGGAGAGGAAGGAGGTCAAACACAACAAGTGGACAGTGGAACATCGATCCAGTTTACAAACAGGGCTAGTGGAAGCATGTGACTCAGTAATAGACATCCATCCATATTAGTAGAATATCACTGCTAACTAAGAGGTCCGAAAAGGGGTCAAAGGAAGAAAGTTTTTCAATATCCCTTAATTTCAAAATACATTTAACCTCTTCTAGAAAATAAATGACATCAACTTTTTCTTTATATATAAAGTATTTTTGTTGAAAACTTTTCAACAAGTTGGTATTAATAATTATTTTGTCGTTGTATGTGTAACAATCAAAATTATACACTTACAGCAACTATATGGCCGTCGTTTGAATTTCCTCTAATACATATATTTTCTAATATACGACTATGAGTTTTTGGGACACCCTAAAGCAAACAACTGTTCAATGCATTATTAACATCAAAAAAAAAAAACAACACGAGCTAACTCTTGCCTTGAACAGATTATGAAAACAACAGTGGTAGTATATCAACAGATTAGATTAGGTGAAATCTTTGAAATAAATAAAAAAAATTTTCATTAAACTATCTAAAATATCTTTAATTTTCATTAATAAGACAAATAAAAGGTTTGTTAGAAAAAATTAACATAAATTAAGAAAAAAAGTTTGTTTTTACAATTTAGCGCCATAAATAAGTCAATAAATCTTTGAACATCAACGCACATGGAAAACAAAAAAAGAAAGTTAAATTTTAACAATAAAATATTGACAAAGTGGGCAGAGTTACAAAAACAAAGTAGTTAAAGATTTAACGAGAATGCAACCATTTTTACGGTAGTAAAAACATAATGCTGTTGTTACTGCAATTTTATTTCACTCTTTTGGCACTAAAAGTATAAATAGTTTAAAGATTTATTTTTGCCATAAAAGACGAAATAAAAAGTAAGCATAAATTAAAAGACATGTAAATGTATAAAACCAGTAAGAGCCCTTTATTCGGCTAGTCCGTGACTTATATATCCACCATTATAACAATGACATTAAGTTTGTTACAAATTTTTCATCTAATATGCACGTTTTTACAAAATTCTCCCAAATGCGGACGATGGTTAGATAACTCAACGTCACCGGTGAGCACCTTCGTCCGCATCTGTGCGCGGTCAATTATCTTTAAATTAGATGTTGAAGAGTTGTATTCCATTTAAGGTCATATATATAAAGACCAAGAAGACCAAATGGTATGAATAATTTTCTACACCTTTTTAAAATACCAAGAATAAATCTATTGTTTCGACATAAGAAAAACTAGTCTCGTCCAGCGGGCATCGCACTGAACTTTCAAAAGAAACAAGTTTCTTCAGAAGCGCACAGCGCCAAACTCAAACGACGCCTTGAGAATATCTAAAGCCACTAATTTACCTTAAGCAAAATGTATAATGTAAGTTTGCTATTTTTCTGGCAGAAGTGGAGATCCCCCGCAAAACGCTCTCTACGAAATGTATGCTGCCGGACTCCAGATAGTAAACTAGGATGTAGTCAACCATTTGCCGTAACCTTGGAACGCCAAACAAAAAGTTTTTTTCCAGTAGTTTTTAGGGTTGTCAGCACTTCCTTTTTTTGGAAACAGCGTAGCATACGCGAAATACCTCGGGATGGTATACACTGTGGAAATAGTTAGCTTATAGACGCGCCAGCTTCGAAGAGCATTGCTTGTATCCCATCCGGCTCAGGAGGCTTACTAATGTTGAGACTGGTTTGCCTAAAAATATTTCGGTGAAGTGAATTATTTGTCATTTGTTATTTAAGCAGGGATTGAAGAACCAGGGATACTCCTCACAATTTCAGACAGTGGCCAAAGACTTTTGCACGCAGACGTTGCTCAAACCGGACTTTTTGCATCTTAGCTGCGCCCTTCTTACACTGATTTTATTTTTGCGAGTCTAATTAAAACCTGTAGAAATCTTTTAAAATAAAATAAAGCATTTTTCGTCCATTTTCGCAATAAGATTGACATCATCGTCCAAGGAACTTAGTTTACAGTTGAGTTGTCGAACAACAAACGCTA
Organism: Melanophora roralis; assembly: GCA_963583895.1. NCBI lineage: Eukaryota > Metazoa > Arthropoda > Insecta > Diptera > Rhinophoridae > Melanophora > Melanophora roralis. Next base: position 25,985,575 of record OY757189.1, on the reverse strand, counting down.
AGTTTCTGGGCTGCCTTACAAGCGTTGTAAAGTTTGAAGAACAAAAAGAATGATGCAATTGCTTGATTTTCTGACAACTGTAGGAACTTCTAGTTTGTACTTTATAGAGGTACAAAGTAAGGAAAAGGTCGAGCGAAATATATGCTGCTTTATTCACTAGGTGCGAAAGGCTATTGTGCGCGGCGAAGGACTAACCATAGAGGCCTTCTGTATGGTCAGAATCAGCGAAGAGGAATCATGAACATTGAAATCACAAGCATTTCATAGCTTGGATTATTGTCAGGGATTCTGGTCACGGAGTCAAAAAGAGGGTCGAAACAATTCCCACTGATTTTTTCTCCTGCATTTCAACTTCTGGCAAGAAATCCGAAGTGCAGAGTGAGGAAGCTGATTTTTAGTTTAACCCAAAGACAGCCAGTCAAATCTTGCATCATGCGACTAGTCTGAATTCTTACCCCCGAAGAAGAGGAAAAAATTAAACCCAGATATGGAGACGTCAGAGTTCCTATATGCCTGCGTTTCACAATGGGCAAGAACATTTGGCCGATCGGGCATATCATCGCCCACAAGTTATTGGGTTCTATAGAAAACAGAAATCCTATACTTATTGAACACAATAATTTAGCAACGACGATATGTATTTATTTTTATTTATTTTTTATTTCTTAGTCCTGGCAATGCCTTCTCAAAAGTCTCCACGTTACGGTTTGTGGCAAAAGCGACCACAGTCGTTGGTTGACAACAATACCCGGTCGGGACCTACGTGGACCTAAAAAGCTTGATTTCAACAAACTAATACCTTGTAGAAATTACAAACAAAATTATTAACTGAAAAACACTTTAATCATTATGTGAGGGATACAAAAACACGTTTAATAATTTTTTCCAGCTAATTTGGTAAAGAATCTTTCGGCCATGATTTGTCATGGAGGTCATGATATTGAAAATGGGTCGAATATATTGAAATCTTTACACAACTGACCGCAATATCATAACTGAAGCAAAGATTTCTTTTGAAACATTTTTAAAAATAATTTAAACGACAACAACAATTTGCTCTAACCACCTGGGATATCCTTAATTCAATTGAAATGTGTAGTTGTCCTTAACTTGAAAGTTACTGTCAGGGAGAAGGTGGAAGATAAGATTTTGTAATTCTTTCGAGTTTGATTCGAAAAGTAGAAGGAAGGATTAACTTATCTTTGCCTATAAAAGGCTTAGGACTTACTGAATTTATATTTTCCCTAGAAAAGGGGAAAATATTAAAAAATAAATATTTTGGACACAAATTCAATTATAAAACCCTTGACCCCCTTATAAAGATCCAAAGTCCATGCCCC